>OW152813.1:16648730-17282063 GCA_933534255.1 Iphiclides podalirius | reverse complement strand
GGGTTATCTAACAGAGCAATAATTTTTCAAATCGGACGAGTAGTCCCTGAGATTAGCGTATTCAAACAAACAAACCCTTCAGTTTTATAATATAACTATGGATATCCTCTTATTTTTGGCCGTCCCATCATTACTAAAAACTTTCTAGTGCAGTTCAGTGTTCCTGGCTCCGTCCTGATTAGCAGATCCAGGGTTGAACCTGAGTAAGTTGGGTCTGAGGTTGTTCTAACCGTACAAAAAAATTGTATACATCATGTTTTCGCAAAGTTATAGAATTTTAATCTACCCAATGCTGGTGGGTCGGGAAAGGCCCGCGATGCACTGGCGGAAAAATCGTTGGGGCGCATTTCGACCCACCACCACACCACACATAGAAGATGGTTCAGGATTTTGCTTATGATATAGTTCTGAGGTCACACAATGAACGTTATTGGAAGTATCAAAACTCTTCATTTTAGGGTTCCATACCGAAAGGCTTAATAAGGTCCGCTGCCTAAATGTCCGTCTATATCCACTTGAAATTTTCACAGATGATGTATTTTTGCTGCGGCTATAACCAAAAAATCCTAATAAGAAATTAAGTAGGGCCTCCCCATTCTAAAGACACAATTTTTGCCGTTTTTATAGACAGCTCGCAGACTTCAAGCATGCGAAGCAATTGCCTCATTTAATTAATTTCATTGGACTCCTTTACGCTGAGACTCAATGCATAAATTTAATACACTAAACGCAATCTAACCAAGATACTCTGCATCACGTAGCAGTGGGCCTCTAAAACTAGTAGAAACAGGTCATTTCTTGGGTCTACGACCAACCAAGCTTCACAAAACAAGATAAACTTTATCATTCCAAACGTGTACAGCAAAAGAGTGGAATAATTTATTTATTTCTCTTTATCTTAGTATCGCTTACCGTCAAATAGTATTCAGGCACGAAACCAACTCTAGTAAAGAACTTATGAAATGAGTACCATCATCATTCATACATTAAAGTTAATTTTATCTAATTGTCCAAAACCAAATTAATTAACTGTACCGTACTTGTAAAACCATATTTTATATAATGGAGTCTGAATAATTATCCTCCAGTTTTTAGTTACAGTAACTTTTATTAGTTATTGTTATAGGCGTACATAATATTAATAAAAAGTGTAATAATATTCCCTGATAGTAATTTAACTTCTAGTAAATTTGAGCGATCTTTCTAAGAATAGCTTTAATGGATCATAATTCTAAAAGATTGATATTTCTATAATAAAAGATTGAGCAAATTGAAGATGTATATAATAGCTAATAGCGACCAGAAGAGCTTTCAGGCAATTTGTTAAATTCGCTAAAACGATGTTTACTATATTGCTATTTAGCAATTTTAATATAATCAAGAAAGTACTTTCGTCTTTTCATTGCTTACTTATTAAATTTGTCTTCCCAATATTATCTCGTATACCCGATTTAAATATCAGTATATCCAAATTAATTTGATCTTTTGAACTTGAGGCTTTCTTCATTTAGAACACTGTTTAAAATAAATGTAGTTTGATTTTACAGTGGACAGCAATCAATCTCGTATATACTAAGAATGATTGCTAAGAGAATTTAAAAGCTTACACGTATTTACATGAACGCGTTTTTTGTTGCGAAATTGTCACTTAGTTTCGTTCCTTCTTCTTGTCACAGTGTTCTTGACGCTTTAGTTACTTATTTATTTAATAATAATAATCTTTATTTGTAATCAAAACACATCTGCCCATTACAATAATAAAATAAAAAATAGATATTATAAAAAATAGTTATAGGTTAGTTTCAAAAATAATATTTTTAGAAGCATTATGGAACTACTTATGTGCGTGTGCTTCAAAGTTATTACTTTTTTTAATTATAAACCATACAATGTTCATATCAAATTCCAAAGTAAGAAACATAAATTTCATTAATTTTTTGACATTTACAATCTCGTGTTGTTAGATATATATAAAGATAAGTAAGTTCATGGGTAGAAAATTTAATTAAAAAAAATTGAAGTTTATATGCTTTGTGACGAATATAAATTGAAAAATTAGACCGTATACGGTTAGTTTTTATATGTTGAATACAAATAACATTAATTATGTTTATTCACTGCTTTCTCAATTTTAATCTTATTATCTACATTCAGTACGTAAAATAATTAGACACTGATGCATTGTACGAACTAGCACAAAGTTGTTTTAACATCTTTTTTCCATAACGAGCTGTCAAGTTTTGTTATAAAATATTGCACAAAATAGTATAAGTAAATGTATTCTCCGTTAGATAATTGTGACGTTGTTCCGCAGCATGAACTTTACTTTTAAATCATTTACTTTTTTTTGTTCAGTGGTAAAGATGGTTCGTTGTATAAAAGAGATGTATTCATACTAATAAATAAACTTTTTATCGTTTGTATCCGCCGACTTTTAACGGAAAGTGATAATGTAACTGTAGCTAACTTATAATTATCTCTAATTGAAAAAGAAAAACGGAAAAATTTCACATAAAAAAAACTTCAAATCCATCTTATAAGGACGGGCGCCCACATTGTGGATACGGTCTAGCCTAAATACTTGATTAGTAAAACTAATCAAAATAGAATGAGTTAGAGATCTAAATCTCATACTCATTCTATTGTATACTTTAATGTTAGATGGTAATTACTAATGAATCAAACATGAAATTGTTGAAATTATTCATTATTTATTTTTAAGAGCAATTTCGGCCAGTTAAGCCACAAAATACGCTCTTGAAATCTTACCTGAAAGTAATTTTTCAACTAAAAATCGCCTTTAAACTTGGAAAAAATGGATAAACAGAATTAGTTTTACCATACGATTGGTATATTTTACGACATAGAAATTATTTAATGTACGACACTTCTTCGCATTGACGCTTCTGATAACTTAACTGGAACCCACAACTCAGCGAGCGCAATTCACGAATAAATTATCTCTTCTCCATTTACTTCCAGACGTAATTAGTTCGATATGAACAATTAATGCTAATAGTCAGATGGAAACGCCAAAGTTGTAATGTTGAAGCGGGTGTAAACATTATAAGCGACCGTTTGAAATGCGCCTACGGGTGGTCGGGAAGCCGCCTGCCTCGTACAGTAATGACTACATACTTGTAAAATCAAATTACAAAGAGTTTATAAATGAGCTTTATTTGAATACTAATTTACTGTACATTTAACTTTTATGACTGAATTTCGAATGTTAATTACTCTCTGCATCAGAAATGGTTGGTATTAAAAGTTTTCGAAGCAAAAAGGAACATGTCACTTTTAATGTGCGTTCTATTGCTTTTGTATTAGATAACATTTTTTTTTATTTCGTTTCTAGAATTTTACTTTCAATGTTTACAATATATTTACAATGTGTAATGAATAAATGAATAATGTCATTGTGTTGAATTTGTATCTAAAGTTATAAATACATACGCAAGGCGAGTGAGGTGTGTATGAATCAGTTTTTATCCACTTCGTTTGTGCACTTAGAGCTTTTAAGAAGATTTTTTGTTCTTCAACTATCAGCATATATGTGTTTGATGCGCTGTATTAAGTACTCTTATTTCATTTATCTTATAAAGTAACCGAAATTTGACTATTAGTAATTTGACTATTTGTAATTTAACAGACAGTGATAGTGCTATAACTTATTCAGTTTTGTTCAAGCCTTCATCAGCTCCAAGTTAACAAGACATTCATGAAATACAGATAGCAGTTTATGCAAAACACCGATTTACCTTGTGTATTCGAATGAAAGGCTAGAGTAACTCAACGTAGACAGCAAGCAATTTCTATAGATTTTGTATTAAATTCAAATGTCTCGTTGTGAAAAGCTTTAGAAATAATTGTAATTACATTATATTAATCGTTTGAATCAAATCAAAACAAAGTAATTTTATCTTTCAAATAAGACGGGAATACGAATCGTATTCATAAACAGTAGAGGCGCAGTTTTGCGCGCCAGCACCTACGTCGGGCAATCCATAGTTCACCTCACGACCAGCATCGCACAAGAGCATAGGTATGGCAACCGACGATGCCCGCGTTCAGAACGGACGACTCACCTTCATCTCCAGTTTTACGCCCAACACTTTGACGACGCCCGAATCGCACAAGATACAACAGAAGCAACATGGACGTACCGCGGTGCCGGCACCCGAGTGTCAAAGCATTCCACGGGGGTGCGGGTGCGTCATACGGGTGAGGGACTAGCCGGGCTCAGGGTCTCGCACGGCTACGCGGCCGCACTCCGCGGTGGTTACGTGCAAACTGAATTTCGCCGTCGACGGGGGGCGTCTACTTGGCGTCAACACGGACCCCGCGGAGCCCACGGCCGCCATTGGGCGATGCACCAGTTTCGGGGCGGAGCCGGAAGCCTCTCGCGACACAGTAGTTCTCGCCTATGTAAAGGTGTAGCACACCGTAATACCCCCCCGGCCCCCCTAACTATTAGTACGTGCATGTTTAAATGTTGGGAATGTCGGCATCGTGCGATACGCGCCCGGCACGGTTGCCCCCGATGCGACGGTACTCGATTTGTATGGCAGAATGTAACGGGGAGAACAATGTATAAGCGTCTGAAGTACTTCCCCCCAACGGTAAACGGCATTCATAACTACAGTGTTATTAGAAAAAAACTAATTTTCTAAGAATAGTCTCGGTTAAATATTGATACTTTAAGATGAAGAGAAAGATATGCTTTCAGTCAGGAGACTATATGACTTCGCCTGTCGCTAAACCCGATTAAAGACAGGTTCTCACAAGTTTTTTTTTAATTCGAAATCGGCCATCGCTTGACTTCCATCCCACCTGATGGTAAGTGGCGATGCAGCCGGAGATGGTAAGCGCGCTAGCTCGCTAAAAACACTGTTGCCTTGAAGACGCCCACGTTGTAATTTCATCGGGGCAGTTTCATCGAAACTAATAGAGTCAGAATCAGGATAGTCAACATGTTCACGCATGTTGACTTTCCGTATTAACAAAGTGAGGGTCGCCTAGGTCCGGTATGGAGACCTCAATATACAGATATCGACTGTCGACTGAGTTATTTGCTGACTAGGAGTGGTGAGAACCGCCCTGCACCGCAGGTTCTTGTATACGGCGTGTTCGGCCGTGCTCTTGACAGAAGTTGAGAAAAATCTTGCAAAAAGTTGTGTCTATTAACGACGGACCAGATATTTATGATGATTCTAAAATAGAAAGCGATGTCACTTTATATATTCCGAATCATTAATAAGTAGTGCACGCGATTTACGCCGTTATTACTTCAGACAATGAAACAGCAGGAGAGCGTTTACCGGTTAGTTTGCATTGCAAATTTCAATCAGGTCCGTCAGAGCCGCTTGTGCTTAGTATTTAAGAGCTTGACTTTGTTAAATGCACTTGTAATACGTACTAACTTCTGTAACTTAGGTTCGTCCAGAAACTATTTCGGTGTATAACTGATGTCTTCACAACATAAAGGGTTGTTTGCTCTGACTCCCCTTTACCTAGTTGCTATGAAAAATGTGTAATTTTTTTAATGTTTGTCAAAAAAGCAAGCTTATTTTTTTTTAGTTTTATTTACCGACTTCAAAAAAGGTGGAGGTTTCTCAATTCAACCGTATATATTTTTATTTTTTTTATGTGTGTTCGGGGATAACTTCGTCATTTATGAACCGATTTTGATGATTCTTTTTTTTTTGGAAAGGAGATATCCCAAGGGTGGGACCATGAAGGCTAGACCCAAATATGATGATGGCATTCCAGAGAAATCGAGAGCAATCCTCAAATGTTTCCTGTTTGAAGTCGGTTTTTTTTGTTCGAAATTATTTGATAAAAGATTATATACTAATAAATTGACATATGTATGTATATTAAACTAACTTAAATGGTAAACGTTATTAATTGTTTTAAATATAAATTAGCTGATGCTTTTGCTTTACGTGGGCAAAAGACCAAGCGCAGGACACTATGGAGCATACGATAAAATAAAATTTAACACGACATATTACTAGTTACTTTATAAAATAATTTTAAACTGTAACTTGAAAAGTAAAACTCTTTGAAACACTTTTTACGTTTACGCGATGAGTGGAAACCTTCAAATAAAGGTGTCTTAAGTAAAGGAGAAATACGCACCTAACTTTATCAATAGATGTTGGAGGGCAAAGTTCCAGTGAATTGGAGCTGTTTACTAATAAAGAGTGTTCAACAAAATTACTCAATAATAACTCTGTAGTAAAACGTAGGCGTCGCGTGTGTAAATTCGTAATAGTAAGAATTCGGCAGGCTTATAAACCTTGCTTGTTTTACGAAATGAAAACTTTCTTACGTTGTGAATAATTGTAATTTATTATTAATAATATAAATTATTATTATATATTAATAACTGTAATTTTTATGTGTTTCTAATTCTTGTCATGAAGCGCAAGAAGAGAAACTAACTACAAGATAGCTTTTTCAAATGAAAAATGATTCGTATCTTTCAGTTAAATTTACTAAAAGATTAAGAAAATCAAAGAGCACCTGTAATTTTACGCGTAATTTATTTCATCAGCAATATTGACGGAAAGTTTTATTCCATTTAAGTATATATATTATTTTATATGATAAGTTAAAATTTAAAGTTACTCGTCTGACCATAAAATTTATTATAACATACAAAACATTGTGATAACTGCCGTTGTATTAGGTTAAGCTTTATTTATGTACGTAAATGTCTAATAAATTTATGATTAACTCTTACAATTACTTCTCTTAGATTCCATCACCTACGTATCCAGGAGTTTTGCTGAGGAACTGCAATATAGAGCAAATTAGATACATATATGTTTTTCCCAATATTTTTTTTTCTTAATTATTAATTTGATTTTTATATATTAGAGCTCGTTAAAAGTTTGGAGCAACATTTGAGAACACGAGTTTTACGTTTGCAAAATTAATTGCTATAAGTACTAACACGAGTTATTAATCAAAATAACTTTGCAAGTATCGCCTCTAATGTATATAAAAATATCTAGATTCTTCGGATTGAACTTGATACATCCGAGAGTGTCGCATTCGTCCACGTGCTGTCGTCATTCGTGAAACTTCACTGGGGCAACAGTTGCACAGTCGCGCCAACGGGACCGCACGAGTGGATAATGACTGGGATTTGGGAGCGGCCGCTGCAGAGGAGCAATCAGCGCGCTTGTCGCCCGTTTCGATGACCCTCGACCGCCTCTAAGACCGTCATTTGCGCCGCTTCACCGTACCGAGTCTTTACCGGGATTAGGCCCGCACACCGAGTGCGCCATTCAGAGGCAAATTGCTTTAGGCGACCTGTAATCGCCGGAGCCGTTTGAATTGCAAGCAGAGATGAACGTCAAGGAACAGATGTAGACTATTGCAGTTTCGTCCCAAACGCCCAAACATAATTATTGTATAGAGACCTCCGATGACTCCGTGGAGAAGTTGCCGAGGTATTGGCTTCGACACATGGGTTCGATTCCCACACGGATTAACTATTTGTGCGATCCACAGATAGAGTTTTCCCATCTGGGTGTTTGTCCTCATGCAATTTATGTTTGTAAAACGTCCTTACAACACAGGATAATGTTATGTTCCTCGATTATTCTCTCAGTCAAATTTAATTATTACATTCAAACACAATTTTATACCTTGTATTTCTCGATATTGACAAAAATAAACAAGTGGAATAAAGTGGATGTTTTAATAAAAAAAAATTTCGTGTAAAAATTTCTTCATATAAAACGTTACGGCATCTATTGACAATTTATTTAAATGAAAGACAGCTGAGTAGACTACGTCGAAAAATATATTATTATGTGATGAATAATTGAATACATTTCACAAAATTAAGCTAGTAATAAGATAGTTAGCGTTTAAATGCATCGTTACAAAAATTTAATTTGAAAATTTAAAAACATTAAAGGTCAGAAGATTGATGCAGCAGACTTTATGTCGACTCGCCCTCAAATTACATTGGGTAGTCGCAGGCCATAGAAATATGCAACTTCAAATACGCATTCGCATGTACGGGTGCACTACCGTGGTGAAGGATGACATTTTACGTCTAACTTTTTCTAACATGGCATACTGATTTAACACTAGTGTACGTTAAATAGGCTGATGGTGTAACATTAAGACAGAAAGACAGATATACATAAATATGTATGTAGGCGTAGGATAAATAAAATCGTTATTTTGAGTTTATTGTTACTATTTTCATCTTTATTTAAATTAATACATTTTAAGACACAGATATACGTTACTCGTTCGTGGCGTCGTTGCGAAAAGTCCCTCAATCCCTTTTACGTCATCCATCCTTCTCATTCACACAATACTTCGTTCAAAAATCATCTTTTACTCAACTATTAAATAATTAATCCTACATGTATATATAAATTATAGCCTATGTCTTATTTTGATGTATAAGCTATATTATTGTATGTTTCATTTTAATATGTTTCATTAAAATCCATTCAGTAGTATTTGCGTGAAAGAGTAACAAACATCCATGCATACATACAAACTTTCGCCTTTATAATATTAGTGAAAAGGGAAATGATGATATAACATTGGTAACGTAATTTCAATATGAAAAAAGAAGTAAATATTTTCATGCTGGCGCTCCGACTATTCTTAAATTTCATCGTTTTTAGAGTTCCGTACCCAAAGGGTCAAAACCTATTACTAAGACTCCGCTGTCTATCTATCTGTCTGTCCGTCTGTCACAAGGCTGTATCTCATGAACCGTAATAGATAGACAGCTGAAATTTTCATTTTTGCCGCTATAGCAACAAATACTAAAAAACAGAATAAAAAATATTTAAGTGCGGCTCCCATTGATATTTTTCTGTTTTTATAGATAACTAACTGCTGCCCGCGACTACGTCTGCGTAGAATAGGCGGAAGGCGTAACATTCAGACATAAAGACAGATATACATAAAAATATGTATATAAATTATAGCCTAAGACTTATTCTTATATATAAGCTATATTATTGTAAAGTTTATTACGACCTGTGCAAATGTGCGGGAAGTCGTTGGATGCAGGTGGCTCAGGATCGTACTTCATGGCAGTCTGTGGGGGAGGCCTATGTTCAGCAGTGGACTCAAACAGGCTGAAATGATGATGATGATGATGATTGTAAAGTTTCATTAAATCCATTCAGTAGTATTTGCGTGAAAGAGTAAAAAACATCCGTCCATACATACAAACTTTCGCCTTTATAATAATAGTAAGGATGGTACGGTAACCTTCATCCGCGAGTCCGACTCGGACTCTCCGGTTTTTTCTGTTAGTTTCGATCAGTTATACGGATTCAGTACTAGATTAGGGACGATTGTTAGTTCCTGTGACCGCAGACGCCGGCAAATCTTCACATTCACAAGCGTAGGGATGAACAGGTCCTAACCGTCTAAATTCACCGAACCACGAATCCACTGATTTTTTTTTTTACTCAAGCCGCCGCGACTATATTAAACAATATTATTAAGCAAAAAGGCAAATAACAGCATCGCCCTCTAAAAAGCGACACGTATCTAAATAATTTTAGAACTGTGCAGTTGATTTTTATTGACCTTCTTGTATTGCGAGTGGCCAGTTCCAGAAACTTTCAGTGCGCCGTACGTAATCCGTAAAAGAAGAACCAGTTGGTTGATATCAAATCAGTCGTAAATTCGGCAGTCTCCAACTGCAATTGTGGTGAGCGCGGCAGTCTGCGACCCTTCTGTAGTCTCCCGCGTTTTATCGGCGGTATAATTTCGCTTACTTATCATTGGTTAAGTCATGCAAGCGGTGTTTAAGCTTGCTGTTGCGAAAGATTCGATTTTCACTGTTCCCTCTTGCCAGCATTGTGCTACAAACGTCTATTGACTCACAAAAACCTAAGGGGTTACGTTTAAGGTTGTTTCGGAACAAGAATGATCGGTGCCTTTTAAATGAGTGACAAGGTAAAGTTGAACACTCACTCAGAAATCTTTTATAGAACTATACACTAGTTTATTCATTTTACATTAATTATTGTGAATTACAACGTTTTCCATTCAGTCCATTCGCTTTTTATGTTAATTTATAAATAATGAGTCGATGCATCTTTGTGCATTCAAAAAGAAGATTTCATTTAAATTTGTAGAAAAATGGACGCACAGGTTTTCCCCAGAGCGGGTATCGAAATCCCAGTCTTTCGGAATCACACCCAGACGCTTTAACCACTAAGCTGACTGAATATCACACTTGAAAATCTAAAAGTCTTTTATCTACATTGTTTTTACACATTTCAAGCAATGCTTGGTGCAATGGTGACAAAAATAAAGTTTATTATTTGTTTATTTATTTAATATCTGCAAATTTTAATATTTCATCTTAAGTGCAGAGATTAGCACTACAAAAATTTAAAAAGAAGATTTCAGGTTAAAAAGAAATTGCACGAAATACGTAAAACTCGTCCCATAACTTTTACGCTATGAATCACGTGTGTATGTGTGTAATTTGACAGAATATCAATGCCCTCAATGAAGTAATTTGATCTGTTTCTTTCCGTAAAATCGCAGCATGACGTCGCCTTTTGCCGCAATTAAGGGCTTTTCAGACTCGGAACGATATCCAAGAGACGTTTCCGCCTGAACTGCGCACTTTTAATTTTCAATTTTGCAACGCCCTTCCGGATTGCTCGGTGGGCGGGCGGAACGGCCGGAAGGATCGATTTTTCGTAATTCGAAATTTGCAATTCCAATTGGGTGCGCCTCGCCTCCCCCAGCTCCCCCGGGGGTTGCCTAAGGCCGTAATTAGATTTTCCAATTGGATAATTTTAGCTAATCTAATCTTTTATCGATTACCAATTTTTTCATCTTTGATTCCTTTACTATTATTTAAAGTTTGTACCTTTCATCAAAGTGGTATGCACTATGCATATAGCATGTTGAAGTATAAAAATAAGTTATAACTCAAAGGAAATTTGTATTATAAATAGGCAGTTCAACTTCATTGAGATTACCAAGTAAACTAATAATTATACCCGCTACATGTTCCATATTTTTTAATGTATGGTGGTGATTTAATTACCATATTTATACCATAGAAATTTATTGATATGCTATTTTTATGTCTTTGCTGACCTGTTTCAACGGCGCTTTCAGCTACTAGTTATTGTCTGTGAAATAATCTCTGTTGTTCGCCTTTTTCGGTTGTTCTCTTTGTTCTTCTGATACTAGTTTTTCTTTCACTGATTCTGCTGGAATATAACAGTTTCCTTGCCACCTAGCATCTCATTTGTTTATTTATATGTATCAAGTTTACCTTTCATCCATCGTATATTTCTTTTAATTTTGTCACTTATTACAATTTGTTCACAAATATTTCCATTACAAATTCCATAAAAGGCATTTAAATTGTATAATTAAATATTTTTAATTATTATTAATAACATTAATTAATTAATTGTATTTTTATTGGTAGCTAATAGTGACGAACTTTCTTTCGTTAAGGATTAATCACCTGATATATAGATAATAATCTTAACCTAGCATTATTACATAAATGTTATGGAGATGTATAATAGTGTCAACTTACTTATGACAAAATAATAACTGAAAACACATGTAATATTATATTTACCGAACAAGAAACCGCAATGTATGTTTACTTTTTTATATTTTCCCCTATTTCTGCATTTTATTTTTAATTGCTTAAACTGACAAAGCTTCGCGCAAACCAGGCAATCACCACGAAAAGGAGTTTGTATAGAATTGACGCAGGTGCGTCTGTGGCAAATAAGCGAATGAATGATTTCAATCTACAAATAAAAGCACAAATTGTAGGTTTATTCAAAATCAAAGCGCGTATCAAATCGATCCGGACATCGTATGCCACAGGTCGCGAAATTCGGTGTTTCGACTTTATACGGTGTCTCTATCGGACTAAGTGTATTAGAAGGGGATGGAATGAGGCCGATCACGCAGTTATAAAACGTACAGTTCCACCTCTATGCTTGGACTGTAGATCCTAATCAGAATCAATTCATAATTGAAATACATTCGTTTATTGCTATAATTGAAGCGAGTTCGCTGTCAATTTTCTCAGAGACTACATTTTGTAGTATGTGTAAAGTAAAAACTATGTTCAGGGAAGTGGAAAAACCTCCAAATGTCAGTAATTGGATCGTACAAGTAGAAGGAGAGGGCATAAATGTTGCCTACTTCGCTGTTAGCTTTGTAAATAACACGCCGTTGTGTATCAGAACGAAGTCGGGATCCAATTAATCGCGGAGTTTGCCCGCTTTATTAGTGTGCTTACAAGTTTATCGGCAAGCGTGCTCCGGGTATCGCGCCGCTCCCTCGGGAGGGTCCACCGTTGAATTGTCCGACACCGCGTGAATGCCAAATCGCGCGGGGGCCCGATGAAACCTGCACCCGAATGTCTATCGTTTACTTTATGATTTATCAATTGTTTTTCGTTTTCGAGTTTTTTTCTCTGTTTCCTCAACTCTCTAACGAATAAAGTCAACGGTGAAGCGAAACGAATTCAATTCAGAAGTTGAACGGAACGCGGAATGTTGACCTCCGAATGCTTCACACTTGAAATGAAATTACTTTGGACTGGCCATAAGTGTTGCAGGAAACTCTTAATGTGTACATCTAGAGGCGTGCATTTAATGTGTACGTAAATAATGTAAACTTAATCGACTTTAAATCCCAAAGATTGAAGGACCACACTCTAATCAATATACTTCTTAATCATACACAGTCAACAAATGATTATAAATATGGCAAATGGTTGGTCTACCACTAAAGGCAGACCAACTGAAACCCTAAAGCATAATAACGCCGTCACCGCAAATAAATGCAGTTTAATATAGTGTCACATTTACTAAGCTTGTAAGTATCCCTCAAGTGACATTTTCTGAACTTAACAAGTATGCCTCAAGCCCACAGTCAAGCGACGGTTGAAAAAACGACAATTGTTCACGCTATTCTGTCACTCTTCTACAATACTGTCCTGATATCAAATAAGCGAGCATGTTGCGTTACAAAACGAGCGTTGGACGCGATATTTACTGGCGGGACGTTTTTATAGTGTGCGTGCCATATTTGAGGTTGTCCCGGGACAATAGGGAGCTGTTGTGCGTCTATTAACAACGTTTAGCTGGTCCACGGGGGTCCTACGAGATAACCCGGGGACAATTGTCCGTGGGGCGCGCTGTTATTTTATTTATGTTCTCGTACTCATGAAAGTAATTCTTGAATGCGTTGAGTACATTCCGCATGCTGTAGGAAGGATATTTCCATCAAAGGTTCGACTTAGTATTCAATTCCGCGTCAAATTCGAGGTCCCTCGTTTATCAATGGCGAGGGGCATCGTAATAATACGATAACGCGGAATATTTAAGCGTCTATTTAATTAAATTCATTCATTCTCCTATGAGATAGCGTACAATAAAACAGGATATCGACTTAAAAGCGCATCGTATAAGTATGTTGCGGGTTAATAAAAATAAGTCGGCGCGTAGACGCGGCGACGACATTTGGCGCTACAAATTGCTGCGTTCGATCGTCCCTTTGTTCGCCTTAAGACTATTACGGCTATGAGATTATACGGCCGCCGCACACGCACCCGAGCGGACCGATGCGATTACAACCCCCCACCCCGCTACCCCCCACTCATGCCATCACCAATCCGTATAACACTCGCCCCATGCCCCGGCAGTGGTCGCGTAGTGAGCTGAATCCCTAGTACCATCGTAACCGGATTTCATCGAGCTCTGGTGTCCACGGCTGGAAATGGCCTTACCAATCAAACGTCCATGACGAAGGAAGAGGACTTATCAGTTTAATGTTACCCTGGTATTAGTGGTTACTATTAACCGTACTTTTTAATTAAACATGATCATTAACATCGATCGACAATATCAGCTTTTGAAAGTTTTAATCCGTTTTTACATAATTGAAATGTCATACCTCTTAGGATAACTAGAATATATATATTTTTACGGTGGTAGGCCCACGCAGCAGCCTCGGCTGTTGCACGAATGGGCAGGCCCGTCCGGGTAAGTACCACGACCTCACAGAAAACCAGCGTAAAGTGGAAGTATGACAAATACTTTCGCGTTTCGTCTGGTTAATGATGTAGCCGGAGCCCACTTTTCAAAAGGTTGTCAACGCATCTGTAACCCTCGGGTGTAGTAGATGTTCATGGGCGGCGGTATTCACTTACCATCAAGTGAACCGTCTGTTCGTTTGGCAAGTTTTCACATAAAAAAATGGAATAATATGTTGATATTAACAAACTGAAAATACATTATATATAATGTGCACAGATCTTATATTGTAAACCCTACATAATCATTAAGAAAATGTATTTAATTTTTAAAATAAAAAAAAAGGTTTTGGAAATAAGTCGTCGCATAGGATAAAGGCATTATGGGACTGTCCAAAAGTCCCTTAAAAATCTGTTGTCTACCTCTGAAAGGTTGAGTGTTGCAAAAATATTTTTTACATTGTACAAACTGAGTAAATATCACTACTTATTGCTGCCAAGAACGGATAAAAATAGCCTGTTTTAATAAGTTAGCATTCTTTTATATTTCCGTATTAGACTAGCACCGTAGTGGGGCCTCTAATAAATGATAAAAAGGGTGTCCGACGCCGACTCAAGCGTTATCCATCTTCCCTCCCGTCCGAATTTCAAATCAATCCGTCTGCGCGTACTATTTCGTTTCTGAAGTCAACAGAGAACGGTCCCCGCGTCGCGCGATCAAAGGCGCACCTCGGGCGTTCATTAGCGCCGAAATCGGCGTCGCCCCGTAATTTGCGAATTACACCGCCCCCCCGCTCCCATTCACCGGCGATAGTTCGGTCAGCGTTGAGTGAATGATGACTGATCACTGATGAGTGAGTGAGTCGCGTGGGACCGATTTGTTGACACGCGACGCCTGCACGCATCGGTGAATTTCAAAAGGCGGTCCACCATAACCGTCGGTGCAGTTTTCCCTAGCAATTACAACCCTATTACGCCGTTTCACGGAAATTTTTGCCCGCATTAATACAGCGGTTTGTTTGTATATTGATATGCATGCCAAAGTTCCGTGATCCGCTGAGGAGGCGGTTTACGGACTTATGTTCTTTGTAATAGGCATTACCGTATATGCCAAACCATGCGGCGGTTATCGTTGCGCATTAAAATGAAGTTTGCTCTGCAGAAGACCGATAAAGAAGGCGATATTGTAAATATTAGGGTAAAGGGCATTCTGGTGCATTGAATGTGGTGGCCTAAGTGAATGTGTTGTATTCTTCCAACTTTATTGGAGACACTCATAAATTTCAATTGTTTTCAAAAAGCTACAGACTTGTTTTCAAAAATGTTAGAACTTCGAGATAGCGCTCTATTGTAGCGGTCAAAACTTGTATATAATATCTGTGTCAAGCTACACATTTAATTATAGACAAGAGGGCTAAATCTTTTCTCCCCAAAAGATACAGCTTAACTTTGCAGCGATGTCATGCATCATGCGCTAGGTTTATATAGAGAACATGTAATTTTGTTTGTATTTAATATTTTAATTTAATTGTGACTTAAAATTGTCTAAGAATCTATTTTTGTTAATTTTACTAATTTAGAACAATTTATGAAAGAATATAGTGTAATAAAGGATAAAAAAGTGTATGTTTCATGATAGTTGGCCGGTTCAAATAGTTCACTCGAAAATAGAACGGTGATCACAGCTTAAACGTGAACTGAACTTTACCAAGATCAAAATCAAAGTTGCCCAATAATTTGCGTTCAAAAGCGACTTTTTGCAATTTCACAACACTTCAAATTCGACTAACGAAACGCGATGCGAACTATATTATTATGTTTTGCTACAAGCGTAAAACATAAACAACGGTCCGTTCGCTTCCAAATCGGATTGTATCGATCAGCCGGTAGTATTCCGGGCACGCGCCCACCGTTTCTGATATTGGCATAAGCAGCTAGGAAAAACGCTGCCCGTGAGGCCGCTGCGGGTGGCAGGTGGGGGCGTTCCCGAGATTAGATTACCTTCCCCCGTGGGCTGCAAACAGTTCGTTACGGCTACAAGACGGGTAACAAACTCCCCGACTTCGGCCGCCTATATACCTTCCAGTTTCACATGACGGAGATCGACGTTGCGAATTATGAGATCACACGACGCTTGGTACAGTCTGAACATATTTATTTATGTTGGCGAGAATTTGTATCCACGACTCTGGAGGTTGTGACTAAGAAGTAGAACTGCGAAAAGGGAAAAAGCTGCGTGTCTTTATTTTGCTGCATATGGGTCCAAGAAGAAATGGGGCCTTTCGTTTTACAACCTGTTTGAAAGTTCTATTTAGCTTTTTTCCTATGTGTTATGCTTTAAGCCTTATACGGGCACTCGTTTTCAATTCAATGCAAGCAAACAGGTGCCGGCACCAATAAAATCGTTAATTGCAACTTAAGGTCTGACTCGTCACGAACTCAACTGCATATTTTTTAATCAGTATTTTGTAAAAAAAAAGAGTGTCGTGGAACACTGTTGGAACGAAGTTCCTTTCTTGTATAACAATAATAATTATTATTAAACGTATTGTATGTCCAATAACTAAAAAATCACTACATAGTATGAAACAAAGTCGTCCCGCTGTCTGTCCCTATGTATACTTAGATCTTTATAACTACGCAACGGATGCGGTTCTTTTTACTAGATAGAGTGATTCAAGAGGAAGGTTTATATGTATACCATCCCTGCGAAGCCGGGGTGGGTCGCTAGTATATAATAATTGAATAATTTTATCCCCCGCGTAGTACTCATGTTTCAGTCGTCTTTCTGAGCCAGTACTGTTATCAGTTTATTTGTGAGAAAGACGTTTAATGCCATTGATAACGGTTTAATTAAATACCTTGGAGTTGTAGGTTATTTTACGGGAGATGACAAGCGATTTTGCGCTTCACCGGATCTTAAGTGATAACCGCCGCCCATTGATATTTGCAACGCGCGCCCGTAGGATTGCAGATGCGTTGCCACCTTATGAAAAAGTGTGCCCCGGCTACCTCACTCACCAGATGAAACGCAGAAGTATAACACTGTCACTTCACGCCGGTATTTTGTGTGGTCATGGTACTTACCCATTCGCGCAACAGTTGTTGCGTGGATGTAGCGAAGGGAAGGTAGACTCACCTACAGTCTTACACAGATAATCACTGAGCTTTGTTGATTGTAATACTATTCTTTAAATAAGGTGTTATGGCGTATAACCATTACCCATGGTGAACAAAGGCACCGATTCCAAAAGTTGTTTAATTTTGTTAGAGGTTAGATAGGTTACCTTACATAGGATAGATTTTTAGATTTGATTATGTTGGATTTTGATAGAGCCGTGATAGCTCAGTGTCTGGGCGCTCGCCTTTAATTCAATATACTCGAGCAACCTGAGTTCGATCCCCGGTGCCGGCACCAATGAAATGATTAATTGCTGAATTCAAATCACGTGCGGCGAAGGACATAACATCGTGAGGAAATCGGCGTATTTTCGAAATAGTAATTAAAAAAATTTCGATGATATGTGAAGTCTGCCAATCCGCAGTGGAGCCGCGTAATGGACTATGCCCTGATAGCCTCTTTACAGAGGAGGCCTTTGCCCAGAAGTAAGACATGTATAGGCTGATACTTTATAGTAGATTTAGTATTATTATAAATATTTTAGTGCTATTAGAGTTTTTTGAAATCGTTTATTTTTTTTGTAAAAATCTTCTTCATGCTTTTTTCATTTTACACTTTCCTCTGTCTAGCCCCTCAGCCAGCAAAAAAATCAGAACGATGATTTCCGATAAGGAACTACGTTCTAAAATAAGTTAGCAATTGATATGTTATTACTTGATATTTAAACAAACGGTTTCATTTAAAATGAGTTGTAATAATAACTTATTTACTTTAGGAAGATACTAAATGGACGTTAAATCGAAGCAAGCCAATATTCTGATATACCTTCCTATGATATGGCGTCATTTGAAATGATAATTCGCGAGCCAGGCCGAATTTTTGCAACGTACGAATGATGTACATAATTATTATACGTTACACATAACTGTAACTGCAATTGTAACAGCAGCCCCAATGCGAAGCGGAATAAATTTAAATAAATTTTCGGGTAACAAGACGCCGTAGACGGATTTTGATAGCGGGGCATTGTTGTGATAAGCCCGCTTCAACCATGACCGAACAATTGGCAGTTGATCCCTTGTTATACGTTTTAAGTAATCATCAATTTTTTTTATAATTTCTCTAAATATTTCAAATGTTTGATCCTTAAAAAAGATATTTTCGTTTATCGCAAATATCGCAAAAATTTGCAAAAAAATTTCACTTTCTCTTTCATATTTTAATCATAATATCATGAGAAAGCTATTGAAATTCATTATTAAGATCAACTACATATTTTGGAAATGCCGTGAACTAAACATTATGTTAATTTAAATAACGTACATAGATAATACCTTATATATATATAATATATAGTTTGTCGATTCAGAAATTTCGATCCTCCATTTCTATGGAGAAGATTTATTAGAAGGAAAAGGGTGATTAATCTGTTAGACCAACTATACGGGCCCCTGATGACATTAAGAGGACTTTTTTTTTATAGCACGCTTTTGCGTGGCCCTGTGCAATAATGTTACGAAACGGATTTAACGACATAATTTTGCGCGCGCCGCAATTACCTCACAATTCGGCGCGTAGAGGACCGCCGAAAAGGCTGGACGTAATCGGTG
Source organism: Iphiclides podalirius (assembly GCA_933534255.1). Classification (NCBI taxonomy): domain Eukaryota; kingdom Metazoa; phylum Arthropoda; class Insecta; order Lepidoptera; family Papilionidae; genus Iphiclides; species Iphiclides podalirius. The sequence continues at coordinate 17,263,291 of OW152813.1, read as the reverse complement.
CGCATCAACAAATGACTCATCAGCGTAGGAGGCAGGAAGCTGCGGTCGAACGCCGAAATGACTTCGGTACTTGTCAGCGCTGGGGGGCGCGGGGCGGGCCGCGGCCGCGGCTGTTTACACACTGCGCGATTTATACAACCGCCGCCATAAATAATGCTCGCCGACCGCCGACAGATATATGGTGCTCCGTATTTATTGCTGTTTGTTCGCGGCCGTACGGACAGCAATTGAGGGAGGCTAGTTTGTGCGGCCGGTCCCTTGGCCGAAGGCGTCGAATGTAAACTTTTAACTTTTACGTCAACTATGGGCCTGCAGAATGTGTCCTCGGCAAGTATTCGGTCAATGTGCCCTGGAATGGTTGAATTGATTCAAAGCAGCCATAATGCAAAGCGGAAAACTTCGATGTAGCTAAAACGTTTTTGTGATCTTCGATTTCGGACTTGGAAAAAATTAAACCAATGTAGCCCTGGTTATTGCTCGATCTTCTACTTTAACTGACAGGGTTGGTCCGATTGATTTCAGCTAGTTAAGAGGGTGTCTTCTATTGAATAAAACAGCGCCGTCTCGTCTGTCAGCCCAAGATCTTTGAGTTTTCTAATATCGATGGGTTTTCAAACGATATGAGGCATTATCGTAATATTGTATCGGTACCCGCTCCATACACGAGATTATTCGCGCGGCAGCGTCGTCCGACCGCATTTAAACCTCTTCATTGTAATACTTAGATGTTTAGCGTTTGTGCATCGAATAAATAACTTCGCAATAAAGGTGAGTTTTTTTCACCAGCCGAATACATTTTAAGCCGTCCACGCCTGGCTAAATTACGACCGCCAATATATACGACCTTCGACCGTAATCAAAATTTGATTTAGTGCTTCCCATTAAAATACTTTTCTTACTCCTGAGTTTCGCTCTTCCATACACGCCGGCGCCCATCTGTCGTAATTGAAAAGATTTAATTTTTCCTTAATGCACATAAAATCTAAATTATTTGAACATTCTATTTAAAAAAAAAAAAGACTTTCGCATCCTTAATTTTTTTGGATAAACTGTAGCACATTTTTTATATTCTTTAGTTTAGGCAATTTTTGACAAGAAAATTATTATTTAGTTCATAATTTGGAGGCATTTATTTGCAATTACATTAGTTCGTTTCATTCGGTCCACGATTTGTGCCAACAGAGACACAACAAACAACACAATACAAAATGTTTTAACAGTCTTTTTAAAAATGACAATATAGTTCATCTTGACCAAAGACGAGCGACCGATCTTCTTTTCCTTACAGATTATATACGCCGTTGCGGCTTACTTATGTATTTTGTAAATCGGATCGAGATGGAAGTAAATCATACTTATTGGTAACGAAGCGTGTCGCGGCGCGAGCGGCGAGCTCTCGACCGCTGGACATAACCCACACAATAGCTCGGCCACAGCCTACAAAAATCGTTTGATAAAAGTTACATACAACTAAAAATATGTTCGTGTGAACGTGGCAGACTGTGGTACACTGAACCGGTCAATCTCGACGTTCTCTATCTCCCGTCGTTTTAAATCCTTTCTCATCGGTCACGTGACATGCTAACGATAGCCTAAGCTACAAAGGACTCGTAAATAAATATTAAGCAACACATAAATATGAAACAAAACACCACTTTATTACCAAAAATGTATCACAAATGTATGTAAGTACCTATGTAACAAAAATTATTGTTCAAAAGTTTTTACAAGGGTTGTGATGAAATAAAAAAACAGAATACTTTTTTTAACAGAAATCGCCGGATATACTTATTTGAACTTTCTCATTTGCTCTAAGAACCCTCTCTGAACACAAAGATTTCTTGCTTAGTTAAAAAAAGTTAGTAATTATAACTAACTAGCTGATACGTTCAACCCTTCGTCTGCGTTGGTCATTATATTAACAATGTATTTATATCAAGAAGAACAAACATTATTGGACCGGTACTTCTGCCCCCGGCTTGATAAGCGGCAAGATAACACACATGACACGTAGTGCTTACAAAAATCGTTGTTTTATTTTAATAAAAGCAATAATAGATTAAATGAAAACATCATAATATTTTTATATATAAGCGTCGCTTAAGATTCGTAGGCTTATGAAATAAAACATAGAAGAATTAATTGAAATCAATTCAGTGATAATCGGTAACCGACATAGCTCAGAAGATTAGCACGCTGAAGTGGCGATGGGCCGGCCATACAGCTTGTAGAACCGATAACCTTTGGGGAAGAAAGGTTCTTAAGTGACAGACTCGTAGGTACTGGCCATCGCAGTGTAGGACGACCCCCCACTAGATGGAGTGACGACCTGTGCAAATGTGCGGGAAGTCGATGGATGCATTTATCTCAGGTTCATACTTCGTGGCAGTCTATGGGGGAGGCCTATGTTCAGCAGTGGACTCAAACAAGCTAAAAAGATGAGGATGATGATAAACCCAGTAGTTTATTCCATGATGCGCACACAACGGCATACTTCCATTTTTATTTTTATTAAGGTTAAGACCGTTCTCTACTTCTATATTGAGCTGGAATATTCTCCCTATCTCTATAGTTACAATTCATAAACAGATTAAAAAAAATTCCATATTATCTCATCTACTGAGATTTTAACATCTTTTACATTTCATTGTTCTTCCTAAATCTAAGTTTAAATATTCCCTGCATTAAAACTTTTTCTCTTTCTATAAGTCCTATGTAGCAGGAGTACGGAAACAATAACTTTAATGAGTAGGAACGGCAGAGTTTCTTGAAACTTCGATTTTCGTTTTAGTTTGCTTGAATACGCTCTCTCCGAATGGAATCTCTCAAATGCTGGTCAGTGATTACTTAGAAGACTGAATATTCAACTAGCCGTATTTCTAAGTGGAGTTGGCAACTGTTCAACCAGCACCCGCTACTTTCAATGTCATTTTGTCCATTTGTATAACCTATCTATTATCCTAAAAAGTAAGGAAAAACAGCGTATCAGAAGATTTTGGACTTTCAATCTGAAATAATGGAACCACAAAGACTTGGCTTGCCTTAACAAGATTTCTCCTCGCGTTTGTAAGCAATAAAAAAAATTAAATTAAGCTCAATAATGCTGCATTTACGTGGAACACGATTCATTAGATACTTGGACGTTGCTTTTCTGTAGGGCTCATAGTTTTAAATTAACACAGATAAAATATTTTTTAAACTAGCCAGCGTACTTTCTGCAACGTCATCACAGTGCATGTTGACTGAATAACGTTTTTCACCGTGCACATTTAACAAACTTATGATGGACGTCGCTAGAAATAGTGGGCCCCGTGCCATGTTTTCACACAAACGGTGCAATCAAGTAATAAATTCAGTTAACCATTGCCGCGTAGAGGGGTGCGGGCCGAAGGGATGAAGGAGCCCTATTTATCGAATTAGGCCTCTGTAATCACTGTTCGCTGTCATTTTAAAAACACGAGAATCACCGATTCTTGATCCTCGGACATGAAGTCCAGATTTCAGATCGTAGTTACCTTTTATCCATCTACTTTAGGTGCGTATTTCCTTCCATTGACTGTCACTTCCGCAGCAGCACATAGATTTCCTTTGAATTTAATCAATTCTATAACCGAATTTGTATTTGTTTATTAGAAGTTCTTTTTTTTCGTTTTGCAGTTATACTGTTTTTGGCGCGTTTGGTAAAAAATTATGAGAGTTGCGTTTAATACATTTTTCACAAACAAAGAATACTGGGACAAGGAATAAAATGTTTAATTATTTTTCTTTTGCTACTTTTATTTTATTTTAAACATTGAGTATTACGTACAATAGTTATAATATATACCATGTGTGATATTAGTGACGGTTTAATTGTTTTATGTCTTTTTAAATGAACCTATATAACGGATTTTATTACGTTTCATTTTGATTTAAAATTTCCGACGTTTTCAACCCTTTCCAGTTTATGACCGACAGTAAAACCAGGAACATCAGGTTTTGTCTTATATTGTAAAATTAATAAATAAGTAGTAAAGATACGTACTTTTAGAGAAAACTAGTGAAAAGAGAAAGTAACATTTATATATGATTCCGTAATCAATAATTGTTAATAGGCTAACGTCGACCAGCGTACTAAGACAGGCTGAAATAATGATGACTTCCCTTGAAAACTAAATTACTTCGATGGGGTCTTAACACTGATTATAGTGCCAACTCCCGCACTCGTAGCGTTACCTTAGTCCTATATACGTCGGCTGAAAAATTCTCAAATATCAAGATAGCTCCGCTTGTTACAGGAGAGGGTGAACACAGTCAAGTGACGCGTGCAACATACATAATTGCACGCCAGCGGAGCCGGCGACGCTCTGAATGGCCGCCCGTAACGACTAACGACCTCATGCGGCGGCGGAGGGAGACGTTTCCACGCCGGCTTGAGACTCGCATTTCCCGCCAAATCTTCAAATTCTTTTCTTCAATTTTTTTTACTTTTAATTTTATTTCATTGGCATAAAAAAAGCAGAATGTCAGAAACCAAGACCTATTCTTTTAAATGTCAAAGAGGCTTAAATATATCTGTATATATAAAAATGAATCCCTATTTTCCTTGGTCACGCCATCACGCGTGAACTGCTGGACCGATTTCACTTTTTTTGTTGTTATTATCAGAAGGTTCTTATGAAAGAAAAAATTTAAAAAATTGCCTGAAAAAGTCAACACTTTTCTAGATATTATTCCCGTACAAAAGATTCGTAATAATACTTAAAAGTCAATTAGAACTTTAATACCATACCATAAAGTTTAAGTGCTAGTGGTGAACAAGTGAGTGACTGTGGTAAAATGTCACTTGAAATGTAAACGTCTCTTTGCTGTGTATCAACTACATAGTATAAAACAAAGTCGTCCCGATGTCTGTCTGTTCCTATGTATGCTTAGATCTTTAAAACTACACAACGGATCTTGATGCGGGTTTTTTTACTAGATAGATTGATTCAAGAGGAAGGTTCATATATATATAATACATTGCACCCGTGCAAAGCCGGGGAGGGTCGCTAGTTTAACAATAAAATATGTATGAATAGTATGTAAGTTTATGTCAATTACATTGTTGGTTACTTGTTATGGTTATTTAGTTAAATTTTAATTTTTATACGCATCAAATGGAAATTTTAATAAATTATGCCGTCATCACATACATGTATGGGTTTAAGTAGATATAAATATATTGTGACGGTCTCGTAAGCTATGGAACCAATAGCGCTAACGAATAGATAGAGTGCCGATAAAAGTTCCTCAGAAACCGGGCATCTCTAAGACTCTTCAATATATCGTCGGAATCTGTCCAAGTAGACTCGGCCCACGCCATATATTAGATTAGGGAAAAACTCTTTTCGCAAATAGTATGTATGTACTTATAATATAATCTCTTTGGCTATACCATTTGTATCTGGCTTTTTTTTTGTGAAAAGTTGCCAAACGAGCAGACAGACATCTGCTACACCCGAGGGTGCGCAGATGCGTTGACAACCTTTTTGGAAATTGGGCTCCGGCTACCTCACTTACCAGACGAACCGCGAACCAGGCTGCTGCGTGGCTCTACCACCGTAAATGGCTGGTCTTGGTATCATTAAAAAGTTTAAAATTTAAAAAAGATAACTCCAAATTCAAATTAGGGACCATTGATTCTGAACTCTACTGCGAACAATTGATGAGATTAAAGCAAGAAGGTGAGAGAAAGCGGCCGAAATTGATCAACAGAAGGGTGGTTTTTTTATCATGATAACACTAGACCTCACATATCTTTAGCCACTCGGCAAAAAATTAAGAGAGTTTGACTGGGAGGTGTTAATGCATCCGCTGTATAGTCCTGACCGAAACAAGTAGAAATAAGTAATAAACAAGTAGATTTCTACTTGTTTCGGTCTCTTCAGAATTCTTTAGGCAGTGTCAGGTTAACATCACGAGAGGACTGCCAAAACCACTTGTCGCGGTTTTTTGATCAGAAGCCCCAGAATTTCTATAGCAATGGGATCATGTCCCTACAAAGAAAAAGATGGTAGGAAGTTATCGAACAAAACGGTACCTACATTCTTAAGTTAAATATAAATAAACTTTATTAAAAATGTTTTGAATTTTCATATAAAATGCTAAGAAACTTTTTCCCCAACCTATTATGTATCCCGGTAGTACCACAGATACAGCCCAGGAATAAACTTGGTGACGACGAATGTGTAGGTACGAACACAATGACGGATAATTCCGAGGGCGGCTCCCCCGACTTAACAATATTTGCAACTGCAAACAGAGACATGCGGGCGTCGGGGAATAAAAAATACCAAATCCCTTTTGGCCTTATGGTGATTTTCCCTGGAAGATTCTTTGAAGTTACACTGTTCTTTGAATTCAATTTTCGGATACCATTTCTGTAGTTACGATGCATAAATTAGAGTTACATGTTAACATGGTATCGCAACTTATTTTAATATGTTTTAGCTTTTCATACATTAAGCTCACTTATTTTTTTCAACTAAGCTTATTTAGCTACCACGAAGTATTCAAAATAAATACCAGTCAAGATTAACATTCCTTTTACTCTTATTTTAAGAGACTAAAAAATTGCAGCATATTTTCTATTATCAACGTAGCATACATTTAAATTACATATGAATTACATATGCGTAAAAGCTGAAAAGGTCTATAAGGTAGACATGTCGCCATATTGAATTAGATAATATGTCACTGGTCACTACAGCCTCACAGAGGAACACACATGTTAGATAGCCCGATAGAAACATAACCATATTTTGACAGTCGGGTAATAACAAAATATCAATTCTAACTCGTACAGTATATTTCAACTGAAGTAGGGCCCCGCAATAGTCTTCGACGACAGTTTTTCTGTTGCACGAATGGGCAGGCGCGGGTTCGGGGAAGTACCACGGCCTCGCAGAAGACCGGCGTAAAGTGGAAGTGTTACACTTCTGTGAAGCAGCAGGGGGACACTTTATTAAAAGGTGACAACGCATCTGCAATCCTACGGGTGTTTGCAAGTGTCCATGAGCAGCGGATATCACTTAAAATCAGGTGAACCGCCAACTCGATCCCAACCTTCCCAAATAAAAGAAATAAAGGGCAGTACCTGTTCAAATAGGGTTCACTTGAAACGAATTAACTCAACACCGTCCGCTGAAAACCATAAAACGCCTTTACACAATTATTCTCTACCCCACTGCACAGGGGGTTAGACTGCGCAATCGCCCAAAGCGAACGGACAAAAGTGTGTCTATTTTGTGAAACGTTCAAAATGTATAGTGAGCTATGTTGTAGGAAGTTAGCTTAGCCATCATCGTTTGGCATTTTGCTGCACGCGCCGCCACGTGTCGCTCGTACGCTCCACTGCCCCGTGCTCGCCTCTAATTGATAACTAATCAGCTTTAGTCTTCTGCTAAGTGAGCCCCTGAGGGCGTCGCGAAAGCGCACTCGCATTTGATTAAGCAATGAAAATGTCCTTTGTTACTTCACGGCTACGGCGATCCGTCCGCGCTTGCATAACGGTGGGAACATTCTGTGCAGAACTAACGATTTCCCCTTTTTTAGCACTGACCAGAAAATTTTTGTTTTTAATGTGAAAAAATTGTTGCAATTAATGTGAAAAAGAAATAAGTGAAAAACCGCCGCGCATGGACATTTGCAACACCTGTAGCGTTGAAAATGCGTTGCCACCTTAAAATAAAGTTTGCCCCGGCTACCTCAGTCACCAGACGAAACGCAGAAGTGTAACACTTCTACTTTCCGCCGGTCTTCTGTGAGGTCGTGGTAATTACCCGGACGGACCTGCCCATTCGTACAACAGTGAAAACTGTTGTGTGATCCTACCACAGTTAATATACAATAAAAATATAATAAATATAATATACAGCGTGTCGTTACAACCGCGACAATAAATGAACACACTTCTAACGCTACTAGCCAGTACTCATAAAAAAAATATAAGTTTTAAAAAAATCCATAATAGAAAAAAATATATTTATCGAACAAACTAATTAAATAAAAAAGTAAAACAACTGACCTATTATAATTATAGAGTCTTTTTCATTCGTTGCCACAGCGTCGCACTACAAATCTGTCCTTCTTACAGTATGTTTTATCTCTTTTTAATTCATTGCACCCATTCATATGCTTTGTGACCTTTACTCGTACAAATGAACTTTACGTTATAGTTTTATACGTAAGGGTGTTCTCAAATTGTTTGTTTTGGAAAATTTAATAACTCTGTAAATATTGATGTTTAAAGAATGTAAATGTTTAATATAATTTTAAAAAGCTATCCTCTATATGTGTATTCATTTATTGTCGCGGTTGTAACGACACGCTGTATAAATACAAAAAATATAAGTTATGTACACAAAGCTTTATTGTAATACGCTATAAATCACCAAAATACGTTTCTTATGAATATATTACTGTAATTGTTTGTATATTATTTGTCAGCATTATACAGGAAGTTTTTTTTTCGTTAAATGTCCCACGTAACGTGCATAATTTATGCATGTCGTTTTGTCCTAAAGCAACTTCGTGACGAACGTAATGTGTGTTAAAAGTTGTATTTTTTTGCAACATGGCGTGTTATGCAAGCCTTAACATACAAAATAAATATGATTTTTTTTGTAAATTATTGACCTAAAATAGCAAATAGTCTAAATTTAGCTAAATATAATGGATTTCAATATTTGGCACTGGCTGACCAAACTATTACATATAATAATCTAATTAGCTATTCATTTACTATCTACAATTGTCCTAAAGCCTGGATCTATTTGTTTAAATTAATACATTTACCTTTTCTTAGCAGGAGTATAAAATATTATTTGATTAAGTAATTGATGTTGTGTGTTAAAACAGAAGCTTAGATAGAATTGAGTATGCATTTAAGCCGCCAAAATAAATGTAAGTACACATAAATGTACCAAATAAATAGCATATTTATTTCCCTTTGCGAAACAGACTTCCGCGTAATTGGTTTCGCGCGTAAACTGTCTCGCATAGATTTGTAGCAGATATGTATTATAACGTGTTGCGAAGTCCCTCTTTTTCTGTAATTTCCCGACGCTAGACAAATAACAAAACGAAAATAAATATTACGACGTTTGGAATCATTATACAATAGAATATTGGGCAGCCTCAATCAATTCGTATTACAGACGTATGTTCCCGGAACATGGCATCTTGGATACAGGACTTCAGTGACATGAGACCTTGATTGCAAGGTACTTTCGGGTTGGCGCTGATTACGAAAAGGTCCGAGTTTTCCGAGTGCCGATGCCCCCCGGTCGACGTTGGAATGCCGACCTATGGCCCCGGGCAGCTTGGTATCGAAACGTGAACGTACGAAATGTTTCACAGGACAATGTTGAATGTGAATTTATCAAACTACCACGAGATCAAACCAATGATACCTACTTAAGCCTAAGAATTAACGATTCTTTATAGATTAATATGTTTTCGATCACCGATTATTTTAAAGATAAGTGACGTTGTGGCGTCGTTGCTAAGTTATTAGCTTCGTGGGTTCGATTCTCACACGGAACAAGTATTTTTGTGACCCCCTGATAATAATTGTTTCGGATCTTCGTGTTTGTTTCCCAAGTCAGGGAGGAGGAATGATAAACATAGCCGAACCCGCTTATTATTTACATGTTGCGCCGACCCTACCTAGGTGGGATAAGGGCAGGAGGATGATAAAAAGACGCCTTTTAAAATTTGCAAAAACAGAAAATTTTGTATTTTTACATTTTTATGTAGTTACATAATTATCAATTAATTTTAATTGTAAACTTTTCCAAATGCTTAATAAAGTTTTTAAATAGTTGTTATTATTAAATTAACAAAATATTGAAGGTATAATCGTTAATAGATCATCGAAAATCAACTTTAAATATATTTTACATAAGCACAGTAAATTAATTTCACTCTTATGAGCTTAATTTAACCGGGCTACGTAAGCAGGCTATAGCGAGCGTGGACGAGATATGCCGCCTTCAACTTTTACCGGGTCCTTGTCGCCGCGTCCACTCGAGCCACTAACAGATAGATATTGACGTGGCATCAAAGCAGCCCGTCATAGCCTCTCCATATATCATTCTCAGTCGCCGCACGCCAGTGATACCCGCCTTTTCATGTCGCCAGCGACTTGGCCCGCAGTGTAGCGTTAACTGTAGAGTCTACAGTGTAGACCGATCCCCATAGAAAGATTGAACTATGAAATCGCCGCATTTTTCCGATGATTGAAATGAGCAACTCCACTTAATTAATAATATCTCTTAAATATGTTTAATATGTTTTATATAAATATATAAGTTAAATATGTTTTGTTGTCCGCTGCCGTACATACATTTTCAAAACCGTATTCGTTAAATGTGGTTTTGTAAGTGTATGTTATCTTTGTAAAAACAACGAACACATACATAATACTGTATATTATGTATGTGTTCGTTGTTTTTACGAAGGTCATAAATCAACAAAACTTTTTGCTCTGAAAAGTTCTTGATATTTTTATTTTAGCATTTAAGTACAATAAATTTATCATATGTGCTTTATAGCCAACGTTTAAAAAATACATGTATGTATTTATGTACACATATAAGAAATTATACTTCTTTAGTGTAACAAAAGAAAAATAACTGAATATTTATCCCCTCTATGCCATTACTCTTTATTTGTGAACAATACATTATAATTGCCGTGATAGCTCAGTGCCCGAGCGCTCGCCTTTAATTCAATATACTCGAGCAACCTGAGTTCGATCCTCGGTGCCTGACCAATGAAATTGGTAATTTCAAGTGCCGAATTATCACGTGCTCTTCGGTGAAGGAAAGCATCGTGAGGAAACCTGCATGTTTTCGAAATAATAATAAAAACAAGACATTTCGAAGATATGTGAAGTCCGCCAAACCGCAGTGGGGCCGCGTGGTGGACTATGCCCTGATACCCTTTGTACAGAGGAGGCCTTTACCCAGCAGTGGGACATGTATGAGCTGATACTTACATGTAAATTATAATTATGCATTTATCAAATTTTGTATTTATTTTAATAATAAAAAAATAACACATTGAATTTTCAACATTAATCTAATCGAAGCTGTTTCTAATGTGCAATTATAAATCAATATAGACTAAGACTAGTTGTTTAAAGATTGTTGAGTTTTTTGAAAATTTCTTTCTGAAACTATGTTATTACACAAACTGAAATATGATGACTGAATAAAACATTAAAATGTTTAAACTAAAACCACCGGTGTACCTCTAAACGTTTATTAACCTGTGGCCAAAAATCGTTTCTAGTGTTCGGTGATTGTTGTGGACCACCGCGCCTCTGCAAGTCATCCCGCGATGATCGACGGCAATCACCGCGATAGTATCTTTATTCCAATACTTTTAAAACGCAAATTGCAATGTCCGCCAGCCGTACCCCGTTCGTGCATTTAAACAAAACAGCGGAGCGGTATCCATATCTGTCGATTTTGATTTCGGTAATCTTAAGCGTCGGAGCTCGTGGAGCCCTTTGTGCTTATATAAATATTTAAAACAGACGTATCTATATTATGACGTCAGTATTGGGTGCGATTTAATTGAAAATATTTGTTATGTTATCCGCGCAATAGTAGGTATTTAACCGTTTTTTAACATAAGACCTACATACCTATAATTATACAGGGGAACGGATTAAATGGTGGAGAAATTCCGAAAGATATGTGTACATAAAGATCCATATAATACGTTGCACAAACGTACACGCACAAAACTAACTAGCTTTTTAGATACATATTATACATAATTATAAATGAAAATCTTCTGATTCGCTAACATTACCATTGCAAAATAAATAACTATCGTTCGAGAATTCAATAGGAGTATGTAATTGAAAATATAAATATAAACATATTACATATGTATACTCAACATAAATTGACCATAAAAACAATGTCTAAAGGCCTACAATACAGCACTTAATAGCTGTTGAAAAAAAAACTGCAGAGGAAAAGCCATCAAAAAGATCGAAAAATAATGTACAATACATACAATGTAAAATCGAAATGTACGATTTGAAATAATTGACTGTCCTTCGTTGTAAGTAAAACTGTTGAATAAACAAATAAATATCATAAAATTAAATATAATTAATATTATGAAATAAAAATACATATTGAAGATAGAATTGAGGCAAATATAGCACTGCAAGAAAACACTGAATACGTGCTTATAGTCTTTATTTCACAAAACTGTAATAACTTTACATTATGTGAAGAGATTATTTTCTTAGATCAGGCAAATGAGAAGAACTTATTGAAATGTAACCAGTAGTTTTTTCTACAGACTTGTAGACTTATACAATTTTATTTAGGTACGTAGACTAACTACGATGCCAGTTGTGCTATTCGTTTAATAGATGATAGAGCTGGAAAAGCATGGATCCCGTGTGTAGTTAGTAACCTCCAGGCTGCGTGGAGGCAGCTAATCATCGCCGGGGGCGTGGTTGACTGTTCGATCGCGAGAGGCATCGGGTTGCCAGTTTTAATGTTCGGCTGGGACAAATGGAATGCGATAAATTCGAAAAATGTCGTTCAAATACCAGTGAAAAATTGGAGTTTCCGAGTTTATGAATTCAACATAATTGCCAAAATAGGTATGTATAAAAACAACCATTTCTAAGGTGATATATAATAAATGATAGTTATTAGAATTTTAATTTGTGAATGTTAAATAATATTTTCATGTATATTATCAAAGTGCCTCACACGCTGCAACTGAAGACAGCTTATTCATTTAGCAAAAGAATATGATGTACATCATATAGAAAAGAACCACTACCAGAACTAGCTTGTGCATTGCTAATTAGCATAATATATTTTTAATTGGCGATGTAATTGTACGAAATACGTCTGTAAAAGGTGTCAGTATTGTGATGAAGGCTGATAAGTGGAAGAGAAGGACATGTTGTGCTCACCCCACCTAGTGTGGGAAGGAGAAAGAAAGAAAGAAAGTAATTGTAGGAAAATTCTATATGAATTATATAGTCACGGCAACTGTTATTGACTTTTTTATTGTATTTTTAATGTAAGGTTCACCTGATGTTAAGCTATCAAAGTAGAAGACGGTGGGGCTTAAAAGAAATTGGCTCCACGTCCCTTACTAGGTGTAATACTTCTTCCGGCGTTCTTCTGTGAAGCTGGGGTACTTCCCCGGACGAGTATTCCTATTCTTGCTACAGTAAAAGCTGCAGTGTGGCCCCAATATGTAACATCTCAACTATATTAAAGGTTAGATATGCTCCACAATTATAATTTTTACAAATGTTCAAGAATGGGTGATGTATCACTACATAGTATAAAACAAAGTCGTCACGCTGTCTGTCTGTCCCCATGTATGCTTAGATCTTTAACTACGCAACGGATCGTGATGCGGAGTTTTTTAACTAGATAAAGTGATTCAAGAGGAAGGTTTATATGTATAATACATTGCACCCGTGCGAATCCCGGGGCGGGTCGCATATTATGTATAAATAATACATAATATTCATCATGTATTTGTATTATACCTATTTTACTCTAATAGCATGAACTTGACTTGAAATACGACGAAATGCATCAATTTGAAAATTATTTATTTCGAGCTTCTAATACCCACAACACATATATTTTAGTATTACATCATTTTAAAGCCGTAATAGCTCAGCATCAGCAATAGGTCACTTTCAACTTAATGTACCTACTCGAGCAACCTACGCTCAAATTCCGGTGTCGGCACCAACAACATTGCTAATTAATTGCCGACTCATAACAAGATCAACGATGAATGAAAACATCGTAAGGAAATCTGCATATATTCGAAACAATAAAAAAATAGTTCGAAGATATGTGAATAGTGCGAATTCGCAGTGATAGTCATAATTATATAGGCTTCTTCTTTACTTTATTTGTTTTCTTTACATCTAGACTTTTAATTAGTACTCGTTTTACAATTAATGAAAAATCTTAGGTCTTAGTTTCATTTCTTGCTTTTTTTTCCAAACGCACTTGTGCATCTTTGAATTCACATTGTTCAGGTTTCCGTTAGACAAATTTCAAGGGAAATATCTCGAAGCAAATCACTAGAACTGATGGCCACAGTACAATTTTACAAGTCCACCGCGTAATATTTGCATAGTTAACGAGCTCCCCGCGCCACCCCCTCCCCCCGGCCCCACTCCCCGTCCACCCCGTCACCATCGGCGGGTAGTTAAACGTAGGTGCTTTTTGCATTTTACACCCGCTTAACGTAATACAAAACAACTTTATATATTTCACGAAAAGGCCAATAATAAATAAATAATAAACAATTCGAAGTTCACAGAAGGTAATTCTTTGCTAATGCTCAATTGTATTCAGTGGAGTACATCTGATAACGTAAGCTATGTTCGTGTAATACCCTGGATGTAATTCATGTTAGTTTTCATTGCATTTTTCTTGTGTAATATTAACGTAGGTTCATAGCTAACAGTGAAGTGAAGAATCCGCCTTTGATTATATTGAAAGTGCGCGTAGATACTTGCAGAGATCATTACCGTGCTTTACTAGTACAAAAAGGCTAAAAATATTTGAAACCACAAATTATAACGAAAAACACCGACCAAGTACGAGTCGGCCTCCCGCGCAAAGCGTTCCGTGCCTATCCTATCACGGTTCATGAGATACAGCCTGGTAACAGACAGACAGACAGACAGAAATACAGCGGAGTCTTATTAATAGCGTCCCGCCTTACCCTTTGGATACGGAACCATAAAAGCATCAAGAACGAATGCACGATTTCTCAACATAAAAAACAAAACCAACCAAATTGAAAGGGAATAGGGGCACGAAAGCGCTGACATATTTTGGGAAAGACAACGTTCACAAATTTTTTTTTTTGGGCTGGATGAGCCACTGTTGGCCTTAGGGGCCTTTACAGATCCGACGGACTTGAGGTGGCCTGGCGTACGAGACGCCTAGCCTGAACCTCAGCGTACTATTTTTACGCGTTATGGTGACTAAGCTCGAGGGCTCCCGGGGGAGCCTCGGCTCGGGCCGTCACGCTATTATTATTACCGGTTTGGGTGGCCGCCAAGCTCTTAGGGCGCTTTGGCGGGCGCTCCATGGAGTGATCAGGCTCAAGGGTCCCCGAGAGGGGACCTTGGCTTGGGCTGTCACTCAGCACGCGTTTAGCATTCCGATTCAAGGGTGCCCGAGAGGGCCGGACCTCGGCTCGATCGGTAGCTATTATCTGACTGGGGGAATTACTAGTGCTAACATTACTACCACTTCGGAGAGCGTTGGCGCTGGGAGAAGAAGTGGCGGAAGAAACTCCAGCAACGCTTCTATCATAAATAGGGGAAAACCTGCCAGGTACGTGGCGGAACCTAGTATATGTTTGCCGCACTCGCCGGCGAGTGCGGTGTGTGTTGGTGTGTTTCTTGAGTTTCTTGATCCTTTCGATGGCGATAGTCGTCTCATCGTGAGGGAAGTCGAGAACGTGACGCGGTCTTCGGTAATCGCGGCGGAAAATATTTAGCGGCAAGGGCCTGTAGGTGACGGCACCTACGATGTGGGTTGGGATGCGCGGCGGCGGAATCGAAATATCGGCGCGACGCCGACTTCAGGAATTGCGCGATAGTGGGCAATTCTAGATCGACATGTAGGTCGATATTGCGCATGAACCAGGGTGCTCCCGTGGCTCTGCGCAAGAATCGATTTTGAATCACCTTCGGAGCAATGTGAGCGAAGACGGGGCTCGCGTACGTCATAATAGGGCGAACTACTGCCTTAGATAAGGTCACCTTGTTCCGAAGGGACATTTTTGACCCTTGGGGCACCCCGGCTCGAACGGGTTGCGTAGTCGAACACAAGCCCTCGACGAGATAGCGAAAGGTTCGATTACTTAGGAACTGCATTACAAATTGTAGGTGGTAACTTATTTGAACCGCACTAACATTGTTGCCGCATCCAACGTGCTAGTCCAACTTGGTTTGATGCGACTCAATGATCTATGCTATCGCATGGCATGAAAAACATGGCTTGAAGAAAAAATTACGTGAAACGAGGTAACCGTAAAAAAATACTAAATCAAAGCCATATATTTAAAGGAAGCCTTGCATTTCTTTGTTTATATCAAAATAACAAATAATAAACTATTATTTATAAATTACAATGAAAATTAAACGACGAACTAACGAAAACGCAAATAAAACTAAAAAATATATGGGGGGCTTTGGTGAGCCTTAAGGACCTAAGCAATAGCAGAATCGTTGTGAAAATGCACCGTTTTTATTTTTATACATATTTATGTTAAAAAGAAAAATAAACGTAGATTAAGAAATACATGCGCCTTTAGAACGCGTGGGTACCTATTAATTTTCAAAGAAAATTTTTAATATAGAACAGATGATACATAAAATCGATTCAATTATCTTCGTATTAGTAAGTTATTAAGTGGGGACACATTAATGTAAAGGTTACAATAATTTTAAGTTATGATTCTAAACAGATAATTAAGGGATGTACCTCATTGGGTGTTTTACTTTGTTAAATTCTTGATTTTTTCAGTAAAGCGCCACCTATCCTTAATACTAAGAAGCAATAAATCCTATAAGCTACGTTGCGCTTTAGGTTGCAGCAGTGTATTGCAAGATGTCGCACTATGAAATATTTAAAACAATCCTGTTTTCACATTAACAGTGCTGAAAATTTCATGAAAATTTCACCATTAGTATTAACTGCTATATAAGGAGAAAAAAAACTAACAGAAATAATGAAGTAAAGAGGAAATGGCAAATGTAAATAACTAACTCTGGCGTAATTCAATAAAAATAAATTTTAAACGATAGAGAAAAATCTCTAATGAATTAATCAACAAGCAGAATTCGGCGATCGCTTATATTTTTTTAGAAAAAATATTAAAAACTGGTTATTTTTACTAAGAAATCCACCATTTATTTGACTTCAAAAACTCAATACACAGTTCTGCCAACATGATAAATATAGGAAGCGGGCGACATCATACTCGTATCGATAGTCCGATTTCTTTTTAATTTAACGAGTCACAGAACCGACACAGCGAATCCGACTCGGATAGATTAGGTTAGAAGGTTCAGGCGGGAACGGAGCTCCCGCCTTAACCTTCGAGGTTAGGATATTTTTTTATGACCACCAAGAAATACGAGCAGAATTGACATATTGACAACAAAAAAATGGCGGATTTCTATAGTAAAAATCACACTATTTCATTATTTATTTTTTTCGAAAACTATAAACGACCGCCGAATTCTGCTTGTTGATAAATTCATTAGTGATTTTTCTCTATCGTTTAAAATTTATTTTAATTGAATTACGCCAGAGTTAAAGTTATTTACATTTACCGAGCAAATTTATAGTTTTCAGTATTGTGTGCTGCTTTTTGGAATCGCAAATCCATCTTTCGTCACCTCTTACTATGTCCCACAAAAAATTTGACGTCCCTTCGTAGATTCTGATAAGCATGGCATATATGATAGCAATTCATAGAGTAAAGTACTAATACTATCTACTGAAATGATGGCTTTACACCAAGTGACGCGATCCGTTTTTTGAGCCTAGGTAAAATTGTGTGGGATCCAACGCAAGCGTAGATTTCTCACACCAAAATGTTTATGAGGGATTGATTGTATTTCACTTATGCATATGTCTAAGGATGCCCAATTCTCATGGTAGGTCACATGATTGTTTGATTTGATCAGACGGCGCACAGATTCGATGTTTTTATTGTTCACAATGGTGGATGGGCGACCATCGCGAGATTCGCCACTAAGACCGACACGACCGCGCTTGTATTCCTCAAACCAGCTATAAATAATCGTCTGACATGGTGCTTCGTCGCCAAAACTTGTCTTGTTAAACTGTCAAATTACACTTGAAATCGTAGAAAATCATACTACGAAACATTTTCCAAGCTAAATCCATGTTAATGTAGACGCAATTTTTATAAGTGACGCCAAAATGTTAAAAACAATTTACTGTCAGTTATTTTCAACAAAGAGAATGTAATCACTACGTTTATTTTGTGATTTTCAAATGTTGTAATTACTTTTTTTTAATATTTTTTATGTAAGTGGCCAGTTCGGAAAACTTTTAGTGTGACCTATCACTTATGTATAGTGGTTATTGTTATGTCCCATGTAATCCATGACTAAACAGGAGCTCAGTCCTAAATCTAAAAATATCTCAATAAGTGGTATAAAATATATAATAAAAAAGTTAAAAACTAAAATTAACCATGAAGATATAATACAACATAATAATGTATTTACATTTAGTAAGTACTACTTTAACGAATAATAATTTAAATAGTGTCCTAAAATATTGATGATTGTTGGTACTTTCGGAAAAAATAAAACATTTACTGGCAGTGCATTATAATTTTTTTTTTTTTATATTTTACAAACAGCTTAGGTGCAGCTCATGCTACACAAATAGGTCACCTCGACCGCAAAAACCTATCGCCACCGGTCGAAATCCAGATTGAAGTAGGAGTAATTAGTTTTGTATTAAGTCCGGTAAATTCACTAGTCAACGTTGTCAAAAGCTCTAACTATTTTCGATTATAAATTGAAATGTTCCAATATTTGGTACAAATAATGTTATGAATAGTAAAGTAAGTAACGGCCTATATATGTCACACTGCTGGGCCAAGGTCTCGTGTGTACAGACCATCATGCAGCCCCACTACGGATTGGTGGGCTTCACATGTATTCGGAATATTTTTTTTTCTTCTACTTCGAAAATATGCAGGAGTCCACACAATGTTCTCCTTCACAGCTGAGCACGTGATAATTCAGCACTTAAAATTAACAATCTTATTGGTGCTGCCACCGGGGATCGAACGCAGGTTTGTTTAAAAAATTTCTAAATTTAGATTCAAGAATACAAAAAAAATATTTATTAAGAGTGAAAAAAAGAATGTTTCAAAACATAATTGAGAAGGGCTTAAAACAAAATTTTGATTGTGAAATAAGGTAAGTATAAGAAAAAACAAAATATGCGTGTACTAATGTCATGTGAAGTTATACTTCTTTTCAAATGTGTTTTTCCTTATTTCCAACATTTATTTGCCATGTATATGTGTTACAATAAAGAAGTGAAACTTAGATGCCCTAATTTAGCGTAAGAAAAGAAATATTACTAAAAAAATTATCCTCTGCGCTATAGTATAGTCTTTGTTTGTAAAAAAGATGTTAAATGCAAATGATAACGGTTTAATTTATTAATTTGGAATTATAGATAAATGAATGATGAAGAGCCGTGAAAGCTCAGTGTCCGGGCGCTCGCCTTTATTTCAATATACTCGAGCAACCTGAGTTCGATCCCCGGTGCCGGCACCAATGAAGTTTTTAACTTTAAGCGCTGACTTATCACGGGCTCCGCGGTGAAGGAAAACATCGTGAGGAAACCTGCATATTTTCGAAATAATAACAAAAAAAAAATATTTTTCGAAGATATGTGAAGTCCGCCAATCCGCAGTGAGGCCGCGTGGTGGACTATGCCCTGACACCCTCTGCATAGAGGAGGCCTTTGCCCAGCAGTGGGACATGTATAGGCTGTTACTTTACTTTACTTTTTTTGAATGATAAATTTGGTTTTGCAGCCAACTTCATCATGTCGCTTTTTGACTGTCGGTGTGCGCGTGCATCATCAAAAATTTACTCTCATTATTTTTAACACACGCGCCAAAAGACATTTAACTTCATATATATTGCGGATCAGCCTCAAATATATCCAAACAGTCGCCGGAAATTGTGAGCCCAATTCAATCTACTGAAAGCAATCCATGAAGTCGCAACCCTAGAAAATCGACGTTTGACTACGATGTTTTGCGTTATTTCATGCGAGTTTCCTGCAGTGTCAATAATATCCTAGATAATCAATAGGTATGCGGTGTGCCAATACAAGATCACAGAGATCATTTATGCTTTCTTCAGTCGTAGATTTTACAGACCAGTCGCAGTGATTTAGGATGCTGTCTTATTCATTTTTGAATTCTAACAACCTTTTCTTTTAACATTTAAATCTGACATTCAGCCATCATTGAAAGTGACAGACCTGTAAGAATTTGAATTTTTAATTTAGCTAATTTGTAGTAGAAGCTTTAAAAATTAAAGTTGGCTTTTGGGTGCAATAGGGGAAATATTTAAATATATTCTGTTCCTGTGAATTAATCTGACCACCGTGTATTGATTTTGTTTTCAAAAAGAATTTCTATTAAGCCAATTTTAATTTACTTACAAATTGCAATAAAATTATTGAAATTAAAATATCAATACAAAATGGTCACACTGATGGATACATTAATTAAATACTTACGTTTAACATTTATATGTTATATTCAGATTTTGAATCAAGGTTACAGGATTTTTAGGTAATACCACAATTATTCATCCATATGATAAAGTTGAAGAAACAGATGTCATATTATACCCAACTGATCGGACCTAAAGAGAAATTGTAGGTACATTTTAGAAACGGATATCAGCTATTCTGGCTATAAAAGGATATGCCTGTCGCGAGAATGTATTTGATTGCTTTTCCGTGAATATTTATAGAAAAAAAGATTTCAGCGTGGTAACCAACAAACTGGAAAAAATTAAACGAGGAGATTTCAGATCAAACCTCGCTAAATTGACGCCAAATATTAAAAATTTACCGACGTAACTCAGTTTGGAAGGTTCATTTCATATAATTATTCTCTTTGAAAACAACGAAATCTGCGATGTCTTTTTATACGATAGTTGAAGGAAACCAATATTGGATAAAATAACACTCCTAAAATAACTGAAAAATGGAAAGTTTTAATTAACGAATCCACGAAACGTTGCCAACGTATCGACAACTATCCGGCTACGTCTAAATTTTAATAACACCCTTGTCAAAACTCAATCAAAGTTTTTAGCCACAGTGTGCACTCATATAGGTATATGATATATGAGTATAGATTTATCATAAATCAAACTTTACTGTTATATTTTTTTATGCGAGAACTTAGCAAGCTTGCTGACGGTTCACCTGATATCATGTTAAAACCGCCGCCGCAGCCGACATTTGCAACACCTTGCAGGGGTTGCAGATACGTCGCAACCTTTTAATAAATAGGTCCCGGATACCTCACACACCAGACGAAACGCAGAAATTTGGTTTAAGCGTTTCCAATCCGGAAATTTTGATGTTAAAGATGCACCTCGTTCTGGGCTCCCGTCCGTTCTGGGTCCGTTACGGATAAAATGGATGCCATTTTTGTAAAAGTGGAGCAAGATCGGCATATCAGTAGTTTCGATGTAGCTGAAGAACTGGGAATTAACCACTGGGCGCATTTGAAAAAAACTGGATACACAAAAAAGCTGATCACAAAAAATTTGTGTGCCTCACTGAAAGAAACCTAATGAACCGTGCACTAATTTGTGATTCTTTATTACGACGTATAGAAATCGAACCATGTTATGAAAAGTGGATAACGTACGAAAAGAACGTGCGGAAAGGTCCTGGTCAAAGGCTGGTCAGGCTTCACAGACTCTGGCAAAACCCGGGTTATCTCGCAAGACCTTTTTTTTATGGGAAAAGTTGCCAAGCAAGCACCGCCGTCCATGGGCATCTGCTACAGCCGAAGGTTGCAGATGCGTTGACAACGCTTTGAAAATTGGGCTCCGGCCACCTCACTCACCAGACGAAACGTGAAAGTATTATACTTCCACTTTACGCCGGTCTTTTAAAACCGGCGTACACAGAGTACCACGGTACTTACCCGGACGAGCCTGCCCATTCGTGCAACAGCCGGGGCTGCTGCGTGACCCTACCACCGTAAGACCTCACACATCTTTAGCCACTCAGCAAAAATTAAAAGAGACTGGGAGGTGTTAATGCATTTGCCGTATAGTCCTGACCTTGCACCTTTAGATTTCCACTTGTTTCGATCTCTTCAGAATTCTTTAGGCAGTGTCAGGTTAACATCACGAGAGGACTGCCAAAACCACTTGTCGCGGTTTTATTGATCAGAAGCCCCAGAATTTTTATAGCAATGGGATCATGTCCCTACCTATAAGATAGCAGAAAGTTATCGAATAAAATGTAACCTACATACTTTAGTTAAATGTAAATAAACTTTATTAAAAAATGTTTTGAATTTTCATGTAAAGTGCAATGAAACTTTTTCCACAACCTATTATATTATTGAGAATATCTTTTCTCTTCAATCGTAGAAGCCAGTGCAAGGGAGTAAAATCTATATTAGACGCATCTTTAAGGAGTCTCCTTGGAGGGGCTGTTTAAAAATGGAACTATTTTTAGGAGTTTTAAGCTAGAGACTTTGAAGAAGAAAAAAACCACATAATTAACAGAATTCATTAAAATAAGATAATCACCAGCGTCGATATTATAATTCCTTTAAAGATAAAACGGTAAGATCTGCAGACTCAATATGCTTTAGAGAACCTGATTTAACAAGACAGAACATTTATTTTTAAAACACTTTTTTATATTTTTGCCAGATCTAATAGCTCCTTGGGGAGCCATTTTAAAATTGGCGAAATTATAAGAATGAGCAAAGTATATTACTCCTTCATCATCTTTAGACTTTTGACATCCAGTTATGGAAACAAAAATTCTGCTAGGGCAAAATAAAGATACGAGGAGAGCCATGAGGAGCCTATTGCAATTTTGTATCCTATTGATTTGCGCAGATATATCCCGACACTTTATCCCTCATTTTTTAATGTGGGGAAAATGCCTACGCATACTAGCCGCGCGGGAGCAAGAAAATGTTATATTAGAGTCGCACCTTCTAAATCGTCAAGATGTTTCACCTGGGACGCCTCGGCAGGGCCACGGAAACGCTTTCGCACTACCACGACTTTACAAGCGCTGGCTGCTACAGCAACCCCTTTTTAGAAAACTCCCCACTCCTCCAGGTACGGCACGCTGGTAAATTCAGCGTACCTGTTGCACAAAAGGGGCCATGAAGGGGAGTTGATAGAGTTGTGAGTGCTGGCGCTGGCAACACTGTATACCGGATATGACGTAATCTACTAGAGCCAAGGGACACAGTCGCATGGAGCAGTGGTCACTTGGATTTCGGCTGCGTTCCCAGGCTGTGATATAACCACTAGTGCTGCTTGTCGATATAATAGTTGTTACTGTTCAAGTTCAGTAATATTTAAAATATTAAGATCAAGGTAAAAAGAGTTCTAACCTCTTATGGCATGAAACGTGCGGAATGCCATTAAATAAAAAGCAGGAATGTGCTCACTGTTAATTATATTGATCGGAAAGATTTTTACATGATTTCACAATATTTTCACCCTTAAAATAATCTTATTGTTAATAAAGACAAGTCGACCGTTGTGTTCTAAGCGGCGAGTGTGGAGGCAGAGGGAAGTCCCCGGTCACCGACCAATCGGAGGCGACTCGATTGCAAAGCGCGAGTCGCGCGCTTATTGCGCGCTAAATTTAAATTAGACGCGGCGGATGTTTTAATCCGCCACACTCTTATATGAGTAGTGAGAACTCGGGGGAGTACTTCTGACAGGAGGTAATATGAGGCCATAGCGTTATTGCTGATAAGCAACAAACCTCCCAGCCCACAGCGGGGGATCTGCTCTGTTGCTCCGCCACTCAACACGTTTCAACTGCATAGGGTAGTACACAACTGCGTATCGCATTAACAACTCAAAACCACTTAATTAAAAAAAACGTAGAATTAAGAGACAATTTCAGAGATAAAGTTTCGTAAATATGTACAAAGAATTTGACGATTCGAGTTCAGAAATGTGGTTTGGTATAATTTAGGTGTTAATGTAATAGATATTTAACGTTTTATTACAAATATTTTGTTTAATTGATTTTTTTAAGATGAATGATAATAACTTGGTTTTTAAAATTGATTCAATAATTCGCACCCTTGTTGTAGAAAATACTGCAGTAAGTAGACTATCAACAGTTAGCGACCTTTCATAAAATATTAATAGACTCATGTAATATATTAGTCTATTACGGTTTTATAAAAGGTAGTATTTTAGTGATTTCATAATGACGTTGAACCGTACTTCCGAGACGGCGACGTGGCGATAGAAGCTCAAACGACTGCAAGACACCGCGTTTATCATGGTGCACGCACACCGCATTCTCTTACAAACGTAGACATCAAGCACAGCACGTTCGCCGACAAACGCGAGACCATAGATAAGACATAAATTGCTCACAATGTACAGGTGTATCAATCCGTTTTTAAACAATTTACCTCATGTTGTTATTGTTTCTTAATGGCGACACTACAGACCACTGTTTCAGAAAGGTTAATTGATCATTTTCTCGAGTTCTGTAGTTTGTATTATACAATGAATAACAATTACTCGAACAATTATTTGATGAACATAAAAGTTTTGTCATAATTAAAAATACACCATAATTAAATTTGTCACTTATTTCTTTATTGTAAGTAAACTAAAAGTAGTGCTTTACATTTAAAGCAAAATTGTGTTGTATATAACATGGTGTATAATAATTTATAGATATATAACCCCAAAGGTGTATGACCTATTATATAAAAAATCTTGACGTTTCTCTAAGCGCGAACAGTTTAAATTTGAAGTTGCAACACTAATTACAAAACTCACAACTGTTGTGCTGTGTCAAGCGTAACGTTCGTAAACGCCCAGCGACTAGAAACCTCACGTAAACAAAATTATGAGAGTTAAGTAAAGTTTGTAATTTACTTTTCTTTTTCTTTTCGCTAATATCGTTGACCATTTAAGTGAGTAGAATGTCCGTGAGTGCTAGCGCGGAGAACTTATCAACAGATACTCAGGTATGAATAACAATACATACTTTTAAAAAGTTTAACATTTATTCAAAATATTTATTCCTTGTGTAAAAGATTTCGTTTTGAAATTTTTGAACCATCTTTATAACTTTTATTGTTTGTTCCATGTTATTAACTTTTAAGTAATTACTAATGAGTCACAATTGCATCCTAATACGGAAGTTGTGATTCGCTTCTATGTCCGAATGTAGTTGCTATAGCGTAAATTACGCGCCAACCATTTCAACCAACCTATTACTACATGTCTCATGCCTTCTTTATCTCCTTGTCTCTTTTATAATTTAGGCCAAATGTTATCTTATTAAGACTAATTTTATTATTATTTGCAAGTGATTATTTTCATAACTATATTTTAATATATGAAGAAATATGTACTTATAATAATACCAAAATATACATATTCAAAACACAAAAACAATCAATATAGTAGTATATTCATTAAAGTAGATCTTAAAATGTTAATTTCATTACATTGCTAACTTTTACTTATAAGTAAAATACAGTGAATGATGTCCCCATTATAGAAGGCATACCATGCTAGGAAAAGTTTTGAATATAACCATTGTCTATAATTTATATATTATATATTTGTTGCTATTCTCTATCTATTACATTTTTGACTATGGGTTGTTTAAATTAATGGTAAGGGAAAGTAAACTGCATATAACTCCTTTAAAGTACACTAAGGCTTTATGAAAACTATACTCACTAATAATTTCACAGAAATCACAGAACATTTTAAACATATTGGTAATAATACTCATTCCATCTAAAATATTATGCACAGAATTACATTTATTTTACATTTTAATTAAATGTAAACCATAAGATTTGGTGCTGTGGTGGTTCGTAGTTTCGATTCCCATTCAGGACAAGGTTTTGTATAATATACACAACTAATTGTACTGGATCTTGCATTTGGAAAAAGGGATAAAGTACACAACAAATAAAATAAATTGACATTGGAGAATAATATCACAGCCATCCTCTTTACGGTTTGATTTGCACTTAAAACTTCAGCAACAGTAATAACTTTCAATCATGTGCGCTCCTGGCTCCAGTGCCATCTGTGGAAATCTGTTGATGGTGTAATGAAGTGTATATATATATTTTTTTAATATTCAGTCTGCTGTTTGGGAATATATAAATTTGTTAAAGTTATTTTTATGCACTTTTAACTAAATATCTTGGATTTATGCAAGCTTATTATAATTATAACTAGAATGTTGTATAATCTAAAAAATGTAACAAATGTATGTAACAAATAATAGAGTTAAGTAATGTTTTATATTTTAATATTAATATAACTAATGATGAAGCATTAGTTCAATTATATTTAACTAATCTATTTATTATATTCACAGACCGTATAGTAGTTATGGTTTAACTTGTTCTAAAAGTTGAAAAGTTATTTAAAATAACCAGATATCTCTAATATACTGATATGTATTTATTTGTAGTTTACTAAATATATTTTTTATTTTTGCATAAACAGTCTGTTAAGTAAGAAGTTGCAAGTTAAAATTTAGTGTACAACTAACCAATTAAAAAAGAATTTGTTTTTTTTTCCATTAAGTTGATGGGGAAATCACTTTGGACATGCACTCTTTATTCAAAATTTATTTGGCGCATAACTTAGTTTGCCATATGGGATTTTTTTTAGGTTCTAAATCCTAGTGTGATCTAAATTCTGTTGTTTAGTGTTTATGGACTAGTTACTTTAGTTAACTTCTTAACATGCGTAAATTGAGCATTATTGGATTTTTTGTGGATCTCTAACTTCCACAGACATTTCTTCCATTTCATTGTTAAAATCTTTTATAATACAAATTAAATTACTGATTTAACTACTTTTACACTATATTGTTGTCCGTCTTAAGCAAATCTGAGTAAATTTTAGTGTTAAGTACTTATGGTCAGTTAATTCACAGATTAAGATTAATTAATTACAAGATTAAGTTACATAAAATTTAGTTACAACTTATTTAACTACATGGAATGTATAATTTGGGCATAAATTTGTATCAAAGTTTTAAGTCCTCGATCCCAACTTAATGAGTACAAAAGTTTGATTATTTATAGATAAAGTTTAATATGGTCATATTGGACAAGAAAAAAATTCAATAATAATATTGTATGTGATATGATCAATTTGGAAAAATTTAAAACAGTAATGGCATGAGAACTAAAAGCATGAAACTAAATTTGAATTTTACAGTTTTTACTGTGCTATTAATTTTATTGAAAAGGATAGCCATTGACTTTTTTTCATTGATTTTGCATATAGAGATATTTAAAAGCACAATGACTGGCAAACAAATATAAAAGTCATTACAAGATTCCAGTTCTTGTAATTACTCCTGGTTAAAACATGATAGAATAAAAAATTTTATGTGTTTCATGTGTCTATTGCTATTCACAATATTTGATATTTATATGTGTAATTGTTAAATATTGAAAGTGCTCCAAAACAAGCAAACACTTTTAAGGAAAGTTGTAAGTGTAGAAATAATACATATAGAAGAACCTAATATTGCAGATTATGATGCCTTACTAACTCAACTTACACATTTTTTTATCATCTACTTAAAATTTATGCTGTTTTTTTTTTAATTTCTTTCCTTATCTTTTAATAGATCTATAAGAGTGAAAAAACTTCTGCATCTGAATAGATGTAGTAAGTAAGGGTGCAAGAATTTGCACTCTTACTTCTCTGTAAAAGACAGAAAATTCATTTTAGTCACAATAAGCAATGTTAACTATTCCATAGCATGGTCACCTCATTTTCCCGACCATATGATGTCATATGAACCTTAAATAGAAAAGTCATTAAACAATATATTGAA
Source organism: Iphiclides podalirius (assembly GCA_933534255.1). Classification (NCBI taxonomy): domain Eukaryota; kingdom Metazoa; phylum Arthropoda; class Insecta; order Lepidoptera; family Papilionidae; genus Iphiclides; species Iphiclides podalirius. The sequence continues at coordinate 17,235,560 of OW152813.1, read as the reverse complement.
AAGAAGTATAGATGAAATAAGGTTACATCTGAATATGATCTAATAATCCTCCAAGCAACTAACAACTAGAGATACAACTTATTATAAAGTACAAGTGGACATTTTAACAAATACATGTTGTAGATATGACATTTACTTAATAACAATTAAAAAGTAAGCAATAATGTTTCCATATATTGTAACAGAAAACAAATTTTGAATCACTTTATTATAAAAGTTGGTGTAATTCTCATAAAAAATGCTTGCAATGGCGATATTTCAATATCTCATAGAGTGACTAACTTACAGTCATAATTTTAATGTTGTTTTGTTGCTTATCTCAAAAAATGTTTCTAAATAATCGCTAAAATGATCCTTAAAACATTGTAGAATTACTTGTTAAATAAATTATTAGGTGTTAATTATTAAAAATAAACTTATGTTCTCAATTTTTTCAAAAGTTATTCCATAGATACCCTTCATAACACTTCAAAGTATTTGGAATATTATATTATGTGTTCAAATTGATTTTTACCATTGAATTAATTTAAGTTAGAAGTGAGATGGATTTATTTTAGTTGAAACATCAACTCTTTAGTTACACTTGCTGAAACGAAATTGTTGTTGTGGAAAAACATGTACAATTTTATTTCCAGAACAAATATAGAATTCCTTAGCATTTTTACATAAAGAATGTAGCTCATTCTTGCTATGGACTTGACGGTGGTAGGGCCACGCAGCAGCCTCGGCTGTTGCACAAATGGGCAGGCTCACCCGGGTAAGTACCACGACCTCACAGAAGACCGGCTTAAAGTAGAAGTATCATACTTTCGCGTTTCGTCTGGTGAGTGAGGTGGCCGGAGCCCAATTTTCAAAAGGTTGTCAATGCATCTGCAACCCTTGCTTGTAGCACATGTCCATGGACGGCGGTATTCACTTAACACCAGGTGAACGGTCTGCTCGTTTGGCAACTTTTCACTGAGGTGGAACTCCAGAAACACAAAAATTTTACACTTCTTTGTACAAAAATTTGTGTTATAATATATTTGTTATAATTTGCCCAAAGTCTGGATCATAACCTCATTTAGCAAGTATGATTAGACAAAGTAATAATTTTGCTGATAATTGACCACAGCGTGATAGGCAAATACCTCAAATTATGAACCAAGTCTTATATGGGTCATTGGGTAGTTAGTTAGTTTACTGGGTGAATGTTTAAGAGTTTGGGGGTGGGTAGAAGCTGTAATTTATAATAGGGTGTCTTGAGACAGTTAGACATTGTTATAATAAATCTAACATTAAATAGCAAGTTTCAATAGCCCGAAAACTCATTGCTGACTTCTGCAATCAAATTTTCTATTTCGTGTACATCTTACATTATAACTTAACAAAAATTTCATTGTGTACATATACAATAAACTTCGAAACAAATTTTATATCATTTCAGAAATCACTTTTGAATTCATATTTACAATAAGTTGTTCAATGACTCGATAGATTGATAATTTATCAAAAAAAAATAGCAACGTATTCCATTGAAATATTAGAACTATATATAGTCTTGTCACAATATTGTCTATTTTCATTGCTTTCAGAGATGTCGCCATTGGTTTTTAGAAATTAAAATTGTTTATAGCGCTAATCTTTGCACTTAAGATTGAACATTAAAATATGTAGAAAAAGTACGAAAAGATTGTCGCCGCTGTGGGAATCGAACCCACGTCTTCGACATTCGCGGTCTGGCGCTTTAGCCACTGAGTCAAACGGCTGATTGCCACTTGTTAATGTTCAATCTTAAGTGCAAAGATTAACACTATAAACAATTTAAATTTCTAAACAGCAATGGCGACATCTCTCGTTAGAATTATCGTTGTAAAACGATATTCGAAATTGTTTGTATGATGGAAGGATATAACAATGGATGCGCCATGCATTGCTTCAAATGCTAAGAAACAATGTAGAAAAAGACGTTAAGATTTTCGTCGGTATGACAATCAGCCGTTTGGCTCAGTGGCTAGAAAGTCAGGCCGCGAATGCCGAAGACGTGGGTACTATCTTCTTCAGCACCATACAAGGTGCTGAAGAAGATAAGTCAGGTTGTATTTTAGAAGAAATAAAAAGGAGCATTCACAAATGATGAAGAGAATTCATATTAAACAAGAGAATTGTAAATCTATACGTGAATACACTTAAGTCCGAGCAAATAATTTAATCAGGTTAGATATGCAACCGGGTCATGCATCCACAGATATGCACCCACAGATATGCAACCGGCCAACTGATGGGACACTCAAAATTTGATAGAATCCAAAGGTTCGTAGGTGCGTATTTACATTTTTGCCCCGGGCGCTAATAACTTCGGGGTCAACAAAAAAATCGATTCCCGAAAGAAAAATTCGTGTTATTGATAACTTAAATAAATATCTAAACTTAAGTGTGTTCATCGGCTTGTGACTTTGTAACTGATGAGATGAAATTTAAGCGCAACACCGCTGAAAGACTTCAAGATGTAGCACTTTGTGCGTAATCTAAATTATCGATGAATATAATACACATTGAACACAGTCCGTTCCGTGACCATGAATGCTACAAAATACAAATAAAGATCTTTAAACCAAAAGTCGTTAATAATCCGAGTTAATGCAAGACATCATTATCTTACGAAAGTGGTTTTGTTGATACTTGTAATGTTAAAAATTATTCTGCTATACAGCTTATTAACATTATATCATTTATTGCTGTTTCGTTTAGTCTTATTGGATATATAAGTGCCCCTTAATAAATGTCCCAATTAATATATTCGGAAACCTGATACTTAATACAGAGTATATTGATGTGAGACTTGTTCATAAAACTGTAAACGTTAATGTTTTTCTCAATATCTGATTCCTGCGAAGTCCACAGTTTGTTCTATTTTTATTTAACCAAAGTTAACTGGAGGTTTTTTCAGGTGATGAATCAACATTAAGCGAAAATTTCGTAGAGAATATATGCAAAGCAATAACATCTACAAAGACAGAGCAAATATTACACACGGCAAATAAACTATATTCTATTTACATTTAGTAAACATTGCACGCTTTTAGTTTATATTCACACGGAACGTATACGTAGCTACCTGTTAATTGGAAAAGCTCCTACGAATTCAACAGTTCCGCTATGCCTGATGAAATTAGTACTCTCGGGCGAATCTGGGTCATTCAGGTACTCCGACGTTGTAGCTTCAGGGCTTGCTTTTTCAATTACGCGTGTCCTAGTTCCAATGATATGACATACAACTGATGGACGGAAGTCGTCGGATACGAGAACGCGTTATTTGCATATTGTTTTGCAATGTCGCAATTGCAGGGATGCCAGTAACTTTCTGCACTTACACATTTCTTTAATGTGTGAAGATGGCAAAGCAGGTGGTATTTCAACATAGGTATAGTAATAACCGCTGCCTGAGCACCATTTGCAACACCTGTAGAGTTGCAGATGCGTTGCCACTTTTTTAATAAAGTGGCCCCCGGCTACCTCACTCACCAGGCGAAACGCAGAAGTATAATGTCACTTCCACTTCACGTCGGTCTCCTATGACATTGTACATACCCGGACGGACCTCCCAATAGCGAAGACTGTTGCCTGTTCCGAGGCCCTACCACAGTTAATATACATAAATGTACGCACATACAGAGTTACAGACACATTCGACGCGACATTTTTTATTAGTAATCTTAATATTATACTATCGAGAAATTGCGTATTATTTTAAGTTTCACTTTAGAGGAAATGCAATGAAATTATAAATCAATGTATAGTTGTCAATAAATTGTAATAGATCATCAATTAAGCTAACATGTCTTTAATCTCTGAAGGGTTAGTATATGTGACCAAAAATGCAAAATAGCAAACCACTGGGACTGAAACGGGTAACTTCATATTACGCGTCGACATGTAGATAACGAAACCACTGTGGCCAACCGCCGAAACCGAAGCTAATTATAGAATTAGTTTGATTAATTATGTAGCCTTTGGCAATGAGAGAGCTACAGACGGCCGCGAAAAGTTCTATCACGTAAATGTCCACACATACACACATTATGCGAATGACTTAAACAGAAAGTAAACCGCAGCGTTATCAAGAATTAGTTCCTTCCGAATTTGAGCTAGAAGTTTTGCCTATAGGAGTCTCTGTCGCCTCAGATTTTACGCGAGAGATACTCGGATTAAACTATCGCAACAATTTCGGTCTAAACCAATATGTCGTTGAACCTTTGGAAATAGTTATTACTAAAAACACTCCGTATTAATAATCGCAAAGCAACGCCTATAATAATTATAATATCTATCTTACCTTCCCTTGTCTACGGTTTATGTTGTTATCCTGACGTTAGCTTACAATCACGTTGCCATGAGCGTTGATTACGTTTAGCGCAACCGTAGGCAGCTCTCTGTCGATATTCCGTTTATTCCTGAGCTGTCAATAACAGAGCCATGATGGTTCAGTGGCCAGACGGCACGGTCTTTAATGTTTCTTATCTATATCAAACTTTTTTTAAATGCATATTTGCATCGATTCTATCAGCCGTGATAGCTCAGTGTCCGGGCGCTCGCCTTTAATTCAATATACTCGAGCAACCTGAGTTCGATCCCCGGTGCCGGCACCAATGAAGTTTTTAACTTTAAGTGCTGACTTATCACGTGCTCCGCGGTGAAGGAAAACATCGTGAGGAAACCTGAATATTTTCGAAATAATAACAAAAAAAAATATATATTTCGAAAATATGTGAAGTCCGCCAATCCGCAGTGGGGCCGCGTGGTGGACTATGCCCTGATACCCTCTGTATAGAGGAGGCCTTTGCCCACCAGTGGGACATGTATTGGCTGTTACTTTACTTTATCAGTGCTAGTCTTTGCACTTAATATGAAACTTAAAAGCTTGAAGATAAACTATTGCAAAATTTTTTTTTCACCTCCAAAGATTATTGCTGAAACGTCGGCGAAGCATTGCCGAAACAAATTAAATAACAACAAAGTAGATACGACGTCGACAGTCTCGCGCGGAGTTGATTTAGATCGGTTAGCTTAGTGGCTAGAACGTTATCACTCGCAATTAATTGCACGCGTAATCCGGAATGGTCAGGTTCGAACCGCGTGAAAAAAACATTAGACGAGAACCTATTTTTTGTCATGTTTAAAAAAGGTGTAATGTTAGGCACTAACACATTGTGCTCACATGGCTTTTGTCATAGAACGTGTAGAAACTTATTTCGCAATCCATTATAGTACATGATAAATATTTCTAATATATTTTATAGTCTTAACTGATGGAGGAAATTTTCTATCCTAAAATAAGAATAATATTTTAAGAAGATTAGAAATCAAGAATAAAGGTACGGTATTTAATATCTTCGATTTAATAAATATTTTAAAGTAACAGTTTCCTTTGCCTTGGATTAAATTCTTTGATGAAAAATGTGCGCTATATTGCATCAAATTTTTATTTGAAACCTCTGTAAAACATTTTATATTTTTAAATGTTATTTTATATATTACTATCAGTGTTTAATATAACTATCTAGACTTAAATATGATTTCTTATTTGTCACAATAGGAACGTTGATCGTTTTCCGCTTCCGCATTTGACGGTTAAATCCTATATAGCTTGAAGACTGGCTTACAACCGGATATTGCGGGTTCGAGTCTTAATTGCTTGCATTAAGAAAACGTGATTCATAACTCATTTCCATGCGACAGATGTAGCATATTTCTTGTACATTAATATACCTAACATAACAGGTCAGTCAATCATTAAACTTTTAAAAAACTGATAGCGTTAAAAAGTAAACATAATATTTTTTTTTATGTGACAAAGTGGCCAACGTACTTTTTGATGACTCCGTGGGTTCGATTCCCACACGGGACAATTATTTGTGTGACTCACATATAATTGTTTCGCATCTGGGTGTTTGTCCGCGTGAAATTTATGTTTGTAAAACATCCTTACAACACAGGATAATGTTATCCTAAAGTAAGAGCAATGTTTAAAAAAAAACGAGCTGGTGATTCACCTGATGCTAAGTGATAACCGCCACCCATGGACATTCGCAACACCCGTAGGATTGCAGATGCGTTGCCACCTTTAAATAAAGTGGGCCATGGCTACATCACTCACCAGACTAAACGGAGAAGTTTAACACTTCTACATTGCGCCGGTCTCCTGTGAGGTCGTGGTAATTACCCGGACGGACTTGTCCATTCGTGCAACAGTGAATACCATTGCGTGGTCCTATTACATTTATTATTTTTTATATATTATTGTTTATGGTTTCAAAATCTTCGGAGAAAACTTCTGTTTTCCTATTTAAACGGTTTTATTTAGCTCGACCCGTACGGAATTTGTTTGTTTGGGTCAAAATTAGAAATTGAAATTTAAGCACCTTGCCGTTGTCTGATTGATCTGAAATTTGGTACACAAATTTTATTTAGATGACAATACAAATAACAAAAAAAAAATTAACAAAAAAAAAAAACATAAAATAAAACCGTTTAACTTAAAAGTTTTTAAACGGTTTTATTTCACATTCTTGTTAACAAATGCTTCATAATAGGAATCTCCACAGATATCGGTCGCAAGGCTGTCATTACGCGCCGTGTTGTCAGTTCGAATCGTACACGAAATAATGTTTACCTGCTCCATAAATAGTCGTCCCTCGTAAGGATGTACTCTGCGTCCGTAACTTCCTGTTTGCTTCAGCTCTCGCGAAACAGGAATAACTTCCTGCTGCGGAATTCCTATACAAAATTAATAAATAATAACTACGTCACGTAAGGTCCGTACATGCAAATTTGATCTTAACCCATGTGAAAAATATTGGGCTTATTGGTTCACCTGCGCGTCCATCTAGCGCCTTTTTATATTCGGATGAAAAAGTACTGTCTTATGATTATATACGACCGAACTTGTATTAGATAGCCTATACATTACACCGCGTACGGTCCTATATGCTATCTGTATTGGAAGTCGTTAGTATACTTATGGCAAGTTTAATCAGCTTTACCACCACTTACGGCCAAAACCAATGTTAAAATATTTCACTTCAATTATAAACATATGACGCAATATATTGTGACGGGCCGTGTTGTCGGCGCCAAAGGGTATTTAATTTAATACATTGTGTTATATCATTTTATCGATGGATTTTATTTTTTATTATTTACCATTCTACAAGTAACAATTTTACGTTTTAGAATATTTCACCATAAAAATGAATAACGACCGTTCTAATATGGCTCAATAAGTGTCGAACTGAATCTTGGCCTCCGATACTGAAAGATGCCTCTTCAGTCGGTCGCGCGTCTCCAACGGACAATAATTGACCGATATCTTGGATGACCCAACCACCCTGAGGCGCCCCAGGTATGCGCGTGCGAGTGATCTTTACCAATTCTTACAAGATGCCCGAGTTCATAGTTCGATCTAAATATTTTTATATAATATATATTTTTTTTGTACGTGTGTACGTTACTGAACTACTACTAAACGGCTGGACCGATTTTAATGAAATTTTGTGTGTCTTCAGGTCGATTCGGGAATGGTTTAGATTCACAATTGGGTTCACATTTTTTTTTAAATTTACAAGTTGCTTTCGGATTTCAGTCGTGTTTACATCGGTTGTCGGGTCCGCTAGTATTAATATAAATCTTGCTTCAATTAATTCAAGTTTATGTCCGTCGATATTAATACTGAATAATTCTAGCAAAAATGCAAATAAAAAAAATCCCTTTTGCGCGATACCAACGATGAAACTATTTGAGCTTGGAATGTAAAGAACAAAGGATTGAGGCCAGCAGTGCCCGTAGGCAACAGGTTAAGTCGGTATGACTGCAAAGATACATTTTTGAATCGAAAATAACGGAATACTAATATCTAATTTTAGAAAATCATTTTTATTTGCTTATTTTTTAGTTTTTATGTGAAAAGTTCATCTGATGTTAAGTGTATACCGCCGTCATCAGTGATCAATGCAAAGAGTTTAACCATCCTTTTGCTAACTCAAATGAAAGTTGACAAACGATTTGACAGCTGATTAGTAAATTTCTACGATGATCAGTGTGAAACCGAGCGTTTAACTTTTTAAAATTAAATCTTTGACGAACATTTGAACATTGTTACATGGAATTAGAACTTACGTGAATAATAAAATGAAAACCTTTAGGGATCACGACTGTTCGTCTGTTCGTCATATGAATGGAAAGAATTAGGAGGAATAAAGTGAAGCATTTCCTGAACTTCTTTACTTTAATGTATCCTGTATAATTACTTACATTTTAATGGCGGGTGAAGTATTTATGGGGTTGCTTTATAGAACTGTTAATTAAACACAATATTGGCGCTACTGTTAATATTTATTTGTAATTATCTTCTCTCCGCTACTAATTTTGTAATTTTTCCGTAATCATAAAAACTAATATTTTATACGGCCCAGTTTTAATTTGGTTTAACTATAATGTGAATTCATTGTTTATGAGAAAGATGAACAGTGTGTTCCTCAGTTCTATAATCCTTTCCTTATGCCATTGAGAACGGCAAACTTTATACAACTTATTGAATGAGCGGATAGTCTACAATATATCGTTAAGACTTTTGCGTGAAGATATTTCCAATAATATACTAGTTGTTGTAACTATATTCAGTAGTATTTAATCAGGATTTCGTGCTTAATTAGGGAGCGATACGCTAGCATCATACTCCATCGTAGTTTAATTACAATTCAAACAATGTACATTCACATCAGAGAATACCGCTCCACGTTGCAACAGATTCAATGAGCTCGCCAAAGGACTCTGAAAGTATGCGGTAATAATTTTATTAGTATTCGTTAATTGCGTTTCACTCTGTCCCAATAAAGGGATGTAATGCCGGGATTGCGCAATGTGTCGATGCAGCTTTTTAGTAATTAAATTGTAACATATGTTTGTGTATCATGTAACGATTGAGTATTGTATTGATATATATATATACAAACTCTCATTTTGTAATAACCCCAACGACAGAGGGAGATAGCAAATCCTTACACATATCCAATACAGGTGAGCATATCGCCGTACTATTTCTGTAAATGTTGAATTTTTGACTGCGCGATGGTTCGAGAGTTCGTCTTGCCGGCCGCCATCGCGCGCTTTGCTGCGTCGATTCTAAAATTTATTTCGTTTCTTAAATTACTGTTCCTAGTCCTAGTGAGCGTACTTTTTGCCCGTAATTTCCATTAATGTAGTACAGTAGCCGTAGAAATCCGATGTATTGAAACAGTGCGTATGGTACGTATAGACGTTGTGCCCAGTCATAATTTATATTTTTATAACAAAAATAGCCGAGACCAATGATATTTTATACGATAGATATGTTGTTAACGCATCCGAAGTGAAGCCACGAAAAAGTCCCAATTGGAAAGGTCTCGTCTTTAGTTCACTAAAACCGTCGTCGTGTAAAAGACATAGAATATATTTTTTTTAAATTATATTCTACTTGTTTGCAAACAGTAGTCTGACAATGAGTTTAAGTCTTTTTATAAATTAACAAAGTCCTAATATGTACGAATGATTTTAAATATTTTTATATCATCTGCTTACAAAAGTACCCCAGAACTACAGAAGCAATCAATAACGTCGTTGATAAAGATATTAAAAAGCAATGGTCAGAGATGAGAGCCCTGGGGAACACTAGAAGTAATGGAAACAAAACTATATGTGTGATGGTCAGAGATGAGAGCCCTGGGGAACACTAGAAGTAATGGAAACAAAACTATATGTGTGACCCTTAAAAGCAATCGCCTGAGCTCTATCTCGAAGGTACGCAGTCAGCCACCTCAGCAGTTCGCCGTCTATACCGATGATTACGATTTACATATTAACAGTGAGTGGGAAATATTATCGAATGCCTTGGAATAGTCAATATACATAGCATCCACCTGAAGTCCTTTATCTATAGCTACCAGAAGAATGTCAACGTATTCAATCAAGTTAGTTTCTATATCTTCAATTTATTAGTACATTTCAAATATTTTTCAAACATTATAATTTTTGAAACATACTAGTAAGGCGGATGCACCAACAGATTTTTTTACACAGACGCTGAGGTGACAAGCACTTGCCGTCCTCTTTTTTATTACTTTAATTACGCTACCCTTTTTTATATTCAACATGTGTTAGAAAATATGATGAACGAAACGTGTGATTATATATATATAACATATCTATAATATAATGTATCATCGGCCGAGACAGTAATAATATAATAATAAATATTAGGTCTAAACAACTTATGCCTTTTAGAATAGATTGAGGCATCTTCACTTTACTATATACATAATATTATGATGTATGCCACTTTTCGAAGCGGACTCGCGAACGCAGTGCTTACTATGTTATGGCGCCAAATTAGGGAATAGATTTTGGCTCGTAAAAATTAATAATCGAAGTGAGGTTACCTGTACTCCTCAGGCGTCCGAATCTGAGACTTAACATTGCAGCCTACATGTGAAACCGATACATAGCACTGCGATAGTTAAAATCTAAAACATCATAACATGTGATGCGGTTGTGAAGTTTTGAAAGCTTTGGCACCATAGGTTACTACCTTGTTTATTTGGCATTCGGGGAATCATTTAAATGATTCGAATTTAGGTGTTTTCTATTGATATAGGTCAATATCAAGAATGTTATTTTTTATTAGGTTTTTTTATAATTTTTTAATTAGATTACTTTTATTTTTAAGGTACCACTTTATTACAATATTTCCTGAGTAGGTACATAAGTTATAACAACTTCGCGTGTTGATTTATATGAGCGAATGTCAGAAATTCAAAATATCATTTTCGCACCCCCGAATTACTTTCCGAAACACATCTTCCGCCCCTGGCGAAATATAGGCTGAATGATATTAATACGTGGTGGCTGTGTACACCCTTGCCCGGCTGCCGACGTGTGCTGCCCTCGCCTTCGTGTGCGGGCCATGCATCCAGCTATTTCAATTTACCCCGGCGCAGTGTAAATTGCACTTCCGACCGCCCGAACGCGTTTCAGTCGCGCGCGCTCCCGTAGCACGTCTACGCGAAAATCGTAGCGCCCCATTCGGTTTCCGTGGTCGCTAACTTCTGGAAATCAGTTTCCTTCGGTGTAACTCGGAACTATCAGGCACTGTATTAGATTTTCAATCGGTCACCTATTTAGCATCCCGCATTTTTATGTTGTACGTTAGTTTTATGTTGTGCGTCCGTTTGCGTTTTTGTGTTTTTAAATAATATTTTAATAATCGTTTACGTAGTTTATTTAAATTTTTGAGCACATATCATTTAGAGTATGTAAAATAAGCGCAACAGACACGCGGGCCCAAATACAAAGGTATGTGAATAAAGTTTGTTTAAAAGTCCGACGGTAACTGTCCTGAAAAGTTTATTCTTACAAGTATTACAATTATTAAAGTACATAATTATTATTCCTTTAAAAATATATATCTATGGCATTTTCTTTGAGCCGTTCTTTTGTTAACGGGTAATATTTTAATTTAAACATTTCGCAGCTAATAAATTAAAAGCTTTAACAATATAATTAAAATTTTTAAATTCGTTTAACTATGAAGTAAGTTACATGTATTTTAATAGTTAATTAGTTTGTTATTTTAATAATAATATTTCTTAAAAAAATTGATGAGAATTATTATGTCGTATTTTATAATAAAGACTGATATAGAAAAAATATGCATTTAATGAATAGGCAAATAGAAATAAATTTTAACTTCGCAATAAATTTCCGATCCATTTTTTGTTTTATATCAGGTTTGGGATCATTACATAGTATAAAACAACAAAATGCTGACGGAATCCAATGGAGCTTGAGACATAATCTTTAAAAAATTTTTAGTGCTTATCGCTTACGATTTATGTTTCGTTTAATGAACACGTTTTTCTGTCTCGTCCGATAACCCAATTTTTAAAGATCAATCTATTCTCCAAAACTTTTATTTGATTTTTTTTTCTAATGTCGATACTCTTTGATTTGCCCTTAAGGGCATTGTTTCCGAAATATCGGCCTAAAAACATTTTTTAAAGATTGCGTCTGAAGCTCCGTAGGAATATGCCAGCATTTTGTGATTTTGTACTTAGTAAGTGATCCTTAACCTGATATAATACTAATTGGATCGGTTATTTGGTGCGAAATTGACAAAAAAAATTGCCTAAAAGTTACAAAGCTTGTAAAATGTAAAACGGTCGGTTTTCTATAGTATTTTACTATGCAATTTTGTTCATGTGACAAATCTCGGAAACATAACGTAAAACAAATGAATAAGCATAACATAAGTAGAAAAGAAACAATACTTTTCATTTCACGAAATATTTCAAATAAATCTCGATAATGTTTAATATTGCTAGAATTATCGTAGAATTTTTCGCCAATGTTTTAATGAAAGTTCAGAAGAAAGGTTCTATAAGAATTTGTTCTATTCTGTTACTAGAATTTGTTGTTGCAAGAATAAATTCTTAAAAGCATTTTAAAAATGTCGAATTAAATTTTTATTCAAAAATAGTGACTTATTTCAAAAGCATTCATTTGAAAATAAGCAATCCTATGTGGTGAGCGTTCGAATATCCGAACAATGAACGTACACACGTACTTGATGATTGTGCGATGTTCATTTTAAGGTGCAAAAGACAGTGGCTCCCCGACTTTTCAACGAAATGTATGTTAATAAAAATCCTTTATCGGATGTTATCGTGTTTAATTTTGATTTATCTCGCGACGCTTGGTATACTTTACAGCACTGATTGAAGGATTTAGATGTTTGAAGTTCTAATGTCATTGTTAACATGGGGCCCTATTTCAAATCTCGACTTAACACAGCCCTACGCTACCTGTAGTGTGGGGTTGTGTAAGCCGGGATTTAATGTTACCCTCTTCGGGTCGGAGACCGGTGACAACATTTTGCATCTTTGAATGTTATATACATGTTATTTTTATATCATATAGCCTCGCGGATTTTCTTCGGCCGTCATCGAATTTAGTTTCTGGCGTGGTTACTTCACCTATTCAATCCGAAGTCTACCCCTACATGGGAGACAATGGAGGCAAAAAGGGCAAGGATAGACCAGTAACCGACACGATGTTGTTTTCGTTGCAGCAAAATAATCGCGCATAATAGCGACCTCTCCACCGCTGGCTGCCTGCACATCCTTTCCGTCGGGAAGTTATATAGCTAAGGTGCGCTACAATATTCTCGTAGCTCTTCCTACTAAACCCACTTCAGAATGGCTAACGGACTCTCCATATCCGCTTTCTCTGGAGGCTCTGGGAGCCAGGATAGCTAGTGCATCATTGATGCAGCCCCGCCTAATCACGGAGAAATGAGCAAAGTGGCTAAACGCAATTCCAACAATCCACGACTGCATAGTTGCGAGTACAGGAAGAGCGACATCCTCCTGACTTTCAATCCGTGCACTTTGTTGTTGGGAATAGGCCGCCCCGTCCAAAGCTGGCTCGGAGCGGTCTCTTATGGCCCGCCCCCACATGGACACAACTTATGCTGCTAGATGAACAAATATAACATGAGTTATGACTTTACATTAAAATTCCAGCAATTTCTTAATGTGTGTGGAGGATAAAGTTCTAAATTGCCAGAAGAGAAGAGACATTTTACACCGAACACGTGAAATTGTCGACTATGCTGATATTGTTTTTGAAACGCCTCGACGTAAAAACTACAGGATCAGTAAAGTAGTTTTTTTTTTTTTCAATTGAAATAGCATCGCTTTTCGCAGGCCGTAAAAGGCTCAGTCTCGTGTAAATGCAATTCTCTCCTCTGAAACACTTATCAATTCGCACTGTGTGTGGAAAATCGTACTGAACCTATGCAAAGCTTCACTACGTCAAAATTGGATTGCCTTTCAGAACTCGATTATTACGCGTTTCTTTTTTTGCATCCGGGCAATTCAAAATATTTTATTCTGTTTATTTTTCAAGCCCTTTTTATTTATTTTGTTCTGCTTTCATGAGTTTTCAACTGTTGCGCTTCAGATTTTGAACTAGGTAAAGTTTTGACAGCTGCTCAGAACATATTTATAGCGCAGGAGGTCTTGTCAACATGAACAGATCGGTACTCGCTCGCTGAAAGTCAGATATTTTGAAGTTACTCGTATTTTCCGGAATCCGACGGTAAATTTTTACGGAATATTTTTAAGTTTGTCATGATTTTACATAACTTTATCGAACTGTTTTCTTTTTTCTTTAGAATTTCATTTCACTTATGATATTGTCATTATAGAAAATATTTTTTAAGAACTAAGACTGATAAGTTATATATACAGACTTGATTTGTATTTGGGCATGCTGTCTTCGCCAAACGTAATAAAAAAATGCACCGTTTTTCTCAATGCATCTGTTAATGTTATTTATGTGTTTGTAATCGTTATATTGTAGCAGTGGAAATTTGTAGCAACTTAAAAGTACTTTATGTTATGCTTTACTAGGAAACGCGCGGAACTGACGTTCAGAATATATAAGTAAAGACCGAAGAAGTTTTTAATTTCGTTTTAAAACAAATACGACAAAATCTTTGCGTTTACTTCAAGAAAAACACGTAAATGGTATTTTATATAGTTTATTTGGATTAGGAATATGCTGTTCTGCAAACAAACAATGCAACAGCTCGCTGCTGTTCGGAGGCATTTAGGTAGGTGACAAAGCGCCCTTTTGCTTACCGATAAAAATTAACATTTTCCACGATGTAGTAGCTGACACGTTTGGCTCGCCGTTTGATATAGCCGGTTCGAATCCTCGTGGACTGCACCGTAAAATTCCGTTAATCGCCGTAATATACGCTAATATAATACAAAAGATAAAATTCATGTACGCCAAACCACGCCGTCTTTTATGCCGTGCGTAATTCGCTCATTGAAAAAGAATATGGATTCCCCTTATGACAGATAAGGGGAATTAAAGACGTACGCCAACAGGGATTAAAGACAAGAAATATGCTAAAAAAGAATATCTTACTCTTATTCTTATATATTCATTACATCATTAAGTTGACAACCACTCATTGAACAACAATAATATCATTGCGTATTTACTATTTTTATAGCTTTCTAGTTTCAATTCATAAAAAGAAAACATGGAAAGGTGGTGGGCGGTGTGTCTAAATTTGCGGTGGGTCTACAGCTTCAGAACCGTAAGGATATGGGGCTAAAGTCTGTGATACCCCGGTTACCACGTATGCTCCTGATAATTGCAGAGTTGTGATGGAGGTTCCATGTGCTTGGAGTTGGCGCTCGAGGGCGAAAGGCTATGTAAGGCTGGTGACTGTCGCGCAGGAGTTGCTTTCTTCCAGGCGGCAATCCAGGCGGGCACGGATGACCTGCGCACCCTCAGCGCGATCTATAGTCAACTCGGCAACGCCTATTTCTATTTGGGGGACTACAACAAGGCAATGCAATACCACAAACACGACCTCACTTTAGCTAGGTAACTATTTTCCTAAATTTCAATATTTCTGTGTACACAACAGCAGTTGGTCCCGTCCTAGCCTCTAGGGTGAACGTTCCTTGAAGTGAATATAATTGTAATTGAGGAGAATATTTCGGTTAGACTAGGGAGTTGCGCTTTTGCTTTTAACAAATTCAAAATAATATAAAAGGCACTCGAGCTTGAAAAGAGACCGGTGTATTAAAACACCATTTAGGATTTCTGTAATTGCAGCTAGACCAATCGATATCGTGTTTAAATAATAATTAATCTACATCGTGTTCTCCGGCGATTTGCACAAGAAGTATTTGTTAACGAGTACAATTTAAACCTACTCGAAGAGATCTGGGATTGCGTCTGTATTGAATCTATAAATCAAGTCGAGAATTATGCCCAAGGACTTAAATTTCCATAAATATCTTCAATTATGGAAATTTTACTCGATATCTACAGTAGCATTATTTGTACGAGTGATATGAAACTGAACGCTTTATCTAATTGTTCTTGATATATCGGCAATTGACATCGATGCAATTTGAATTTTGTGGTCGGCGGTGGACAAAATTTTCGATATCAGTGCTGCCACATCAAAGCAGAGTAGATGGAAAGCTTTTAACGAGGACTGGAGCAATATTTCACAACTTTACATCTATTAATTGATTGATCGTATACTCGTGTGAAAATGTATCGGAACTCCCTTTTAGAGTTTTAGCTTTCCTCGTAACTTATTTTAAATACATACAAAATAGCAATGTACTCGAGAGTTACTTGAATTGAAGACTTCTTTCAATTTTTTATCAATATTTTTCTTTTCTTTTTTAAAAAATACATTCTTTTGTAACAAACTAAAAGCTTCGATTGTGTTATTCAATTTGAATTAAGGGTATGCTAAGGACTCGGCCACTGGCCTTCTTAAAGGTACCAAATTATTGCATTTATCTCGTCAACAATTTATGGTTTTACTATTTCGATCAATAGTTAAGTTGTGGTTAACCATACGGCGAAATGATTAAACCATTAATTGAATGGAATTACACTAGATTTGCACTTCGAACTGGGCCTCGGGTAGCTGGTTTGTGAACAGTTTGCGAATTAATTAAAATTTGAAATTAATTACAACGCATAATCAACATAATATAACAACAAACAGTCATTATGGCTATTATTTCACCAATAAAACAACTATTGATCTTTTAGCTCTAACTCAGTAAGATACAAAAAGTATTGACTAATATTGTTTAGAGTTCGTGAAAAAAGGAATCTCAACAACTTTATAATAAGAGGTTGCTGCTGCGTTTTTGTAACATAAAATGTCTCTTAGTAATACGCGGTTTTTCCAGAAATATTTCAATTATATAACTAATTAACCAACATTCTAATGTGCATATAATTTAATAGTAATTATAATAAAAATCAAGATATTGTAAACTAACTATGACTTTATTCGCAGGACAATAAACGATAAACTAGGCGAAGCCAAAGCTTCGGGTAATCTAGGGAACACTTTAAAGGTGATGGGGAAATTCGCGGAGGCGATACAGTGTTGTAAACGCCACCTGGAGATATCCCGTTGCCTGGGCGATAAGCTCAGTGAGGGTCGAGCCTTGTACAACTTGGGAAATGTATACCATGCACAGGGTAAACATTTGGGTCGTGTTGGGCAAAACGACCCCGGCCACTTCCCACAGGAGGTTCGCGAATGCCTCATGCAAGCAGTCACTTACTACGAGTAAGTTGCAAATTTGTTGTCAATTAAATAATAATGACTAACATATTTTTAAGACATGAATATTAACCTCCTCACCAGTCTCGAGAATAAAAATACAACACTATATAAAAAGAAAACACAATCCCCTATGCGTTGTAAACGTATTAGTGGGACTTGAGAAACATACTCGGGTATGATTTTTTCCTTATTCGTATTAAGAAATGGCTATAGCCTTCTCAGTACTACTATGTTACAGTCAAGATTTCAAGCCGCAGTTATTTTGCTTGTTCAGGACAGAAACTTCTTGAATCATGCGTTACGGCGCATGGCATAAGTTTCAGCACTTAGTAACATATGGAATATATTCACATCGTAAGCCATCTCTAACCGTTAAATAAATTGTGCTATTACCATTACCCATGTTTTTACATCGGATCTGCATCATAAAATTCTAGATATTGATTGCATTTTACGGATTCTACAAAAAATTGTTGAACGCTCAAAGCGTCGAGTCACCAAGACAAAATAACTAAAAGAAAATTAGTGTTAAAAGCCATATTATAAAAATGTAAAAAAATATAGCTTGGGCGTGCAATAAAAATGTAATATTTATAATGTATTAAGGTTTTTAACAAAACGTGTAGTGCGTGCGTTGTTGCTTAATTCTTATTCACCGGATATACCTATTTTATCGATTCACATACATAGTTGTGACTTCATGTTTTGCCAGCCCAACGCAAACCATATCAATGTTCTCAAATTCTTGCTAATTAAACATTAACCTAGACACATCGGGCTCCGACGTCTTGTGAGTTTGCCATCTAACTACAACTTTATTGCATCTCCTGCCCAGTTCATTAAAACTTATAGTAGCTTATTAGTTTCCTTTGACTAGGTCCGTTTCAGGCCCAAGCTAATCAATTTTGTATTACACTTTTACAACCAACCGGTGTCATTGCTCGTAGTTAATATCTTAAAAGTTTTTGCGATATTTTAATATCTTACGTGATTCAGATTCTAAAATTTCCTGATGAAATTTCGCTCAGGAATTGTAATGTTCATCGGTAACCTGTAACCATACATGAAAAGGGTAAACTCGATTATTGGTTAGTGTTTAATGACATAGCTTATTCGCGCGGATTCTTGAAATTGAGCTTCTGATTGGTATAAATATACGTCGTTGGGCTCAGTTTCAGTCATAAGAACCCTTATTATTAGTTGACGTACTGGACGGTTGCCTGATTGTAGAAAATTATTACAACTCCTTAATATGATACAGCAATGATATTTTGTTTTATTTATGAGTCGGAAGATATTACGATTTTTACGATTAGCTGACCAATACACAGTCAGGGTAAAACAGGAGTGCCAATATTCCGTATCCGTATGTCAAACACCGGCCTTGGACATTAAATATAAGCAGTTAAGCACCTCATAGGCATGATCTCGAGCCAACTGCACCCATCGTCTGTTTCTACAATGCTAAAAATCAAGGCGCCAGTTTTGTGTCTAATTTATAACTTTAATGTTATATATATATATATTTCTTTGCTTATTTATTTACTTATTTTTTCATTAATAGTTAAAAACCCTTAATTTTATAGCACTTATGAAAAGCTATTCGAGCAGTAATAAATTTCTTAATTATTAAAGGAAACAAACATTTCGATAAGCAATCTCTCTTTATAGATTGATACCTGTTGAAAAAGATACGAGTTAAAAAGCTGATATTATATATAAAAATAATGAAAACATCGCTTTTATCAAATTTCTGTTTCCCATAATTTCTATTTTAATTTGCTTTTCACGTGTCTAAAGATTTCCTTTTTTTTTTGTCAATTTAAAAACGATTTAGAAATGAGCAGTAGGCTCAAAACAGCATTATTGTGAAATAATTTGTTCATTATATCCGTATTCCTACGACCCCAACGATATTTCGTAGGACGAAATGGACCCCCTGTAATGATTAATACGCCTTCTAAAGCCTCTTTAAAGAGGGCTGCAATTTGCATGGGAACCATGTTTGACACAGCCAATTAATATTTCATGCGCAGTGAGTGCGGTTAATTCAGCTGAATATAATTTTGATGTGTGTTCTTCCAAAGCAAATTTTTTGACTAAAGTGAATTGCTCTATTAAGTTATAATATAATTATGGTTGTGTATCTGTATATTAATACGTGGAGCAAAAACTTTGTACCGCTTTTTAACAAAATTGCGCCAAAGGATGAGTATGAAATTTCCCACACTTATAGTTTATATGGAGGAGTGCAGAATGCCAATATTTCTTTTTAATTATGCATAAAAATACATTAAATCAATATAGAAAACATTCCACACACTAACATGTATTTGACAAACACGCATATAAATACTCTTTGATTTTTGTTTATTGTATATTGTATTTGAGAATTGATTAAATTTGTTCAAACTAATGTTATAATTTAAATAAATTAGAAATTTAAATTTTTTATAGTGCTAATCTTTGCACTTAACATTAAACATTAAAATTTGTAGAAAAAGTACTAAAAGATTGTCGCCGCTGTGTTTTTTGAAAAATGCTAAAAATATAATGTAGATACAACACGGTAAGATTTTCGTCGGTGTGACAATCAGCCGTTTAGCTTAGTGGTTAAAGCGTCAGGCCGCGAATGCCGAAGACGTGGGTTCGATTCCCACAGGGCCGTCGCACGTTTTCTACAAATTTTTATTTAATTAATTATTGTCGAATTTCGACCACTCGGCGTCCACTACTATATAAAATATAATATATTGTGATTTTTGAATGATCCGTTATTTGTCGTGAGCAAATAATTTCGCAATTTTCTCTCTTAGATTTTACGCTTGAAAGTTTCACTGCAATCTGTCATTTAATGACACGAGTTACTAGGATGGCGTACGTATGTAGACTACTTTCCAGGTATTCCAAACGAAACTGGCAGCCAATCATTCCGGTTTCAAAAACACTGATCCATCCGTTTGACAGTCTGACATTTTACTCTTGTTTTAAAATGGGATTTTTTTTTAAAAAGCTAGTAATTGGGGCATCGCAATACGTAGCAATTTTAAAAGCAGACAGTCCCGTGATGAAAATAAAGGGAAAGAAAATATATCGCAAAACATGTATTTGTTGTGGTATTGCTTTTGGCACTTTTCACCAAATACTGTATAAAATTTTTTAATACTTTACTAAACCCTTTTTTGAATACTTAATATTACGTTATTATTTAGTAGCAAATTAGTAGATTAGGTTTTTGGTTTGTTAACATAGTTAATTGGGCATAGTATATATTACTACGTACCACTTGAACAAGAATTGAAATAAACATGTGTTTAAAACAATCGTGAAATGATTGAATGAAAGATAAAAAAATCGGCCAAGTGCGAGTCGGAGTCGCGCACGAAGGGTTCCGTACCATTGTCTATTAAAACGGCAAAAAAACATGTCTGTTGTTGTGTAACTATCACGGTAGACAGCGGAGTCTTTACCCTTTGGATACGGAATCATAAAAGATTGGACCATAATTATATTTACTTACAGTCACTTATTTTAAATTGTTTCTTACATTTCTTTTTCTACTTAGATAATTACAATCTTAACGTACTTAGATAGTTACAAACTTACGTTTAGTTAAATAACTACATAGCTCCATTACTTTACAAGTGCTATTGCCTAAAAGGTCTAACGGAAATGTGTTTTAAAATTAGGCGTTTTAAAGTTTTCCCATTTGTAGTTCAAAAGAGTACTGTGTACAAAATATGAAAGGAGTTCGTATTTCAATACGCATGTAACGTAAAATTATTATAATTCCATTTTAATTCAATTTTACATAGCATACACAAAAAGTGATTCCAAAGAGCAAATATTACATTATTACCCGATTGTTATTCCTTACTACGAGATGATGCAAATTCAATCGAACAAATGGGTAAGCTTATGTCCAATATTTAAACGAGTCGCAGCTCGAGCGCAATTAATATGATTTGAATCTCGTCGGATTCAGTTTTAATGAGTCTGTGGGATCATTGAGCAAAGTGTATTTTGTTGTGGTTCCTTCTGAAACTATCGATTCACATCTATTGAAGCTGTTAAATGGAATTATTTAATTTCTCCGTCCGTCGAAACGCTTACAGTTGTAAACTATTTCCCGCGCTCAGCGTCTACTCTGCCGCTGAATGAAGTAAGCGGAGGTAAGGTGCCGTCGCTAAAATCGAGTTTGAAACACAACTTATATAAATATACGTTCTTAGAATTGCTTTGCACCCTATCCGCGTAAGGCTATCGATTTTAGATGTAGTTGTGTTGTGTATTTGACACAATGAAGTGAGTAAAAATGAGATAAGGAAAATAAGAACAGAAAGGTTGTTTCTACCTAGTCTAATATATTTGTAGCAATTTATTAGAGCCTATTAGAGGCCTGAGTCACCCTTTCAATACGCAAAGGAGTAACTAGTGAGACCTCTTAACCACTGTGCCGGTAGTTATGTAGATATTTTTGTATCTTCTAACTCTAAAAAAATTATATTCTATTTGTAAGAGTTGAAGCCCGTACTTTATTCGAAATATGCATAATATTTCGGGGCTTCACTCAGGACAGCTCTTGAAAATGAACAACGAATGCAAAAATATTTTCCTAACATTTGTGATGTTCTCCTCACATTTCTCAGAAACTATTGGGCTTTAGATTTTATTAATATTTAATTGAACAACAAATCAAAAATAAACAGGTTCTGTATTGTTAAAACATCACATAAATATTCTTTTGTTTAAGTAAATAAATTAAAAGCAGATGCAGTATACCGAACCGACCGAATTAAGGTAACGGAGATTCTAGCATATACTTACTGTTGAAATAGCCAGCAATGTTGAATTTTAAGGTTTACTATTAATTAAGGCTATGATATATATATTAAAGTATAAATATATTAAACTTAAGAGCTGTCTTAAAACTTGAATTTATTAAACGCAACACGACTTTTATTAGGAGGGAAGTTAGTTTTACCACCATAAAACAATTTACCGCAAACCTGTTGAAAAAATAATTTTGTTATCTTTGTGTTCGTTCGGACTATGTGCAATGAACGCGTTACACGTCAAGCCCTATGTTTTTTTTGTGTACATACAAAACGATGACATTATAGACAAATTTGTTGCGCGCTTTTTAGCTCTCTCCTTTTTTTATTTTTTATCGAACTCTATGGATAGGAATTGTAGTGATATTATTTGATTTCTTTTGTTTTTTTAATTTGTTAATTTACATTTCAGAGAGAATCTCGAACTAATGCGTAGTTTAGGTGATCGACAGGCAATGGGTCGCGCCTGTGGTAATCTCGGCAATACGTGCTACTTACTAGGTGACTTCACACGCGCCATCCGTTACCACACAGAGAGGCTAACCATTGCGAGGGAGGTTGGAGACAAGGCAGCCGAACGCCGCGCCAACAGCAATCTTGGAAACTCCCATATATTCCTTGGACAGTTCGAGAATGCTGCAGAACATTATAAGTACGTATTTTTTTACGAATTATCCACTCAATTCAACAGCACGTTATGGATATATAAGGTGATCCTTATACTCGTTTAATCGTGCTTCTGTCTCCAATATACAAACCCAACAATACTGATAGTGGATAATATGAATATACTAGCGACCCGCCCCGTCTTCGCATGGGTGCAATGTATTATACATACAAACCTTCCTCTTGAATCACTATGTCTAGTAAAATAAACCGCATCAAGATCCATTGCGTAGTTTTAAAGATCTAAGCATACATAGAGACAGACAGACTGCGGGACGACTTTTTTTTGTGTTATTATACTATTTAGTGATTACACCGATTTTTAAGATACAATTTTTTATGTAATTCGAAATGTAAACAGTAGTAAGTAGGAGCATAAAAAATATTCTGCTCTTTTTCGAAACATTGCTAGCTGACATTAATAATTTTATCGTATTTTAGACTACATAATATAGATATATCACAGCTAGCGACGCCGCTATTGCGAAACTTTTGTCGTTTACATACTATCCACGCAAGCATAGTCCTGTGCTTGTATTCGATGTAATGTAAAATATAGTGATGTCCGGTTCCTTGAATCGAGAAAATCATGTGAAAATCTGTGCATCCATGTTGTAGAATTTCTGCCCTGCGAAAACATAGTCCATACAATTTTTGCAGCATAACTTAGTTTACACGCTGCTAAGCGCGAACACGTTACCATTCTTCAATTGTATTTTATACACTTGGATCCATTTTATTTTAAAATATGTCTCCGATATTTTAAAACAAAATTATGTGCTACAATCGTATTACTACGTTTCGCCTTTTGTTTATTTAATTTGGCTTTCGAAAATCTTTTTTCGCTGAGTCATCGAAACGAAGTGAAATGTTACTTTGCATTATACGTGTCTATCCTATTAGCTGTCTCACTCTAGCACGTTTGAAGTATATATACATATATAGACATACATGTTGGTGAACATTACATGTATTGAGTAGTAGAAAAAGTGTAAGCCACTTTTGAACAAACACTTCCACTGCACACGGGGTTCCACAAGGGACGAACGCACGCAGTGCTGAATGGCAAACTTGATCATCATCCTCCTGTCCTTTTCTGACCTAGGTGGGGTCGGCACACCATGTGAATCGCGTTGTAAGCGGTCTTGGCTATGTTTTTTACGACCGGCCGCCTGCCTGACGCCAACCCATCTTGGGAAACCGGATCCGGGATCTGTGGTTCAAACAAATATTTGTCCCGTGTGGGAATCGAACCCACGACCCCCTACGCTGAAGCCAATTTCGCAGCGACGGCCCTACGAAGTCATCAACGGCAAACTTTATATATTTTTCAATTATTTCTTAGATATGCGGGTATCTTCGCGATGTCTTCCTTCGTCGTCGGGCACGTAGTAATACAGCTCTTCCATAATCAATTAAGTACTTCATTGGGGCCGACACCAGGACTTGAACTTCACTTGAACTTGTTCGAGTATTTTTACTTAAGAGCGAGCAGAGGCGCTGAACTCCCACGGCTCTCATTATATTGATTGAGTGTAATTGAAAAATAGTGCAGCTATGAGACAATGTCGTATTCACTCAAAATCCTTTTCGCAATACAGAGGAGCTCACGGCGTTATGTCCTGATTATGGTCATACTTGTACTGGCTAGTTAACGGAATGTTCTGACATTTAATTACGCTCTTCATAGCGACACAACATTCAATTCTGAGAAATCATGAAAAGAGATGAAAAACTCCTTGACACATAAAATACGCCATTGAGCACTGCACTAACGAGTGAATTAAAACAAATTCATTTAGTTGTACAGACATTTTGTTACATTGATGACAAAAATGAATTGAGTCATTAAATTAACGAACATTTAATTAACAAATTTCATTTGACAGATATACAAGGAAACGAACCCGGGTAAAATAAAGTTGTAACTAGGTAAATTGTAAGCGACAAATCGATCTGTACCATTGTGGGCCGGCACGCTGAATTTTTAATTAATTTGATTGTCGCCGAAGGGTTAGGGTCTTAGGTGTGTGTAAATCCACTGAAAAATTCAGAGGCTAATTATGGGGCTGACATCAGCTCATTGATATTTAAACGACTGCTTGCGGCTCGCGAATGTTTCTCTAATAACGGTAAAATGGGTGCATTCGTTATTTCATCGTGTCACGATGAAATGCACCCATTTGATGACAGCATACAGTGAAGGGTTTATTCGTCGAGTCTTTTCTTTACTTCCAGTAAGCAAGCGATAAGTACCTGTTTGACGTAAATGTATATATGTATAGTTATTGTTGCTATATCACTTTTATGCGTGTTCTATATGCATACATTTTAACGTTATAAAGTTTCGATATCAGTAGTTGGTAACCTGATATGTAGTGCTTCGTGCATTGAGCGAGCTTCGCGGTAAGGTAATTGTTCTAGGCAACTTCCGTAAACATACAAAGCGAATTAAGCTCCGCTCTCGTGTGCGCAAGCTGCTTGCCATTCGATTTTATTGTTGACAAAGGAACCTAAGTTAAAGTTTTAGATGGTCGTTGAAAATTTATATTTTCATTATAATGCTGTGGCGCGATTACGCAACATTTTTTCATTTATACATTTACCTATAAGTAAGGGTCGCCGTAAATAATTTTCTGTTTCGGCCGTACGCAGTCGAGAGCAATCAACTTTTTTATGTGAGGATTGGGCAAGCGAGCTGGCGGTTCACCTGATGCGATAACCGCCGCCCATGGAACTTTGCAACAGCTGTAGGGTTGCAGCTGCGTTGCCGCCTTTTAATTAAGTATACCCTGCTACCTCGGCCAAATTGTCGGCTACCTCGCTCGCCAGACGAAGCGCAGAAGTCGAAGCGCAGAAGTATAACACTTGCACATCACGGCGGTGTTCTGCTAGGCCGCGGTATTCCCCGGACGGGCCTGCCCACTCGTGCAGCAGCGGAGGCCGGTGCGTGGCCCGGCCCGACTGACCGCCCGGCAACCCCACAGGCGCACCCTCGCGCTGGCCGAGGAGCTGGGCGACGCCGCCGTGGAGGCGCAGGCGTGCTACTCCCTGGGCAACACGTACACGCTGCTGCGCGAGTACCGCGTGGCCGAGGAGTACCACGCGCGCCACCTGGCCGCCGCCAGGAAGCTGCAGGACCGCGTCGGCGAGGGCCGCGCCTGCTGGTCGCTCGGGAACGCGCACGCGGCGCTCGGGAATCACGAGAAAGCACTGTATTACGCTAAGGAGCATTATAGCATCTCGAAAGAGGTTCGTATCGGCCCCCGGCCCGCGTAACGCCGCGTCATGCATGCGTCACCGCTACTAACGAAGGGTGGGCAATGGCATGATACACCGGGCGCCGCTCGTTCAGCAGGTACGTCTCGCTTACCGAGTTCTAATGCGGCGACGGCCAGTTGCATCCTTTCGGTTACGGAACAGCGCGTTGCATATGCGATTTCGCTGGCCCTTCGATTGCGATTCATGCTTCGGTTGCGGTGCGTTCACAAGGTTTTGATGGCGGGCGGCATTTTACGAAACGTTGGAATAACAATCTGCGTACGACACGCTTCCGCGTGCGACAAACGGTCAATCGAACAGTTTCACGCGACGGATGTGTTGCAGTTCGAATTTTATCGAGATTTTCAAAGACGTGCCGGATTTAGATTATACAAATGATTTGTTGACACGCATGTATGTTGTATTCGATGTGCCTTGGTGACGTCCGCAAACGCATGCCCCCGCTTGCTTGTTCTAGACAAACAGAACCGATCGCCACAGCTCACGAAACGTCGGGAAATTGAACTGAAAACCAGTGATGTATATATTCCTCAAGAATTGATGTCGTCCGATTGTCAATTGCCAATTCGTGCATTGTGGTCTTGGTGTCTGTCTAAACTAATTATGATGCATGAAACAATTATTAATTGGTTATTTTGTCTTTAGATTAAGCTAAACATTTATTACTAATGTACGCAGAAAAAAAATAAAACCTCATACGAACATTTTATTTATTTTAGTGCCGAACAAATGGGGATATTTAATGCTTTATAAAAATGACTATGTACTAGACTTCATTCAAATTAAAATTATTTATTTATTTAATAGTATTGGAAGCCATTTTTATGGCCTTTTATGCTTCATGGTGGATTTTAGAAAAGTAAGTATTTTTAACTCCATATCAAATTATTCCCGTACAGAGCAATATTAATTATGCAGCACTTTGCAATCGGTATCCCTACAAGTAATACCTTTAAACATTTCATTTATTTATTTATTTATTCGACTTTCGATCCCATCGACTTTAATATTACTTTCGATCTAATGATGAATGGGAAGAATTAGCTTTTATCTTAGCCATTTACGTCTAGTTATGACGTCAGTTGAATATTAACAGTATCAATATGCAATTACATACACACCGATGACTCGAAATTGTCGCTGTAACTGTACAAAAGAGGATTAAAGCAAATAACTATGAAGCCGAGCTGTGCACATAGCTGGTTGCATCATGGAGGCTGATTTAACATCTCCTTTGAATAGTTCCTAGAAGCTCCTTTGCAAATACGTCTACTGCGAACGTTAGCGGGAAGCCCTTTGTGAGTTGCGGTAGCACTATTAAAATTATTTTGATGACTCCAACCCACTGTTGCGATATTCATCGCCTAACCATTATTTGCTATGGTATATTTACAGTAACGAGTTTTTTTGCACATCCAGTGCGTAATCCCTGTTAAAATATTATCAAGCCTCACTTCCTATATAGGTTCCTCTATATGTTATCGTATGCCATCCCTTGCATTAATGCCTGATATACATAGTTAGACAACGCGTGGCTTCGCGACTTGTGTCGTTCCAATTCTCAACGAGACTTAAACCGCCACCATTAATGGAGTGTCTCATTGTTTGGCATTACACATAATAAGCTTGATCGCTTTGCCGCGTATTTCTTTCATTTGGCTATGTTAACTGATAATTGGTGGCATGAAGTATTCATGCGTTCTCGGTTCTCTCTATAAAGTATTTCGGTTCTCTTTCTATTACCCTCATAAGCGATCGCTTCTCTTTGCAGTAGTGTCGTCACTGTCTGTTGCGTGTTTACCCTAATAGATGATGTCTGTACGTCATTTGGTATCTTACTCGCCGCTTCTCGTACACCCATGGAACTTTGTGTAACTTTCCCCGATCTCTTAGATGTCCGCCCCATTTCGCGGTTGGCCATTCATTTTACTTCAACTGCTGAAGTGGGCGTATAAAGGCGTTTGGTTTTGAGACTACGTCAAACGAAATTATTTTTCCGTTTGGCCGTTTGGAAGCAACCAAAAGTCGAAACCGTAAAAATTTTTCCAATATCTCAATTCGTAATTTGAATGATTGCCTACATCAAACGTGCGACAACCGCTTAGTAATTACTCTTCGAATTCATCGTGGCTCCGTTGTTTGGCTTCCCCAAAATCCGCGAAACTCCCTTGCCTCCTTTCTTCTATAAATAGCCATTGCGACGTGGGCCGAGCTACGATTTCGACGACATCTAAATTTCATTCTCCCCGCAGCTAGGCGACGTGTTAGGGGTGGCTACGGCTCAGATGAACATTGGTGACCTCTGCAAGGTGCTAGGTATGCCCAACGAGATCGAGACCCTGGAGCAGGCCTCCGCTGCCGCCGCGGCCAGCGCCGAAGAGGGCGCAGCCCAGACTCCCTTCAACGCGCTCCGCGTGCGCCGCCAGAGTATGGAGCAGCTGTCTTTGATCCAGGTGCGATGAACATTTGGCACTCCTAATAAGAAAACTCATCAAAGAATCTGTGTCACGGTGAAATTTTTGAAATAGTTTCAGTTTTTGTTTTTATATCACTCTACTTGTTTCCGTGGGTCGTCAAACTCGGAAAAGCATACGGTATATCGAGTTTGAACACGGGCTTTTTTATATTAAAATAACACTGACAGCACGGCACGCTCCATCCGTGTTTCCATTTTATTGTCTTTGTTGCCGCCAGCTACGGTGCGCGTTTTATTTCCTTCAGTAAATCTAAGTTCGCTAGATTTCATTCCTATTCATTTCATATCTGTCTTCTCGCTAGAGTGCTTTTATTTCATTCCTATCTATTCATTTCATATTGAAGCGTAGTCGGGTGTAACTAGTGACTAGACGGCTTCTAAGATCCGTAACAATTGTTTGCATGTCCCGTGCTGTAACCGAAATGACGAACCAAGCCCGTCTCAAACTTGTGCGCCAATCAACATTAATTTGCTCCTCTCTTATAATAATTAATTGCTCCTGTAACTTATTTTCTACACGTATCTCACAGCGCCTGTATATTTTAATTTCCTCGGCTTTGTATAGTAACTAATTGGTCCTTATTGCTGTACCATACTTTTTTATCTCACAATTTTCCACGGAAAAGTTAATTTTCTGCGTTAGAAGCGCTCGGCGCCGGGCAAGGAAAAGGCTACTGAGAACTACTGATGGTCCTTTATAGTAAGGATTTCCCGCAATCTAGATCTACCTGCTCTGGCATATTTAAAATCGATACTCATTTACAGCAAAAGTTCGTAGTGTCGAGAATAATTGGAGCGCTGGATGGACGGCAGAGATGTTAGAGATGGGAATTATGGAATTTTGTTATCTCGGCGAGTCGAGAATATTCCAGTTCCATTTTGCGTTAATTCCGAGCGGAGTCTATGCGTTCGATGATGAAAGGGAATTCTTAAGGATTCTAAGAGCTATTTGCTGCTGATGAATTTTATTGTTGAAATTTAATTATACTTTAAACACTGTCCCTTGTTAAGTTCATTATTAAGAATATCTATTTAATGTTGGTTCAACATGCTGTTTAAAATAGTATTATTGAGCGTATTAACCAATCAACACTTTGTTTATTGTACATCATATACATAAGTACAAAATGTACGTCAATAATAAACACAGTTATATTTTCTAATACATACAGTAGTCCTACTTCTTCACAAGACAAACTTAGACAAAGTTACGGACAGACTTTTTTGATATTTTATAATACATAACGGTAAAATAATATGCAACAAAATATTCGAGAACAACTTCCCCAGGTTGTTATCGAAACGTGCCCCGACACAGCGGTATTATAAGTTGGGAGTACTGAATTTAGATTGTGACTGAAGGAGAGTTGTCGAATACTTATGACTTTTCAAACTATCTGGCGTAAGTTGAGTTCTTTATATTAAAATAAATAAATAATGGAACGAAAAAAAATTTATAAAACCACTAACGCCGTTCGCGTTTTTTGTAAATGTTTTAGCTGCTTTAAATTTGTGTTTTTATAGTTTTTGATTGAAACATTTAATTTCGCGATAGTCATGTCCGATTTTCACCCCTAAGATTTAAAAGGCCCTGTAGCAAACTTAGGGGTCCGTAAGGGGACCGTTCCCGTTTCACCAATATTTCGGGGTCACTTACTGACTAAACGGTCCGCTAAATTTAGGACGACGTATAATGGCCTCATAAAGCGTCTCATAACTAAAAGTAATTTCTAGAGAACAAGATGGACAGTGATTTATTTGATTTTCTTGATAATTGAGAGACCATTGACCACTATATTTGATAATAATCGTAATTAAATTTGTTTAGAGCAATAACATCTTGTGCCTTTATTGCAACTCTATTGTATAATTAATTTCGGAGAGCGCTCACTGACTGCTTTCTCAAAACACGACGCCATATGGCATTCCTACGACGCACATCTGCAGTCGTTCTATGCTTGCTGCTGTTTGTTTCGTGCAATAATGTTTTATGTCCTTATTATGAATACTTTATTACTTCTCATCTTATATCGCGCATCTCTATTTTATAATTAACTTCTGTCGGCTTTCTCAGAGTAAGTCACCTTATGGCTCGTGTTCATTTAGACATTACTAATTACGTCGCTAATGAAATCAAATTCAAATCACAGAACAGTTTTACTCAAAGATAATTCAAATAGTAGAAATTTCTATTACGTCGAGTCGAATTTGCGTCAAGTGATCAAGTCAAACATGGTCAAATATGGTAGCTAGTCAAAGGGAAAATTAAAATTATGTGAATTTTATTCTTCTTTTACATAATTGATGGAAAAACCGTGTTATTCAAATATAAAACAATATATCTTCCTTGAAATAAATGCTATTATATTATTTTTGCTTAAAATAAAACCATACGATGAAATCGAATAAATTTCAAAAAATATTTGAAATCAAAAATAAAATTCAGTAGGGTGGTGCACCGTTGTAAAAATGTGTCGCATATGGAGGTGTCCATTAAAAAGCAGTCCAGTGAAAAGCAAATTTAGTTATGGGATAGTTTTGGGGACTCTTTAATCCTCCACTAACATGTGATTGTTTAGGGATCGTTGGTGAAATCGGACATCAAACTCTCCGTGTGATATCATTTTATTTATGGCGGACAAATAATTTTTGTACAATACTAATAGCGAGTACTTGCAACTTGCCATCGCCTCCATTAAAATTCACAGATTCTTTGATATTTTATTGTTAATATCGGTATCTTTTAATTTTTTCTTTTTAATTCGAGTTTTAGCAAAGAAAAAGGGTCGGTTAGAAAATCATCAATATCTTCAAAAATACCCTACCGAGCTTTATGAATTACAGACTAATTTAAAGAATATTTTAGTATGCCTATAAAAAAAGGAAATCCAGCTTTTCATTTTTAATAAATGTAAAATAAAAAAATAATAAAAAACGCGTGGTTTTTCCAGTATTATCGTAAATGTAGATTGGTTACAGATGTGCCGTTTTCACGAATTTTAGTATTTGTTGCCACCACGAGCTCGCAATACTGCTGTTATGCGATTTGGTACAGTTTCTACTAGGTTTTTGAGGCGATGCTGCGGAATATTCCGCCGTGCCTCTATAAGAGCATCTTTCATTTCACGTAGCGTGTTTGGCGGTGGATTCGGCTGACACACGTTCCCGGTTCGTCCGACGCTTGCTCAATGGAAGTCGAGGCTGCGTCCTGGCCACTCCAAGTGCCTGATACCTTCTTGAAAATAGGCAAATACTATCTGAGCTGTGTGCGGCCATTTTCTTGCGTAAAAACGACATTTTCGCCCACGTGTACTAAAAATTGACCAAACGTTATCATTCAGAATTCCAGTGACATATCTTTCTGCAGTTAAAGTACCGTTTTACTATCACCGCTTGTTCAGCGCGGCTTTCGGAAGAAATCCCAGCCCACACGTGAACAGTCTTCGCCGCGTGGTACGTTTTCTTCTATAGGTGCTTGGTTATTGCGCTCCGCCGCTCTTCTCTCGTGCATGTATAAACAGAATCTAGACTCGTCTGAAAACAACTATTGACCAGTCATTCAGACTACAATTCTTGTCTTCTCTACAGTAACCCAACCTCGTTTCCGTGGTCACTTTGTAGTTTCGGGACATTTGCAAGTCTTAATGGTAATGATCATTTGATGTTTCATCCATTCCGAAATGATGATTATTTACTTCAACAGCCGTAACAAAGCCATTCCTCAAAATTGTTGACTCCATATAGCGATCCTCCCGCGCCGCACCTTGTTCGGCCTGGTCTTCGAAGATAGGATGCAGTTTCATGGAAACGTTGAAGTACTCTCTGACTTGTAGAAATAGTCACAAGAGTTCTCGCTGTATTTCCCTGACTATGTCCATCTCCAAGCAATGTCAGGATCTTGGTATTTCTTCATGGGCTACCGACATGATGAGTTCAGAATAATACAATTTATAAAGCAGAGACACTATATTTATAACTATTTTATTGCAAAACTAAAACAAACGCGAAACAATGGATTTAATTTTTCTTTGAGTAAATTCAAAAACGACCAATATTTCTCATTTTCAGTTTTTTATACAATTAACAAAAGGAAATGAAAAGATTTTATATAATATTTTATGCGGGATTAAATATTATTTAATTTAGTCTTTATATTATAAAGCTAATTCAAGTACTTTTAAAAATTTAAAAATACTAGCTCAGTTTTCAATAGCAGTGCCGTCACAATTACACTGCTGTACTTATTTATATTAAAAAACATGACCATAGGTTGCACCATTTATTTGGTATATTGTCACGAGAGTAATTCGTTCGCCCGCCGTTCATAATAAATGTTACATGGCAAGCCGTCGACTCGATTAAAATCCACCCGCGGCGGCCTATCGATTATCACGCCCTTGGCGGCTGCACAATACAAAAATAGCGGCGGCCCACTGGGCGCGGGTACGTGTCGCATGTCCACCGCCCGCCGTTGTGCAACGGAGCCCATTGTCACGCGTAGTTAACTCCCGACAAGAAGAAGGAGGCGCGCAAGGGGGCCGGCGAGGGCGAGGGCGACGAGGGGGCGGAGGGGGAGGACGAGGCGTGCCAGCTGAAGGAGAGGAAGAAGCCGCCGAGGAAGCCGATGGCGCGCGCAGAGTCTGAGGACCTGCATACGGAGTCGTTCTTCGAGCTGCTCAGCCGCTGCCAGTCGGGCCGCATGGACGAGCAGCGCGCCGTGCTCAACTGCAAGGAGGGCCGCGTCAGGTCCAAGGCGGGCAAGCTGCTCCGCTCGGCCAGCAGCAGCGATAAGAACGTGAGGTAAACCACACCCTCGTATACTATATATATATATCCTCGTATATAATACCCTCGTGGGTCGACCCCCCCCCCCCCCCCCCCGCTAGATGGAGTGACGACCTGTGAAAGTGTGCGGGAAGTTGATGAATGCCGGCGGATCGTGCTTCGTGGCAGGCTGTGGGGGAGGCCTATGTTCAGCAGGGGCTGAAACAGGCTGAAATGATGATGATGAACCCTCGGCCGTTCGGTCTCCCCCGCCGAGGGCTTCCATCTGGTTGGGTCCTATTTATTTATTTATTGTAGGCAATATTTACATGTGCGGTTATTTCTATTTATTCGCCCAACCAGACGGGAAAACAACTAAATATCCTCCTATAATAATAAATTTCGTTTTTTTTTAAATAACTGTGCTAGGGCCTAGCAACACGAAGGGGCAGGTCCGTCCGGGTGAGTGCCGCGACCTCACAGAAGACCGGCATGTTATACTTCTTCGTTTCGTCCGGTGAGTGGGGTAGCCGGGGCCCAAATTATTAAAAGGTGGCAACGCATCTGCAAACCCACTGGTGTTGCAAATGTCCATGGGCGGCGGTTGTCACTTAAAGACAGGTAAACCGCCAGCTCGCTTACCTTCTCACTTAAAAAACTAAGTGAAACTTCTTTAGAATCGATCCCATTTGAAACTCGATGTAACGAAAATGCGACGCGCAAAGAAAGTGGTAATAATAATAAATTAAGGATATTTTTTGTGGCCCTACCATAGTGAAGTGTGTATTTTTGGTGTAAACATTTTTATCTCCCTCATATATAAATTATGCAAATATGTATGTCGATAACTATAACTTTTAAACTTGGTAAAAATCTTCTTTTTCTTCTTTCTCCTGCCCTTATCCCACACTAGGTGGGGTCAGCACAACATGTCATTTCCTTCCACATTCCTCTATCAGCTGTGACCTCAATACCCTTTCACAGACATTCTTCACACAGTCCTGCTAAATCTTTCTCGGTCTTCCTCTAGCCTTGCACCCACCAACCACATTTATTTTCATCACTCTTCTAGTCACTTTCTTTAATCCCTTCTCATAATATGCACATACCATGTCAACCTACCACTCCTTATTTTTTCAGTCACTGGTGCCACTTTCAAGCTCTCCCTCACATACTCAAATAATAACAGGGTCCGAAAATAAACTTAGTTAAAATATTGAAATTATTTACTTAACAACTGCCCTACTTCTGATACTTTCTATATTCGTCCCATTCTTTCGTAGGCAACTTTTCCGTAGTTCCACGTCTACCGTGTGTGAACAGCACACACTATCATTTCTTTTGTGCTAATCCGATCACGGGGAAGATGAAATTAACCACAGACTACACTTTTTCGTTTACATGTTTTTTTTTAAAACAAATAAAATATGTAAAAAAAATATTATAAGGGGGCAATGTTATCAAAGTTAAGAAAGATCGGAGTGTTCGTTGGGACTTACAGCCAGCCCCATCCGCACAAAATGCAAAAACAACTTATAGTCTAGTGACTTGAGTATTTCAAACTAAATTATTAAAAAAAATGTAATCATTCATCAGTAAAATTAAATTAGAGCCTAAGAAGCGTCCTATGTATTGAGTTGTATATTCTTGAGAACCCTCAAATTTTACCAACCGGTCGCCTGTCGTCATTTTGCGAAGCGTCGAAGGATTTGACCCAGTAACGAACTTAATTACGTTATGATAACAGAATTATTGCGAAGAGATCGCTTCAATATCGGGTTTTGCTCTCAATTATAGTAAAACATTTTAGAGCGAACATTTGCGGCTAGTAAAATTACCTAACCGTTGCTACTGTATTTGTATTTTGCTCAAGTTAACAAAATTATCAGTAAAATTAATTTTACATATATAATATTATTGTTAGTAGTTTTCTCAGCAACCTTGTTAAACTACGTATGGTATTGTTGAAGTTTGTATTGAGTAGTTCACGAAGCCATTATTCGTGAGGTAACCTATCCCATATAGGGTCAACTCGATTTCCTCTCCGTTTGTGATAAAAACAAAACGCAACACAAACTCCTCATATTTGCAACTGTAATAATACAGTCGAAACTATTATGTTATTATAGTGGCTCTGTTTCTAAGCTTGGCCTCGGCGCAATGGGTCGTGGGTTCGACTCTCACACGAGACAACTATCTTTGTGACCTACGGATAATTGTCCATATCCTGGGTGTTAATTCCCAAGGAGGGTTGACGTAGCGAACAAGCAGGCCGGTCGTACATAAACCTAGCCACTATCATTAATAGAATTGTTCACATTTTCTCCTAAGAATAAGAGAGAAGATATAAGTATAAGTGAAATAGCTGCGTTCATAGATAGAAAAGACGAAATATAAAGCCGCGGCGCGTCGGTGATGTCACGGCGCCTTATCAGTGTGGAGGGCTGCCGGCCGTACATGACAAGCCTATCGCTATCTCCGATCCGTCGCCACTCTAGATTAGCGCGCGGGGATAACGCTACGCACGAGACGCGAGCGTTTTCCAACTGGGCTCGGTCGCCGCACCGCGTTTTCGCTGCTTTCGGTTTGATTTCCTTTCTGACAGCCGTCGTGTTGGGTAAAATTTGAACGCGCGCGACTCGTGACGTCAGCTGCACAAAGTGCGCTTGACGTTTGGGAAATTGGCGGTGCGACCGCGTTTTTAATTTCCGATATGAGCACGGTGCACGTGAATAAGCAAAGTTCACACTAACATCGAGCGGTCTCAGTAACCCGGCTATTTTATGATTGTGTCACAAGTTCGATTGTTCTGGTTCAAATGTTTAATAGAAAAAGACACCGACCGAAAAGTTACGTGTTATTTTTATCTTATTCTATCGCAAATAACGTGCAGCTATTTTTTAGTTGATGGATTATTTTAATGTTCCATGCGACACTAATGCTATATAGTTTGATCTCTCACATTTCTATGGTTGTATAAATATTTCCGTAAAAAAAAACAATACAGGTTCCCCAGTGAACATATTGCTAGTTCACGAATAATTGTCAACACGCTATTTTATTATTTTAACAGGCCCCAGCTGTTACGACCAATTAGCGCTTGCATATCAATGCTCTAAAAGCGTTTTGTTACTTAGAAACACGTTACCATTTGTATACTTAAAATGTTTATTAAACGGCTATGTAAAATTTTACATCGATGGAATCGAAAAGAATTAATAAGAAATTCGGCAGTTAGGAGAATTGCCAGTTTGGTTAAATTGAGTTAGTAGACGAAATCTTATGATGGTACGAGGAAATTCGATGGAGCATATCACAGTGCATGGAACATTTTGACGTATTGTGAAGGGACATTCTACAATTAAGCCTTACACTTTATACAGACATCAAGGCGATATGTATAAATTTGACGACCCAATTGACGTAGTGGATAGCGAGTCTGTCGCTTGCACCGGAGTGTGTGATATTAGTTAGTGACGTGTGTCAACGGTATGAGTTGTTGACTATTAGAGTCTACACCATGTATGGACTCATAGTAAACAGTCCACTTGATGTCGCTTAATAATTATGCGTCCTTTAGCTGTCCCGTTTAACATTCAATATTTTCGTGTCAAAATCTCAGATGCCAGTGCGGTGACTGGAATTAATTACGTTCGAATAATCAAAGCACATTTCCGACGAGTGGCGACAGATTTTATCGTTCATTTTATAGGGAAATTTAATCATCCTCCGAAATTAATCTCAACTGCCCGCCAACGGTCCACCTTATATTATATACAAATACGGGGTAGATATGATAGATATGATAATCACGCCAATTTGTGTAATTAGATTGCAATTCCATAGACTGCTATCTCTTTCCGTATCATACGTTCTATATGATCTGTCACATTCACATATATACATGTCATATAATGTAAAGTGAAAATGTGCACTCGGACAAACATTTTTAGTCGACATATTAACAAATCAGACACTGCGATTATGATACGAAAAATGCTGCCGACGCATATTTTTTAACCGACTTCAAAAAAGAAGGCGGTTTCTC
This sequence comes from Iphiclides podalirius, assembly GCA_933534255.1. NCBI lineage: Eukaryota > Metazoa > Arthropoda > Insecta > Lepidoptera > Papilionidae > Iphiclides > Iphiclides podalirius. The sequence continues at coordinate 17,198,286 of OW152813.1, read as the reverse complement.
AATTCGACCGTATATATTTTTATTTTTTTATGTGTGTTCGCGGATAACTTCCTCGTTTATGAACCGATTTTCATGATTCTTTTTTTTTTGGAAAGGAGATATCCCAAGAGTGGTACCATGATAAGAAAACCCGGATCTGATTATGGCATTCCAGAAAAATCGAGGTCAATCCTCAAATGGTTTAGGTATTATCAATGTTTTTTTAGTTTCCTGTTTGAAGTCGGTTCTTTTTTTGTTAAAAATTATTATAACGGGGAAAAAGTGAACGGGAACTATAACTTGCCTTTTTTTTCGCTAAGGAAATCAGTTTTATTGTTATACATGTTATACACATACAGTACGGTGCCAATATGCAAGGAAATTTATCGAATTTCGAAGCGGAACGTTATAAATCCCCGCGAGGCGTAAATGCCTTTGTGACAAAGCGTACACGGAGTCGATACGTCGTCACTCATCAAACGCTTACGTGCACGCTACAGTGCCGCTTGGAGCGTCGCACTACAAACGCCAGTCGTCCGAAGCCCTTTTCGTGCTCCCGACATGAGATCGCCGGAGCTAACGGAACCCGTCCGGTGTGTACAATCGTTCGGCTTTGGCCGGTTATTTCTTTTAACTCTCTCGCCATTCGAACTGATTTCACTTGAAAAGTGTTTTATGGAATATCAAACGAGGAAATCGCGAAACCGTGAAATTTTTTAACTTTGTACGCTATCGGAAAATCCGTGACGCAGTTGCGCAAACGTTCTTAATTTGATCCGTGCTCCGAGAAACGCTTCTCGGAAAATTTTTTAACGAGTTGTTTTCTATTCGGAGTTAGTTAAAACGGAATAGTGGAATGAAATAACGAGAGAACGTCTTGTCGGACAATATTATTATTTGCAATTCGTATTCCTTTATAATTTATATCCTTTCTTTATTTAAACATAATCTGTATCTGAGTTATACGATGTCATGTGAATTAAAACGTGAACGTGTTTAGAAAATATTAAGAACACGTCATATTGATTTCAGACCAATATACATCCGAGATTTGCTAATAAACAACAACAATATATGTTAGAGTCAGCTTAGTTATGTATGCTAGCTTCAGTTATGTTGGATCCAATTATAGAAAAAAACACTATATCAGAGAACACAGGACAGAAGTGATATTGTAACAAGATGCATAAAAAATAAGTACCTGGAGGACCGAGCTTTGCTCGGTTTTTTTTTTGTAAATCGTGTATTTTGAAAATTACATTTAGATACAAACTACTGAGTAATGAAATATGCATAATATTTTCGATCTTACCGACGTAATTATAAGAAAATATGAACTGGTGTTTTTCACAAAAGAATGAACTTTAAAAAAAAAAGGGAAAAAGATATCAAATCGACAAAAAATAAAAAATAAAGAAAGCAATGATCTGGAATCGAAAAATAAGTATGTAAATGATCGTGATACGAACCGCGGCCGTCTGTTTTGGGGCCGCCCGATTACCGACCGAGCTATTATAAAATTTTTTTTTGCGGCGAAATTTACCGTCATATTCGAATGATATTTTTCATTCCCTGCAAACAGGGAGAAAAGGCTATTTTCTAAAAATGAAACCTAGCTAGATCGATTTTTCGCCCCCGAATCTACGCACATACTAAATTTCATGAAAATCGCTGGAATGTACAAGAATTGCTCGTTTAAAGGATAAGATGATGATTTCATATGATGAAAATGAATTGGGTAAATGTAAATAATTTTTACGTTGGCGCAATACAATTGAAATAAATTTTAAACGATAGAGAAAAATCACTAATAAATTAATCAACAAGCAGAATTCGCCGGTCGCTTATAGTTTTCGAGAAAAAAATATTTAAAACTTGTTATTTTCACTGAGAAAGTCCGCCGTTTTATTAATTTGATTTCAAAAACTCAATACACAGTTTTGCCAACATGAAATATAAGAAGCGGACAACGTCATAATCGTCACAAAAACGACACAGGGCAATCCGACTTGGATAGATTAGGTTAGAAGGTTCTTAACCTTCGTGGTTATTTTTTGATGACCATCCAGAAAAAGGAGCAGAATTAAAGAAAAAAAAAAGAAAAAATTAACATAACTGTGGTAAGTTTTTGAATATATTGCTGAAATACTGATGATATGCAATATACTCAAGCAACCTGAGTTCGAACCCCGGTGTCGTCACCAATGAAATTTTTAATTTGAAGTTCTAACCTATCACGTTCTCAGATTCGATGGAAAAAGTCGTGAGGAAACCTGCACATTTTCGAAATAATTACTAAATAATATATTTCAAAGATATGTGAAGTCCGCCAATCCGCAGTGGTTGCGCGTAGTAGGCTATGCCCTAATGCCCTCTGTGCAGATGAGGCCTTCGCCCAGCATTGACATTTATAGGCTGCTACTCCAAACGAGAAATCACCAATCTAGAGTGCAGGTTCATCTGTGCACCTATCCAATCACCGATTCTCGATTATGTCGATTCATGCTATTTGAATCTTAATTAGAACTTGAGCGCATTCAAAATCTTTGTATACGGTTCATATTTGGACTCCGAAAATATGACCACGTGGAAACGTGGTTCGGAAGAACATCGCGAAAAACTCAAGTGGCTGCCGATTCGCCTTCGCATGAATACCCATATTCCTTTTCTTTTATACTGTATTCCATTCAATCCTACTCCCCCTCCTTATCTTAAAGAGAGATTTGAGTTCCTCAGTAACACTCACTGTCACTCTCTTCACTCCGATAAGGGGGCGTCCATAAATTACTTGAGGTGTTTAAGGGGGGGAGGGGGTCGAGTCAAATCTCATCTAATCTTACGTTGGAGAGAGGGGGGTCTCGGCAAATATCACACAATTTTTTATCTGATTGAAACAAAAAAAAATTATACTATTTTGGTCCATTTAATCCAGATTGTACATGCTTAAGATTTTATCTTGAGCGTAATCGCGTAATACGTTTAAGATCATTCACTAATTCGTTCGAAAGAAAATAATTTCATTCACGTTATACATTTACTGACTGTCAAACCACCATATTTGTTTTATACCAAATAGCTCAATTTAATCTGAATTTACGGTACAGTGTAGCCCTTTGTTTTTGCTTTGAGTGGCAGCGACACACGGACAGGTTCCAACCTGCTTTGTTTATTCTTGTAATTAAACTCCCAGCAATATTGATTACTAGTCTTAACTAGTCGTAAATAAAAGCACGAAGCAATTTTTTTTTTCTTTTTAAAATAACTATCCAACGCGTTTACGTAAGAAACCCACATTTTGAAAAATCTCACGTGAGATTGGGGGATGGGGGAGGGGGTTGAATAAAATCTCACGACATCTCACCAGGGGGGGGGGGGGAGGGAGGGACAGAAAATTAAAAAAAAAAACACCTCACCTAATTTATGGACGCCCCCTAATAACCTGACCTTATCAAAATCCCTCCCATAATTCCTTCTTCTCCAAATCCTTTTCTGTCGAAGCGGTCAGGCTTTGGAACTCCTTACCGCTTCAAATCTGGCGGGCGCAATCACTGGCAATATTTAAAAGACTCGTTAAAGCTCATTTTTTTCCTCCGTAAACATTTTATCTGTGTATTATGATTTTTTTTCTTTTTTTTTCTCATAATTTATTTAAAAAATTGTGTTTGTTATAAATAAATTTAAATGTATATATGTATTTATTCATATATATATTTATTTATTTGTGTATAGTAGTGTTGTGTACTTGTGTCCATAATACCTATATTTACAATAGCGTATACCTCAAACCCTTCTCACTGATCATTGTATACTTAGGAAGAAATCGCTTCTAAGCGATAAGGCCGCCAATTGTACCTTTATGTAACTGTTTGTTACTTTTGTAATTTTAAATTAGGTCTGGTGTACAATAAAGCATATTTCATTCATTCAATCACCGACAACAGTTTGTGTGATGCCCAATCCGTTGACCAATCACCGCACGACAGTTTGTGTGATGCCCAATCCGTTGACCAATCACCGCGCGACAGTTTGAGTGATGCCCAATCCGTTGACCAATCACCGCACGACAGTTTGAGTGATGCCTAACCCGCGCGCCAATCGCCGCTCCGCAGCCCCAGCGAGGAGATGCTGAACATGATAACGGACATGCAGTCCGAGCGCATGGACTCGCAGCGCGCCGAGCTCCGCCCGCTGCCGAAGAAGCCGCATAAGCTGGCGAAGGGCGCCTCGCTGCCCGGCCTCCGCCCGCAGCGTACCACCTGCACCAAGCCCGAGGAGGACTTCCTCGAGATGATCGCCCGCTTCCAGGTACTACCACTCGCACCAGCCCCTCTATTGCCCGGTTCCTATATTCAACGAACGGCCGTTAGTTACATTGTCACTATGAAGTCGTTATGAAAGTTACGAAGTTACGTAACTAACGGCCGTTCGTTAAATATAGGAACCGGGCATATGCGGTCGTGCCACGCAACGGCATACGCTGTCGCCATTGTCCGGGCGCTCGAATTTTTTTAAATCGAAGCACTATCCGCAAATTAATGCGAGGCCTTCGCATAAATTCTGGGAACCATCGTTATGACGAAAACTGAGTAACTTATAGTAATTACCTAGTCTTGAGTAATATGCTCACTGTCCGGGCGCTCGCTTATGGTTAAATCCACCGAGCCACCTCAGGTCGAACCCCGGTGCCGGCACCAATGAAATCCATAATTGTAAGTGCTAACTTAGCACGTGCTCAGCGTCGAGGGGAAACGTGAGGGCGTAATATCGAGACATGTAATTACAAAAAATATATATTTAGAACATGTGCAATCCGCCTACACGAAGAGCACGTACGTCCGGGTAGGTACCACAACACGAAGATCGGCTCTAAGTGGAAGTGCTTTACTTGGGCATTTCGTCTTGTGGATGAGGTATAATTTATTGAAAGGTCCCAAAGCAGCCTTACGGGTGTTGCAAATGTCAATGGGCGGCGGCTATCGCCTAAGATCAGTTGTACCGTCTCTCACGTAAAAAAGGTACACACGATCGCGCACCCAGTCCAGACAGGCACTCAAATGCTGGCCATTCCACTTTTGCACATAAACGTTATTTATTTATTCACTTTATGCACACACACACACACAGTACAAAAGCGGACCTAATGCCAAAGGCATTATCCCTCAGTCAACCCTAGGGTGGCAACAGAAAGATATTTAAAAAGGAAAAATGCTGATATTTACAAACTGTACTAAAATTATACAGCGTGTCGGTACCATCGCGACAATAAATGAACACACATATAGGGGATAACTTTTTAAAGTTGTATTAAACATTTAAATTCTTAAAACATCAATATTTACAGAGTTATTAAATTTTTCAAAACAAAGAATTTTAGAACATCCTTACCTATAAAAGCGTAACGTAAAGTTCATTTGTAAAGGTCACAAATCATATGAATGGGTTGAATGAATTTAAAAGAGACAAAACATACTGTTAGAAGGAGAGGCTTGTAATATGACGCTGTGCGCGAGTTGTATAGGATGTTTTGTTTCTTTTTTACTTAATTAGTTTGTTTGAAAAATATGTTTTTTAATTATGGATTTTGTTTAACGTTAATATTTTTTTATGATTATTGGCAAGTAGCGATAGACGTGTGTTCATTTATTGTCGCGATGGTAACGACACGCTGTATATACGCATATGTTAAATACTATATAAATATAAACGTTGACTTCTGCCTCGCAGAAGAATGGGCAAAGATTACGCTCTTTCACTTTTCACGATCCCTACATGTCCCTCGCTCTAACCTCATCTAATGCCCGGTTCCTATATTCAACGAAATAAGGGTAAATATTTAAAAAAAAATAAGGTAGAAAGTAAGTAAAATCATCTGGACTCGTAAAAATAAAAATAAAAAATCGTTCGGTCTCGAACTCTTATCTACCTAAGATGTTGGAACTATACAACCCTGGTGTAGCGTATGTGCGCAATAAAATATGTTTTCTCTCGTTCTTTCCTGCTCTCTCTCTCTAAATCCCTCGCACGCCCCCCAGGGCTCGCGGCTCGAGGACCAGCGCACCGAGCTGCCGAGCCTCAAGCCGGAGCGGCGCCCGAAGACCCTGCCCGACGACGACTTCTTCAACCAGCTGATGCGCGCCCAGTCCGGCCGCATGGAAGACCAGCGCGCCACGGTGAGCGGCCAGCTCCGCGTTACTCCCGACGCCCGAGGGCTCTTTCAAATGCGCGAAAAAGTACAAACAACACCGGCCAAGTGCGAGGCGGACTCGCACACGAGGCCTTCCGTACCGTTATCGATAAAACGGCATAAAAATCATGTCCAATGTACGGGAGTATTTTTAGCATTTGCTGTTATAGCAGCAACAGAACAAATACATCATCTGTAAAAATTTCAACTGTCTAACTATCATCGTTCACACGGACGGACAGCGGAGTCTTAGCGATATGATCCCGTTTTACGCTTTGGGTACGGAACCCTCAAAACAAGGCGTGTGGCAACCGCCTTGGCCGTTTAGCCTAGCGTCCGATGCGTTTGGCCGCGAATCCCGAGGACGTGGGTTCGATTCCCGCAGCGAAGGAAAATCTTTTCACACAGTTCTTTTCTACACATTTCAATGCCCAAGAGCGCGTCAGTTCAGATTCCCTGGACAACCTAATAACCTGAGCAGCTCTTCGTTCTTAGTCGTCAAGGAAGCTATGGAATAGGTTAATGGAGAAGGTCCAGCAAAAATCGAAAGTTTTGAATGTTATGAAACGCGTTTGTAAGGCACAAACGCGTAGTGTATTGTTTTATAGAAATAGAAATTGGTCAACTTCAATGCAGACATTTTGCCTAAACCTATTCAACTATTTAGCAACACGTAATACAAGTTACTTAAGTATTTTTTTTAATTCTGTCACCGTCATGGTGTCAGAATTTACATAAATGTCTACTTTATTTGTCAAACATTGTAGAATAGTTGCAAATAATACCTATAGGTTACATTTACAAATTTAAATAACCAAACTCTGTTTATCAACCAATCTTTTTTCTTTCAGATCCCGGTCAAGGACAATCGCGCCAACAAGGGCGATTCCAACTCCAAAAAGTAAATTTGGAGATCGATTCCCGTATGGAGCCAAGTTTCGTTGCTTAATTCCAACTTCGTAGAGTTGAGACACGCTATAAAGCTCCACAGCAAACGGGATAAAATTTTTGTTTAATCAAATGTAATAGATTTAGAAGCATAATGCCATATTACACCATTAAATGTTGAAAGAGTGCCCCACGCCAGATAGTGTCGACGTCTTCTTTTCAAATTATATCAACATATTTATCACTGTTATCAATCTAACTAATATAAATCGTCCAAATCATTGAGAACCTCTTTCACTATCGTCTATATTTTAACTTTACTTTAGAAATAACCAAATTGTATCTATTAAACAGTGACCCCTCTGTGTGATCTTTCAATATTAAAAATATATTTACTGTAGTTGAAATCCAAATGGTTGTTAGTAGTTCTAATGTCGAGATTTTAGATGTTTAATGAAATGTATGTACTCACAATTCATAATATATTGCGCAATCTAACTGGGAGGAAGAATGTCAATGCATAAGCATATTTTAAATATATTGGTTGGATAATTAAACATTTCTTATTCTAAGTAAAAATATTACTATCAGAATATTACCCCACTTTGAGAAGCATGGATGGAATTTATTAATATCGATAAAATATTATTTTTGAACTTTTCTTCTGATTAGGTCAACACAAAATTTTTCCTCTTCATTCTAATTGCTATTGGGATTATTCAAAAATCATCAGTGAATCAGTAGCTCAATATGATAAGTACACATAATATAAATTAAAACTCAATTTGTGAGGAAACATACTATAATTACTATCAAGTTTGGGATATAATGTGGTTGGTGCGGACTAGATAGCTATCTCTGTTTGGATTGAGAAAGGAGAAAGATTGACCATGATTTTAAAAATATTTCAGGAAATTAATTTAGTTTTTTTTTTTGTTAATTGAAATTATTTGTAAAATTCAGTATTAATTTTTTTTTGTTATGATCGGCCGTCCAGAGTAGGCGTGGATACCGCTTTTTTATTCTTTAACTGTCTTTTACCACCTATATAATAAAAAAGTCTGCCATATTGATTGTTTTTATTGTAATTATTGTAATCGATAAACTCGAAACATATGGTTGCGTCCTAAACAATCAACTATTATCATAGATTAATTTCGTCCAGTTTCGGGAACAACTACAAAGAAATTTCTTAAAAACTGGCCCAAGACTAGCTGTCGCAATTCTAGAACTATAAATAACATCATTTATAATTTTTAGGGTATTTATTTTGTTTTATAAATAAAATCATTTATAATTTTTAGGGTATTTATTTTGTATTAGTATTTCTTGTAATATAATTTATCGATTTACATTATCATAGTAATACGACTAACTTTAAGGGTGACATGGAATGAACGAAACAAAGTAAAAATAACTAATAAAATAAATAATCTTTGGTAAAATTGAACTATTCCAAAATTTTTAAATTAATATTCACATAGGTGCAAATATTATCAGGGAGGTAAATAGGATGCAAATACAAACTGTTGTTAAAATTATTATAATTGCATGAAATCAGAGTTTATTCTTTGTGAATATATGGAATGTTTGTGATGGAATTGAATTATTGTTAACAGAGATAGGTGATAATGTAGGGCCTGTACAAGTATGTTAATGATTGAAATGTATGGACTTGGAAGTGATTTAGATGTGAAAACGGAAATTTTGTAAATAAAATTCTATGAAGCCAATATATACAAACTATAATGCATCTTGAAGCTACTATGTTCACTTCTTTTAAATATTCAATTCAATTAAAGCTTTACTTCTAAAAATTTTCTAAAATTTTGAGTTTTACAAAATTGGCCTAATTTTGTTAATTAGATATTTTTAAAATTTATCTGTCTAATTAAATCAATTTCTCTATTGAATTTTGTTTAATGCAGTATGACATTGTTAAAATATAATTTTCTTTTCAGTCATTATATCTATAAATTAATAAGTTTGCAAAAATTATATTTTTGGATCTGCTATTCTTACTATAGCTCATTATCTTAGATAATTGGAATTCCTATCCATAAATTACATTTAAAAATAAATTATGTATTGAAACAGTAGACGAATAATAAATTAACAAACATATATATTGACACATCACAATAATGAGTAACTATAATACTTGTCAATTAGCAATCAACTCGGAAATGTTGAATCTGTACAAAGTTTATGCAAATGACAATTATAATATAACAAATGATAATATTCGAATTAATTTTAATTTTAGGTCCATGGGAACAAGGGGAATTCATAGAGGACACTAAGACTTGTTGCTATTGTTCCATATTTCAAGTAGTCATCTTCAATAAAATCCAATTGAAACATATTTTCACATATTGTAGGCTGAATGGCTTGTAAATTATAAATGAGGAAACAACAAAAAATTGGTATTTAAGATAATTGAAATTATAATCAAAATGGTGTGTTCAATTTGGTGAGAAGTGTGATGGTACAGGCAAAGATGGGTTAATTGTTTAAAATAAATATATTGAAATAAATGAAGGAAATAAAGGTTCTTCAATGTAGGGTAAAACCATGAATTTGACAATTACGCTAACAACTCTGACAACCTTTAATGAATTGAATAAATTAGGAATAATGTTGGCCTAACAAAAACGTTTTTTTATTTTCAATTAAGGCGCACATTTTAGTTGTAATGCTTTGTCATTGTCTTCTAATTTTGTTTATAAAAATAACACTGAAGGAAATATTTTATTGTTTACATGATATCTATGTGAATCTGTATGAAATTTAAAACTAAGTAAATTAGGCCAATAATGAAATGCCAAATTATGCATTAAATTATTCTAAATGTATAGTGTTCTTTTTATTTATCCTATTTATAACATTCCTTAACTTGATGAGGATAAAGAAGACAAATGTAAGAATTAAAAAAAATATAGGTAATTATGAATGAGATCGGATAACTACTTTCTCATTCTTAGAATGGTCTTAAATGACAAAAGAGCATTAACACAATTTAATATACAGATTAATTCTCTTTTTGCCATATAGAAAAGAATCATTATTACCAACTTGTTCTGGTTCTTTACATCCGTGATATTTTATGACGTATTTGATCGAAAAACAAACGCAAATCTGTTTCCTTATCTATTTGTACAGACTTAGATAGCGTGTGCTTTCGCGGCGGGTGCGATAAACAGACAAATGCAACAATCGTTCCTCATGCGTTTCTGCAGAACGTGAGATTTCATGACAGATACGGTCAGCAAACAAACGTGATCTTCTTTATTGACTTGACTCTAGTAACCATGAGATTTCGTACCGTTTGCTGTTATCAGCTGAACGCTGTACTCATTCAAATTTTGTCTCTCCAGATCGGGAAATTTCGTGGCGCATACGATCAGAGATTAATCTCTCGATGTTCGGCAATTCGTACTTCAGCGCGTCGAGACTGATCTGCGGCGCTCAATCGACTTTTATGTTATACGTGACTTTACTCAATATATTCAGCATTCAGACGCAATTCGCGTTTATAAGCGCGTCTCGGTCTGAAGAGACTTGAGATCGAAACGCCGTACTTCTTCCCTCGATTGACTTTCTGTTAATGTTCTCAAACTTGCCGTTTTGGATTAAGCAAAATTGACGATAGATAAGGCCGTTTTGGGGGAATCATTAAAAAAATTAAGTTTTAAACTTGGTAATGCTTGAACTATGTGTGTTAATATAAACATTTAAAATGATAAACACGACATCTATATGTTTTTGATAAAACAATTGTACTGAACCAAAAACTTTTAAGTAATATCATGTAAGTGCGGCGTCAACTTCCATAATATACGAAAAAAAAAATTAGCCTTAAGTTCATCAAATAACTTAACTTGGGCAACATTCAATTTAAAACGATCCACAAGAAAATATCAGTCTATTTTTTTGTGTTAAAATGTATTTTAAGTTGAACCTCCAACAGTACGTCGATGAAAACTATATCATGGACAAAAATTCTACAGACTTCGATCTTTTAAAATTATGTTATGAGTATAGATTCCTTTTATTATCTTACGCATAAAAGAAATTCAAGAAGTAAAATTAGAATATGCAATTTCAGAACGAATTGTTGACAGTGACATAATAAGTTGATCTGCTGTGTCTGTCATTCGCCAAGTGTTTTCTTGTACTTTAATTTTCTTCTGAAACTTTTTTTGTGTTATGCATTAGAGTTTAGTGCTGTTTAAAGTGTGATTAGAGATCTTACAATTTCTCTCATAACTTTAAAACGTGATCTATCACAAACGGTGGTGGAAGACTTGAGGTTGAATATCATTCTTTACGTTTCCATGCTTTTTCAACCAGGATGGATGATTTTCTACATCAACCCAGCACGTCGAAGTGTGGGCAGTAAGTAAAATTGTTATTTACATCTTAAAAATTCGTTCAGGGAAAGATTTTTGCACTTAAATTTATAATAGCCGCCAAACAAGTGTAGTTATAATAAGTTTTTATTATCATTAGACTTGCTTGACTTTCTATCTATTATGATTACCATTTAAGTAAAAATATAAAGATAATGTAGTATAAACTATATCATAAATCATGAACAATAGTTTAAACAGTATTTTCTGGATATCTTGACTGCAAGGGCTTTTCAATGTCTAAGTTAGCATCGCTTTATATTAAACAGCCACTTGCACAGTCTATGGGAAATATCTAACTCATTATAACTGTACTTAATAATTGTTTAAGTTACTTGTGATCATAGAATATTTTGTAAATATTTATTTCAACTTGAAAGGTATGTTTTATTTGTGTAAAACATACCTTTCAAAGAAGTTAAGTAAGCAAGTTAGTAATTGAAAGAATCCATACAGCCCACACCACGGAAATAAGCATGTTAATTGTTTTATGAAGAATATTGATATAACTACTCAATTTTAATATACATATAATAATTAAAGTTAAATGGTCTGCACATTAAAATAATATATACAGTGTGTCGTTACCACCGCGACAATAAATGAACACACATATAGAGGATAACTTTTTAAAATTGTATTAAACATTTACATTCTTTTAACATAAATATTTACCGAGTTATTAAATTTTCCAAAACAAAGAATTTTAGAACACCTTTACATATAAAACTGTAACGTAAAGTTCATTTGTAAAGGTCACAAAGCATATGAATGGGTTGAATGAATTTAAAAGAGACAAAACATACTGTTAGAAAGAGAGGCTTGTAATGCGACGCTGTGGCGCGAGTTGTATAGGATGTTACAAATTTTGTTTCTTTTTTACTTAATTAGTTTGTTTGAAAAATATTTTGTTTGATTATGGATTTTGTTTAACGTTAATATTTTTTACGATTATTGGCAAGTAGCGTTAGACGTGTGTTCATTTATTGTCGCGATGGTAACGACACGCTGTATAATAATATATAATTATAATAATGTATATAAACATAATTAAAATAAATTATCTGGCAAGAATGATGGCAAAGAAGATTTGTAAATAAACATAATTTACACAATATTTTTAACTTTACTGTACTATGAATAAATGTTGTTGTTTGAATTGTGCTTGTGATAATTAAAAAAGGGATAGTTCTGTCCAATTAAGTACTGTATGTTAAGAAATATCTTAAAAAAACCTAGATGTCACAATAATGGCCCTTTTTTCATTTAAAGTTATTTGTATAGGAGCTTAGGTAAGTTAATTAATATTAGTACAATGATATTCATTAGGATTAAACTGACACTAAGATTATGCGGGTTGGGAAGATGGCTATTATTTTTAATTTATTAATAAAGCTAGCTAAATATTATTTTTGTAACAAATTTACGATTATATTTAATTTACAATTGCTACTGAAACATTTTTTAACAATTCTGGGATTCACGCTGTATATAAATATTAAATCACGTAATTTTCATACAAACAATGAAATAAGTCATGTCAAGAGATCCAAATGCAAAACTTGAAAATGAGAAAACAAAGATATATTTAGATTTTACTCTCTTGTGAATGTGGAAGTATTTAACCGTAGAACGAATTGTAGTTTATTCTATGAACATTTTTTTAGTGTATTTTTTGTAGTCATTGTAATGTTTTCTAGTCAATGCCCGGCTCTTAATTTACGGTTATTTACTCTTCTAACAGGCTGAAGTTTGTTCTGCTCTACCTTGTATCAATCACATCATCTGAACTACTCAAAGTTACAACCTGTATCTGACCCCCTGCTGAGCAAAGGCAAAAATAATTTTCAAAAATATGAAAGTCTTCTCCTGTCCTTCTCCATTGAGCAACAACTTCATTTGTGCCATCATTGGGATTTGAGCACTGAGCTTACTTAGTAGAGATAGTAGAGAAAAGGGTGATTGATCTGTTGTGAAACTCTACTGGCTGTGTTTTTGTGGCAACATTTGTTTAACAAACTCACTCGAATTAATTGTGAGAAGCAATTGGCATTTAACTAAAAATACATTAGTTCATTTGTTAAGTTAAATCTTAAGCATTTGTCAATAAGACACAAATTGACAAAAATAATTTAACGCCAATAAAGCGCTGATTGATTCTCGTAATGACCGTAAGGTACAAATAATGGAATAGAATTAAACACAGCATACATTATGTTTGTAACATACTCATTTAACATATAGGATATAGTTTTACGACAATCGCTTAATTTTCATATAAAAATATATTAAAAAAAAGGCGTAAATATTAATATGAAGCTTTTTTGGGAAGTGTTTGGGAAGTCGCCGCTGTGGGAATCGAACCCACGTCTTCCACATTCGTGGCCTGACGCTCTAGCCACTGAGCTAAACGGCTGATAGCCACATCGACGAAAATCTTTTTCTTCATGTTTTAATGTTCAATCTTAAATGCAGAGATTAGTACTATAAAAAAACTTTAAAATTTATAAAAAAAAGCAATCACGTCATCTCTCGTTCGAATTATCGTTGTAAAACGATATTCGAAATTGTTTGTATACTGGAAATGATATAACAATAGATGCGCCAAGCATTGCTTCAAATGCTAAATAACAATGTAGAAAGAAGGCGTTAAGATTTTACGCCTAAACCCTTTAAATAAATATAATGTAAAAGTTACATTTTACCATACTTTTCCAGTACTTCAAAAGTTCAATATGATTTGTTTGTTTCATCTATACCATTCGCATGAATTTGAAATTATCGATGCAATATTACGTATGGTTCCTAATGACGTAACATTGTAATATAGTTAAGTTTGAAATTTCAAAGTACGATTCTGCACAAATTGTTTATTTTAGTTCAGTAATATTACACATCGCTAGGCTATCCAATTTACCTCGCAATTCCGACATTTGCATTTAGCATTACATTTGTTGTTTGTAATGGTATGTGTGCGAAATATGCACAATGCAGGCAGATATGTTATGATACGGTCATTTTTCGAAGGGTGAAATAACGAAGTTTAAAAAAAGGAGCCGTGATAGCTCAGTGTCCGGGCGCTCGCCTTTAATTCAATATACTGCAGCAACCTGAGTTCAATTCCCGGACCAATGAAATAGTTAATTTTAAGTGCCGAATTATTACGTGCCTAGTGGTGAAGGAAAACATTGTGAGGAAATCTATATATTTTCGAAATAATAAAAAAATGTTTCGATTCGAAAAAACGATTCGAAAATCTGTCGATCGTAAAGTAAAGTAAAGTAACAGCCTATACATGTCCCACTGCTGGGCAAAGGCCTCCTCTATACAGAGGGTATCAGGGCATAGTCCACCACGCGGCCCCACTGCGGATTGGCGGACTTCACATATCTTCGAAATATTTTTTGTTATTATTTCGAAAATATGCAGGTTTCCTCACGATGTTTTCCTTCACCGTGGAGCACGTGATAAGTCAGCACTTAAAGTTAAAAACTTCATTGGTGCCGGCACCGGGGATCGAACTCAGGTTGCTCGAGTATATTGAATTAAAGGCGAGCGCCCGGACACTGAGCTATCACGGCTGTCGATCGTAAACCACTTTAATGGTTAAAGTTGAAAAACTGTTTAAAAAAGCAGATGTAATTTTAATCCTAAATCCAAATTCAGCCATAGCAGTGCGAGGACTCGTCCTGTACTTTGTAACTTTTACGTACGCTGTGCAAGTGTCGGTGTTGCTGGCAAGGAGGTGGGCAGAATGCTAACGACTTATTCGAAGGAGGACAAATTTCAGGATTGTGTTACGGATTATAATACACATACCAGGGTTAGTAAAAACCCGCGTTGACTATAGTATAAGCTCAGTTTTCACGTAATATTACGCTTCCGTAATTTAAAAAGTTAATAAATTGATACCTAAAGATGACTGCCGCAGAGACATATAACATCGCGCTTGGCAAGTATTAAATTTATCTATTTATGGAACATCATCCCGTGAGACACTCGTAAATCAGTCTCACTCATCTAAAGGATAATTAAAGAAATTGACAAAGTTAAAAAAGTTTGCCACACCTCTGTTATTATTATAACGGGTATGTTTTTCGTTGTTTCCAAAAACGTGTTTAAACTAAGCCTGAATAAAGAATGGAAATATACCAGACTATTCGAGTTTCATGATATCAAATTCAATGTACTGCAGGTCTTTATGGCCTATGTTGTTTTGGTAATTGCCAAAGTAATTGCCAATTCACAATTGACATCATTTTCAAATCCAATCGGATTAATTTCAACTGGAAGTTAGTTAATATCGAGTTTGGGAGCAAAATCTATTTAACATCCTTAATTATGTTTTAGTGTAATATCACGAATGTTAGTAGTACTTGTTAATTTAAAAAAAAAAACAACAGTCCGAAAATATTTACACAGATGACGTTTCACTACTATCTGTTTGTCTGGTTAAAACAACTTTCCTACGGGAAGTTTTACCTTATTTTACATCACGATAAGAAAATTAACCGAAAATTGCACATCTTTTAAAATTTACTGAAGTAGTATTTACTCATCAATAAATTATTAAATACATGATTCTTCACCCAAAGTTTATGAACTAAGAAACATTTGATATATAACTGATCCAATTTCACGGTGGTAGGGCCACGCAGCAGCCTCGGATGTTGTACGAATAGGCAGGCTCGTCCGGGTAAGTACCATGACCACACAGAAGATCGGCGTAAAGTGGAAGTATAATACTTTCGCGTTTCGTTTAGTGAGGTGGCCGGAGCTCAACATTCAAAAGGTTGTCAACGCATCTGGAACCCTCGGGTGTAGCAGATGGAGCCGCCCATGGAGGCGGCGTATTCACTTAACATCAAGTGAACCGTCTGTCCGGTTTGCAACTTTTCACATAAAAAAAAATTAAATTGTATCAGTATAAACGACGACCAAAAAACGGTGTAACTCGGCGTTTTTATAAATTCAAATGGAACAATGTTATGCTAACAAGATGTTGTGTGACAAATGATCCTGTTTCATCGTCTCAAGGTCAACGGTTGGCCATCGATGTGAGTTTACTTTTCAGTATTCCTGTATACCGCGCCTGAGGTGCCAAATGGATATAACACATCGACAAGGACAATCTATATAAAGATTTTTTGTCTTTAATTTCATTTGTACCACTTTGAATTTTAATCCCGTATCTCGCTTCCTGAAATTCGTTAACCTAAACGAATTGCTTATTTCGTCTTAAATCACAAAGTTTTTGAAAAAACTTTATAGAACAACTACGATTAAACAATCTCGAATGCGAAAGTGACAAAAAAGAAAATAAAAAAATGCCAACTAAAGTTGTTCCACAATGATAGCTTAGAGGCCTTATAAGTAGAAAAAACACATGGTGGTAATTTTAATTGTACAAGAAATGTATTTGTTAGGTCTGTTTTAACTTTAAAATACTTGTCTTCAAATCTGAGTCACACGAAACAGAAATAATATACATATTTGTATATCTTCATAAATACCACATAATACCCTGAGAAAGATACCACATCCAAGGAGGGTATAAAATTATCCACTCCCGGCACGGGGTATGAAAAATAATGGTACAAAAAGTTGTCTTTAATCATTAGAAAATAATACGTGTTTGTGAATTAATATATGTTAAAAAAAAGTGTGTGTATACGTATGGTACGCACGTGAGAAGTTATGCTCCTTTAGCATAACAAAAGGAAAATAACTAAAAATGTTATCCCCTATGCCTCTATACTATTTGTTTGTAAAAATGCAAAGATGCAATTGAAAACGATTATAACTTGGTACTATTGGTAAAAGTTAAAAAGTTGTTATTGGTTGCCATGGTAACAACGTGATTTTCATCGTGTCGCTTTTTGGGGTCGGTGTGGATGCGCGTCGTAAAAATACTCTCATATTTTTTTCCAAACGCACGAAAAGAATTATATCCTCAGTATGCAATTTGGATTACACTTCTACACGCCTGTGCTGAGGGTAGCAGGATACATTTTTTATATACATATCACAATTCGCGCGAGATTATTTTCATTAAAATGCTTTTTAACTAAAATGTATTTCATCTAAAGTACCCAATTGTTTCCATAAATTAACTGGGACCAATTACCAGAGACACATTGAGTCCTGACTGCGGTGTGTAGCACTGATTAATCCAGACACAGAGAAGACAACGACTACTCTGTTTTTAATCGGCTCGTTATAACCGAATGTTTAACGAATATAAGCGCTCGGTAACGAAGGTGGATCCAATGAGAAGCAATAGGTCCGCTTGGAAGCTCAAATTCTGTTTTTCCCTAACTACCTTCATATGCGAAACCTCGTTTATTTGGGATTAATCTACGGTAGTGTGCGAGTTATTTGTAACTCTCGAGCTATGTTCACGGCAGTGGTGCGGATTATTGGCCTACAGGTTTTTTCGTTGTACATAAATCGAGACCAACTGTCACCCTGGATATCCGCCGCCGGAGACCAGGGCGCAGGAGGCTGGCCTACGCGCGCTACTTTCCCCCTGATAGTGAGACCCTGACGGCAGCCAAGGGAGTGTCTGTCGCTCAATATGGGGCTCGTAACGTGTGCATGCCAATTGCACCGGCACAGCACTATGTAACAGAGGAGGCTTTAAAAGGCCATAGTCCCACCGGTATCGCGGAAGATTGCGTCCACGTGATCCCGAGACGCCGGCCGATGCGGCAGAGACAGGTGCAATGTGGGTTTTTAGTGGGTACAAGTTCTTATTGGGACTCCCACATACCCCTGCTACTCCCCCGTCGAGTGGCACGGGATCCATAAAGGATTTTTCCCACGGCAAAAAAGGCCGTTAGGAGTTAAAAGGAGGTCAGTGACCTCATTTGACGCCAGGTGATCCGCGCGCTCGCTAACCGCCTCCTTACGCCTGAAGTAAAGTGGGTACTACCACCCAAGGACATCTATAACTCACGTGGTAATGAATTAGTGTTGTCCAACTTCAAGAGAGCAAGCCGTGGCTACGAACTCAGGGCGACGTGTAAAAGTTCAAATGCCTTATTTAGGATAGGACTGATGACCATCCTTTTGTGATCTTCCAGCCCAATCTTCCAGATTAGAGCTACTTATGAATTTACTGCTCTGAGTATACCTACTATACATACTAAATAATTCATTTATAAAACAATTATTGGGGAAAACATACAATTTTAAAATATGTAGAAAAAGTGCGAAAAGATTGTCGCCGCTGTGGGAATCGAACCCACGTCTTCGGCATTCGCGGCCTGACGCTCTAGCCACTGAGCTAAACGGCTGATTACCACACCGACGAAAATCTTAACGCATTCTTCTACATTGTTTTCTTAGCATTTGAAGCAATGCTTGGCGCCATCTATTGTTATATCCTTTCCAGCATACAAACAACTTCGAATATCGTTTTACAACGATAATTCGAACGAGAGATGGCGCCAATGCTTTTTAAGAAATTTAAATTGTTTATAGTGCTAATCTTTGCACTTAAGATTGAACATTAAAATATGTAGAAAAAGTGCGAAAAGATTGTCGCCGCTGTGGGAATCGAACCCACGTCTTCGGCATTCGCGGCCTGTTCGTTCGAATTATCGTTGTAAAACGATATTCGGAGTTGTTTGTATGCTGGAAAGGATATAACAATAGATGGCGCCAAGCATTGCTACAAATGGTAAGAAAATAATGTAGAAGAATGCGTTAAGATTTTCGTCGGTGTGGTAATCAGCCGTTTAGCTCAGTGGTTAGAGCGTCAGGCCGCGAATGCCGAAGACGTGGGTTCGATTCCCACAGCGGCGACAATCTTTTCGCACTTTTTCTACATATTTTAATGTTCAATCTTAAGTGGTTCAATCTTCAAAGGTTTTTGATGTTGATGAATTTTTTGAACAATTTTTTATCCATAAATTTTATATGGCTCTAACGTCCGCTGTTCTTACGCAAAGAAAAGAAATAGCATCAATAAGAAACGCACAGATATGAGAAAAAAGTAAGAATAGAGAGAGAGAAATATTAAAAAATCTTGTTCTTTGGATGGCACTATAAACGCAATTGCCAAGTTATGAGCTTCTGAGTTCTTGGTTACACCCAAAGCTATAAACCTATGAATAGTATATACAGTAGAACCTCGTTAAGTCGAACCTCGATAAGTCGAAAACCTCTAAATCTCGAAAAAATTTTTTGTTCCCTTCCCTTCAAACACCAAAACCTCCAATACTCGAAATCTCTTCCCTCTGTTACTCGAAATAATCAGTGAATCTCTCCAAGCCATTTTGGTACATATTTTCCCTCCATAACTCGAAAAATTTAATATTACCTCTGTATCTTGAACACAGTATTGTTTTATTTTACAACCTTTACAACTCGATTATTTGAGACTCATTACCTCTATAGTTCGAAAAAAAAAAAATAAGTTACCGACTTTAAGACTTCGCTGACAGTAAAAGTATACCATTGTTTGTTAGAAAGCAATTTAGGAGTATACAATGAAAATAATTATCACGAATTTATGACTCAAGTTAACACGTGTTTGCTTGCTTGGTGTCAGGTGTTTAATTTTGTTATTTTTGATTTCATTTGAACTTTAGCGAAGCAAGTCATTTGTTGTCAAGTGAAATATTGTCAAAAGTAGTTTGGTTCTACTGTGTATTGCAGTTAAATCTCGAAAAAATGTTTTGTTCCCTTCCCTTCAAACACCAAAACCTCCAATACTCGAAATCTCTTCACCCTCTATTACTCGAAATAATCAGTGAATCTCTCCAAGCCATTTTGGTACATATTTTCCCTCCATAACTCGAAAAATTTAATATTACCTCTGTATCTTGAACACAGTATTGTTTTATTATACAACCTTTACAACTCGATTATTTGAGAATCATTACCTCTATAGTTCGAAAAAAAAAAAAAAAAAATAAGTTACCGACTTTAAGACTTCGCTGACAGTAAAAGTATACCATTGTTTGTTAGAAAGCAATTTAGGAGTATACAATGAAAATAATTATCACGAATTTATGACTCAAGTTAGCACGTGTTGGCTTGCTTGGTGTCAGGTGTTTAATTTTGTTATTTTTGATTTCATTTGAACTTTAGCGAAGCAAGTCATTTGTTGTCAAGTGAAATATTGTCAAAAGTAGTTTGGTTCTACTGCAATACACATCAATTTGTATAACAGTTTTGAAATTGTTGAAAGATGAGTGCTGTGAAACATAAACTGAAAACTGAGCCTAGCTGAAAAATTTGAAGTGCTCGAAGCTGCGAAGAGCTGTCAAAAGAAGAAAGATTAACAACTTAAATTTTTATTTATTTTACCTCACTAACTCAAAATTCATAAGAACGAATCTCAACCTCTGTATGTCGAATGAAAATCCGCCTAAATCGAAGTTCTCCATAAGTCGAAAACTCTATAACTCGAAATTTTTGACGTCTCCCTTGATGTTCGAGTTACAGAGGTTCAAACATAATGGCATGAATTTTTGTTCATGAAAATATTTTGCATATAGTTACGCCCGTACAATACACGATAACGTTATTCTGGAGTTTACATATAAATAACAGAGAATTTGTTATTTTTTATATTTACATAATTATATTACACTATAGATACTAGCTGACCCAGCAAACGTTGTTTTGCCATATAGATTATTTGTATGGTAGAAAAAAATGTTTGGGGTGGACCATCCTTAACATTTAGTGAGATGAAAAATAGATCTCCGATTCTCCACCCTGGCCGATATGCACACAAAATTTCACGAAAATCGGTCGAGCCGTTTCGAGAATTTTTATATCTTATATATAATAGTATCTCGAGGACCTTTTTTTGGTAAATCATGTATTTTGGAAATAAAAAAATAAAGAAAAAAAGTTAAAAAAAATAAGTGTAAATGATCGTGATACGAATCGCGGCCGTGACCGAGCTATTATAACATTTTTTTTTTGCGGCGAAATTTACTGTCATATTCGAATGATATTTTTCATTACCTGAAAACAGGGATAACAGGATATTTCCTAAAAATGAAACCTAGCTAGATCGATTTTTCGCCCCCGAATCTACGCACATACTAAATTTCAAGAAAATCGAATTCTCGTGTCACAATGTTAGTTACCTTACTCCTCCGAAACTGATTTTACTGCTTTACTGATTTTTACCAAATTTTATATGCATATTCAGTAGATCTGAGAATCGGGTACTATCTATTTTTCTTACCCCTAAGTGATAAGGGTTATTTACACTTAACATTTTCTTTTTAATTTTTGGACAAAATGTTTTATTTTTTTTTATGATACAGCATATCATAATCCTAAATTTTCACCCATCTACGCAGACGTAGTCGCGGACAGCAGCTAGTATTAGATAAAAATTAATAAATATACCTACATATTTTAATTTATAAACGTATGTTTTTGCATGGACATAATATTATGCTTTCTTAACAAATGAAATTGAAAATAAATTATCGATAGTGGTCACTTAATCGCTTCTAGGCAAGACCTATTGAGATCATACACAATTGATATTTTTCAAACGTTCTTTTGTGACTGCTGTGATGTTGCGAATCATGGTCGCCGGGGATCATCATCAGTCTAGTAGCTTGATAATTAAAAAGAACCCGGCCAAGTGTGAGTTGGACTTGCGCACGAAGGGTTCCGTACTAATTATCTATAATAAATTTAATGTTAGTATCTATAGGTTTTAAAGTTTTTTATAGTGCTAATCTCTGCACTTAAGATTGAACATTAAAACATGTAGAAAAAGTACGAAAAGATTGTCGCCGCTGTGGGAATCGAACCTACGTCTTCGGCATTCGCGGCCTGACGCTCTAGCTACTGAGCTAAACGGCTGATAACCACAGAGACGAAAATCTTAACGTGTTCTTTCTACATTGTTATTTAGCATTTGAAGCAATGCTTGGTCTATAAGTTGCCTAGCATCCGCCTCGCGTTTTTTAATGTGAGCGCCCTAAAATATTTTTATTTTATTATGTTTTTAGTATTTGTTGTTTTAGCGAAATACTAAAACTATCAAATAACAGAAATTCATTAGCTGTGAAAATTTCAACTGTCTAACTATCATGGTTCATGAAATACAGCTTGGTGACAGACGGACATACAGCGAAGTCTTAGTAATAGGGTACTTTTTACCCTTTAGTTACGGAACCCTAAAAATGAAATGGACATGTAGTTGATGTTTTTCTCAAGATAATAAACAATACCCTGTCTCGATCCATTTTTTCGTGAGTTATCGTGGCCACCTCGTAAAACAGATTTTTTCAAAAGGTAATCATAATAAAATTGTTTTTAACTCATATTATCGTTTAAGTGCCAATTGGTTGTGGTAGAGCCAGTTTAAGCGCAAAAAATTGCTCGACTTTGACGTGTCGAGAGTATAACGGCAAAGATAATTATTTTCATTAGAAATAGATTTTATACATATTCCCGACCCACCGCGGATTGCAATTTCATTTCGACAGTTGTGCGAATTCTAAAACGGGAGGATAAATATGTTTTCATACTACAAATCCTGGCTGGTTTTGACATTACTATGTACTTCGCATATGCTATATGCTAATTTACGGCGACCGTGGGTATATAGAGACTGCTAATTGGTAGGTAGAAGCGCGCAGGGCTATGTCCTAAGCATTTGTAAAGACGACTTGAGGCTAGTAGGACGTTAACCTAGCTAGGTCGTTTGGTTCAAAGGACGGTACCTGTCTGTCGGACCTTAAACGGCTGCCTCACTCGTGACCTGGTGCTAGTTTGTTCGCGCACATATGATTTGTTATTTACAGAGGTGTATTTTGTTGTGCTTACGCAAGAAATGAGGGATACAGGTAGTTGAAGTATCAGTAGACGCTTAAAAGTTAATAATAATAAATGTAATAAATAATGTAACTTAAATATCATACACTTGATCGTAGATTGTATTTTTCGATGAATCTCTTGTCTCTTGTACTGCAGTTTCACGGTGGAAAATAAACTTGTCACACTATCCCTGCCCAGGCTATACTTTTAAGTACACGTTAACATAGTTCAATTATAATTAACTTCTTTAGAATTACATGATCACATAAAATTATATTATGTAATCCATTAATATATAGTAAAAATAAAATACAGCGAACTATTGTATCATATGAAAGCAGCGTCGAAAGGATTTTCCTACAACAAATACCCAAATATGTCACGAACTTTTTCAATAAAAAATCGGGTCGTTTCTCTCCGTTTGACGTCACAACTAAAGTCGTAACATAATATGAAGAAACTTTAAATTTCAAATTTTATTCAATCCTTCATCATCTCGCATTTGTCACGGCTCTTTTGTTTATTTTCTCAGACAAATGTTATGTCCGTGTGTTTCACAAGTAAAGAAGGCAGAAATTGAACTGTACCTATCTTATTCATTTCAGGTTTACTTTCTTTTATTTCACTGTTGTTTTTTTTCATCCACATTGACCGTTGCTAACCGTTATATAATGAATGGCATATAATACAATGCTTTTGATTTTGCGTCTAAGCAGATATTAAGACATAAAGACTATTTAAATGCAATCAAAAATATTGTCTAGGTGAAAGAGTAAGCTTGCTGTAAAAAAAAATCCTTCTATTCCATTATTGGGGGCTTGCTTGAGGCATTTGAGGCTTGATTCCTCATGGTCTTATATCCAATAGACATATAATGTTATCATAAACCACGCTTTATTTACGCCTACAGTACAAAAATCAATCATCAAATCATAATTATGTAAATAGAAACAAGACTTGCAAAGTTGTAAATTGCATGATGTCAAACTATCAGCGTATAAATATTATACATGTTACACACGCGGAAAGGTGAATTTTGAGAGTGCGTAAAATCTCAATAACTTAGTATATTTGCCGAGGTCGTATCGGTGCGTCGGAGGCCGCGAGATAACCCGCGTATCGTCGACTCATCTAGTTGTTCATCCATCTCGAACCTTCTCGAACATTCTCAATGGCTCTAAACGGGGACACGGGCTAGAATTTATTGCTTTGGATGGGCATATGTTCGGCCAGATTGTGTTTATTACGATACAATACTACCGTTGCTTGTTAATAGTGATTGGTTCATTCATATACAGTGCAGGATTAAGTAAGCGTGGGACCCGTAGTAAATTCTTTCAAAGAGTCCTTGATCTGCTGTGGGTTCTTAAATATAAAGTCGTAAATAAAAAAACAATTCAATACCTACTCAATAATCACTACATTTATTTGCCATCTATAGGTTACAGTTGTGCGCGTATAAATAATCTAATAGACTACTATAGGTCCTGCTAGGCTCTGCGAAGTGAAAAAGCCAAAGATGAGCTTGCCTGGCAATTTAGAATAATTTCGATAAGAAACTAACACTTACGCCCGGTTTCTGAAACACTGATCATCGTAGATTCAATTAATCAGCTATCATATGTCTTTTCAAATTTCATTTGAGTTGCCAAAAGGATGATTAAACTCTCTGAATTGACCAGAATAATCTTCTTAATGACCAAAATGATCAATTCTAATAATTTAACCATCGTTTTGGCAAGTCAAATGCAATTTGAAAAGCCATTTGACAAAAGATTAGTTGACATCTACGATGATCAGTGTTTCAGAAACCGGGCGTTAGTATCCAAAGTTGAAACGTTTCACGTGTTTGTGACATCAAGCCAAAGTTAATATATATACAGCGTGTCGTTACCAACGCGACAATAAATGAACACACATATAGAGGTTAACTTTTTAAAGTTGTATTAAACATTTACATTCTTTAAACATCAATATTTACCGAGTTATTAAATTTTCCAAAACAAACAATTTTAGAACACCCTTACGTATAAAAATGTAACGTAAAGTTCATTTGTAAAGGTCACAAAGCATATGAATGGGTTGAATGAATTTAAAAGAGACAAAACATACTGTTAGAAGGAGAGGCTTGTAATGCGACGCTGTGGCGCGAGTTCTATAGGAGGTTACGAATTTTGTTTCTTTTTTACTTAATTAGTTTGTTTGAAAAATATTTTTTTTAATTATGGATTTTGTTTAACGTTAATATTTTTTTATGATTATTGGCAAGTAGTATTAGACGTGTGTTCATTTATTATCGCGATGGAACGACACGCTGTATATGACTTTCACTCAAAAATTACGCTCAGGCGAGAGATGAGTGGGTTTTAATATGTGGGGCGCCCTTTCGTGCGGGGCCTGTAGCAATAGCTATTCTTGCAACGTGGTTAATCCGGCACCGTTCGTATACTGTATAAATAATGAATGAATGAATATTTATTTAGTTTCAACAAATGACAAAATTAGTTTCAACAATTCATGTTAGCAATTAAAATAATATATATCTAAGACATGAAACCAAATAGGTATGTACTCGGTACGGTTTATCGATTTTCAGTACATACCAAAAATTAAAATTATAAACAACAAAATAGCCTGGAATCACTGTAATTATACATTTCATTTTGTTTTAAAATATCATGTAGCATGCCTCCAATTATTCCTATGCATATATCCCCTGGGCACTTTCAATTTCATAAGCCCTACGTGTCTACACTCTCGAAGCGTAAAATTGTAATAACATTTTTATTTTAAACCTTTGATAGTTGCATCATCCCCTGAGGGCCGATCGCTACTTAATCTGTATTGTTAAATATTGGCTTGCCCTTTATCTGATATATAAACGGTATCTTTGGTGAATGAATTTTTGCGATGCGATATTGTTATTAAAATTTTCCATAATGAAATTGTGGTTTAAGTAGTTTACTGCAGTCAATTATTGAATGGTACAAAAATTGTGGTTGAAGATTCAATTTCGTCACTTTTACAAATTTACAGCCTTCTGATAAATTATCCTCATTACTTTTTTGGTATTGTAACTATTTTTCAACTGTGGCAGGGCCTCGCAACAGTCTTCGCTGTTGCACGAGTGGGCAGGTCCATCCGGGGAAATAAATACCCGACCTCATCGTAGACCGGCATGTAGTGGGTGTATTATATTTCTGCGTTTCGTTTAGTAAATGTGGTACCCGGGGCCCATTTTATTATAAGCTGGCAACACATCGGCAAAACTAGGCGTGTTGCTAATGTCCGTAGACGGTGGTTATGACTTAACAACAGATGAACCGTTAGTTCGATTGTCACCTTCTCGGATTAAAGAAAAAAAAAACCCCTTAGCTTACGTCAAAGAGGACGAAATTGAAGTATTTTGCGCAAGATCTGTAGATTTTTACAAAAATACTTTTTAGTTAATTTTTTACTTAATTTCTTTTGATTAATTTCTGAGGTTGCCTGGAAGAAATTTCTGTGTAGCAATAAGGTAGCCTTTTGATGACCAGTATTTGATAAATATTCTATTAATTTTGTACTTTTTTATTTTTTGGTGTACAATAAAGCATATTATTATTATTATTAATTTTACAAACAAAAGACAACATATAAACTAGGAAGTATTTCCTAGTTTATATGGTATTATATAGGTTTTACAAACATGGAAATCGTGTGAACGAACTTCACGCAGCGTCGCAACAAATGGCACTGCTGCTACGCCAGCTTTCAAAATAACCACCTTCAAAATCTGATGTATAAGAATCACACCCCTATAATACGTAAGTTATTTATCAACGGGTTCTTTGTCACATTTTATAACTCATTGTACAAACGTAATATTGTGGTACTTGTGTATTTGAATGTGGTAACATATTCTGCATAATCAATAAATATGAACTCACTGCGGCACCGTTACCATCCCGGTTGATGTACGCGGCGGTGAAAAAAAAAAACATGTTAATCAAAATAGAGTACGGACCACGAGTCTGCGGGGATAGTTTGTTAAAAAAACATATTCACCATCCACAGGAAATAATATAATAGATCAGCACCAATATCTCCTCTCAAATCTCGCTTTGCGACAGCAATTTTAAAATTGTTCTATCGTGGCGCGACTGCCATCTCGCAACAATATCCGCAAATAGATTGGTCATTAATGGAAAAATACCTCTTTCTAATCCTGATAATTTCGGCCCCATTTCCGCCCTGTCATGTTATTCGAACATTAGTGGACTGCATACATTACAGTAGAAAATCAGGCTGTTTGATGAATAATATTGTTTTTCTAGCCTTACCAGGTGATTTTACACATTGTCGGTATAACGTGTCGATATATGATGTAGTAGCTTTGTGTAGTATTCAAACAGACTCTGAACTCACTAAAATCGTCGTCTGTTAAATTTGTGTAGTTGTTTCAAAATCTAAAGGTGGCCAAGAGCTGGCTGTCAGACATATATTCGTTTCGAATTGCCAAACAGAATAAAAACTTTAAATTTAAAGGTGCGAAATCGGAGTTTGTTTGTCTTAAAATTAAATGCTATTTGTTCATAATTGATTATCTAAATGACAAAAATATTTAAAAAATGTTCTTCTGATGTGTTTAATTCCATTGATAGAAAGACTCAAGTGAAGTTGCTAACCATACACCGGACATTTATCATTACGTTTAGCTAGGTTACCAATTCAGACACTAATTTATTTTATTAAGACTATTATATTATTTTAGATTCGTCCGTTGGCTTTCAGAAGAGAGATCCGTTAGGACCTAACATTGAGATCCCAACTTAATGTGTGGGTACGATGGGAGATCGTACTAAGTGATCTCACTGAAATTATTAGACAATTAAAAAATGCCCGATTTCTATAATTCTAGAAATTTAAATTGTTTATAGTGCTAATCTTTGCACTTAAGATTGAACATTAAAATATGTAGAAAAAGTGCGAAAAGATTGTCGCCGTTGTGGGACATCTCTCGTTCGAATTATCGTTGTAAAACGATATTCGAAATTGTTTGTATGCTGGAAAGGATATAACAATAGATGGCGCCAAGCATTGCTTCAAATGCTAAGAAAACAATGTAGAAGAATACGTTAAGATTTTCGTCGGTGTGGCAATCAGCCGTTTAGCTCAGTGGCTAAAGCGTCAGGCCGCGAATGCCGAAGACGTGGGTTCGATTCCCACAACGGCGACAATCTTTTCGCACTTTTTCTACATATTTTAATGTTCTATAATTCTATTTGAAATTTTATTATTTTTAGACGTGATTTAGACCGTGCCCGTTTTATAGACGTCTCATCTAAATAATCAACATAGGCACATTACCTGACAAAGAAAGCTTTGCGCATTGCTGTACTGCATTAAAATATGTTTTCTTCTCATATATAACGTAATATGTACGTAATATTTGTACACTAGAAATGGTAGAAAATAAAGGACGGTACAAATGTTAAGACATGATTAGGAGAAGGAGAATGTTTAAAATAAATAAGCGTATCTTTGTTTCTTACTAGGCGATGGTTTTATATGGATAGATGAAGTATTTACAATGCTGTTAGGGTGTTTAAAATGCTTCATTCGCCGCTGCCAAAGGTTCAAGCCCCTAATCTGATTCCAGGTAAAGCCGCCGGGAGAAATCCGGACGGCTGCAAGTTATGACGCGGTTCCGCCGTATCAGGTACCAATCTGTAGATCGCATCTAGTATCTCAGTCAAATTTACACCCTATTTGGACATGACCCTACAACTAACTAGTCCAGATGAATGAGTGAAAACTACAGTCATCTCATATCAAAGTTACATCCTTATTGGTTGTGGTACACGTTGCAGTAAAACATGTGACGTTTTATCGGTCGTCTGTTTGACTAGAAGCGTTTTCGCATGATGAAATAATCGGTTTTGGAACAAGTTTATCATTAATTTATAATTCATTTTGCTTGTATTCTCTGTCAGACGGTTGCGGTTTCGTTTTGTTTATCCTATAATAAGATTAAAAAATTATCGGGAACCCTTAAATTTAGTAAAGATTTATTGAATTTTAAATAAGAATTATTATATTACGAGTAAATGTTATTATATATAAATAAAAACTTTTTGTTATTTGACTATTTAAATAGTATAGTGTCAATTAGTAGAGTAATAACAAAAAGTTTTTATTTATACTTGATCACATTTACCCAAAATATAATATTTTTTTATACAGATTATAGAATCACATAAAGAATACATCTATGATAGAAATTTAATTATCAGGCCTATGTTCAACAGTGGACACAAAAAGGGTTCAGTGAAAACGATGTTGATGATGTAATTATCGTTTGTGGTTACACAAGCACTAAATTGGCTTATCGACATGAAAAGTTCGCTTTTCTCGGAGCACGTGCCAAACGATAAGCGGGGCACTAGACGAATTAAGTAACTGCTACAGGGCTACGCAAGTGCTACCCACTTGCGTCGCCAACCGTTTAAAAGCGATGTCTGGTTGCTTCACTTATTACACGTAATGCCAACGTGCAAATATAACGACAAAAAATTTTTAACATTTTTATCGATCAGTGAAAGTCATAGAATTTTTTTGATGATAAAACCAAGTTAATTTAAATGGAGAGAAAAAAAATTAACGCACAAATTTCTACCATGTAAAAACCCAATTGGCTGGTAAATTGGAAATGTCAAATCATAATCAAATGAAATCAAAAATATATTTATTCACATAGACGCTTGCACTTAAAGACGCTTTAAAATTAATACGTTCGTAAGTTACCATAGGGTCGGAAAGCAGTTTCTGTTGAGAAGAAACCGCAAGAAACTCGGCAGTTGCTCTTTTTTAAAACGATTAGTTTACAATATAATAGAACAAGTATGTCTTATAACCTAAATAACAAGTGATGGGGAGTGATTTGGATATTATAATATTTAAATTGGACTGGTGCCTCGTATCGAAAATGCGATCGAGGCTAATCCAGCGGGGGGTCGGCGTGAAGAAGACAGCAGCATTGTATGAACAATTTCAGGTGGCCTGTATAGGATCCCTGTGGTGCTGCGATTTTTGTGTTAGAAGCTATTTATGTCTGTTGTGTTATGGAATGTTTTGTTGACAAGTAAATTTTTGCGCCATTTTCTCAAAGGGAAATCTTTATAAGAGGTAGCTTCGATCTTCTCATTACTCTTTAATTATTATTAGCCCCGATATTGTTTGAGCTTAGTATAAAAATTATTATCCTTATACATCTGTTAATAGAATTGTATTAAATGATTTTGTATCTACTTACTAACATTTACCATGGCGGTATGTGAAAATGTTTGACGAGTTTTTAAGTTCTACTTCTGTTGGGGCGTTTGTGAAAAAATAATGAGAGTAAAACTATTACGATACGTGCGCTCACCGACGACCGAACATTGGTTGCAAGGTGACTTTTGCCTGCTTTGTATTGATTTCATTGTCTGTTTCTTAAACAAAGAGGCACGGGATATTTTTTTTCTTTTGTTACACTAAAGAAGTATACTGCTCACGTGTGTATATACTACACGCACACGTTTATCAGTACATGCTTAACATGTTTTTTTTTAATATACTTTAACGGTTGACGTGATTGTCAAGTCAAAACGTATCGATATACATAGTAAAGAAGCGGTTTGATTCGTATGTAAGAATTTTTTTATACGCCAACACGCATACACCTTTGCAAAATTATGGCAATTTAAAAAAAAAACTGTAGTTAATTAAATCAAAAAGTTTCTTACTAATACACAACTGGTCTGAACTCAGACCGATGGTGAAATATCTCAATCCCTCAAAGGTTTTCCGGCCGGTGTTTGTTTGTAGACCGATATACGTCGAATGGGGTGGCAGTGGGGTGGTCGGGCGCTAGATGTCACAAACAGCAACAGGTATATTAGTTGGGCCAGGCGAAACTAAATGGGAAAAAGGCGTCGGTACGAAAACAATAATTGCATTATTTCGTCGTCGTGATATTTATATTAGAACGTGTTACGTTCTAATATAAATATCGTATAACGATATAAACAAATGTAGTAAACACAAATATATATATGGGTATATTTCAGGGTAAAGTAGGAATGCAGCGTAAAGAAAAATATTAATAAAATCTTAATTACTAACGGATACGACGGCCTGATTGGGTAGTAAGCCTGCCTCTTACGCCAGAGCGTGTGAGTTCGATCCCCACTACTAGAAAAATATTGTGTGATGAAAATAGTGTTTTACCAGTGTGTGGGTGCATATTTTTATAATATATGTTTATTTACAAAAGAAAAGTACATTTAAGTATGTTTATCAGTTATCTAGTAGCCATAGTACAAGAATTGCTTCGTTTGGGAATAGAGAACGTTGTGTAAAAAAATGTCCCAAAATATTTATTGTATACGTAATTTGTAATTTTAGTGAATAATATGATACTACGAATTGCCTTTGAAACGAATTTTGTGTCGTACTCTTTATGTATTTTCTGTATTCACGGTTTCCATTTGGTATGGTATAATTGAAGTGTAAACCTTCATCGGAAGCGGAGCACCCAGAGACGCCCCACGGACCTGCCGTATAAGTTTCGGCGGTTATTTGTTAAAGCAAAGTTTGTGGTGGTTTTGATTGTCAATAACCCTTGTAAGCGCCGGCATTAGTCTTGTAAGTCTGTGCTATCCACCGCTGCAAGCGCTTCGGGAAAGTAAAGAAAACGCTCAACTCAAAAGGGGGGGGGGGGGGGGGGGGGGGGGGGGGGGGGTGTGGTGTATTTGAGTTTCGCGTTTTGTTTAATTTCGCGTTGCGTAAATTTGATAAGATGAGTACATACCCGCAAAATATTTATCACGCAATATTAATATATTGTGGGCAGTATCGACACAAATTTACACACGGTGTAACATGCGACAAACTTGACGGTGGCTACTAAATATAATGGTTTGTTTGATAACATTATTTTACTGGTTAGTAATGAAAATGAAATGCGATAAAATTAATAAAACAGTTTTGTTCTCTTTACGAATGTTTTTTTTTAAATTAAAAACCACACAGACC
The DNA here is from genome assembly GCA_933534255.1 of Iphiclides podalirius. Lineage (NCBI taxonomy): Eukaryota > Metazoa > Arthropoda > Insecta > Lepidoptera > Papilionidae > Iphiclides > Iphiclides podalirius. Next base: position 17,165,958 of record OW152813.1, on the reverse strand, counting down.
TTTAAAGAATGCAAATTGCTAACATTATACAAACGGGCTATGTTCTGGACAGTTTATAATAAATACACTACCTGAAGCAGGCCATCCCTAACCTCCGTCTATATTGTCAAGCCCCCCCCCCCCCCCCCCCCCCCCCCCCCCCCCCCCCACGTCCCACTCTTTGTAAAAGACGGGGTTATGCAATCTGTGTCCTTATTAGAGATTTAAAGTGTTTATAGTGCTAATCTTTGCACTTAAGATTTAACATTAAAATATGTAGAAAATTGGGAAACGACCCCAGGCCGCAGCCCAGGTAACAGCCTTAGCTGATTCTGTTTGGTCTGTTATGGTTACAAAAGACTGGAAAACTACGGTATCTAGGTAAATTGTACGCATCGCCAGTCGTCTGTTCATATTATGTTTTAATATTCACCGAAAATGCTGACCTTAGTGATAATTGAACTTGAAACCTCGCTATTATTTTCTTACGTGCATGTGTATACGTTTTTTATGTATAGACGTCACTTGTCCTATTTGGTTGTAATTAGACCGATCTCTTGGTAAGAAAAATACACAATGTATTTGTAAATATGTATTGTGTAAATAGATTTTGAGATTGTTCTCAGTGGCGGATTTATAAATTTGCCGCCAATAGGCTGTTCAAACCTCTGAAATTCGATATCCTAGTTCGCAATCATATTAATTACATTTATTCTGTCAATAAAATTGCAATTTTACGATTCGTGCTCCATCCTCTTCAATAAGTCATTTCTTTCCTGTTGTTAGCATGATTTTGAACTAGGGTTTCGTTGTGTCAGTATTACAACCCTTACTCCCGGTTTCTGAAACACTGTACATCGTAGAAGTCAACTGATAAGCTTTCAATAACACTAATCAACTAATAGGATTTTGAAATGTTTTTTAAGTTGCGAAAAGGATTGTTAAACTCTCTGAATCGATCAGAATGATCAATTCAAAGAGTTTAACAATCCTTTTGGAAACACAAATAGCATTTGAAAATCTATTTGGCAACTGGTTAGTTGACTTCTACGATGATCAGTGTTTCAGAAACTGGGCGTTAGTGAAGATTATACGAAAAATAGTTTTAGGTATGTTTCCGAGATGAAAAAAGCTCAATCTAGTTCTAATTATAAGACGGGCAAAGGTATGCCGTAAAAATACTTAAAATGTTTGTCTAAGACAAACATTTTGAACCAAAATTGCCGGCCCCTAACATCTGTCGCCCTAGGCCGTAGCCTACTCAGCCTGCTGGTAAATCCGTCGCCGATTGTTCGAATTTTACAAGTTATTTTACAAGCGGTCAAGTACACAATTGTAACTCAAGATGATATAGTAATCATTTTATTAATTGTTATAAGTTATTCACTTTCTCAACTTGAAACTATCGATGTGGTTAGTATTTAATAATAAATGTGAACTCCGATAAATTTAGATACGTCTAATTGATTTGTTAATTACGTTTCTTAGCATAGCAATCTATTTAAAAACGCTAGTCGTTTGATTAGATCCCCCGGAGACAACGGCGCCAGCAGGTGTCGCCTATCGGTGTAGCGTTTCGTTTGAGGTTGAGGGGAGTTGCCGTAGACACTCGCAGACCGGTGTCGGGTGTCACTAAGTCGAATAGCCTCTGCTCGGCGTGATGTTATTACGTCTCGAGTCTTGGATTAATTTAACTCTCTTCAGCCCAACTAGCGCCGTATCAAATAAGCGCGCAGTTTATGTTTTCTTTTGTTTTTCTTGATCTCTCGTCTTACCTTCAAATATGAATTTCGTATTTTAAGGTCGCTGTAATGCATGCATGTTGGTCAACCAGTCATGTCATATGCGGTCACGGAATACGATTTTAATAAATTTACAAACGTTTCCTAAGGCCCGAGATGTATTTAAATTTTTATAAATTCATCGATGGTCACGAGTATGACGAGAGTTCTGGAACAATGACGTAGGTACTTTTTGTTTGTCTCATTTGAAGAAAACGGGTAAGGTTTTGGGTTTGCATTAATTTTATAGTATATGCTTTTTTTACCTTTCGACTGTTTCGACTGTTCACGTACTGTTAAAAGTTAATCCAAATACTCCTGCAAATTAAATATAGAAAGCAAATAGATTTTAAAGTTATTTCCGAAATAATTTTTAGAATAATTTTTAAAGTTATTTCAAAGGTGGGATGATGACATTGGGCAAGTGGCAGGAGTAACGTGGAATAGAGTGGCCTAAGACAGACAGGAATGGAAAAGATTGGAGGAGGCCTTTGCCGATTGGCAAACAGACCTACAAAGAGTAATTAAGTTATATACCTACTTAATTACTTTTTGTACAAAAAGTAGGTAATTAAGTTATTAATTACTTCTTGTAGGTCGTAGCATCGTAATTACTTCTATGTATTCTAATGAATATATAGACGTAATTAAGATCAGTTTAGCTAAAAAAAAAGTATACATCCATATGTACATTTTTTTTATCCATAGTTCTTTTTGTTCTTAATACTTTGTAACAGATACTAAGTTGGTCTGAATAAAGGGCTGTTATTATTATGGGGGATATTCATTTGTTTTCTCGTCTGGTTGGGTTTATAAATAAAAATAAAAATATAGATATATATTGCATATATAAAATAAATATTATGGATAAAAATACACATATAGATAAAAATATTGTATATAGTACATATATAAATAGGACCCAACCAGTCGGAAGCCCTCGGCAGGGGAGACCAAACGGCCGAGGGTTTGGGTGAAAGGGAGAGAAACCGGCGGACGATGCGGGCGGTATCGAGGAGCACCGCTTTCTGCATTAGAGCTTGGAGCCCTCCGTCCCGGAGTCCCAGTCGCCTCAGATGTCCGGAGAGGCTGACTGGGATCAACCCATTGGCAGACACGACTATCGGGATAATTTCGGTCGGCACACCACCCCACATGTCGGTCACCTCGTGAGCCAGGTCCAGATACTTCGTCTTCTTATCTGTTTCGGCTTTCACGAGGTTCTCGTCATGTGGAATGGTAATGTCGACCAAAAATACCCGCGACTGTGCCCGGTCCATCAACACGATATCAGGTTTGTTCGCGACAATCGTCCTGTCCGTGATGATGGACCGGTGCCAATAGAGCCTGGCGCGGTCATTTACGAGCACGGCCTTCGGTGAGTACTTATAGTACGGCAGTTTCCGTTCCACGAGGCCGTATTTCAGAGCGAGCTCCTGGTGTAGGATTCTGGCTACTAGGTTGTGTCTATGCAGATACTCGGAGTTAGAAAGCATGGAACAACCGGAGATAACATGCCGAAGCGACTCCTCGGGATGGCGACAAGCTCGACAGATGTCGACGGTGCCATCCTTTAGGATGTATCTCCGATAGTTGTTCGTCTTAATAACCTGATCCTGTATCGCACAGACAAAACCTTCGGTTTCCCCAAAGAGGTAATTATTATTATTATTACATAGAATACATTATTTTAAACAAAATAAATAATTTTTTTTCTATAATTGTTTGGAATCGAAAAGATGTGTCATACACTCACCCAAAATATCTTTAATAATTTATTTTAGAAAGTTAAGTGTCTAGACGAGTGGTCTAGACGCAGATATTTTTATTAATAATTAATTAACGATAAAAAATGACCTTCTTTAAAAGTAGGTATTAACTGCCATTGATATCTCTAAATGAATTTCAGGAGTAATTCCTTAAGGTTATATTTAATAACGTGTTTTGTTCGAGTGAAGTAAGGGAGCAGTTATTTGACGTTATTACTATTATATATCATTTCAATATGAGTGGACGGACCTGCCGTTGATAGAAAATATTATCTTTGAAATATTTTAAAATATTACATCAAATCGAAATTCAATTCTATTGTTTTGAAGGATACAAATTCTACGAAGGTGTACAAACACCTCGCAGATTTTTACAACGCCTGGAAATACCACAAAGCAATCGATTCAGTTCCACTACTTTCTCTTCGCTGAACACCACCTATAGGTGTCTGTCTGTTTATAAAGGGACAAATTCTCTTTATAACCGGAAGAGCCTTGGAACGATTTCGACTGATGTATACTACACTATAAACATTGTATATTAAAACTAGTGTTTGTGAATTGGTGTAAAGAAACAGTAAGCAAGTATAAATTAGAAGATTATATCAAATAAAGAGAAAATATCGAATAAATGAAAGGTAATCATTGAACAGTTGAAATGTTTACAATATTATTATTTATGGATGAGAGAGGTGAAACGCAAATGGTGTGTCCTCTGTGAGCCCGCGGTGTTCCCTGTGTGGTGCCCATACTGGCTGATAAGAATTTCATGAGTAATTCATACAATTTCATACATTTTTTTAAATGTGTTATAAAACTCTATATTCAGAATGTATTTTTTGTCAAATATGAATCTAAATTGCAATTTGACAAATAAAATAAATAATGTTTGAAATGCATATGGAACAATTATGGATTAGTTAACGATTTTTTATATATATGTTTTTTAAATCTGAAATCTTGTTTACATGATACTCGTTTCGACCTTCAATTACAAGCCTTCTTCCATCATAGAACTCAGAATACGTGGTAGGGCCGCGCCAAACAGTCTTCACTGTTGCAAAAATGGGCAGGTACCTTGGGGGGAATACTATGACCTCACAGAAGACCGGCGAGAATTGGAAGTGTTACACTTCTGCGTTTCGTCTGGTCAGTGAGGCAGCGGGGGCTCTCTTTTGTGCAGCAGGTGGTTCACCTGATGTTAAGTGAATACCACCGCCCATGGACATCTGCTATACCCAAGGGCAACTTGACAACCTTTTGAAAATTGGGCTCCGGCCACCTCACTCACCAGGCGAAACGCGAAAGTATTATACTTCCACTTTACGCCGGTCTTCTGTGAGGTCGTGGTACTTACCCGTACGAGCCTGCCCATTAGTGCAACAGCCGAGGCTGCTGTTGAACGGAACGGTGGCCCTATCACCGTTCATTTTAAATATTTTACTATTTAATCCTGGCATATGATTACTGATAAGATAAATTATTTTACATCATGGCAGCTGTCATGATACATAGTATAAAACAAAGTCGCCTCGCTGTCTGTCTGTCCCTAAGTATGCTTAGGTCTTTAAAACCAAGTAACGGAGCGGTTTTTTTTATTAGATAGAGTGAATCAAGAGGAAGGATATATGTATAATACATTGCACCAGTGCGAAGACGGCGCGGGTCGCTAGTTACCAATATATTAAAAATTTGTCGTTGCTCTTGCTCCGTAGCAGGCATTAATAATGGAGCAATAAAAGGGAGTGCGGGATAAAAATATATTTACTTCTAAGATATAAATTGACATACATGAACATTCTGGATCATTTAGATTCCGACATTTTCAGAAATTTCATGAGTATGGAAGAATTCCACAAGCATGGCATATCCCTGTATATATCAATAATATTTGATTAAATTTTTCTTTTTGTGATGACACATTTGTGTCGATATTTCTTAATTACCGCAGTGAAGCACCCGCTCGCATATAACGCGGTGCGGTGACTGAGGATAGGGATGTCGAAAAAATATCGATTTATCGATATTATTAGCCGATACTTTTGGATCAGATTATCGATACAAAATATTCAATATCGAAATCGTATCAAAAACGATATTTTTTTAATTTCGTATCCGCCACAGAGTAGAATGTTTTATATTTGATAAACCTTTTTTATTTTGGGCATAGAGGGGGCTATATCGGGCCTATATAAATATCGATATATTCATATATTTCTTCACTTTCCACATCCCTTATTGAGGACTGAGCTCGTTAAAGCGAGGAACTAACTCCCTATCTGTGATTACACCCCTCCTAAGTAAGGGCCCTAATTGTCTTAACCCGCCGTGACCCATCAATCTCTCATAATTAGAGCCCTAACTGCCTTATTTACTTTTGTCCTTACTAAGGAACCTTAGTGATAAAGAGCTCTAATTATTGTACAGTCTAATCGCTACTTTTTTACTGCGCTTTATTATGAATTGCTTTTATCTCTATCTACATACTCATACTTTTCCTAAAAGGCCGGCAACGCATTTGGTATTGGAGGTGTTCAAGAGCTAAGGTGTTGCAGGTGTTCAAGAGCGGCGGCACCTGCTAGTTTGTCCCTTTCCTTCATAAAAAAATACATCCATATATATAAATCATATCTACCCAGAACTGTTTTAACGTCTCACATAACGAGGTCATACTGTCTAGGATATCTTTTTTTAATACTACTCAATGGTTAATCTGATGTAATCTATATTCTAAAGAGTGATAACTACTAAAGTTGAAAATAGCAGTTAATAAATAGAACGGAGTCTGAAAATTTGTTCAATTCCATCACTGAGATTAATGAGTAGAGATTTTGATGAGCATCAATTAAATAGAAAACATAAAGTCAAACATCCTTGTAATGTAGGTATTTGCCAAGAATTACCGGCGATTATAGTTTGTCAAACGTCCGGTGCCGTAACTACCTACGAGGCCAGGGTCAAGTTATGGGTTATGGATAGATTTAATTTAGTAGAATGCCCATTTAATTGTAATAGTCGGGAAAGATTAGACACTTTTAAAGGCGCCATTATAGGAGGTCGCATCGTGCGAATAAAAGCAACTTCGACATTCAACGTCTGTCGACAAATAAAATTTATTGATGCATGTTAATTAAAGTTCATAAAGCCACAGCCGTCGCTTAATTACTTTGACACACGTCCAATATATCAGTGTTCATCATGAAAACTCTCCACCGTACGGTTTCTGATTAAACTCAATACGCGTCGGAATCAGATGGGTTAACTAGGAAATAATAATGGCCATAAATCGTGTGCCTCTTTGCACTATTATCAAGTGCGATTCTACACTACGGAACTCAATCGTTACAATACGTATCGCCTATGTCACTACGTGTGATAGGCTACCATAATTAATTACACGAGTAAATGGTAGTGTGTGTGAAGTTTTTTGATATTATTAATGTGTCATTTATGTATAATTAAAAATATATTAGCGCACTCTGCACTCATTCTCTATATAAACTGTAAGTGTGGGAAATTTCGTACTCCTCGAGTTATCATCAATGGCATCAAAAATTTGCTTTAATGCTCATCGAACTATTTAGTGCTTATAAGTAAAAGTTAAGTAACAGTCATTTGTTGTGACTTATGGCATGTTTTTAATGAACATGATGCTAGATTCCCATAGCGTGTAATGTATTTGGCTTAAGACGGACCGAAATTAGCGATAAGTTATAAGGACATCAAATAATTGACATTGTGAATTGAAACAAAGAATAATGGCGAAATCTTATTTGATTTAAATTAGAGCGTCTAGAAAAGACAATTAAACCAAGAATATTAAAAAAAATGTACCTACATTTTATCAAATTATCATTTAAAAGAGTTATAGCCGGAAATAAATAAAAAATATTATTTAGGCTACTTAATTAACGTCAATTTGGGTAAATGAACATTTTTTACAGAATTTGTGCTATTACAATTTTATATCTATTACACCTTTATTTTATTGAATGAATAGTGTCCTTTTGAGTTGGTTTATTTTGCCGACACAATAAATTTACAGAAAAACAACAGAACTATCCACAATTTCCCCTCAAACTCAAATTCAAAGTTATCGTGAGTTTAGGGTAACTCTGAATATAATTTTTTTAGGATGTAAAAACCATTATTATTCGAATATTTTAAGGTTTGGGTAAAATTATGTGACGTATTTTCATTAAATAAAACTTTATCTCTTAAAATTACATCTACATTAACGTTTAAACGTGATAGATCGCTTGGTCTTGCCATTTGAATCAAGGTGGACCAATTTGGCGGAAAAAAAATAGTTTTTTTTATAATTTTTTATCATATCGTGCGAAAGTTGGAACATAGACTGTAACGTAATAAATTATATGTTTATTTGGCTATTAAATAAGATCAAAATCGTAATCACTAGTAATTAAATGTGGGCGCTTAGATTATCTCAACAAAAAACAGCACCTTCTTGTCACCTTACTAATCAACGTGTGGGATAAAATGTCTTTGCAACCACTATTCAAAGATTGAAGAATCTATCTATCCAAATTCGGACACAGCCATTCTTGAACCCGAAGGAGCTTGAAAAAGCGAATCTGACCACAGTTTCTTCATATAGGATATAAAAAAAGGAGCAAAACTTCACCACCGGCATTTGCACAAAAGACCACAGCACAACACGGTTTACTGGTGTTTTTTATAACTTCAGAATGTTGAATGTGTTTTATATACTTCTAATGACTGCACCGTGAAAAAGGCAGGAAATTTGCCAAATAATTGCATTAAAAGTTTATTTTTTTTTTTACTTTTCGTTATTTCAAAACATTTTGGCGATCGTTTTACGCAGTTACGATATTGAAACAAAACAGTTTTCGTGTAACAAATTAATAAATCTTTTTCACAACTTTGTTCAAAGTTAAACCGCAATTCAAAGTATTAAACGACTGTAATTGAAATGATTAATATTTATTACTTTAGTGTTACCATTTAAAACTTTTTATCTTTGAATATGGTAGATGTATAATAGTCAAATCGCTTTCTTAAAACATAACTTTGAAGCCCTTAGGCGTTCTATTCTGTAGCTTTCAATATCTATAGCTTTCTATTCAGACAAACTCTTAAGTTTTTCTGAACAGAAAGCCATAGAAGCTAAATAGAAAGCTTTTGATTTTTTTGTTTGTATATAGTATAGTGTGTTTTATTCAGTTCGGTTCCATTCTAAAATCGTGATATGTAATAGCAAGTAAATGAAAAAAATTTATGGCAGCACTGGAACAATGCTTTAAAGTAACGTAGGCGTTTAACACATTGACAGACGTTTAGGCATGTGGAAAGTGAAGAAATGTCGATATATAATAATGATAAAAATATGAATATCGGCCTAGATTCAAAAAAAATCATACATGGATATTTTCTCTTTTCGCCCCGTTGTCTAAAAAAAGGTAGGTATATCAAGTATTAAAAATTCTACTGTGTGCCGGTTTCTAATTTGAAAAAAAAAATAGTTTTGGATACGATTTCAATATTAAATATTTTTTCGATATCGATATATCGGATCCAAATATATCGAGTAACGAAACATACAATCAAAAATAGCGATATATTGATAATTTTTTGAATATCGATGCTTTATAACACACATTAATTTATGTATTTTGTGTAACCTTTATGTAGTGTTAGGTATACACAATACATCCTTACTAATATTATAAAGGCGTAAGTTTGTATTGATGGATGTTTGTTACTCTTTCACGCAAATACCTACTACTTTTTTTTTATGTGAAAAGTTGCCAAACGAGCAGACGGTTCACCTGATGGTGAGTGAATACCGCCGCCCATGGACATCTGCTACACCCGAGGGTTACAGATGCGTTGACAACCTTTTGAAAATTGGGCTCCGGCTACCACACTCACCAGACGAAACGCGAAAGTATTTGTCATACTTCCACTTGACGCTGGTCTTCTGTGAGGTCGTGGTACTTACCCGGACGGGCCTGCCCATTCGTGCAACAGCCGAGGCTGCTGCGTGGCCCTACCACCGTGAAAACCTACTACTGAATGCATTTTAATGAAAATTTACAATAATATAGCTAATACATCAGAATAAGACATAGGCTATAATTTATATACATATTGTTATGTATATCTGTCTTTCTGTCTGAGTGTTACGCTTTCAGCCTATTATACGCAGACGTAGTCACGGACAGCAGCTAGTATTATAAATGCGAAAGTTTGTATGTATGGGTGGATGTTTGTTACTCTTTAACGCAAATACTACTGAATCGATTTTAATGAAACTTTAGAATAATATAGCTTATAAATCAGAATAAGACGAAGGCTATAATTTATGTACATATTTAACGTATATCTGTCATTCTGTCTTAATGTTACACCGCACGGTGGCAACTATTATTCAATATTTTCCCTTGGAAGGTCCGTGGAATACTTGAAGTTTCGTAAAAAGTAGGTACAAATAGAAGTGATAGTAAAGGCCCATTTACATGATGCCATTTCTTGTACATACAAGAGCAATAATTGAATGCAATAAATTGCGCGCAATTGCTTCAGTTTAATTGTATACAACAGGCAAGAAACTTGCACCGTGTAAATGGGTCTTAATAGCCTACGAAAGTTCAAAACTGAATATCTCCTATGCTCGGCCTCCTTTAAACAAAATTGTTGCATAAACAAGTTCGTAATATATTGTTAAATCCTTACTATATATATTACATATTTATATATCTACTAATATTATAAAGGCGAAAGTTTGTATGTATGGATGGATGTTTGTTACTCTTTCACGCAAAAACTACTGAATAGATTTTAATGAAACTTTACAATAATATAGCTAATACATCAGAATAAGACATAGACTATAATTTATATAAAGAAAGAAAGAAGAAAGAAAATACATTTATTTAACAAATATATATAATATGAACATATTTTATGTATATCTGTCTGAATGTTATACCCTTTCAACCTATTCTATCCAGACGTAGTCACGGGCAGCAGCTAGATAAATAATATATATTTTTACTCGAAGATGTAACCATTTAATTTGAAAAAAAAAAAAAAAAAAAAAAACATGTATGAAAGTTCGCCATTCTTCTTTCTCTTGTACGTGATTCAGTCAAGAAATTTTTTACTTTCCCAGATTTTTTTTTATTTTCATTGCATAATGCATATGAACGAACGAAGCAAAGTTAATGCGACCTAACACATTGTTTAGTTCGCTAATATGCAGGACCAATAATTTGGAAGTAGGCTAATTCTCACGAGTTGATATTCGATAACATTAATTCTTCCAACAATTGAAATCTGCCTTCTCGTCGACCTGACTCCGCCCATCATTAAAAAGAAGACAAGGTACACAAAACACATATCCAGTACTTTAAGAATAATTTAGCGACGTTGGCGTAACATCTTTCTTTCTTTGCGGCGAGAAAAAATGTTCGCATACGTCCGTATTCCCAAAAGTCGGTGTATCAAGGGTCGGTGTTGGGCCCAGACACAAAGGCAAAGGTTTAGCCCAGTCCTTTTTACGCTCTGCACAAACGATATACCGCGTGTCAAAGACGAAGAACTTGCCCTCTTTGCTGACTACACTTGTCTCTATACGTCAGGCACAAAGCCAGAAACAAATGACGCCTCCAGGTCTCGGCCATTACCATTGGTGACTGGTTCAGGCAATGTAGGTTGGAGATCAATCCCGCCAAAAGCGCGACCGTCTACTTCTCGCACAAAATAGTGCCCAATCCCCCACTCCTTAAGCTGGATGGATAGTCCGGTACCATGGGTAAATAAAGTCCAATACTTAGGAGTTGTCCTTGACTCTAACTTCAGCTTCAGTCCGCACGTGACTCAGATCAAGAAGCGGGTGGCCTTCGTACTCGGTCGCTTTTAGCCTATAATAAAACTTCGAAAATGTCCCTTCGAAACAAGGTCACTTTTGTGATATAAGGCAATGCTATATAACGTGAGCGAGTTGCTATGTTGAAAATTGAGCGTGTCTCGCCATCAAATGTAAAAGTTTGGCGAGAATAGCTATGTAAGAATGCTCTTTGTATAATTTTTTTTATAATAAATTACAAAAAAAATCCTGTTCCCGCCGTCGTCGTCGTCGGTACCGTCACGTAGAGATCCCTACGTTCTCGATTTCCCTGATGATGAGACGACCATCGCCATCCAGAGGATAAACCAACTTCGGGAACACACAAGAACACACCTTACTGTTTCGTTCAACACCGCTGGCGAGTGCGGCAAACATACACTAGGTTCCGCTACGTACCTGGCATGTTTTCCCCAGTTAATGATAGAAGCGTTACTTCCACCACTACTTCTCCAGCATAAACGCTTTCTGAAGTAGTAATTGCTTTAGATTATATCTTATTTTATATATATCTAAACAATCTCGTAACATAATTATCTCATGTATTATACATAAAATGTACGAAAGGGATTTAGGAATATTATTGTTTAACGATGCGGTGAAGTGCGGCCTACCATATTACTTACTATTTCTTAAATCCCTCCTCTGTACAGGGTATTAGGGCAAAGGCCACCATGCGAACAAAGTGTAGATTGGCGGTCTTCAGCGGTCGCGGATATCAACGAAATATGTTTTTGTTATTATTTCGAAAATATGCCTATATGTTTTCCTTCACCACTAGGCTCGTGATAAATCAGTACTAAAATTATAAATTTCATTGGAGTCATCACGGGGGAATTCAGATTGCACGGAATATGTTGAACCAAAAGCGAGCGCCCGGACAATGAGCTTATTACTCAAGCCTAGATAATCAGAATTCCTGACATTAATTTACGGATATAAGCGCTCTAAATTTTGATTTGAACTGCTGACTTTCGAACGAAATACCAATTGAACGGTCAATATTAATTAATGCCAACTGTCAGTGGGAGTAAGCTGGCATCGTTTTTTATTTCCTTGCTAATTCTAAGACCGGAATTAAAAATGTATACATAGGTATAGCTGTATTATAGTGGATAAAGTTACGATCTACCTAATAATGACCACGGCCACACAAAAAGGTCATCGGTACTATGGAAGTTCCACCACCACATAAAAAATAGATAGTACTTTCACTATGAGTTAACTGGGAGCCCACTTTTAAGTGCTTGGGAAAATGTCTGCAACAATTCTGTTGTATGCATTATTGCCATATTCTTCTTGAATGAATGAATGAATGAACTTTTTTCTGATAGCATCTGGACAGTCGTACACGTGCATATAGCTAATTTAATTCCCTTGCGGACCAGTCTTAAGCGGAGTTTGTTTGTTTTTTTATATACATTTACTTGTCAAAACTTCTGAAATAGGAACGAAACCCTAGGCCCTAGCGCCCAACTGAAATCTTTAACGAGTATCGAAAGCTAACTTCCTTTTGGCAACTAAAATGAAATTTGAAAACCATTTGACAGCTGATTAGTTGACATCTACGATGATCAGTGTATGAGAAACCGGCCGTTTCCGTTTTGATGATAATCTACTATGGTCATTTCAACACTTCCTTGAAACAGTGGGATAGATAAAAACGTCTCGTCTTCTAACTTAAGTCAAGGTGGCTCATTTTTGGGCCAATGTGCGGAATTGTAGGCGGGGCGGAGTGGGCGGTGCGTCGCTCTAAGCTCTGCGTTCGTTTCCTTTGCGGCTCCTTAATTCCCCTGTTCTTAAAGCGGACTTTTCAGTTTTCGGTTTAATCCAAGCATTGTTCTCCAGAATGGGAAATAGAATGCCGTTCGACGATACCGCACGCCTCGCACTCGTTATTAGACAGAGAATTCTATATCCTTATTTGCCACACACGGCAGGACTATAAAGATCGCGATGTTGTATTTCATACCAGTCGGAGACGAAAAGAAATCGAGAATATTTTATTAATAGAGAAAAGTTCTTATGGATAAATAAAAGATTCAATTTTTTTTAATGTGAGAAGTTTGCAAATTCAAGCGATAATCGCCGCCCATGGACATGTGTTGCCACCTTCTAATGAAGTGGGCTCCGGTAACCTCGCGATACATATAATACTTTTTTTTACTTTACGCCTTGGTTAATCTAATACTATAAGAGTTATCGGCCGAGATAGATAAAACCTGTCTTCTAAACGATCCATAAATCGTAAGCGGTAAGTTTTACTAAAAAGTTTATAGGAAACAAAAGAAATGTTATTCTCCGCAATCCCTAAATTGCATAGTTTTCGAGGTGTCGGTCAAAAGCTTTATTTCAACGAAGTTGAAGGTCTTCTATCTTCTTAGATTAAAGACTTCTTTGATGCCAACCTGTGCTTCACCAGTTTTCTGACGCCTAATTTTGACCGGAGCATCGCATTCATAAATTATGTGACGTGTTGTCTCCTCGTCATCATCAAAGAAACAATCTGATAATGTATAGATGCTATTCATATTTCTTCGTACAAATATTTCATGTCATTGCAGTAACAAAATTATAATATAATAAGAAACTGTTACCACTTAACTCTTTAACTTATAACAGAAAGGAGCAAGATTGCCTAGGATCAGGCAACCCAAAGAAAGTTTTCTTATGTCAAGCTTTGTAATCGTTTTTATTTCTTACTTTTATTTTACTTTATTTTTACTTGTTTTTGCTTTCGGTCCTTAGACTTAATCGTTTAATTAATGTATGTAAGATGATATATATTATAATTTTTTTATGTGAAAAAGTGGAAAACGATCTGGCGGTTCACCAGATGTTAAGTGATAACCGCCGCGGACACGGACATTTGCAACACCGGTTGCAGGTATGTGCCACCTTTTAATAAGGTGGGCCCCGGCTACTTCGATCACCAGGCGAAGCGCAGAAGTGTAAAACTTCTACTTCACGCCGGTCTTCTGTGAGGTCGTGGTTCTAACCCGGACGGACCTGCCCATTCGTGCCACAGCGAATACTGTTGCGTGGTCCTACCGCAGTAATAGCTCTAATAACCCTTATCGAGCGCAGGGCCAATGGGCTCGCTAAAATCAACGAGCATTATATGGCGTCGCGTGGGGTAGGGAGCTTATCATAAACAGGAGATTCGCGCCGCTATTTCTTTCCTGTCAGAGGAACGCGGGAAAGTTGGTAGAAGCTTGGTAATGGTGCCGAAATTCGTAATTTCGATAAGCTTGCTGTGAACAAAACACCGTCCTTAAATAACGTTAGGAAAAATATGAGATTAAAAGGAAAGATTTTAGAAAAATGTACGAATTATACAGACAGTTATTAACTTATTTAAAGGACCTAACAATATTGAAGTGAGGAGGCCTTTTTTATATTTGTACTTCAGTTTCTCAAAGCTTAATTTTCTTCCTGTTATATAATTTTCTGAAAATTAATTTTAGTCCAAAAATAGGCTCATCACACAATTAACTTGTAATCTCAAGAACAGGTTGGAATTAAACTAACAAAAAACTTGACAAAAACCAAACAGCTGTATTAGAAAAATTAAGCTCCGAAATCGGCGCATACGCGGTGATCATTGCTACATTGGATATTCATATAAAACGTCTCATAATAAACATATGATATAAATGTAGGGGTTGTGAGCGAGCGTAAACTCATGACAATGTTAGCTTCATCTCTTTTTTGCGTAAACGAAAATGCGTAGATGGAGACAGAAGGCCTGTAACTGATTATAGTTATTTCCTTACGAACTGAACCACTAAGCCAAGTGTTTGGCTCGCTATATAATTCATTGCTTCTTTTTTACTTCTCTTAGTCGTTATGCTAGCAACCGCTTTATTTACACTTTGTGGACATAAATAATGTATGTCCGACGCCTTTGACACCGTGCGTATAAACGTATCTGTGATAGAAATCCATAATATCATTTCACGAAGGCAAAAAGTGTGTAGTTTATTATATCGCATTCGTGATCATAAATAAGATTTTGGTCGCAAAACGTTTTATTGTCAAGGCCACCTATAATGGTACATGGGTAAACTGACCATACGTCCTGTTTTGAACGGGACTGTCTCTTTTCTCGGAAAGCTGTCCCTTTGTCCTCGAACAAACCTTAGGGACGCAAAATTGTCGAAATTTTAAAACTACGCTCGTCAGACATGATCATGAGCAGCGCGGAACCGTGATCGGTTATTCCCGGTTATTCCCCGCATGCACGCGCTCTCGGTTACCTAGTAACGCGGTGAGGAGAGGGAGGGGGGCATTTGTTTCTTTCAATAAGCAAGCCATGCGTATGTATTCTGACTTTGTTTTTGTGTAATGTTCGTTAAGTAGTTTTGTAGATAATTTGACGTTTTGTTGTTTTGAAATTTTTCCTATAGTTATGCCGAAACCCAAATGTTCATTTACTGTCAACTTACAAACAAAATACCCATTTATTAAGCAAATTAACACTCCTCCGGATGTCAGATGCGAAAAGTGTCGCAGTTTAGTGTTGTATCTTGTATTAACTGATGTTTGTGCTTTCAGTCCCGAGACTATTAAAGCTTCATCTGACGCAGTTTAGTGTTTCCCATAGTGGGGCTGGTGTTATTTAACAGTTCCAGTTCTGAAGGCGATTCTGATAAAAAAGGTCAAAAGAAACGTGCCACATTTTATTCTTATATAAAATCGTGACCTTCTTTATTAAAACTAATTTGTTCCTCTGAAAAATATAAAAATATTTAAAAACATACCAATGTTGTTTTAATAAAAAATAGTGAACTAATGATTTTTTTCTTTGTATCTTAATTTTTAATCGTTTCGGAATAAAGAAAATTAAAACGTCACGTTTTGAATTAGAAAAAAAGTGGTCATTTTTAGGTCTTGCGTAGACTGCTTTCGAAGTGCTGTTGATCACGCGTATCACGGAATCGGGAATCGCGTCAGAGGCCTCCCGTGTCGTCACTGCCCGCCGCCCGCGCCTTCACCCCTCTCGCGCCCGGCGTAGTCTACAAATAGGGGGTGACCGCGGCGGAGCGCAAGGGTTGCTCCCGAACGGCCGAGCAATGCACAAGGCAGCGGTGTATTCGCGCCAGTCTGGCGGCGGCTTCGTGTCGAACGGTCGCGCGGCTTGTGGCCGCAGCGCTATGGCGCGCGAGTACGCCCGCGTGCAAGAGTTCTACATGCAGCTGCACGATTTGCAACCGCCGGCGCCTCACTACCAGTACGGGCTGACCCAGTGAGTAGACCTTGACAGCGAGAGACCGCTCACGATGATCCAGCGCAAGTTTTCGCGGCTCCGTCCTCCCGAGATGTTCTTTAATTGAATTGTTGCTCGTGCATACTCGCTCGCGATGATAAATACGGCTTCGGTGATTGTATTGCGTGTCGGCGATTTTTGAATATTTTGCATTGTTGTTAAAATAGCCGTAAAAGTACCTAATTCATATCAATATTTTAAAAGCGTTTAGAATAAAAAATATGCTATAAGTAATGCCTTGAGTTGTGTATTCACTGTGTGATTTTGTCTAGAAGTAACAAAATCTTGCGATCCATTGAATTGAGTATGGAATATGCATTTCTTATTATTCCCTTTAACCGAAATATATAAGAGTAAAATGGGTTATATAGTAAATATTAATTTAGACTTAATAATAAAGTATTTATATTTTAAGAGAGTAAAACTTTTTCTAAATAACTCATCGTGATACACGCTCGTAGTGCGATTTTGTGTGAAAGAAACTTCAAATCTAAATCTCGCAAGTTATGAAAAAAATTAGTATGAACAAACAGTATAAAAAATCTGAAATTTAATTACAAGTCATAACTTTATCTTTTTATATAATTTCTCCAAGGCCTTTTTGTTAGTACGCCACTACTTCCATAGCTCTTCAACATATTTAATGATTCAATTCTTTTTCTGTTAATGACGAACAATAGGCGATTAAAGTTAATATTTTCATAATTTTAATAACTTTCGTTTAGGGCTTTCTAAAGTTTGATTTACATACCTAGCTTATGTTAATAGTAGTTAACCCGTAAAAAAAAATTTGCACAGTACCGTGACCGGTCACCAAATTATAATATAACTAGCTACCTGCCCCGGCTTCGCACGGCTGCAATTTTGAATTTGAAGGTTTTTCTCTACTATAATATGCATTTATTCTACGTATAAACCTTCCGCTTGAATCACTGTATTTGTTTCTGAAAACCGCATTAAAATCCGTTGCGTAGTTTAAAAGATCTAAGCTTACAAACATTTTGTTTTATACTACGTGCAAGATTATAAGTATTCATCACTGAAATTTATGATCCTATTTTGAATATTGGAGGTAAAATTCACGATCACTATTTCGCTGTCTCTAAAAATTGCCAATAAATCGCTATATATCTTTATATGTATAATTCTTCTGTACGTGCGTATTTCACTGAACTCCTAAACGGCTGGACCGATATAAATGAAATTTTTTGTGTGTGTTTAGGCGGATTCGAGAATGGTTTAGATTCACAAAGAATTCGAAAAAGTTTGTAATTTTCGAATTTAAGACGTGTGTACAGGACAACGTCTGTCCGATCCGCTAGTATAATAGATATATATATATTTATATAATCTTCTAAACGTAGGTCTTTTTAAAGAAAACATTGATTGAGTAGGGCCATTCAGCAGCTGCGGCTGTTGCACGATTGGGCAGGCTAGTCGGGGGAAGTACCAAGTTTACACAGAAAGTCGGCGTAAGGGTGGAAGTAAAAAACCGGGGCCCACTTTATTTCTCACACGCATCTGAACGTCCACAACTATTCGGTGTTGAAGACGTCCATGGGCGGCGGTCGTCACCCAACAACAGGCGAGCTGTTTGCTCGCTGTTCGTTTAAAAATAAAAATTGTACACTTTTCGCCAATAGCAACAAACATAAGCTTGACAATGGTGTTTCAATTGTTAAATTTGATGAAGAACTTTGGAAGTTTTTTGTTTTTTTTTATGCGAAAAGTTGTCAAACGAGCAGACGGTTCACCTGATGTTAAGTGAATACCGCCGCCCATGGACATCTGCCACACCCAAGGGTTACAGATGCGTTTACAACCTTTTGAAAATTGGGCTCCGGTCACCTCACTCACCAGACGAAACGCGAAAGTATTTGTCATACTTCCACTTTACGCCGGTCTTCTGTGAGGTCGTGGTACTTACCCGGACGGGCCTGCCCATTCGTGCAACAGGCCCGAGGCTGCTGCGTGGCCCTACCACCGTAAAAAATATAGCATTCCAACATAAAACATCCTTGGGAAATAATATATAGAGACTGTGTGTAACGTGTTAACGTGAGTTCTACGAAAGTTTTAATAGTTCTAGAGACCCGTGCAAAATTGTCGCAAAGTATCGTGATCAGTAATCGAATGGTAATATACTAAATAGGTATTTATCAATAAAAGGCATTATTTTTGAAGAATAACGTTTCTAGTCTGCTGCGCTATCTATTATTTAAACAAATTGTCAAAGGATCGAACTTTTTTTTTTTTTACGAAAATATTAACTTCATTCTAATTGTCTATATTTCGTCAATAGCGCCAAACATACTCTATCAAATGGTTTGAATTATTAAATTTGATTAATATTTATAGAAATTATGAAGTACCTTTGACAAATACATGACATGTAAAAGAATTCGTCTACTTTTTGATTTTTTTTTATATTCTCATACGTAATCTGTTATAATATTTTTAAGAAATAATACAAGAGATAGCACTAGACACTGCAAATCTTATCAGATGTGGTAATAAATTATTTAGTTATAAAATCTAAATTTAAACCAAGTTTTATTAAGAAATTGCGAACTTTTTTTTAAGTTACCATCAATTTTTTTATGGGTTTTAATTAAGTTTTCTTAGACTTTGTCGCGATTTAAATTTAGGCATAATATATTTGCCAGTTTCAAAGGTCAAGTTATTTTTAACCGCTTAATTGTAATTATTGCTACCCTCGGTTTCCCAAAATCAAATATATTTCGAAGACTTCGCGGTCTCGTGGATTTTTGCGTCAGCTCATTGCGTCACGGCCGCTTTGCCCGAATCGCTTGCTAAACCCCTTAGTCGTTACGTCGTTACACCCCGAACAACTTGGACATGGGCTGTAGGTACAAGAACAAAACTTGAAATTATTTCGCAATTGCAAAAGGGTAATAGGGCCGTGCTTTGCAATTGCACGAGCCGTGTAGTATGCTTTCAAAAAGTGTCTCCACGTTACTTTAGTGGAACTGTTAAAAACTTTTTGATTAATTGCTTTGATTTTGTGAGTTAGTGGGAATTTTGTAGTTAGTATTTAATTATAACCTTTTTTATCAATTCTAATTATGATTGTGATACAATGCTGAAGTTGCAATTTTGAAAGAAAGCTCCCATGTTTTATTAATAAATCTTTTACTAATATTAAAATGTTCCTGCTGACCATCCATCATTATGAAAAGTTACCCAAATCTGAATAATTCTCAGTTAGTTCGTTACAGTCGAAGTCCTGGTACGGGAACAGAAACACATACCGAACTCTCTATTAGGTACGTGTATGAATAACGCGATAAATAAACATTTCATTATTATTCATTGAATGAAGCAAAAAAATTTCCAAAAGCAAA
Source organism: Iphiclides podalirius (assembly GCA_933534255.1). Taxonomy (NCBI): domain Eukaryota; kingdom Metazoa; phylum Arthropoda; class Insecta; order Lepidoptera; family Papilionidae; genus Iphiclides; species Iphiclides podalirius. The sequence goes on along the minus strand of OW152813.1, from coordinate 17,145,904 downwards.
GCATTACCAGTCGGCACTTTAAATCCCAATTACAATTTAAAAACAAACCATGACTATTATGTGACCCTTTTACGTCTATCACTCCACTAGTTGAAGGATTGACATTTTTGAACTGTTACAACGAAAACCCCTCAATTACCTTGTCTATGAACACTGCCTTGATATGAAAGCATATTTGATTAACTGTTGTTAAGTAGTTATTTATAACGTTTTCATACCCCCAATATTCTATACCAAATTGCGATATCCAAAGAAAATTGGAATCGAAATTGTGGTCTGGAAAATTCTCCCAAAAACACATTCAACATTCAACATTCCGATGAAACATTTCTGTAAGTATCGCGTAATGAGCATGGTATTGAACGTGCCCAGTAATAAATAAACTTTGCATTGATCTTGATGAAAAAAGGTGTATAGTATATGATTTAAAGAAAAGTTTTAAAACTGAACTCGGTAGATCATTCGATACGTATGCAAACTTATGTTTACTGCCTAAGGTCATGCCACTGCAAGTACTACTTTTGGACACACCTGTCAATTTACGACGACTGCACTTATCTACAAGTACTGGCTTCGTGTTTCTTCTCATATAATTTATCTGGATCCGACGTATTAGGATGAAATTTAATTAAATTCTCTTTGTCGTCGGCTGTCTATATTATATTAACATTTTTTTATGTTAGCATGTTTTTAAAAAAAAGAAATATTTGAATAGATAAGTATTATTAAAAGTTTAAAATATTAGCACGAGACTTTCTTCAAAAACTTATATGTATTCGGTTTTAATAAACCAGAAAATTCCAATTGGCAATTATAAATACGAAGCCATCGAAATGAAACTTGCTCAAGAGCCCATTGACGTAGACTAGGTAATATGCAACCTGTAGGACAGCTAAAACGTAAAGGGCAATTAACAACGTCTCGAATTGAGGGTTATTCAAGAGCAACGGGAAAATGTGATTGCGGCATTCGTCGTTTGCCGGGATCCGCTATTTAGTGGATACTGAAATTGTTGCTCGCGACAGTTCGTCATTTGACTTATTTACATTTACTATTAATTTTTATTTCTAGTTCAAGTTATACGATACTGTATCCAAATTAAATACTTTTTATTATTACAACATGAACTACAGCAAGAACAAACTTTAAACCGTAACCGGAAGTCTAGTATCAATAAATAAGGGCTGCCTAGAAATTAGTTTGAATTTGATTTTGAATATTTTTGTAGGGTTACTGGTCAACGCTTTTTGCTACTTTTTTTTGTTTATACAAAATACTGGTGTTACGCTTTCAGTACTTAAAGCTTCATTTAACGGAACGCAGAACCGGTGGGCTAGCCAGAAACCACGGGTTTGAGTGCGATTTTAATTACTGTACCTGTTTACGGCGGCTCATACTGACGACTCGAGAAACTATGAGATTATGATGGTGGTAATCTTACGATGCTTTTGTACGGCTTGCGGTCGGTCAGGCGGTGACCGGACCACGGACGTGTTCAGTAATTCCTTTAATCGTCCCTCACCTTGGTCTACTTACGTCAAAGGTCTTATTGGTATGCCTTCTGAGGAGGCTGCCGAGCCAATCGCCAGTGGTGTACGTGGTTTTTAGACCGCGTAAAGCTCGCAAGATATAATTGTTTAAGTCATCGTATTTATACTTCTCTTTTAGCACTTTTGTAATCGTAATTATTCAAGAAAAGAGACATCGTGCCGTTTAATTATGATTGCATAATGTTAATAGGTCAATTATTTCTTAATTGCATAAGTAAACTTAAAATAATAATAAATGTGTTAGGTTATTAGTTACTAGGTTATCTAGTTACAAACTAAAGCTTGTACTATGGATACAAGGTAACTGATAAACTTACTTAAGCATATAAACACTACTTTTTTTTTTAATAAATACATATTATAAATAAATAAACACCCACACTCTAGAAAAACACTATGACACACAGACAATATTATAGTGAGGATCGAACCCACACCCTTTAACGTAAGAGACAGGCCCATCAACTGCGCCAATCGTTTCGTCATAAATAATTCTTATTTCCATAAAAATGTTTACTAAGTGGTGTTATCTTTTTTTTCTCGTAATTTTCGCGATTTAATTTGTTTTTTTTAATAATGATGTGTAATAAGAATTGCCATCAACTAACTATAGAATGTCATGTGTTGACTGAGCTGAGCTGATACACGAGCTTTATTATGGTACTTGTTACAATTAAAAACAAGTTATTCTCTGGTGGACATAATTGTAACAGCTCGTAGAAATTGATGACTAGCAATTAATCCTCAATGGAAATCTCTTGCCCACCCTGTTCCTTAACTCAGGCAGAAAAATCGTCAAGTAAGCAGGTAGTTAGTTCACTTGATGTTAAATGAATACTATGGACATCTACGACACTCGATGGCTTGCTGATGCGTTGACAACCTTTAAAATTGGGGCCAACTAGGCGAAACGCTAAAGTTTAATGCTTCTACTTCACGCCGGTCTTCCGTGAGGCCGTGTTACTTGCCCAGACGGGTCTGCCCATTCATGCAACAGCAGATTTTGTTGAGTGGCCCTACCTCAATAAGTACCGAAATGTTTCTCAATTCGGTTGTCTTTTTTAAAGCCCATATCTGCGTCATTTATGAACCGATTTGAATATATATTTTTGATTTGAGTTCGGTTTATACCATGTGTTTCCATTAACATTTGTAGAACAATGGCCGAAAAGTTTTTCACCTTCGCGGGAATCGAGCCCGTGTCTTCCGGAACCGCACCCAGGCACTAACCACTGAGCTGTTCGGTGTTTTAGTTAAAGAACTCCTCAAAATGAAATAAAAAATGTATAGTAGAATTATTTTTTGTTTTTGTTTAAAGTAAAAGTAAAGTAACAGCCAATACATGTACCACTGCTGGGCAAAGGCCTCCTCTATACAGAGAGTATCAGGGCATAGTCCACCACGTGGCCCCACTGCGGTTTGGCGGACTTCACATATTTTCGAAATATATATATTTTTTTGTTATTATTTCGAAAATATGCAGGTTTCCTCACGATGTTTTCCTTCACCGCGGAGCACGTGATAAGTCAGCACTTAAAGTTAAAAACTTTTAAATTTGATCGAACTAAGGTTGCTCGAGTATATTGAATTAAAGGGGAGCACCCGGACACTGAGCTATCACGGCTCTCGTGTTTTTGTTTACCTAGTGAAAATGTTCTAGGTATAGGTAATCGTTCAAATGCACCCTGACTTTGTAACGCAATATGTAAAAACCTTTTACAATGTACTTCAGATTGTTCGAATCAATGTGAACAATTACAGTTTTGTTTACCATCGAGAATGGTCCGTTCTTAAATCTATTCTCTAATCTTAATTATTATTTTATATTGGCATTTTTATGGAAACAATAGATTTTCTACTTCTTTCAATTACTGATTACAAGCGGCTTTGCACTATGGTTATGATTAGTCTATATTTAGTACTTGTGTAGTTTAAGAGATCTAAGCGTACACACAACGGGTGCGGCTTTGTTTTATATCATGTAGAGATGTTGTTGTCTATGACCACGTCGCGGTTGGCTTCAATCGTGGTTAGTAATTGTATATTAACACACGTACATGTGTATATATCGATCGGAGTTAAAACGAAAATTAATTATTCTATGCCGTTATTTTTTTTGTTCACCCACATTATTCGGTCTAAGCATATCAAATTAAGATCGGGGCAAAGGGAAAGTTTGCCTCCATCATCTTAGCTTATCAACTAACATGTATTCAAATCTATATTTAGTTTTCCGCTTTACGTTTTTGCTCTTACCACCCCCTAAATATATCAGTTACCCCGAAATGTCTGGGGAGCTGTCATTGTTAAAAATCTACTTCGAAACATGTCAAAAACCGGTGGGCAAGGTTACATGTTATTACGGGCACTGATTACACCCAGAGTGCATCAACATATTGAGTGTAATACAGATTTTCGTTTGACGAACCCAATGTACTACTTGCAATGGCGGTGGGCGGGACGACCCCCTCAATCAATTCATCATCCGTGCATACATATTGTCACAGGACGAATATAATGTCAACTGTATTACTGCCGTGCGCGTGTGTGTAAACGCACACACGTGCACCATTGAATGCGAAAAAGTGTGCGTGTAAATGTGTACTTACGTAGAACGTGTCAATTAAGCTAGTCCTTTAATTTGTATGTATGGGGACACCCTTTAATTTAAACTTTTTTATTTATTGGAATTTTTCCTTTATTTGTGCTGTAAGAAGCTTGAACTGTCAATTTTGGTTAAAAGCAAGAGCTTACAGTATCAGTAAAGGCAAAAATTCGTTGGCAAGGCAAAAAAGGCAAAAGTTGAAAATTAAGGTTAGGGTTCAATTTTTGCGACTTACAAGTTTTCGGGAAAATCCAAATTTTTCCATATTTTTTAACGTGTTGATTCAGGACCTTGATTTTTATTCACCTAATAGGGACTATAGACCTCAGTATCTGGTATAAATTTCAACTTGCTAAGTCGACCCGTTCCTGCTAAAATCGGTGGTGACACACGGACAGACGGACAGACGGACAAGGGGACGGAGACGGATAAGGGTTCCTTTTTTTACCTTTTGAGGTACGGAACCCCACAAAGAAGTGTAGCCTCAAACCACGCACTGCATGTTTTAATTAGCCACCGGCCGCCGGCGTCTCGCAGGCGACTGATGTCGGATGATCCAACTCCCCACGGGTTCTACGCAGCGGTGAATGTCGGACCCCCGAAAACCGAAGATAAGGGCGCTGGAAAATACGCGCGCGCCGACGCATTTTGAGGGATTATCGAGCCAAGGCCCGTATGAACTTACCAGATTTGAACCTTTGCCCTACCAATACCTCGTCCCCTAGGGCTAGGTACTGCGTTGGCACTAATCCCCGCCGTTTGATTTCCACTGTTCGTTTGATCGACGGACCCACCCTTTGTAACCAACTAAAATCTAATTAAGCTATAGGTTGCCTCAAGCATAAATAAAGGAAACCTATTGTGCACTATATCTATACAGATTAATAAATGGGGGGCCGCTTTTTGCTAAATGCATATGCTAAATATATATATACATATATATATATTTACCAAAATAAAGTTTTTTTAATTTTTGTCTGTCTGTCTGTTTGTTCCGGCTTATCTCTGAAACGGCTTGACCTATTTTCACGGGACTTTCACTGGCGGATAGCTGAAGTAATAAGGAGTAACTTAGGCTACTTTTATTTTAGAAATTTTATTTATTGATTAATTCCACGCGGACGAAGTCGTGGCACAGCTAGTATTATATATAATCGCAGTTGAATATGTACATGCAGAGCGCTGGAAAGTTTTGAAATTCAACTCATTAAATTATTTTTTTCTATTACGTTCAGGTTGTAAGAAGCGTTTTTATTTGTAGGAAGCAATTTCTCTCCCCCTTCCATTCAATAACTCCTCCAGACTCGAGAGCGAATAAAAGTGAAAACAATAGAATTACAGCCTTATTTCTTTTGGATTCCAAATTAATTGCAGTGTTGATAATTAAAAAATAATAATTTGCGATCATGAAAAAATCCATGATCAATATTAGGCTGGCATCTGCTAATTTCACACAGGATCTTGTATCTTGTATTCACTGATGTTTGTGCTTTCAGTCCAGAAACTATTAAAGCTTCATCTGACGCAGAACCGGTGGGCTAGCCAGAACCCACGGGTTTGGGCTTCACACAGGAACAATCATATACATTGTATGAAAATATTATGATACTAGCTGTGCCCGCGACTTCGTCCGCGTGGAATTTAAGATAAAAAAAAATCTTAAATAAAAGTAGCCAAGTTACTCCTTATTACATCAGCTATCTATCAGTGCAAGTCCCGGCCAAATCGGTCCAGTCGTATCAGAGATTAGCCAGAACAAACAGACAGCCAGACAGACCAAAATTATGAAAAATATTATTATGGTATATGTACCGTGTATACATCTATATGCATTTAGTAGAAAGCGGTAATTTTAATATTACAAACAGACACTCCAATTTTATTTATCTGTGTAGATCTATATATAGTATTTACATTTTCATTAAATCAAATGATCCATAATTTCCGACGGTAGTTTTGTTGTTTGTTTATCATTAATTTAAATATATTCATAGCTGCACATGTCCTGATATTACCACGTCCGTGTCGCGATCGTTTTTGGCGCTCAAACCTCTTCAAGAAATTACCACTTAGCATACGACTGACATATTACTGGACCTCTCTCCTGTTCTCCTATTAAGTATTTACTGTACCGTAGGAGACAGAGATTTTTTACTTGACGAAGTAACAAGTAGAATATAATTTAAAAAAATAAAAAACCTGACTGCGTTTCCCAGTGTCACTCGCACACTAAATACGAAACTGACAACACCTCTCAAGCTAAAATCTATCGAGCCGTTCAGGCTGCAGAGGGTGCCAAACAATTAAACACACATACATACTCTCGAAAAACATAACCCTCCTTCTGGCGCAGTCGGATAAAAACATGTGACAACTTGCTTTTTAAGCCGCACATGGATCAGATCATTAAATTTGTGGACCTAATTTGCAATAACATTTTACTTTTACACTCAGCCCGAAGCTAGCGAGTGTCAGGAAACAATTCTCACATTACATAAAAATTGAAATAAAGAATCTAAGCGGTTAGGTTTCCTTCTGGCTGCTAGTTTATTTTCCGTTTCGAATGGAAGTAGGTACTCGAGAACTCGCAACAGGTGTTACGTAAGCCCGGCGTAATAATAACATTGCGCACGTATAGTGAAATTGTTCCCATTGGTACCCGTATGGGCTACGTAGAATATTAACTAGTATTTTTTTTCATCTTATATTAGCTTATTTGCCTTTTCTATTTAAGAATAATAACTAATGAAAACTGTAGAACGCTCGTTCAGTAAAATGTAGAATATCAGCTTTCAGGCTCTTATATTTTTTATTCTTCAATATTTGGATGCGTACAATTTAATTGCTTTAATTAGGAGTCATTCGGGAACATTGGAGTTTTTTCTCCCGGAAAAAAATTTAGTCTATGGTTTTTTATAGTTTCTTTGTTTTGTTTCTATGTTAAGCTATCTCGACTCCGTCCGTCAGTCCACTCCATTCGCAACGGCAGAGCAGTTAAGATCGTTATGCTGGCCTTTATCATTTTCAAATCCGGAGACGTGCGCTTGTCAACAAAATAAATTTATACTTTCTATAGTACCCATTTACCACGTCCTGGCCATACTCTGTACTAGTTAAGGTTTGAGTCACAATCGCGGCCGATTGAAAAACAAACCGCGACCGTAACCAGCGTCACAATGCAATATTCATAACTCTCCAAGTGCATACACGGCCGCCTTATCTAAGACGATAGAGAGAAACACCGCCGCTGGGCACCAACTGTGTTTTCGTCCGCGCGAAAATATCGGAAAGAATCAAATCGCCCTCGGCAACCGTAACTGGTTTCGCCTGAGAAATCTCCCTCCCGCCCCGATGACTTTACGACTTTGTAAGCGTACATCGTCTACCACGCTGTGGTTTTTTATATGCATCAGGAAGTATGCAACACCAAAGACTTTGGTCAATTAGTCATATTTTTAGGGCTGTCGGAAGGCAGATTTTGTTTTTATTCCCACTTTTACCTATTATTTAAACAGGTGACGAGTCCTTTTTTCGTTTTACAAATTTTGCTTTTGTGTTTGACAAAACAAGTTTCTCCATTGAATTGTTTGGAAATTAGTAACCAAATAATGATTTAATGTTATCAAAAGACGCTTATATATGATCATATAGATGCTTTCAAATGATGTTTCATTTTGTCGAATCAAATGAAAACAAGCTTTTAAAAAAAGAATTTTAATTTCTACGATTATCGGTGTTTCAGAAACTCAAATATAGTTCAAACATCATTTGAAAGCTTAAGAAAGGAAAAGTTTAATCATCCTTTTGGCAACTCAAAGACATTTGACAAGCCATTTGACAGCTGCTTAGTTAATTTCTGCGACGATCAGTGTTTCAGAAACCGGGCGTAAGAGAGATATAGCGTGGCGATAGATTAAGATATAATAGCGTTGCTGCATAATAACTTGATAATAAACATTACAATTTTAATAGTGTTTTTGGGTTATCCTTTAGTTCGGACGTCTTGTCTAGCACTTCACAGCTCTAGGGAATGATGGCAGTCCGAACTGATTTCACGTCGTGTTATCGATTTCCATTCTCATTGCTTGGTCATTCGATTCGTGCGTACAAAAATCACTGAAATCTAATCGAGTTCCGTCGGCTACAAGCTCACCGCTTGCCTGTTTTGTGATTAGATAATTAAAAATAATTATAATAATAAGAATTCAATACATAAACGATTTTTTATGTGACTGTTCTGTTATCGTTTTTATAAACGGCCAGCGAATACCAAACCAGCAAAATATTACTTTTTGAAATGAATTCGCAGTAAGTTTGTTATTTGAAAAGTTTAAAATACATTCTGCTAATGCACGAATAAGGGCTTGCAAATATCGTCGTAATTCATTTATTAAAAAAGATACATCTGTAAATAAATAAACAGGGCGAATTAATTTTGGAAAGTACCATTTCTTTAATCGCCATAATATTTTGTAAGAAAGAACGCAATAGAATAGTTCAATAAAAATTTCATAGACGTAAAAATTTAAATCGTATGTTATATAGTTATAACTTTTTTAAATTCTCCGTTCACCTAAAGTTTTACAACAGAACTGTAAATCTAGTCTAGAAGTATGAAAATTACGAGGCCCTTACGTTGAGGCTGTGGGTAGAGCGTCTGACACGCAAGCAAAACCCGTATGGTAGTGGATCCGTTTCCGCCTTTTAATAAATTGCCTGGCTACCTCAGTCACCAGACGAAACGCAGAAGTATAACACTTTCACTTCACGTCGGTCTCCTGAGGTCGTGGTACTTCCCCTGATGCACCTGCCCATTCCTGGAACAGAGAACTGTTGCGTGAACCTACCGCAGTTATCATATCATTACTAGAACAATACCTATTAATAATAAGGGTCAAAATATATTTACTCATACAATAGTATGCAGCCCTAATTTATATGTTTATAACTTATATAAGATATACGCAACTAAAAAACCTACGAAGCGCTCTTTTACAGAAAACAGAATAGATTTTTAAAGATTTGAATCCGGTGAGTTTAACGAAGGCTTTAAGTTTTATTTCAAAGGATTCCTAGATCATGTATCTAGGAATCCTTTGAAATATAACTCACAGCATTCTATTGCAATGTTTGCTTCGTGATCACTGAGAGTTGTTTTCATAATATTTTTATTCATTGGGATCAAATTTAAATCAACTTTACGGTGGTAGAGTTAAGCATCAGCCTCGGTTGTAGACGAGAATGGGCAGGCTCGTCTAGGTGAGAACCACGACCTCACAGAAAACCGTCGTAAAGTGGAAGTATGGGAGATATTTTCGCGTTTCGTCTGGTGGGTGAGGTAGCCGGACCCCAATTTCCAATAAGGTTGTCAACGCATCTGCAAACGCTCGGGTGTAGGAGATGTCCATGGGCGGCGGTATTCACTTAAAATTGGCAACTTGTCACATAAAAAAAAAACTGCACTGTGTATAAACACGTAATTCATGAAATGTTTTATTTTTATTAAATTATTAAAAATAAGGACATAAAAAAACTAACGCAAATACATTCAACGACGCGATATTTAGTCCACGTGTTTATATATATATATATATATATATATATATATATATATATATATATATATATATATACTGGCGGACCGCGCAGACGTCCTGTACACACGACTTAAATCCGATAACATAAAAAAATGTGAATCTAAACCATTCTCGAATCGACCTGAAGACACAAAAAAATTCATTAAAAACAGTCCAACAGGAGGTCAGTGTCACATGTACAGTAGAATTATATATATTACTAGCGACCCGCCCCGGCTTCGTAGGGGTTTCGTATAAACCTTGCTCTTGAATCACTCAATCCAGTAATAAAAACCGCATCAAGATAAGTGCGTAGTTTTAAAGATCTAAGCATACATAGGGACAGACAGACAGCGGGACGAATTTGATTTATACTATGTAGTGATAAAGATTAATTACGTAATTGCCGCACTAGAATCATAATGTAACCTGAATACCTAACTATGTTCACGTATTCATATAACATAACGAAATAAAAATAAATACAGTACTGTGCCTTTTATCTCATTCTCTGGCACGCTATATCCTATAGATGCATGCGTGTGGTTGTCTCTTTTTACTGTCGCTTTTTCATTTCATTGACTTTCAAATAACAACGGTGCTAAAGAATTTTTCGCTTCAAACAATAACTGCTAAGCCCAACCGCCTGTAATTGAAACGGGGGGGGAGCAATATGCACGGGATGCGTAAATGACATCTACGCCATAACGTTTGTGTAAGCGCATTGATGGATTTAAGCCCTTCGTTACGCGCGCAACTCATTACTGCTGGCCGGTACACGTGCCTTTTGTTACGGATTGATTGACACTATAAGCTTTTCATTCGGTTCCAATCCGATGGCGGTTTAATAAATATGACGGACGCACATACCGCGCGGCGTTTCTAAATTGTTACATTAAGTGACATAATAATTGTATAAGTGCAGGTAACCAGATGATACGCGAAGAGACGGTCGGTAGCGTAGTTTTTATAATGAAGGAATTCTATTAAATTATTTTTCTTTATGAATGAATATGATATTAGATATTGAATTCTATGTTGTGTGCAAAATTTTTAGCTCAGTTGGGAAAATTTTGGTCTTAGTATATTGTACCTTCTGTTGAAAGAAATTAAAGTGTGCGTTATAGGAGTATCGAATATTTGTTATCCTACCGCGAAAAACCATGTTTCATGAATAAAATATTAAGCACTGGCTAACGTTAATAAAACTACGCGTTTTACGGCGGCTGCCTTGCATAATATCTAATAAATAAAGCTTAAACATACAAGTTTTTAGAATGTTGGTTAAATGAAAACTCATCTTCGCTTCCTCGTTCCATCACGTGTTCTGGCTATAAACATTTTGCAATTACCTTAGTGTTTATCCTGTGTTTAATTAAGTGATCTGCCCAATGCGGTATAATTTACTACTGACCAAAATTTTTTTGTTCCTATTCGAGACTGTTTTTAGATTTTAAGTTTTACCAGACAAATACGTTTGCACCAAATAAAAATGTAAGAGAAATATTCAAAAACTTCTTACATATTGTCAATTTGATTAGATCAATTCTCAAGTTACAAATTGGGACACCGTCTAAAACCGGCTTATTCTAATTAAGTGTACTCCACAAGGCCGGGTGTTCGACTTATCTCAAGTGATTCATAAATTAAAACCTATCAAGCGGTCGATTGTGCAGTCGTGTATTTATATGATGTCGGTGAATCGATTAGAAAATTATCTAAGTTGATTTAATTGTATCAGAGAGTTATTTATTAATTTATGTGGAATAACTCACACAACTAACATTACCGGCTAACCTAATGCGATAGTGTAGTCAGAAATTATATATCAACTAGCTGATGCCCGCTAGGTCTGCGTAGAATAGGCTGAAGGTGTAACATTAAGACAGAAAGACAGATATACATAAAATATGTATATAAATTATAGCCTTATGAAACTTTCCAATATTATATCTTATTCTGATGTATAAGCTATATTATTGTAAAGTTTCATTAAAATCCATTCAGTAGTATTTGCGTGAAAGATTAACAAACATCCATCCATACATACAAAGTTTCGACTTTATAATATTAGTAGGGATGAATAATAATAAAAATATAAAAAAGAAACAATAAAAATTGCACATAATTAAATGCGACATCGCTAATATCCAAACGCCCATTGTAATGTAATTTGAGAATGTGTGATTTCATTAAAGGGGTCACATTGGATAATTCCAACTTGTAGCAATTACAAGTGCAATAAATAAAAAGGTATGTAGGTAAGAAGTAGATTTTCGCGTGACCAGTATGTCGACCGCTTAGCTTAGTGGCTAGAGCGTCTGGAGGCGTAATGCGAAAGGTGCGGGTGCGTATCTCGGCAGCGGTGGCAAAATGTTGCGACAGTTTTATCTACGCGTTTCTCTGCGTTTGTCTGCATCGTAGTTGCACTGAGTATGAATGTAATTAAAATAATATACATATAAATTATGACGACCCGATTGATGTGGGGAGAAATGAACCTGACTCTTGCACCAGAGGATGTGGGTTCGATCCCCGCTACTGGAAAGATATTGTGTGATGAAAATAGTGTTTTTCCAGTGTCTGGATGTTTATATATGTATAATATGTATTTGTTTGATAGGCTTATATAAAAGATAACTGCTATGTTTATTAGTTATTTTCTAGTATCCATAGTATATTTAACGTTGCTTAGTTTGGGATTAGATTCATAGAGAACGTGGTGTAAAAATGTGTCCGAAATATTTATTTATTAAAATTTATACACACTTATTCACGTTTGGCTGTACTGTATTCAGCGAGTATTCCGGCCGCGATCTCTATTTGAGAAAAACTTTAGAGTTTCGCTTAAATCAAACGCTGATATTTTCGCGCCGATTTCGATAATCCCTCGTTAGAAGATTTCACGGATGATCGCACCGCAGTTTCTCCGAATCGAAAACTTAAGAATCGACTTCGTTTTGATTTTCCCGTGTCGCGAATCACAGCAATTTATTCTGTCGATATTTTTCTTTTTTCTTTTTTGCACGTTTTTAATTGGACTTGTAATTGGCACCGTGCCTGTTTATTAAGACTCGTTGTTACTTTCCTAGTTATTGTACAACTTATAATTGTTCTTTTTTATATAATTTGTGATATATATATTTATTCCTATAAATAAATTCTTTCGTTTAACCGACGCGCTTAGCAATGTGCTCAACTCGCAAAGAGTAATGATTTTCATACCTCTCAATGATTATGTGTTATAAATTTAATGTTTCTTTTTTTTAGGCGGTTGTCATAATTCCAGAAACTTCGCCTAGATACCGTTTAATTTGCTACAGCCAATCTAATTGATGACGTATTTGACTAGAAGTTGAAGAAAAAGTTTCAAAGAAACAACTAAGTCTAAAACTCAAACGCAAAATTTCGAAACATCAGGCTGAATGTCTATTCTTTAACTTAGGTTTTAAAAACTTTTCAGCGATCTTAGCTGTGTAATTTTCTTTTTTTTTACAATTAAGACTTCGATCGAAAGTATAAGTACCTATAAGTTGATAAATGCTGTAATCATTGCTAATATTATAAACGCCAAAGTTTGTACTTATGGATGGATGTTTGTTACTCTTTCACACAATAACTACGGAATAGATTTGAATGAAACTTTACAATATAGCTTATACATCAGAATAACACATAGGCTATATTTTATAAAGATATTGTATGATTTGTCCAAAATATGGGTGATGATAAGTGTCAAGTAAGTAGGAAAAATTCAGCCATCTGCGAGACATTCTGGTGTAAAATAAAAAATAAAAAAAGTCAAGCGAAGCCGCGGTTAGCAGCTAGTACTAAATATTTCCATTTTCACGAAATGTAGTGTTAAATGACAGCTCAAGCCGTCGATTCGACCACTTTATTGCTCCGTCTAACATCATTGGGTCCACCTTATGAATAATACTATATATAGGTATTGTTTATACAGGGTGGCTTTTCTGAGTGTATCCATTTTTTTTAATTAAATTCTAGACATAAATAATGTTATATAAAAAATGACAAACATTTAAAATTACTCGTAAGTAATTAATTACATTCATTTGAACTTACGCAACTCATTTATTTTACGCGCGATCATTCATACCTAACACGCACACAAGTTCGTGCACAGTAAAATTTAGTTATTTATGAATGACTACTGCATTGTAAACACGTTCGGTTTTTTAGGGAATAGAATGGCATTTTTTTGAAAAAAAAAAAAAAACTTTGTTTTTTATTTCAAAAAACGATTATACTACCGATATAGTCTGAAACTGCTGTGTAAATTTGGGCACTTCTCAAAAAATCTCTCTGTATATCGTCGTAGTCGTATTTATTATTATATGATCTGTAGTTTAAAAATAAATTCATTAGTGAAAAGTGCGATTTTTTAGGATTGGCCACAAAAACTATTGCAGTTTGACAACTTTGGCAATAAGCGAAAACTGAATAAATTTTCCTTTTTATATTTTATTAATCAAAAAGTTGCTCAAAAAGCCTAAAGAAGTTTTCACTTCAAGAGTAATGCCAATATATGAACAACATTAAACGTATGTCAGTGTACTACGATTTTAATAAAATTTTGTGCCTTCGGATCGATTCGAGAATGGTTTAGAATCACAATTCGGTCCACAATTTTTTTTTATTTATAAGTTCTATTCGGATTTCAGACGTGTTTACAGGACAACGTTTGTCGGGTCCTCTAGTTTATATATAGGTTATGAGTTTATCGCACTCACACAGAGGCGGATCACCAAAGGTAATGTGAATAACAACGGCGGTACATCAAGACGTCGATCAAACTGTAATAGACTATTGTAACGACCATGAAGTTATTTATAAAGAATAATAAATTATATTTACGTGATTTTTTTTGAATTACGATATTAAAATAATTTGCCTTTTTCGTTTATCGCTAGTAAATTGGTCATTTTTTTACATATACAGAGTTTAATATAAACATTATAAGTTTAAAATCAGAAACACCAAGCTTATTTTGACTTTTGTTTGATAAGTGTAAAAACGAAAATGTTTAATTTATTCATACGTGTACGTGGACTAAAAACTAGTGCAAGATGCATCTGTAACTATCAAGAGTAAATCATAGGTGTACAAGACGAGATATTTTTTTAACAATTCTTAATTATTTTTAATGAGTTCGTATTAAATACTAAAGGAAATCTCTGTTATAAATAGAACATCTATTGAAATGTTTCAACTCTGAAAATACACATTATGGATAACTTGGCTCAAATGGTTCTTCTAAATTCTTAATGATATCAAAACTGGACGACCATACAATAGTTCAACCAGACAGATTATTCATCAAAGACTTATCGCTATTTTATAATGAAAATATCCTCTAAAAAAAGGGTCCCCATATCAAAGTTAATTGAAACTGTTAGACTACTTTTTCGAATACATAGCATGTAAAAATAGTTTGCTTTCAAAGTGCATGTTTAATAATTTTTTTTTATGTGAAAAGGTGGCAAGGGAGCAAGCAGGTGGATCACCTGATGTTAAGTGGTAATATGGACATTTGAGGACGCGTTGACGCTGGACTTTTAATAAAGTTAATATGTACGAGCGTTTAACCTGACCGTATGCATTAGCTTGACGGTATTGAAACTGGGCTCCGGAGTTAATTAGTTTTCTTGTATCAATCGTGCGGGGCATAAGCAAATCGATCTAGGAAACCTTACCACCCGTCTCGAAACGGCGACTATAATTTAGAATAGTTGATAGAGCGATATTTAGAGTCGCAGACGTAAAGGTTCCGTACGGACCCCCCCCCCCCCCCTCCCCCCACCGCACGCTAATCAACCGATTGTAAGGCTTCACTAAAATTAATGTTTAGCTGTAGTTGGCGTAATGGTTTAAAGTACGAAGGCACAAAATTATTTATGTACGAATCGTGCGTTCACACATCAGTGGCACTGTGTAATTGTTTGAAAATGCACCGTGCCCACTGACCGTGTGTTTTGGGTAAAGTAACAACAGCATGTCATACTGCGAGACCTCCACAGGGTGTGGGGTTCCAGTGTGGTTACCATGCATGGCTTGTTACTTCCTCGAAATGTTTTTGAAGTTATACGTCTTTAGGCGTTTTATGAAAAAATGATTAGAGTGAAATTAAGATGCGCGCGCATCACATAACACAAAAGTCACACCTTTGAAGCTGCCCACTAAAACGCTTATTTTTTTTTAGATGGCAGCATATTCTCAATCACATTCGCCCGTTACAGCTCTCAATAATGAATGTAGATGGCGCTTTCATAATTTTATTGTATATATCCTTTTCCAGTCTTTTTATTATTTTATTGTAATTAATTATTTGCATGCAATTACTATTTTTAATGATGCCAAAGAAGTATATACTTCTGCGCGTACATGAAAGTAAACGCACCCCTTTTTTAATATTTTTCAAGTTTCTTCCAGACTTGGACCGCCGATGAGCCGTGAAATACTACGAATCGCAATTGACAATTTCATTAGTTTCAGGACCGGCGTTATTACACAGGTTACTGAACCAAAGACTAGCTCTCGGAAATTTATCTTTATCGGCTTTCGTTGAGACAATTTGATAAATCGCATTCAAGACTTGGGAAAAATTATCCTACACGTGTCGGTTTTTAACAGTATTCGGCTTAATTTAGACTTGACATTAATGACAAATATAAAAATAAAATTGGTTTGGAAAAAAATATAAGAATAAAATTTTTACGATGCGCGCGCAAACCGACACCGACATAATGAAGGTGGTTGCAAAGCGACCTTCGACCAACTTCGCGGTATTGCCATGGCAACCAATAACAATTTACAGTAAGTTGTAACATTTAGCTAAAATTACAAATTTTATTATTAAACCGTTATCGATAAGAGATCGATCGTTATGAGCCGTGATAGCTCAGTGTCCGGGCGCTCGCCTTTAATTCAATATACTCGAGCAACCTGAGTTCGATCCCCGGTACCGGCACCAATGAAGTTTTTAACTTTAAGTGCTGACATATCACGTGCTGCGCGGTGAAGGAAAACATCGTGAGGAAACCTGCATATTTTCGAAATAATACCAAAAAAAAAATATATATATTGAAAATATGTGAAGTCCGCCAATCCGCAGTGGGGCTGCGTGGTGGACTATGCCCTGATACCCTTTGTATAGAGGAGGCCTTTGCCCAGCAGTGGGACATGTATAGGCTGTTACTTTACTTTACTTTATCTGTAATTTTTCTTTGTTACTCTAAAGAAGTATAACTTCTTACGTGCGTCCATAAGTACAAACATACTTTTTTTTTACCACCAATTACCTACTATAACGGTATGCCTTTGCAACATTATTTTGCAATGAATATTTGACGGACGCGTCGGAAAAATTCTCGACTATTTGTCTACAAAAATAAGTACCAGTTTTTTTTATCGTTTACGTAAATAGAAGCTTTATGAAGCGAATAAAAAAACCAGCGTTCTAGAACGAATATTCTTAAAATGACTTGTAACCAATATACGCTACCAATATACGATACCGTAATATACGCTACGTAACACGGACATGAACAGGTGGAAACGGCCGCCAGCTAGCTGAACGTGAACAGGCTCGCTTGATTTCGATCTACACACGGGCCCCATTACACACACCCCGTGTACAGGGCAGAATCGTGCGTTCTCCAAACCGCAGCCAGTTCAACGGCGTACCGGGTGACTTCATGCTAATTATCCCAAAGGGCCGTTGCGAAGGTCGTTTATCCGCTCCGACGCGGGAACTTCTCGCGATAAAAGACAGCCGAGCAGCAAGTGCTGCCCGATTCGTTTTTCAAGCCGCCGCGTGGGCGGAGGGGCTCGGCCACGCCTTACCCGACGCCACGCCCAGCCGTGCGGTGTTCGCATCAACGCTCTCTTATTATTCTTTCGCCGGAGACTTAGCCGGACCGGGAGCAATCGCGTTCCGGTGGCACGCCACTGTCCGAACAACACGATCGGAAAACTTCCCCCGATATCGGGTGAGCTACTTCGCTTTTGTGGCGAGCGCGCATTTACGCCGCGTGGCTACGTCGACGCTTCGGTGAAATCTCTAGTGCGTGCCAATTGATTTTTATTGTCGTACACGTAAAAAGGCCAATTGTTTACGTTACTTGGCACTACGCCAACGCTATGGTGAAATTTCTATATAAACAAAAAAAGATTTTATTCGTTGACCCCGTGCATTAGGCTGATGCCTGACAGATGATTCTATTTATCACCTAAAAAGCCATTGGGTACTGCAATACCAGGAAAATAACATAAGGCTTGTAATTTCAACAGTTTGTGATGCGTTTTTAGCAGGTATAAGTTACGTTGGTTTGTCTATATCATCTTTTCAATAACAATTGCAACGTTCATAAACCTTACTTACGTTTCGTTCAAAGACTTAGTTTTGCAATTATTTATCTTCAAAATTCAAGTCAACTCATTAAAAATAAATTATTTGCGCAGAATTACATATTAATTAGTGTTAATATTTAAAATAGAATCTTAAATATTAAGAGTTCATAATCAAGAATGATTTTATTAAACTAAATTAAAATATCTTTATCATATACTAGGTTTTTGCCCGCGGCTTCACCTGCATTGAAGCCCTTAAAGACATATCTTTTTTTTATTAAAAGAATCCTATGCCCTTTTAATTCCTTTAAGAATATATGTATTTAAGAATATGTGTACAAATGTTTAATGATAGTTGCATGAGTAGTTTTGGCATTAAAGCGTTTATAACATTTATAATATTATATAGGGATGTATAAGTCAATATTGAATTAAAGACTTAAGAAAAGAAAATTTTGAAAATACGCTTAAGAAGTTACATGGCGACTAACTAGTAAATTCGTTATTGAGCATCTTGGACTTACCGTTCTTCCTATGCAGTCTATCGCAGCACACCGTACGAACGGTCTAAAACCCTCTATAGAATAAAAAAAAAACAATTGACAGCCCATATCGCGCACCAAGGGTTCCGTACAAGGGTTAACTATAAAAACGGCAAAAACATTAAATCTTCTCTTTGGGAGCTCCACTTAAATATTTTATTAATTCTTTATGTTTTTTAGTATTTGTTGTTCTATAACAGTAATAATAGAAATACATCACCCGTGATACATCAGCCTGGTGACAGACCGTCAGACTCACAGACAGACAGACAGTGGAGTCTTCGTAATAGGGTCCCGTTTCGGCCTTTGGGTACGGACCTAAAAATATAAATGCCTGTGCCTATAAATAAAATAAAAAAGTGAGAACTCTTTTACTATTTAAGATGTGTATCTTTGAAACTTCTTGTCCGATGACGTAAGAAATGCATCATGCCAGTGATCATGATAATTTCGTAACTTAACCATAAGTAAAATTATATATAAGTATAAGTAAAATTTTACGGATTTTATCGTGTTTTATTTCGATGTAATTTCATCGTAACAGAGTTTCATAGACGAATCATCTGGTTTACTTCACACTCACGATCGGTCAGTCAGTTTTCTCTATGGCAAAAATTATATCCAACAGTAGGTAGATATGTGTCTAATAAAAATTATATTTTACTGTAGCTTTCATATATAGTTCTAAGTATAAAATTGAATAACTGGCAACCCTAATGGTGTAGTACTACTGGACCGTCCCACGTCTCAATTTCAGTTTGCCAATTAATATAAAACTAGCGATCCTACCTACTAGCGGCTTCACACTTTTGAAATGTAGAAACTAACCTGAGGCAGTGTGAAGTGATTAACAATTTTATGACTTGTCTATACTACAAGATATCCTTATACACAATTTTAGAGCTGTTTTTGTTTTTCATGAGACAGTTTAAACATCTTTATAACATACAAAATTCCGTAGTAAATTCATTTGATATATCTCGTAAGGTTTAGCCAGCGTTTGTTTGTAATGTAAACGCATAAAAATATAGTTTTTTAGTACATAACATTACAATTCTTTGAATTTCCCGGCTTTTTATCCACTAAAATATGCATTTATTCTACATAATTATAAACCTTCCTCTTGAATGATTCTATCTGTTATTGAAAACTGCATTAAAATCCGTTGCGTAGTTTAAAATATCTAAGCGTACAAACAGCGGGAGCGTCTCTGTTTTACAATTTGTAAAGATATGAATAATAATGTTAGCTAAGGCATTCTAACAACCCAGTAAGTTCATAACTGATACCGATTGCTCACGAGAAACTACATTTAATAATGATTATGTTCATTTAATATTTTCAACTGATTTAATATTTTCACCATTACATTCCAACGCTCTGGTGGTAAGCGCAGCAAATTACCAACCCGATCCAAACTCGAGCGTCAACAAGCATCGCCCGCGTAACGTCCTCATCGACCCCGTCGAGGAAGGGGAATTAGGTACATCGGACTCACCGTCGGAGGTCCCGCCGGATAACACTACACACTCAGTTATTGTAACAAGAAACACATTAGTTCGCCCTCGCCTCCGGCGAGACCAACACACCCGGTCAACCAACACAAGGTACACCCGCGTTCCAGGGCGGTTCTCACCGCCCCCAACCACCGATTACCTAAAAACACAGTCGACAGCCATCAGGGTCTCGGTCCGTACCGCAACCTCGATGCTATCACATGCCGTAGTTAAACGTACGCATGGGCACATGCGCGGCCCTACCCACAGCGGAGGACCCACACCCGTGGGCTCTGGGTAGCCCACCGGTTCTGCGTCGGATGAAGCTTTAATAGTCTCGGGACTGAAAGCAAAACATCAGTTAATACAAGATACATCATTGCATATTATTCGTGCGCACATTTATTTAAATATAACACAAATATACAAATATATAAATTTGTACTACCAAATATTCATTAATTTAAGTTAATGGATCTGTTTGCCGTAGGATGACAAATAGAGTAAGTAAACGGTAAGGTATGTGGTATTATTCTATTTCACATGTTAATCTCGTTCCGGCGTTGTGTGGCAAAAGCTATTCATCAGTACATTATTTTGATTAAAGAGTTCTTGTTGAATCGGTCTTTTAGTCCTGTTCCATACGTGACGGCTTATTTTTCAGTTTTATAACCCTACGGCACTTTTACCGTCGACCCTTTGTCACTGACCGGGATTTAAAAAAAAGCTTGGAATTGAAAAGCTGCGTCAAAAAACTTTCTACTTTAAAAGCCAATTAAAAGAAAAAATACTTCCAGTTCAGTGCAGTGTCCATCTCCGTATAGCCAGTTTTCTATTAAATGTATTGCATTTTGTTGTATTACGCCTCTTTAATTAACTGGTTGTTGTTGGTGTCACTTTTGTGTTTAGGGTAGCTATACAAACAGGCACTATGTGGGCGTATAAACGTCCGCATCTCTGAATCTAACGTTCTAAAGGGCTTAGATTAATTACGTATACGTCTAGATGCCGTGTCGACTCATAAGAGATGTCAATTTTATGGTACTGTTTTGAGTTCTTGTGTGCGTACAGAAATTGTTTTGCCTTAGTATGCACAGCTCCTATTCATTTCTACAATCACTTCAAACTTTATTAAACTATATTTATTTTATTTGTACAAGTGATATCAAAGTACTTTCCTTTTCTTTTTTGTAAACAGCTTTTGTACGAATTCACTGCAATGACGACGTACGTCTTTATTTATTCGTAGCTATAAATATGTGTATGACGGCGGTGGTATGCAAGTACACGCATTTTCCTGCGTCTAAAGCCTTGCTACATTAACGGTCTAAGAATATATAGGTTTATTTAATCAAAGCTAATGGGTTTCAATGCTTTCACTATTCAATCAGAAAGCCGAGCGCGCATTTACGTATGTGTTTGTGCACATGCAACAGCGGATTGACCGCGTGATTAAAGCCTCGGTCACACACAGCGAATACTAGCTGCGATTAGGCACTTTAAGCGAGCGCTCGCCGTGTGTTATACGCTATTCGCTGCGAATTGAGCGTATTAAATTTTACACGCTGTGATGAGCATTCGCCGCGAGAACTCGCTGTGTCTGACAGGTTACTCGCTGCGAGTAGCGTTTCCGCTAAGCGCGCCGCATAACGACTAGACGACGTATTTGTATTTTGGCACCGATAGACTGTAGAAATTGCCGTCTAGAACTCGCTGTTTGTGACAGGTAGACAGCGAATTGTCTTTGCCATTATTATTCCCAACTGATACATTTGCAACGACTATTCGATGTGTGTGACCCACGCTTAGCTGTTGTTCCAAATGTAGCGGACTACGGACCCCAATGCCAGCAGTCTGCGATACTGATCCCTGATCCGATGATGATTTCGCAATATTGCTGATCAAAGTTGACCTTATTATTCTTCGCGTTAATATAATTAAAAAAAAATGTAGCGATTGAGCGATTGCTCCTAATTTAGCACTGCCGTAGCATAGTACTGGCAAGGCAAAGGTTCATGCGCTTGTATTGTATGAACCTTTGTCATGCTAATAGTTGCATTAATAACTTTCCTATATGGTAAGCTCCTCAATGTTTCAGCACCACAAAGATCAAACGTCCTAAGCTAGCCTACAACCGTTATGCTTATACGGAAATTTGAGTGTGCAATAACGAACTTAATAGAATGAAAAGACACCCGAACAAAATTATTATTGACATTATGCCTAGGAGGATGCGGTTTCAAAGGAACCGTTACTGCAAAACAACCATATCTTACATTTAAAAAAGAGTCTCTGCCAATGTCTTCTAAAAACATATTCTATTCGGTTAAGGATTTTCAAAATCCAAAGTGAAAAAAGTTAGGCTTGTTATTGACTTTGACAATGTTTAGATGCTTTCATTGTTTGTAATGGCTGGCTTAGAGTTCAAAAGCTGTTATACAACATTAGACCTTCATCTTCTACCCAGTTCAATGGCAGATAATTTGAAAAATTGAATTTGATTATTATTATTATTTGATCGAACACAATAAAATCATCTAGTCCTGACGCCGGAAGTCTGAATCATAATAACACAGACACAATCTCGCTCATAGCTATCTGTTGTAATGTCGCAGCAAACGTATTATATGATCGTTCAAAATATCGTTTGAAAATGTCCTTCTCGTGTGACGATAGATATAGATATGTTCCGAAAATAATGTTGCAACGCGCGACAAATGATGACAACTTATCACCGTCGCCCATAGGCATTCGTATTGCCTGGTATTACAAGTCGGTGGGCCCCTTATGGTCATAGAATCACAGCCTTTCTAACAACTGTGTGTTTGAAGAGGATAAATATTCTAGAATATCCGTAAGGAATATTTTTTAAAAAGAACATTTATAAAACAAAAGGAACATAATCTCTGCACACAATATTATTTTCTTAGCGATTAAGAATAATAACAAATCACGTTTACACTTCAACGACTGATCACCGGTTCCCCAGAGCGTAGTTCCGCACGAGTTTTTATAGGCAACTTCAATAATTTAACTCCCATACTATTAATCGTCTATACTCCTACCATACTATTGATCGTCTATACTCCTATACTGTTAAACCTAAAACTCCCATACTAATAGTAGTCTATACTCCTATACTAATAATCTTCTATAATATATTATAAGGCCTGAAAGCATAAAGATTGATGAAACAAAAAGGTAATGGTCTTCTGGGTCCTGCTTCCTCACGCATAAGTACACGGCATCCTCCTCTTTCCTGATCCTACAGTTTCCCTGTTAAGCAATTACTGTACCACAAGCAGCTTCTATCAGGCCCTACTATAATGATATAATTATATTCACAAATAGACCTGTAATAGGTTGTGAAAAGTAATAACAAAATAAATAAATCTACATTTCTTTGTGTATCTGGATGGCGGTTATTAACCGTATAGTAAAATGAAATGAATTAAATGGAATGACTGTGGTCAATACGGTTTCGCATATCAGCTTTATTGCAGACGGGATGGTAAATAAAACAATATTATAACGTAGAGACATTACATAACCTCGGTAAAGCTTATAATTTTAAATGAAAAAAAAAAAAAAAACAGGCAGTGTTTAAGATTTTGAAATAAATGAAAAACACAAAAACCTCCTCCTTTCTATGGTAGAATTTCGATCATAATAATAACGAACTAATCTCATAACTTTAGAATATAATAGACATTTGATTTGTTTACTCCGGATATTTTCACAAAGAATAAGAAAATTCATCAATTAATTATAAATTATAAGCCGTGATAGCTCAGTGTAAGTCGCTTTTATTTTAATATCCTCGAGCAACCTAAGTTGTAATCCCGGTGCTAACACCAATGACATTAATAGTTGATAATTTTAGCGCTTGGTTAACAACGTGCTTATACTTAACCTACCTTTGTTGAGAAAACTACATTTTCGAATTAGTGAGGAAAATAAACATTTCCAAGTAAAGGGTGTCCCATAAGTAAAGAGACAAAACTGGGTGTTCATATCGGCCAAGAAAAAGGTTTTAGAAAAGAAACCAATTGTTGCCATGATAACCACCGGTAATAAGTAATTCGCGTGGTTTTGCAAATATTGTGGATGTTTTTCTAACAGCGAACCGAACGAGAATCGTTTGCAAAAAGAGTTATTAGGTACTATATGAATAATGGGAAATCCGAGACAGTTCGTCATTTTTCTCAAGAAGGGGCTATAAGAACAAGTATCTACAGGATAATTAAACGGTATGAAGAATTAGGAGAGACTGATTTTAAGAAGATTCCGGGAAGGCAACGTACCATAGCAACTGATCGAAACATAGATAAGGTAATAAAAAGGTTTTTAAAGAAGCACCTTCAACATCTATGGGGACTGCGGCTAATTAAAAATATCTAAGTCAAGCATATCCAGAATTAAAGTTCAAGATCTGGGCATGAAGGCTTTTGGTGATTTTGTCCGCTCCAAAGTACGTGAAACGCCAAGTGCGTGCTAAGCGAGGTTGGCGTAGAGTTTACCAAAAAAACTTTGAAACAAATTCTCATAATTGATGATGAAACTTATGTACCGGTTGACCCCTCTGATATTCCTGGGAAGCAATATTTCCACGCTACCAGTCGTGGTGAGGTGGATTACAGCAAAAAAGTTAAAACAAAGGCTAAATTTTTTAAGAAGTATCTGGTTTGGCGAGCTATAGAGGAAAAAGCAATGTTTCGAACCATTTATGTGTACACGGTCTATGAACGCACAAATATATCTTCGAGAGTGTATTATGAAGCGATTAATACCGTTTATGGACAAGTATTATCAGAGGGAAGACGTTTTATTCTGGCCGGATATGGCTTCGTGTCATTACGAGTTTGAAGTCACTCAATATTTGCAATCTATGGGCGTCGAATTCATATCGAAACAAAACAATGCTCCAAATTTTCCTCAAGCTCGAGGTATCGAAATGTTTTGGGTTCTGTAAAAAAAAGTAATACAAAAGTATTAAGAAAAATCAAAAACGTTGACATCTTTCAAACAAAGATGGGCTAGATTGGCCAAACGGGTGGCAACAACTTCTGGAAAGCAGTCATGGGACGTGCGAGCATTAATGTAATATGTATCTAATTATAGTGTAACGATGCGATAATTATAGTGTATGATTATTGCCACCACCAATAATCACTCGACACTTACACAGAAACCTCTTTATTAGGTAGCTGAGAGTAATCAGTAGATTAATTGAAAAGGAAAGTCCTTTAGTAATTTGTTGTTCCAGAATTATTGTTAGGTAAGTGATAATGGCCAATTTGTCTATTGAATTTCCTTAACGGGAATTATGTTAACAATACATAATTCCCGCTCCCCCCAATATTTGGGACTTTTGGTTGATTTGAGTCGGTTCCTGACTATTCCTTAATTGGAAGTTCGATTTTTGGTTGCAATTATGACTGTTTAGGTAATAATACGGTGTATTTTAAAAATAACAATTCGTTAACACATAAACCGAAAATCTCAGCTGAGATGTACTAAAAGTATTTGCTAACCTGTTTAATATAATTACATTCAATTCTTAACATTTATGATGGAGTGAATTACAAACATGACATAATATTGCATACCGGTTCTGTCGGTTTTAATTATTTCTGTATAGAAAAACGTTGACTTTGATTCATTATAATTGAGTTTTTCCTCACGTCTGAAAGTTTAAAAGCAAACAAAAGCGCTGTTCAAATTATTACTCAATATCAGTTTCAATTGATTTTGTATCTTATTGCATTAATCCAGGGCCACTATCGTGTAACTTTACCACGCTTACCGTGCCACTATGGCAGCAAATTAAGTAGACTCTAAATTGAGGTCATTAAAAACTAATTTCATATATCTAATTTTCCGGTATCACAATCGCCACAGGTATATGTTATTATGCGCTTCTCTATTTGTGTTAATAAAACGCTCGTCGCTCGTCTGAGAATTAGTTGCGCGCAGACTTGCTGATATTGTGACGTGTGTGTGCGTGTCTGTGTATGATGTGTCGGAGGCTCTTGAGTTGTGGGGGGAAGGGATTGGCGCAAGGCCGCTGCTCTTCCGCATATGCACGATCTGGCAACACCCGACCATTACTATTGTTTTTTTTTACTTTCCTTTGAACTAATAAAAACGGTAGTTTATTTTTTTTTCAATCGTGCGACTCGGCCAAAAAGCCACTACCATCAATTTATTATAAAGAAACTAATTTTACCTTGGTGAATTACTGAAACGAATTACTGAATCCGATTGACCATTATTATCTTATCAGAGTCAGGTGTGACCATTATAAATTTCGCCATAAATTGGAATAAAATAAAGCAATGAATCCTTTGACTTTTTTATTTCACCGCTGAAATTTACTAACTTTCACCCGACCAAGATTTTCCTACGGCTTGAAGATGAATTAAGTAAAACATTACACGCGACGATAACGCAATCGGTTGCAAATCATAACGAATATTGAACGACACGAATGGTTACGTAAGTCAATTTATAATATTGTAATCGTTCAGAATTTGATTTTCTTCGTCTCAGTCTCCGCCAAATTCCTTTACCTCCTTGCGTGTGTTGCAGCACAGTTTTTAAGTCACGTGCTTATGTTCCATGGGTGATTTTTTTTTGTATTTAATTTATTTTGCCTTATACATAATATATAGGTATAACATGCTTCCAGAATTCAAAGCTTTCAGATTTGAAATTTAGGTAAATTGTTTCTATTGATTTCCGACATAGCTCGACATGTTCTTGTGAGAAAGTCTTTCAATTAACCTTTAATTTTCACTATTTCCAAACTTATCTTCGTTCCGAATCAATCATAAAACTGTATCCTTCCGTTTTAAAATAAAATTTTCATTCTCTAGGAACAAGAAGAAAAAAATTGCTTGCTTTGTTGTTCCTTTTATTGTGTTACTTGAGTTTTTGTTTTGATATTGATGTCTTTGAAAATACTCATCATTTTCTGTAGCTTTACCCCGAGCAAAACATCTCGCAAATGCACCACTCCATAAATTATAATTAATCATAAGGAGCATAGAATTTTAATCACTGTGTGTTATTGCATTTCTCAAGGTTCTTCATATCTTGTTTGTATTTGTGTTTGAGTCACAACGCTATTTTGAACTTTGGTTATAGTCTACTTGTTTTATAGCGACGGTAAACAATTCGTCAGCCTCTATCGTATTGTAATTTATGCGTCGGACGTCGCTTTTAAATAAGCTATAGTCCGAAAGTTCAATCGGCCGTAACTGTTGCTGTTTTGTTTGTGATTTTGTTACATGCTTATAAAAGACCTACAGTCAAGGCACATGCCGAGGCATGTGGTCAACAGGCGATTGCATTTAATTAATTTGACCCTTTTTATCTAGTTCTTAATGTGCTATGTGCCAATTATCTACCCTCAAAATACGTCGCGGCACATTCGTATAGCTATTATGCTTAAGGTATGTACTATTTTAATTGAACCGAAGTGCTTTAGTTATGCTAATGATAGAACCTACTAATCCACCCGTTCATATTTAAATATCAGATGAACTCGAGTATCGAAAGATATTCGAGCTTTATTATTATTTTCAGCGGTTTAAAATGTTCAAAATTCACTTTTCGTGTTGTTCAAAGGGACTTTTTTGTAAACTATAAAAAGTAAAAAACAATCTTAGAACGGAGGCCGTGGTTGGGAATAAGAGGAAGTAGGGATTCCTGATAATCATTATGACGATGTACCGATAATTTCCGTAGGACAGGCCTATGTCCAGCAGAGGGCTAATAATAACTTTTTAACTGTCATGAAACTGAGCATCGTACGCACACCTATCCGTTCTTAAGCTGCAGCGCGTATGTCATACGTCGGCCGTTCTTATCGCGTATTCGTTACATTGTACGGTGGACGGTCCAGTGAGATCGTTGCGAGAACGCATCGTGTTTCCGTGGTTGCAACGCATTGCGCAACGTCACCTTGCACTTGAACTGGTGCATTCGCATTGGAGGCCGCGCGATGCTGTCATCGAGTTATCGCGTACTTATGTAACGCATCACGCGCGCCTCGTAGCGTTGAAATAACCGTTCGCTAGTTTGTAATTGCAATTGTGCTGTCCCGTTGCATGGTCCAATGGCGGTGTGGTTTTTTTTCATGTGTAAAGGTTGGCAAGCAAGCTGGCGGTTCACCCGATGTTGTGTTAACCTCCGTCCATAGGCATTAGCACAATCCGAAGTGTTTCAGATGCGTGGTTACCTTTTAATAAAGTGTGTCGCGGCTACTAATTCTCCAGACGAAATGCGGAAGTATATATACCACTCCCGTTTCACGCCGGTCTTCTGTGAGGTCGTGGTACTTATACGGACGGAATGGCCCATTTGTGCAACAGCGTGTGGTACACCACCTAGAGCATATTTACTGAAATTAATGAGAAAGAGAATTCAAGATTGATAAAAGAGGCATCTGTATTTGTTTTAGGGTTCCGTACCCAAAGGGTAAAACGAGACCCTATTACTAAGACTAAGCTGTCTGTCTGTCTGTTCGTCAGTTCGTCCATCCGTCTGTCTGTATCTCATGAACTGTGATTGACAGTTGTGAGTTGTGTGAGTTACAGTTGAAATTTTGCCGCTATAACAACAAATACTAAAAAAAAACAAAAATATATTAGTGTGGCTACCATACAACAGACATAATTTTTTTTGCCGTTTTTATAAATACCGAACGGAACCCTACTTGCGCAAGTTCGACTCGCACTTGGCCGGTTTTTACGATTATCTTTGTTTTGTATATTTAACATTGACAGGATGAAAATGTTGTTTGCTCTACATTCTAATAAACAATTTTATTATATATCATATAAATAAAATATATATAAACGTCATGTCTATATATCTATAATATCTCTTACATATTCACAAGTACCTGCATAGAATATTACTTATAAACTATTTGGTTATTTACATTATTGTGTATTAAATTTGCAACAGTATAGATTGAACTTATTATTCCTTAAAGAAATAGAGCCCCATTATGAAGGCGATTGAATTAAAATTAGATAATAATGTCATAGTCGTAGTTGAGGTAGATACGCCATTAAAATAGACACTGCGCCCGTATAAATTTTATTAACTATTTTTCTCGAAACTTTATTTAAAAAAATCCATATTACATAGCAGATATGAAATATTAAATTAGAGAGCCAAAGCCAAGAGCTGGTATTAATTTATATAAATTCGTCAATAAATTTTAAATTTAAATTGGCGATAGATATACAGATATTCTCATTTTTTGAGTGACACAATAAGTATGTAAATTATTCAGGTGATATAGGGTGTGCCTTATTATTCCTAAAAAACCCTCTATTTCATATATGTATTTAGATCCTTTTTTCGGTGTCATACAGTTACAGATTTACAACGATAAATTAGATAGCTTCCTTGAAACCAAGCTACCTACCAGTTACGCTTAAGTGGCACGGAATCTTTTTTATATTAGACCTGACAGTATATAGTAAACTCACAACGAGAATATGGCCTTTGTAAAACGGCATTCAGAACGTAACCATAATAAGGTTATCGTCAGTTAAGAATTTGCGAGGCTTCTAAAGTCTGAGGTCTCTCTTTGCAATGTTGCTTTGTTTAAAAGTTTCAGCATTTCTAACAAAACAGCTGCCATCTTAGACATCGGCCGATTTAACAAGTCGATTAAAGAAGTTTAATTTACGCGATTAAAAAATGGCACGGGGACCTGTTACGAATTGGGCTGATAAGATTTCGACGGTGGTAGGGCCACGCAGCAGCCTCGACACCTCCCAGGAACCTCACAGGAAACCGGCGTAAAGTGGAAGTATAATACTTTCGCGTTTCGTCTGGTGACTGAAGTGGGAGCCGGAGACCAATCGAACTCTGGTGGTAAAACACAACGAATTACCAACCCGACATCAAAGCGACCTTTAACAAACGTCGTCCGTGCGACGTCCGCTGCGCCGCGGTCGAGAAAGGGGTCATAAGGTCATCTCGTCAATCAAATCATAATCATATGTGGGACCCGATCAAAAATAACGGTAACAGGCAAGATCAAGTGGTTCGTTCCCGCGTACGAGCACGGCGGAGTCAACGCTTGTTGTTAACTGTGGTAGGGCCACGCAACGGTTTTCGCTGTTGCACGAATGGCCAACAATGTCCACGGAAATACCATGACTTCACAGGAGACCGGCGTGAAGTGGGAGTGGTATACTTCTGCGTTTCTTCTGGTGTATGAGTAAGCCGGGGCCCACTTTATAATAAGGTGCATCTGCAACCTTTCAGAGTTGCATGTCAATGGACGGCGGTTAATCAGGGCAGTTCTCACCAACGATTAATACAATACGGTCACGGGCTTTCCCTACCCTCGATGCCCTCGATGCCCCCTGTTACATTTCTCTTCATAGATCGCAGTGTTGTCAGTTTCATTTCAATATATCACTTTTTAGGCAATTATTTCTTCTTACTAATTTTTGATATTTCAGTGCTCTGTTTGTCGTTTGGAATAAATTTGCTGACATTTGATGAGGCGACGTACAATTTTTTCATCAAGTAATATTAATTGCGTATGTATTGTATATAACTATATATATATTATAAGGAAATAGTACCGACGTTACCTATCTCCTGTAAAAGACGAAATAATTGTCCGATAGCTAAAACACGCACAGAATTTGCTAGACGGCATTATAATGTGATAGGCCCGCGCTTATACAACAAAGTAATACGAGATTTTGAAATCATACGTAAGTTTAAGAACAGAATGAAAAATTATATAACTAGTTTCATGATTGAACTGAACAAACACACACACACACACACACACACACGCACACGCACACATACGCACGCATGCGCGCGCGCGCGCGCGCTGACACGGACACACACACACACTTTATTATTTTAGAACTTTTTAAATAAGATTACATTTGAAATAGAATATGGCAGTGAAATTTTGGATTACATGTAAAAATGTGAAGGGCACTGACTACTGTAACACAGGGTAACCTAGCACAGTTACGAGTTCAAAATATCGTACATTACCTCTTCCAATTTTATAAATGTGATTACATTAAGTGTTTTCTCTTTTTGTATTGTACATGTAACCAACATGAATAAATAAATTATTATTATTATTATTCAATTATTTGTGTAAAAAATGATCAAGAAAACATTACTTATGTGCTTTGATGTACTTTAAGTAGCACACCAAATCGCCAGTCGAATCTAAAGTTAGACTATAATAAATTAATTTAGCCCTTCAAAATCAATCCTTTACTTTACGTTTTAAAATTGCCATTGTAATAGCGTTTGGTTTGTCTAACATACATAGATGAAATTTAAATTAAGACTAACTGTCCCCACGATAAGTCGTGAGGAAGATAGCTGTTGGCTTACACCAACTCAGTAACTAAGTACGGTTCAACGTGTCGTGAATACAAAAGTGTTTTACGGAGAAATGGATAAAGTTTTTTTTAGAATTTCAACACGTTTTTTATCACTTATTCTTACACTATTTTATAACGGTTGTTTCTGAACGATAACAAAACTGTTTCTCGTCGAGTTGGTATGCTTCTGTTTTGGTTGAAGAGACGGTTATGTGGTATCGTATACCTATATAATCGCTTAGGGCCTCTCGAGTTGCCAGTGGTGTTAGCTGGGGACCCGGAACCGGTGCTGTTCCATCAATACCTCTATGGAGACGGTGGCAATTGCTGAGCCGCCTGTTACGAGGGCATAACCACCGTTGCTTGAACTGGTTAGCGCCTGATGGGCTACCAGATGCCACTGGCACGACTGGGGCCCCGTCGTCTCGTCTTGAAAACAATCACCATATTTAATGTTCTCTTGCGGGGCGAGGACGGCGCCTTACGAGCTGACAGCGGGCGCTGGCGCGGGCGGCGGGTGTAATGGTGCGCTGTTGGCGGCGCACGTGCCTGCCCAGCCGCCCGCGCCGATGCCTCACCCGACGCAACTCCTCAACGGAATGCGCAAGAGGAAGACCCACCACCTGTGAGCACCCCCCCCCCCCCACCCTCTTAAGCACCTTGAGACGATTCACCCGCTTACGCTGGCTCATAGGCCAAACCTCACCCGTCGTTGTTTTAACCTTTCTTGTCTGTTTAGAATCCATTATCTATGCTTTAGTTGTTTGTACCAAACTGGTCAACACCGCTTACGCAGTGACTGGTACTCTGTATTGAAGAATATTTGTAATTATGTTTTATAAATGTGCAATCTTGGTTTTTATCTGAAAATGTGCTTATTTGTACCAATTGTGAAAGGTATTATGATACAGATTAAGGCAATTTGCTTATCCGTTGTGTGGAATATTTTATATTAGTTATGTGGTGTGTTTTATTTAATATGTTTATTTATATATTGTTATATGCCAGCCTCGACCTAAGCTTAATCGGGCTGTTAAATCACTATATCAAAAATTCAAGGAAAACTAGTTTGATGGAGTACAAAAATATTTTGTCGTGCATGCTTTGAAAATATTAAAGAGCCTTTATGTACTCTAGAAAATTAATAATTTGATAATACTCAATGCTCTCTTTACTTTCGCATACCTTAGTCGCAAGTCCACTTACAAGAATACAATCCTCCAAAGGCAAATCAGCGTTCAATGTGCTACGACCCTTGAGGTTAAGCCAAACGTGATTATATTCAGTAAAACTGCATTAGTCCGCATGCCATTAAGAGCGCTTTATTTGTTGTTGCTTCTGTTTAGCTATCCGAGCGTATTGTATGTTACATCAACTAGATAGTGTCGCCTAGTAGTTTGTAGTTTTGTAGTTTGTAGTATTATTTTAAAACATTTCCCTTACTTTAGGATAACTTTATCCTGTGTTGTAAGGACGTTTTTACAAACATAAACTT
The DNA here is from genome assembly GCA_933534255.1 of Iphiclides podalirius. NCBI lineage: Eukaryota > Metazoa > Arthropoda > Insecta > Lepidoptera > Papilionidae > Iphiclides > Iphiclides podalirius. The sequence goes on along the minus strand of OW152813.1, from coordinate 17,112,868 downwards.
CACGCGGACAAACACCCAGATGCGAAACAACTATCTGTGGGTTGCACAAATAGTTGTCCCGTGTGGGAATTGAACCCACGACCCCCGACGCCGAAGCCAATACCTTGGCCACGGTGCCACGGAGTCATCAACTAGCCTAGTACTCTGGTGTTGAACGAGGTTGATTTATTTGTGAAGTTCTAATTAGTTACACTTGTTCCAGTAGCTCGGAGAGCTACGAGATGCCGAGCCGCGAAACTTCCATGGTCGCATCGTCGACATCGTCTATCGCAGTGTCTGACAGCACCAGTAGAAAGCGAAAATCGTCATCATTGTGAGTATCAATCGCTTCAATGTTACACAACCCTTCTAGAACTTCGTCCCAGAAGAATGGATATCCAGTATTTCTTTATTGTGTTTGTGTCCACTTTACGGCTGCTTCTACAATTGAAATGGAGATTAATTAATGCTTTTTACCAGCCGCGACAGCTCAGTCTTCTGTCGTTCGCGTTTTCAATACAATCGATCAACTTGATTTCTAATCTCGTCAGCCACCAATGAAATTGTTAGTAGTAACTTTCTGTGATGCCTTATCACGTGTTGTACGATGAAGGAAGAAAGTATCGCGTGGAATACATATTTAAACAAATATATTTTGAAGTTATGCAAAGACTGCCAATCCGCGGTGGTCGCTTGGTGAACCGTGCCCTAATACCACTGTGAAGAAGAAGTCTTTGCCCAGTAGTGGGACGTATATATATGCTGTTATTTTATTTTTACTTTTAATGCTCTTTCGTTACTATAACTTATACTACTACTAAAAGTAATTCCCATACAAATCATGTGAAGCCGTGGCGTAAAGTCACCGTTAAAGTGCTAATTATTGTTTACGGACATATTTGAAGCGGTTAATAACAGTGCCAACTAAATATTAAGGCTTCAAAAAAAGACCGTTATAAAAAATTGTACTTTCTATAATATTAGTAATCTTGCTCTAGATTAGACAATAAATTTAACTAACCAAATACCAAAAGCAATAACATGTCCTGAACTGTAAACCAGGTCAGGTCCGAGCCGAGTCGTAGTTAGTGAAATATTTAACGAACGAGACTGCAGCACGCGTAGAAGCTATAATTGCCACCTTGCTACGTCTAAGTTGATGGTTGCAGCGCAATGGGCGTGGCAGATTTGTAAATAAATCAGCCGCCATCGATCGTTACAGAAACCGCGAAATTGTGCCCCTTTTCTGCCATGTCAAAGCGACAATTGAACAATGAAACCAATCAACTAAATGGTTGCCGGACCCCGGCGAAGTAGTCAGGGCTGTCTGTAAATTTACGCGGTAACGGTTTTAATAGATGTATTGGGAGATGATGAATATTGTCTCGTCACCCAAGCTCTTGAATTTCAACACTGCAAAACGTGATGGCCTCATCATCATCAGGTAGCCTGTTATAGAGGTGATAAGTAAATAGTTGATTTAGTATCTCCCTTTGTGGCCAAACCTGCGCTGATCGTCCTTGATATTAGTATCAGGTCTGGAGCAGTTTGTTCACTACATGATAGAGATTTGATCATCACTCTAGGATCATGGAAATATTTACCGTATTAAAACATTTGTTTCATGGCAGTTATATTGTACTTGAAAAATGCGGAGCGTCCTACCTAATCGATTAGGTGTTTTTTGTGGTTTTAAAAATACCCTGTCACCTCTCACATGACATATCACATGACCACATGACAGGGTAATGTGGGGTTCGTACCCACTAAAACTCCGTCGGTGGCCACTTACTGTGCCTGTACGTTTAGAGGGACTCCGGGATCTGCTACGGAACGCGCCGTTGTTCCTCGGTACTACATTTGAGCACGCCTCGGAGAAGAATTAGGTCTATCGGTAAAGCTTCAAGTTGGCGACGGGTTACGTTCTCTTGTACTGAATGACGTCTAACAACGTTATTGTTGGATTTTGTTAAAACATTTTAACGGTGCCTTTGTAGCTGAGTACAGTTTCAAGAACTGTCTAATTAACTGGTTTTTACTAGGGAAATTATTACTCTTTAACAAATTAACGGAAACGGTCTACGCTTACGACGGGTCCGTACATACTGGTCTTGGTACAAAAACGACCTGACCTTATTAGCTCGGGATCAAGAAGCCTTTAAATACATAAAACATTGGGTACACTGCAATACACTTGATCCTGATCAAACAAACCAGCTCTTACGCAAGACTGCCCGCGTCGATCCGCTGAAAATAAAAAAAATAAGTTCTAAAACTTTGTAACTGTAGAGAGTATGGATATATGCTGTTTCCAATTAAAACACACACTAAAAAGAACATTAGCATAGCATTATTTAATTACATTTACTCCTATCGTATCCATGTTTGCACTGGCTACCTCACGAGTTATGCGTTCGATGAAGCTTTAATAGTATTGAAATCGAAAGCAAAATATCATTCAATACCTACTTTCCGACGAAACAAGTTTATAGTGTCGATTAAATGCTATATGTATATGACAAACTATCTCGCTAACTATAAAATCTGTGTAAATCTACAGAGTAGCCGGGGCGATCTACAAAACTGGATAGGTTTGGAAAGGGACTTTATTGTGGAAACTGTTTGTTCCGATCCGCGGCAAAATGTGATATTAACAAGTAGACTATTTCATTTTTATTTTAAACGATTTAATAGTTTATAGGTCACGCAAATTGAAGATCTGTGTGAACAAAAACTACTTGCAAATTTCGCGCAGTATATAGAGCGTGTCGTTACCATCGCGACAATAAATGAACAAACATATAGGGGATAACTTTTTAAAGTTGTATTAAACATTTAAATTCTTTAAACGTCAATATTTACAGAGTTATTAAATTTTCCAAAACAAAGAAATTTAGAACACCCTTACCTATAAAAGCGTAACGTAAAGTTCATTTGTAAAGGTCACAAAGCATATGAATGGGTTGAATGAATTTAAAAGAGACAAAACATACTGTTAGAAGGAGAGGCTTGTAATACGACGCTGTGGCGCGAGTTGTATAGGATGTTACAAATTTTGTTTCTTTTTTACTTAATTAGTTTGTTTGAAAAATATTTTTTTTAATTATGGATTTTGTTTAACGTTAATATTTTTTTATGATTATTGGCAAGTAGCGTTAGGCGTGTGTTCATTTATTGCCGCGATGGTAACGACACGCTGTATTAATCAGTAAGGAAAACTTGATTAAGCAGTAAAAAAATATTTCTCTAGCTTCCGTATGGCCACGGAGCAGTGTTTACTGTTGCACGAATGTAACCCGGGGAAGTACCACGACCTTACCAGAAGGCCAACTTGGACTTAGAGCGATAGATGCCTTATATACTCAAGCGTTTCGTCCGATTTATGAGGTAAACCGGACCCACTTTATTAAAAGATGGAAACCCGTCTTCCACTTTTAACCTCCCAGACTTTTTTATATAGTATTTATATTTTTAATTTCTTTTAAAACCTTCCGTGGACCTTAAGGAACACTAAAAATTAATTAGCCGAATTGGTCCAGCCATTCTTGAGTTATACGTTTACCAAAATTAATTTTTATTTATTAAGATAAGATACGACGCATACGTTTTGATCGAGTTGATAGTTTATAAATCTCATTATACTCTCCAATTAATTATACAGATTTAATGTGCGTAAAAAAAATCACAACTGACATCCCTATTCACTAAGAGGTTGCCATGGAGCAAATCAAAGCAACTTATTGCTACCGAAAAGTTCCACCTGCCCGCTCTGTAAACCTTTATAGGAAATCAGTTGTAACTGTTAAAGAAATTTCACTCAACCTTTTTCACGACCCATTTACACTATAACTACTCTTTTATGCAAACGTTCCAATCCCAAAATACAGATATCATATTTTCGACTATTTTATTACCTACGCAAAATATATTGCAGTAGTTTATATATTTATTTATACTTTAACTAGCTGACTCGGCCAACGTTGTTTTGCAATATAAATTATTATTTCTAGAGGAATCGGAACCATGCATAAACTGTTTGACAGGTTACACAGACACAGGTACAGTGTGTATGGAAAAATATACACCGACATATTTGACAAGTTGACAGGTACAGTTTGTATAGGAAAATAAAATTGTTGCTATTTCGATTTTCCATACAATTTTATAGCCAAATCGGTCCAGCCGTTCTCGAGTTTTAGCTAGACTAACGAACAGCAATACATTTTTATATATAAGATTGTACTGTACTATTAATGTAAGCAGAAAGGGCGATTGGATAAAAGAACAATAAAAGGGGATAATTAAAACACCGCTTGGAATAAACATGGATGTTGATTTGAAATATCTTCACTCCGGTTTTCTCTTAGTTTTATATTTACTTTTATAGTGAACCATGAACCATGAAAAGGGTTACTCAGGGAGTTCCTGAAATTCAAGTATAAAATGAAAACAGACCGCGATAGTCAAAGTCGGTTTTGTTTTTCGTTATTAAAGATATAGCCGTTTTTTCTTGGTAAATCGTGTAATTTGGAAATAAAAAAAAAATAAAAAATACAGAAAGCAATGATCTAGTATAGAAAAAAAAAAGTAAAAAAAATAAGTGTGTAAATGATCGTGACACGAACCGCGCCCTTCTGTTTCGGGGCCGCCCGAATACCGACCGAGCTATTATAAATATTTTTTCGACGAAATTTACCGTCATATTCGAATTATATCTAGATTGATCTTCGACCCAGAATCTACGCACATACTAAATTTTATGAAAATCTCCGAGATTCCGATTATATATATATATATATATATATAATAATCTGTACGGAAAGTAGAATTCTCTCCTTTCCGTCCTACCTTATACTTCCAATGAAATGTTATAGACAAGGCGGGTTTTTATACAAGTTACAGGTACTTTTATATTTAAATATTCAGACAATCAGTTAGGAAGTAACAAAATACAGTTATCATGAGAATATTTTGTGAAATACAAACTATAATTCTTAAGTACAATTAAATTTACTGACCTTTAAAACTTACGTATCACGTGATATCACCAACCCCTTTAGTTTCGTACCTTTCGGTCGACTTCTGCGAAAAGTTTATCCTTTTTGTGCCATATTACCAACTTGCTTTAGATTTGTTTGCTACCCCAGTTGCTATAAACTTGTTTTTTATTGTTTGTTAACAAAAGTTCTTCGCCACGGCGTTGCATGAAAAATATTTGGTCCAACATTGCCTTTTTATAGACTGCTACAAACTTTTTATTCGAGTGTAATTTGTAAATGTTTAGTAATAGCGAATTATGTGCCTTGAAAGAATGTTTGTTTTAATAATATTAGAGAAAAGATAAAGTTAGTTATAAGTATATAAAAAGTTAAAGATGTTCGAGCTTAGGAGTTACTGTAATCATAATCGCGCCGTGAGCGCCGAAAAATTTTTCGACAACTTTTGGCTTAATTATTTTATTTTGTTATCTATTCATTGAAATAAAATGAATATTAAAACATAAAAATGCGATAATACTTATATCTTATTGTTAGTTTTATGACACATGTACCTAAACTTCAACTTTTTGTTCCAAAAGAGCATACAAAAGAAACAGCGGCAAAGACTTCCTCTGATCCATGGGTATTAGGGCATAGACCACTATGCGACGCCACTGCTGACTTTGAAATATATTTTTTGTCATTATATCGAAAATATGAAGGTTTCCTCCCGATTTTTCCTTCGCCGCTGAGGAGGTGATAATTCAGCTAAGTGCTGACTATTTCATTGGTGCCAGCAAGGGATTTGTACTCAGCTTGCTCGAGTGTAAGCAATTATAAGCGATCGCCCGACTATTGACCTACCACAGTCACATTCTTTTAGATTATATTATGTTATCATGTATTAATTTAAATGAAATGGATATTGAAATAGAAAAATCATATCTATAAATTTTAGCTTTCAAAGTGTTCATCTATTCAATACTACGTTTCAGCTTTCTTTACAAAACATCAAACTACTGCAAAACCACGACAATACTCTTATTTTATTGTTAGTTATATGACACATGTTCTCTCACATCATTTCTATCTTCCATAAGAAAATATACTTGTTTCTATATAAATATCTTGGGGGATAAATTAGGGGAAATATTTGGCTGCAAAATCATAGGCCGCAAATGGTCTTATTAAACAGGTCCGAACTATTAATAGTGAAACCAGTGATGGGTATTATGTTGACTTTCTACAAATTCCCGCCCATAGACGTAGATGATACTTGATCGAAAATTCGGGTGCCATCCGAGGGGCAATATATAATTGCTTATTAAAGTTCCATACCAAGATCGCCTCGAGGGGAAGGCACTTCGATTACACGATTACACCGGTTGTTTTGTATCTACGCACCGTATTCCGGTTCGCAACGTCCTCGCCCTTTTATTTACGGCGCATTAATAAAGTTTGGTGGAAATTATAGACGAAGATTGAAGAGAGCCCCTTATAGGCCGCCATTATCTAATATTAATTTTGTTTCGAAGAAGGTGACAAGCGAGCAGGTGGTTCAAGCACTGTTAAATGATAGCCGTAGAGCCGTGTTGGCCGAATTACAATAACGGTGCCGGCACCAAAAAATTGTCAAGTGTACATTATCACATGCTTATCGGTGAAGGAAATATGCGCGAAGAAACCCGAAAGCTTTCGAAAATATAATATAAAAAATATTCGATGATACGCGTAGTCTGCCCGTCCGCGGTGGGGCCGCGTGGTGGACTACGCCCTCATACTCTCTGATGCGGCCTTTATTGGGACGTTTTGGGCGGTTGCTAAGCGATTACCGCGGCTCGTGACAACCGCGTGGGATACACGGTTAATCGGCTCGCGGGCGAAATGCATACATCCATTTCACGATGGCCGTCCCGTAAATCTATCCCTCTCTCGACTGCTCGATACCAACAAAAGCTGCTGCGTGTCTTTACCACAGTGTATGAGAAGCTTGGGTAAGAATGTCGTACCAGGGTGGAATGGCTAGCCCGTCCTGTTAAAATATTAAGAAAGAGCATAAAACTAACCCTGCCATTGTTTGAACGTACATAAGTGACAAATTTATTATTTTATTGTTTTATTTATCAGTGGCAATAGCAGCACTTTTGACGACGATGGCACAGAAGTATCCCGATCAACACGCACCCTGCCTGATAAGAAGTATGTGTACCGTTTTTCCCGAATTATTCCACACCAAAGTCAATATAAGTTGTATGAAAGATATATTTTCAATTTATTCTGCTCGCATATAATTCTTCATTTAATTATATCAATTTCGAAAGCTTTGCAGCGTCTTTTGTTCACATGCAGTCTGAATTTTTGAACTTCCACGGGTTGGTAAAATGAAACACTTTAATACATGGCCAGAACAGTAAGTAAATTTATAAGCGTTTTTGTATAGAAATTTTTGTGGGTGTCTAAATAGCCTCTGTTTACACCCCTACAGAAAACCTCTACATGGACTTTATGAATTTGTTTTAAAGTCTAGTACATTGGGTATTAACATCGACCAGTTACTCTTGCCAAGTAGTCACGAGCTAAATACATAAATATTGAAGGAACGTACCGGTTCCTTCGTCATTCATTTGTTAAATGCGATTTTTAAGCGCGGCGATTTGTTTTACGGTTTATTACAACGAACACTGCGCTGTTTGACTGGCAGACAGAATCACAGCGAGATCGAGAAACGCCGCCGCGACAAGATGAACACATATATATCGGAGCTGAGCTCGATGATACCCATGTGCGGGGCTATGTCTCGCAAGCTGGACAAGCTGACTGTGCTGAGAATGGCGGTGCAGCACCTGCGCTCGGTGCGCGGCGCCCTCTCCGCTGGCCCGTTGACCGCTCGGCCCCGACCCTCGTTCCTATCCGAGAGCGAGATGAACTCTCTAGTGCTGCACGCGGCCCACGACACCTTCTTAATGGTGCTGGGCTGCGACCGCGGGAGGCTCCTCTACGTCTCGACGTCAGTCAGTCGAAAGTTGAACTACGACCAGGTGAGCTTTTGCAGTTGTCAATTAGCGCCGAGGGTGCGTCGTCTGTCCGCGATTTAGCACGCCCGTAGACGCTCGAGTCGAGTCGAAACGGGCGAAAGGCCCGCGACTGAGAAACGCTGCGCAGTTCGGTTGGTACACACGGAGATTTCCACTAGCCTGTAGGTAACGACGTTAAAGACGTTATTCGATGTTGTCAACAATTTATTGTGCTGATATACAAGCTGTTTTCGTTGTTAACTCAAAATAGCACGATGATAAGTACAAACCAGATTGTTGTTCTGCACTCGCTGTCGCTTACATTGTAGCGTAGATCTGGCCTTCGCGAGCGCCATGTTACTTTATGATCATCGGACAACGACCATGACGCCGCATTTAAAGATAATGATTGTTCTGTGTGCAGAGATGGTCGCTTTGGTATCAAGTAGCGCAGTGGTTCTTAAACATTGTTCTGTGTCGTATTTTTCAGTCGGAACTTTTGGGCCAGAGTTTATTCGACATACTGCATCCCAAAGATGTGGCGAAGGTTAAGGAGCAGCTATCTGCCGCCGACCTCAATCCGCGCGAGCGTCTCATCGACGCGAAAAGTTAGTACCGCCTGGTCACTCACGCATTCACAATTCTTCCGTACGTCATTTGATATTTGCTAATTATTATTTATTTTATTATTATGTTAAACGCACTTTTAAAATTTCACTTTTTTACATTCATAATTCTTGCCCATTTTAAATTTACTCTCACTTATTGTTTTCTTGATTTTACGCGAATATTATACATATTAAATGAAATTACTTTGCGTTTTTTTTTTATTTTGATTTAAATTCCCGACGTTTCGAACAATAAAAAACGCAATAAAATGCGTAAAGTAGTTTCATTTAATATTTACTCTTACTGATAATAATCACTCATTACATGATCATAATTGACAAGTTCAAAATTCGTCTTATTTTAGTTTATTTGCTACTATCGTGCCCTAAAATTAATTAAGCTTAAATAATTGCCACGCACCAACTTGTTTCTATTTACACATTATCATTTCGAAATTTTCTGTTGTTTACTCCATACATTTGGTTAATTTGTTGTTATGCTTGTATCATTCGTCGCAGTAGAAAAAGGCAAGACGGATAAAATTTTACTTCGATACGATTGCTTCTTAAGCGATTTGTTGCGAGACGACTTGCCTTTTATTTGCATTTGCGAAATCCAATGGAACATTTCCGACGTTCAAGGGCGAATACTGACTCTCAAAGTAGCATACTTTTCCGCAAGAATATAAAAGTTACAAGACCATTGATACAATTCGTATTATGAACTTTTATTTGGAAATGTAAAATTTGATTTTTTAATACACCTATTTGCAAAAAGGTATGCCTATCAATACGTACAGTACTTAGAAGCTGTGTGTATCATGGTACGTTCTTTGCTTACTGGCGAATTTAAAAAAAAATCATTGTTATTGCCTCTTGACCCTTACCCCCACAATACGATAATACCGTCTCTCATATGTAGTACAAACAAGTATAAATACGACTACAGTTTAAACAAGTTTACGCGAGTTACTTCGCGATGTTCCATTCTGCTAAAACGCTGTCTTGCATGGTAACCGATTCCGGCACCTACTTAACGGGCCTAGTGCGGGGCCAGGGGACAACGCTGCTCCGCGATCGCCGCCCTTTTTGTAAACGGGTACACACCCGGGCCAGGGTAAACAACGCTGTTTACCCTGGCTTCCGCAACTGCTGTGTGCTTGTCGCACCCGATCCCACGACTCACACGCGGCCATAATCATGCGCAGCGATGCTACCGGTGAAGGCCGACGTGGTGACGGGCGCGTCCCGGCTCTGCCCGGGCGCCAGGCGCTCCTTCTTCTGCCGCATCAAGTGCCGCCCCAACGGCACCGTGGGCACTCTCATCAAGGAGGAGGCGTGCAACGGCACCAAGATCAGGAGGAAGCAGAACGAGCGGAAGTACTGCGTGGTGCAGTGCACAGGTACGGATACCGGCCGGATTTTATTCACTTTATCTGATGGTCTCGCTTACGGCCCTTTGACTTTTGGCCTGGTGAGCGAGGTAGCCGGGCTGTTGCTGCAACCTTAGGAGTGCAATCAATGGGCGGCGGTTGGCAATTACAATCAGGTGATCCGCCGGCTCGCTTGGCACCTTCTCATATAAAAAAAATGTTGTTAATTGAATACTTTTCTTAAATGACAAAGAAAAATGTCAAATTAAACTTTTAGATTTTATTGCTTTACTGAACATAAGTTGTACAGAAAATAAAATAAACAGATTTTATTGAAATCGGAAGTTGGGAAGCTAGATGAATCTTATTATCGTGGGGTATTCTTTAAAATTCAAATGTCTCATGGGGAAACGGCCAGAGATGTGTAATTTTTACCTCGACGGTTGACCTCAGTACGTTGTGAGGTGGTCCGGGACTCCTTACGGAACTCACCCCTGTATAGGAGTGAACATGCTAATTGTTATGTGAAAAGTTTGAGAAAGTATACCTTTCCCAATACCCTTTTTGCTTAGGAAACACTGGACGGGTCCACAAAGATGGATGACAGGAACCACACTCCGAGCGTCTGTGAACTCAATCTCAAAGTCGTCTTTACCACGGTACCTTAACTGGATTCAATACGCCCGGGACTAGGGCCGACGGGGTGGACAACTGCCAAGAGTAGAAGTGACTGAATGAATGCGTCTGCATTATTAGGCAAACTGGATAAATACCAAAACGAGAAATTACTTAATGCGTTGTTTGATTTCTTACATATTAAATACTTAATGAATTGTCTAATTAGGATACCTTAAGTCCTGGGCGTCAGCCGAGATGGAGGCCTCCGGAGCCAGTCCCGGTGATGACGCGGGCGAGGAGGCGGAGCCGGGCAGCCTGTCTTGTCTCGTGGCGGTGGGCCGAGTGCTCAGTGACCTGTCGCCACTGCACAACCAGCTGGTGCCCACGCCAACGATGCAACCGGCGCGGCCACTGCAATACGTTTCCCGTCACACCACCGACGGGAAATTCCTGTTCGTCGACCAGAGGTGAGTACGCTGCACCGCCGCGTGATGGGGTCAGAATGGCGTTTCTTTGTGTGGGCAGGTGGCAAGGGAGCTGGCTGTTCGACTGCGTGAAGTGAATACCGCCGCCCATGGGCATCTGCAACACTAGCAGGGTCGCAGATGCGTTGCCACCTTTTAATCTGGCTAAACGGACGGAACGCAGAAGTGTAACACTTCTACTTTACGCCGGTCTTCTGTGAGGTCGGTCCGGACGTGGACCTGTCCATTCGTGCAACAGTGGAAACTGTTGCGTGGCCCTACCACAGTCATAAGGTGTGATGGTGGTAAAGGTTTTTCGCTTGTGTTAAGTGCTAACCGCCGCCCATGGACGTTTGCAACGCCCGCAGGGCTGTTGCGTTGCCACCTTTTAATAAATTGGGCCGCGGCCACCTCGCTCAACAGACGAAACGCAAAAGAAACAACACTTCCACTTCACGCCGGTCTTCTGTGGTGTCTGCGAACCATTGCGCGGCACTACTATGTCCCCGTTTGTCGTCTTCCACGGTAGTGTCATAGCTTGTTCGCACTTTGACTCGAAAAGGGGGAGGAGCCACGCGGCTCTAGATCTGAAGTGTGGCATTGAATGTTTCCAGAGTGACCCTCGCCTTGGGCTTTCTACCGCAAGAGCTGTTGGGCACCAGCCTGTACGAGTACGTGAGCGCCCCCGAGCTGAGTATGGTGGCGCGCACACACAAGACGGCCTTGCTGCAACGCGACGCCATGCACACGTCGCCCTATTACTTCCGCCGGAAGGACGGCACCATGGCGAAGATCACGACCCACTTCAAGCCGTTCAGGTATTGTTTTATAAATAAATATAAAATTAATATTTAGGGCACACTTTCACACAACGCTCTCCAGTCCCAAACTAAGCGATGCTTGAACTATGGGTACTAGATAATTGATAAACACACTTAAAAATACTTTGTTTTTGCAAATAAATACATATTGTCCAGTATGCATCATACAGGCACTGGGAAAACACCGTGTTCATCACACAATATTTTTCCAGTAGCGGGGATCGAACCCACACCCTCTGGCGCAAGAGGCAGGTGCACGACCGACTTCGCCAATCGCGCCGTCTATTTATTTAAGAAAGCCTCATATCATCAGTCATATGATCGCCGTCCAGGCGTTGGTTTGACTTGGAAGCTTATACGGAAGAAGTCCTAACAAATTTGATTCACTTCTCAGTCGAAAACACTGCGCCAATTCCAGGAACCCGTGGTCGAAGGAGGTCGAATGCCTGGTCGCCAACAATACCGAGGTGGTGGAAACTTTCGCCACCCTCGAGCCAGATCCGCTCTCGCCATACGATATATTCAAGCAGAGTGAGTTTGTGTGACATACCTAGCTTGTCACTGCCAGGGTTGGCGGCCCTTGCTTACTTTGTCACGCTTAACCAAACAGCTCACTTCAACAGGGTCGTACGGCATTTATCCGGACTTTACCCTGCTTACCTTGTCGCGCTAACCAATCACAGCTCGCTTCCACAGGGTCGTACGGCATTTATCCGGACTTTACCCTGCTTACCTTGTCACGCTAACCAATCACAGCTCTCTTCAACAGGACGACAGTTTGTGTTCTTTTTATCCAGACTTAGCAGCTTCGAACGAGAAAAAGTTGGGCGAGGAGAAAAGTTGGAGTCTGAGCTGGGCTTCATTTCGTAACATACAAAATTACAGGTCGTGCGCAACAGGTGTCCTTCCCGCTGCCGTAAAGAAGACGTTGAATATCGCCGGTTGCTTAAAGCAAAATTGCTCTAGCATTAGACATGCTATTCCGCCCGCATGCGCCTGCCCAATTCCAACTAACGAACTAACCTTCTTGTTCCTTTTTTGTGTACTACTAATGATCGTGTTCCCGCTGTCTTAACACTAACTTGTTCACCAACTGTACTAATCATATTACTACTAACTCCTCAACCGTTCCATTTTCTTAAATCTCCCGATACCTTTGGTTCATTTTATTTATAATCTGTTGTCCTTTTAGTTCTGCTATTATCAGTAACGTTTGTTTGTTTTTCCGGATATCTTGTGGGGGTGGACTTTGTAATTTATGTACAGTTACGCTACGCGTGTTTTGATAGTTCGGGTACCAATGTTTGCTATTAATTTCCATAACCATTGTCTCTAAACTCATTAACACTTATGGATTCTCGTCCGTCTCTATCTGTCCACCGCAGGGGGGAAAAAGACTACGAATAAAGAGCTTATATAAATAACCTAATAATGTTTTATACATTCGACCGCGTCCAGTACAGCGTCCCACTAAACAATACGAACACTATACAACACCACGACCGAACAATGTCCACAAACAACACAGCAACATCAGAACGGCCACTACGACCACTCCGACCACTACGACCACTACGAGCACTCAACACACAGATACAGCACCAACAGCGAACCGAGCAGCCGGGCAACGATCGCGACGCGAAGGTGCATCGTTTGTTCGCAGGCGCGGACTCGCTAGTGGACGCGTTCGACTGTGACATAGCTGGTGCGCTTTCAGAGGGCGACGCAGAAATGCAACGGCTCATCGATTCGCAGCTAGAGTCCCACAAGATAGGTAACGCGATCGCGGAGGACGCGCTGCGCGACTCCTCCTCGGAATTCTCCCCGGAGCTGCCCGCCGACCTGCTGCACGACGAGCTCTTCGACCAGCAGGTGAGGCGCCTTTGTCAAAAGCTCACTGGGTATAAGCTCTTGAACCGGCAAGAATCAGCGGTGCTGCTACGCTATTGGTCAACGACCCGATCTGCACCGTCCGCCCTTCTTGCCGACCCCCTCCACGCACGAGATTCGCCTCGTTATAATATACGTTATAACAACTGCGTTCATCTGGAATGACTGCACGCAAATCCATCTGGTGAGATAGCAACTAGAGGTAACACCCCCCCCCCCCTCCAGTAAGCCCCCCTCTTGCCAGTCGCTGGCAGACGAGTTGCCTAACGCGCCGACCACCCGTCCCCCAGCAGCCGGTGCACGGCGACAACGTGCTCGGCGCGCAAATGGCGCACAACTACATGCAGATCCGCAACAACGTGACGCTCGCCGCGGCCGGCGGCGCGAACTCGCCGCCGCCCACCGGGCCCGTGAACGGGCTGAGGGCGCACGGCACCCCGCCGCCCGCCTCGCCGCCCGCCGCCTCGCTGGGGCTGGACGGGAACGGCGAGGCCGCGATGGCGGTGATCATGAGCCTGCTGGAGGCGGACGCGGGCCTGGGCGGGCCGGTCAACTTCTCCGGCCTCCCGTGGCCCCTGCCCTGAGGCGTCCCCAACCCGGAGCGCGAGGAGCGTACGCAATCTCAGCAATTTCCCCAAAACACCATAGCACCACCTTAGCTTTCGATAATTGCGATCCAATTTTCGACGTTCGCTCTGGCTCCTAATTCGGATCCAGTTTTCGACGTTTGCTCTGGCTCTTAACTCCGATCCAGTTTCCGACGTTTGCTCTGGCTCTTAACTCCGATCCAGTTTTCGACGTTTGCTTTGGCTCTTAACTCCGATCCAGTTTTCGACGTTCGCTCTGGCTGTTTACTCCGATCCAGTTTTCGACGTTCGCTCTGGCCAATTAAATCAATTCACATGACGCGACGCGCACCCGTGGTTTCGATCTATTTTAATATTTTAAACTCTCACGGTCCTTTGATTGAATAAAAACCTAGTGGCTGGATATTGTTACCACCCGGTATGATGAAATTCCCTTTAGCTAATTGTCAAATTATATCTTTAGATATCTATGTAATAAAACAATATTTTCGGATCACAGAGTATAAAAAGGTGCTCCTAGATCTCTTAATCAAATCTGTTTACACTTAAAACCTCTGATGCATATGTCATTAACATCTAAAATTCAATTTTAAAAACTTACATATACATATTACGGGAACATCGAGCACATTTATTAATTATAAAGATGATAGCAATTAGGAAATTACCTTCTCTTCAGTCCCTTGATAAACTACTTTTTTGTTCCTCATTAAAATAACGCAAATTACCTCTTGAGAGCATGCTGGTAATGAGTTACCTATAAAAACGTATTATAAACGACGTGAATCCACAGGTAGGTCGTATAGAAAGAGAAGAAAGAAAATGTATAGTGTCGTTACGTTTTTTTTTTATATTTATAAGATCGTTGGTGTTTTAAAATGTTTAGTTTCAATTCTCGACGTATTATAAATGCGTATTTCTTTATAGAAAGCAAAATATTTTAAAAAAAATTTACATCGCGTAATGTGATATTCGTCTCACGGTGCTGATCGAATAAAATCGAAATTTTTGAAGACGTGACGCATATTTTGCTTTCTCTTTTTATTAGAATAATTTTATTAAACAAAACTTTTAATAGCTTTAATTTTTTTTTGTGTGATTCGTTAACCATTTATTAAGTGAAGTGTAAATCTTTTATTAATATATTAAGATTTTTTTGATTACCTATATTTTCAATGTTCTTATATAATATATTTCGTTGTATTGTAATATTATAGATTTATGTTGGTTTCATGGTCTTGGTAGTCTAACCTTAGACGAGTTTATTATTTAAATGATTTTGCCATTTGGGAGGGAGAGGATTTCGATCCTTTGTTGTTGTGAATAAATTGTAGATGGCGTTTAAAAACTACTTCAAACGAATTTTCTTTGAAATTATAACGTTGATTGGAAAACAACTAATGGAGAATGAGAAAAAAATTCTGAATTGAAATTATCGTGAACAGTTTAAAGGTTTTGGAAATTTCCTTCTAATCTGATTTCATTTGGCTTGTTGTAAATGACCAATGAATAAACTTAAATCTTTTTAATTCTTAATAATTTGTAAGTAACTTGCTTGAATCAGTGAGGAAACGATTATTATATTATTTCACATTAAGACTCAACGTTGCGTAATGTAAACTGTAAAAGAGGTAATTTGAGTCAATGTCCCTTCTAATTTAATTACGCCACGATAACGCAAACAGTAAATGATTGATTAAAATGACCGATTTTTACAGGCGATTGATTGTTCATAGAATCTAAAATAATTTTCCGTCTATATAACTAAATTTTAAACTCACTCGTCTTAAAGTTTCAACTTTTCGAAAACTGTACATGAACTTATACAGCCGCCTTTTTGGTGCAAATATTAAAATGTTTACTGTCTATTTACGTAATAATAAATTGTATACGTGTCGATTATGGAAGCACGGGGCGTTTAAACCGTCGAGCGCTAATCGAGAAGGAAGGAAATTTTTGGGAATTTGACAATTTTCGTCATTCGACTATTTTTTATACGGCATTTTGGGGAAGTAATTCGCGCCCGGCGGTCTCTCGCCACGACATATGCTCACTTAATTTAAGTGCCATTACTGTAACCGCTTATTTATCATAGTGTTATGACGGAGAAAAAGAAAACATAGGTATATAAACAAAATGTTACTAATAATATACTAATCCAATCAAATAATTAATCTATAATAATCAAGTTAACGAATCTGGACTTTGTGGATCGCCACCTTTGGGTAAAATAAAAATAAAAAATACATTAAGCACTCTAGCGCTGATATGGGGCTGATAATTCTGCGAAAGCAACTGCCCTACAATTTGCCGTTGGCTGTACTTTTAAAAATTTCGTACGCTAATACCTACCTCGTGAACATTTTTGGTAATTTCTTTCTGATCTGATTTCATTTGTATTGTAGTAAATGACCGATGAGTGAATTTTTAATACTTTAATAAATCTTTTTAGTTCTCGACAACTTGTTAGTCACTCGCTTGAATCGGAAGAGTGCAGATACGATTATTATCTTAGTTCACATTAAGACCCCAACGTCGCTTTCATACGAAGATCCAAAACGTGAACCTGTATAGTCCAGCCTCCGCTCCACGATTTCGTTGTCATTGTTTATTCTTCGTACATAAACGCATACATAATTACATATATAATAAATGTATTCATAAGTGAGTTGGAAGCATTGTACCTACGTGTCAGTCGCAGCAACTAAAGCGCGGTACATCTCTCTAAATTTAGTAGCGGGATTGTTGTATGTTAAATAGAAAATAATTTGTGAGAACGCGAGACCATTCAATGTTTTATTAGTACGCTGTTCCTCGCTTCAGTGGAATGCAGCTAATCTCAGACTCCCGTCAATTTTGTCGACTCACTCACGCCGGTACAATTAGTGGTATGTGTTTTGCTTAACTCGAGTAAACGATATATGTAATTTAACTGTCGGCCTTCAGCGGTCCGCATCTTGGTAGTCGTGTACAATCATCGTAATATTTTACTGTACGCTTTAGATGTTCGCTCGTTCTGTACATTTTGTACGTACGTATTAGTAAACCGTTCGTAACTTACTAAAAATCATACAACAAAACATCAATCACACACACCAGTGTATGTGATTGACGTTTTGTTGTAAACTTAACATCAATCACACACACCAGTGTATGTGATTGACGTTTTGTTGTAAACTTAACGGTTGTTATTGTAGTAATAACCGTAAAGTTAGCCAATCACTTTATTTTAGCTGGTTTCTTTAACAAATTTGTATGAAAATTTTATTTTTATCGCAATGTCGACCCGTTTCGTCTTGCACAAGACTGTGATAAAAACCACCTCTATATTATATCCAAAATATTTTATAGCTTTTTTGATAACTGAAAGTTTCGAGAAACTACTATTATCGCCTCCCGAAGTTTCGACGATTGGTGAACGCATATTTCGTTCTTTGTTTTTATTTTTGTAATTACGTAACACTAATTTAACATCAACGTGACGTTTACCACAGACAGAACGCAACGTCGGTCACCGATTACGGTCGAAACGTATGGACACTTGACTCACCCCAAAAAGGTACAGCACGGGTGACTGATAAGTAAAGTTGTATTGTTGTTTCGTTTATAACAAGTTTGTAATGATTATTATTTCTGTATATTATATAAGTGTTTCGTATACGTTGTTTCATTTCGCTTGACGGCGTTGCGAGCGGTTTGCCATTGTCTGCGAAATGAGCTATGCGATCTTATGATTATGCTTTTGCGAAAGCCTCGTAGCATTACGTATTGTAATCGGTTAGTTAATAATAATTGTATCTTTAGTTTTACAATTGTCTATGCTGTGTGCCGAAGTGCAACTATTGCTTGGTGACTCGTTACATAATAAATGTTTTTAAGCTTACCAAATAGTATTTTCATTGAAGCCGGTTCTCATATCTATATCATGATTTTAAGCGAATATTATACATTGTTGGAATGAAACTATTTTACGGAATATATTGGGTTTGATTGAGATTTTTAAATTCCCGTCGATTCGGACCCTTTCCATCGTTCACGGTCGCGGGACAGAGTTGTTTCACGCCTTAACGTCAGAGTTAACTCTGGCTACCGTCATTAAATTTATTATTCATTATTATTCCGATATACGCAAAAGGTGTTTATGGTGTCTTGAGGTCTTAATTTTATAAATTTTGGGATCCCAAGCTGACGATGAAGCCCAACCGTTTTCTCTATTTAAATTAGGATGTTTCTTTATTTCAACGGGAATTCAAAAATCTGATTAAACGCGATAAAATCCGTAAAATAGTTTCATTCGACAAGTCGTTTCTTTTAAATAATTTTAAAAGAAAAAAAAATTTTGTAAAATTTTAGTCGGCGGTGCGAAAGATTAGTCATGATGTCCACCAGATACCAATAAACTACGTACTTGCATCACTTCATAGGTGCACTAACGCTTCCTATACTACAAAAATATTATTAGAGAAATAAAGGTAAAACAAAGACACCCGTGTATGTATGTATGTATGTATGTATATTTTTACTGGTTACACCAATCGAAAAACTATCCAAACTAATTCATAAACCGTGAACATTGTATACTTTTGCTTAGCGTGCATCCGCTCTGGGCCGATGGGGGCGGGGCGTACGAAAGCGGCCGGGGGCTTTTTCGGCCCGTCTGTATGTGCGAATAGCGATGCGACCGAAGCGAGTGAAATTGCGGCGGATGAATATTCCGCGCTGTCGCAGCGTTCCCCGTCGCCCGTCCACGGTTGCGGGCCGACGCGGCCGATGCGTCCGTTCGCGCCGCCGCCCCTACTCCATCTGGTCGCCGTATTTGTTGGTGGTGGGGGGCGCGGGGGCCGGGAAGGCGGGGGGCTGCGGCCTCGAGCGCGTTACGTGCGGGACGGCGCTCGGATCCACCCTGAAACGGGAAACGTCGCTATTTGTAAACTAAAAATATTTATTTAAAAAAAAAAAAAAAAGGACGGACGACCCGTATCGCGTTGTGGGTGGTGTACCCGCCTCCTGCGCCAGAGGGTGTGGGTTCGATGCCCACTGCTGGAAAAATTTATAAAACAAAGAGTAACATTATTATTAATAAACATGACTATAACGAAAAGTAGAACCCCTTTACTCGTCTGGGCATCGATTTATTTCAACCAAAGCCAAGATACAATTTCTTCTTGAGTTAATTGGAACCACGAGTTTGGTAAAGTAGTTGCTAATCGCTGGCCAATTTGTGATGTTAAAAACAAATACTTTCTCGTCTGGTTTTGGTTGTGTGCTATGACAGAGGCAGGCAGCAGCATCTACTGTTGCACGAAACCGCTACATCTCTATAGTAAAGTAACAGCGTATATATGTCCCACCGCTGGGCAAAGGCCTCCTCTGTACAGATGGTATTAGAGCATAGTCCACCAACTGGCCCCACTGCGGATAGGTGGACTTCACATTCCTTGAAAACATTTTTTGTTTTTATTTCGAAAAGATGCATTCTTACGATGTTTTCCTTAACCGCTGTGGATGTGATAATTCAGTACTTAAAATAATTATCAATTTGATCGGTGCCAGCACTGGGATCGAACTCAGGTTGCTCAAGTATAGTGAACTCAAAGCGAGCGCCCGGACAATGAGCTATCACGGCTCCAAACAATAGTATTTGTACCGTCTACATTTCGCCTGGTGAGTGAGGTAACCAGGTCTATACTTATAGACTGACGCAACTGTAAAAATCTATACTATCGGAATCAGAGCTTCAGTTGTACATCAATGGACATTTAAATGATCAGTTAGGGTCAAAATTGACCCAACCCACTTGTAAGGATCCTGCCGAGAATCCACGAACTCGCCACGGTTTCGACGACGGAGTTCTTCATAGGAGAGTGACGGACGTGCTGGTATGTTGTCCGGGCTGTTTACAATGGGCACTGCAAATTGAATTAATTTCTGTTTACTATATTATATATAATTACACTGAAAGCAACTCTTAGTCATTTAACAAGCACTTTCAGCTCGGTTTGGTTAGAACTGCTTTTTAAAACTGCTTTTTAAAAATTTATATTTGGTGTTTTTTTTTCTTCAATTTTATTAAATATAAAGGGTTTCTATATGATACTATTCACTATTTATCAATACACACATATTCACATCAATCAAACCTTGTCGGGTGTTATCATCATAATTTAACATAATTCAGATACACATATCTAAAGGAAAATGAATTTCATGTACTCAATATAAAAAATGTAAATAAACTAATAACAGACTCATAGATATTAATGCTTAGGACTCCCGTATCTTAATTTACCAGACCTTATTTTGAGCTATAAGGATTAAAATTTAAGAGACAGCTGATTAATCAATAAATAATAACACAATCAGTTCCGTACCTTCAGCACCAGGCCTGAAGGAGTCATCATTGAACAGAGGGCGATCGGTATCGAGATCAAGTGAGTTGCCCGGCCCTGCATCTGAATAGATTTCGTTTGGGGTAGCGCCAAACATGGTTGTTGTTTGTTTTGGAGGTGCCGGTGTCCTGGATAGAAATATTTATGTCACAAGGACAACAGTAAATTTCTTAACACTGCAAAGACGATATGATTTTATTTGATTCTTTTAAATGTTGAATTAAATTAAAACATTAATAAGCAACTAATTTGTATAGTCCTAGCCCACATGACATGATGTCAAGAATGCTAGCTGCACTGAATGAAGGTAACACCATATAAATGTCCCACTACTGGGCCAAGGTCTCCACCACATGACCACACTGCATATTGGCCGACTTCACATATTTGTCAAAATATGTTTTTCTATTATTTCGAAAATATGTAGGTTTCCTAGTATGTTTACCTTCACCGTCAAGCACTTAAAATTAACAATTTCATTGGACTTTTACATGTCTGTGTAATTTATTTTTTAATGTCAATGTGAATGTTTTTCTCTGTAAATAAAGTACTAGGGTAAAGTCCTACATGTGGCTTAAGACTAAGTTAATTGTTTTTAAAATGGCATCATTAGAAATTTCAATAAACAAGAAGTTAGGTTACTGTAGCATAATGAATTGATGAACCAAGACTTACCACCTAATAGTACTAAACATATTAAGTACTAAATAGTAACATACTTGTGATAAAAATGTAAATTTATTTTATTTACCCCACTTTTCCATCACGGCGATCCCGGAGAATTTGCCCAATGTAACTTCCAGGCAATGCCATTAGTTTTTCAGCACAAGCTTGTTGATATGACAACTTGCCAAGAAAGTATCCCACAACAACTGCTAATGTTATCTTTGGAAATGCACCAAAACGAGGATTCGGTTTCAAGTGACCTGCATGACCCAAAAGTATGTAAAGAGATTAACAGGAAATAAAGTCATAAGTAACAAGTGCATCTGTAACCATATGTTGTGTTGCAAATGTCCATGGGCAAGTGGTAATCACTTAACCTCAGGTGAACAGCCAGCTAGTTCGCTACATTCTCACATAATAAAGTTAGTTTAGTTAGTTTTTGAATAATAAACCTAAAAATTGTTATAAAAAGAAAAACATTGTTCAATTGCAAGAATTCCCAATTATAAGAATCCACAAAATTCAGTTGTCAAAATCGTCACAAGAAAATCATAGTATCTATGTCATTTGTCCAGTAAACAATTTGTAAATTTGCTTTACCAAATTTGTGTACATGCAGTTCAATACAAAATTTTGACTAATACTATTAATGACAAATGGACTAAATTATATGCCTTGATTATTTATTTGAAGATAAGGTACATAAAAATAATTTAAATTCATCCACCAATTTGTTGTCAATAAAAGAAGTGCTTTCACATCCCCTGGATTCCCATTTCTTCAAAGTTATTTTTCCAAAATTTATTCTTAGATATGCAGGTTTTCTTCAAAGTCAAAGTCAAAGTATATTTATTCAATATAGGCCTAACTTAAGCTCTTATTGAACGTCAACAAAAAAAATCTACCACCGGTTCACTAAACTTGACCTGCACAGAGAAGAACCGGCAAGAAACTCTGTGGTCTTATTCTTTTTGTTATATATATATTTTTTTTTAAGCAATTATACACACTTATTTAGGTATAAAATCAGCAGCAGCCAGGGGTCTTGCAATTGCAGAGCAAGTCATTTCCAAACATCCTTGTCCTCTATGTATTCTTGGATATTATAGCAGGCCCTTGCCATTAAGGTAGTTTTTACAAATTGTTTGAAATTGTTTATACTTAGTTGTTTGTGGATGTCACCTATTTTATTATAAAAGTTGATGCATCTTCTAAGAAACGACTTTCTGGTTTTAGCCAATCTAAATCTCGGTACTTCCAGAGTGTCACCACGGCCCCGACGCGATGTGGATTGTTTTTTCGTAAATAGGTGGATATTATTACGTACATACATGATGTTCTCAAGTATGTAAAGCGACGGGAGCGTCAAAACGTTTATTTGCTTAAATATATGTCGTAGCAACTCACGTGGACCCAAGCCATAGACGGCCCGAATAGCCTGCTTTTGTAATACAAATATGATTGAGTTTCATTCCGCAGTGTTAAGTGCTAGTAAACCTTAACTCCTTAACTCTAGCTTTCATTTTTACTTTGTCACAACCATTATCAATATTCTAACAACCAAGTAAGGCAATTTTCCTACATAGATTTTAAAATTCAATTACTACATAGATGTCTTCAAGTTTAAATAAGCTTTATTTACCTTATTTCTCTTCATTCCCTCACGATATTTGTCAAAATCAACGAATTTAGTGATAAATAAAACTTTTAAACAGAAAAAAATATATACATGCACATACAAAAAAAATATACATGCACATAGCAATTTGACATAATGGAAAATTTTACAATATAGAACAGCATCTTCATTAAAATTAATATTATATAATACATTTCGGAATAACTTCTAAGGTATTAAGTGTCGTTAGTATCAAACACAAAAAAACAGCTCAAAATTTTCATAAGGTAAACTGACCTTGTTGCACAGCGACATAAGTACCCAGGCCCAAAAAAGTACCAAATGGTAACGACCGCTGATAGAAACTCTCATTGTTGCATTCTGCGAGCACCCTCAGCTCATCCGGCGTAAACTTATACTGCCCCTACCCAAGAAACCGTATTTTGGAATAACTTTTTTTTTCTTAAAATCTGCCTAAATCTAGCAATCCTTTATGAAGATTAGCTTACCGGAGGTACAACTGCCGCGGCAGCATGCTGGCGTTGTTCACCATCATTACCAAAACCAAATGATCTTGTGTCGTTCATCGCATTACAAAAATTGGTTCGATGTTAGATTATTATATTGTCCTAACCCTACCGAATTTGATAGAAAATACAGTTTTTGACACTGACGTATAACATAGATAATTTTATTATTGCAAGTAGCCTATTTTTTTGGACTGTGCATTGCAAGAACCATATAAGATTTATTTTAATTTTTTTAAACTTATTGCATAGCTATGTCAAATTGTTTAGTCCTCAAAATTAAAATGAAATATTTATTATATTAAAATTGGATTTTCGAATATGTCTCAGTCTCTATTGATATTTTTTAGCAGAACCTCCTTTAGTTCTTTTTTAAAGAGAAAGTAAGAGAACGAAAAAGATAGATAGAGAAACAAGTATCCTATGCCTTTTATATCTGCGTAAGAAATCATATAAAACAAAACTTACGAACGCATTTCTACTGTGAAAAGCAATAACCTGTATAATAGGTTCTGTGTGACAGTTATAATGAAATAAGACGGGGGGGCAAGTAGTTGCAGTATTTGAAAGATAAAAAAGACATCGGTACCTAGCGAAGGAACAAAGAAAATATAACGTCAGTAACTATAGGTTTACTTAGCGGATACTATTGTTGTTTCTGAGGTAAATGTGATAAATGAATATTCTGTGAAAATTAAGTATTATTTAAGACACAGGAATAATATACCTAAAATATTGTACCAAATATTATATTAACATAAATAATATATCTATATAAACTAGTCAGTTACAGTAAGAGTAAGTCAGAATTAAAAAAAAATCTTTCAACTGTAACTGCGTTAAATTTCATCACACCAATTGTCACGTTGGTTTAAAAAATATAGGATATTAAATTTGTCTTCTCTCTAAATTACTACTTTTTTGTCATCAGAGTTTCTTGGGCGGACACTTTTTTTGAATGATATTCTCTCATAACGTTCCCCAAATGGCTTTTGGATGACAAACTTCGAATTTTGGCGTCGCACGTCTTCATATATGAGATTCGACCGAGCACATGGCCGATTATAATCGCTAACATTACCTTTGGTGCCAGGCCGAAGTGAGGATTTCTGCTCAGGTAGCCTAAAATAATAAAACATTCATAGAAGTAAGAATTGTTTAATTGAGGGCTAATCTATTTGAGAAATATTTGATACATAATATTATGTGCACATTCTTACTTCCATGAAGTTCCACGAATTCAGAAGCTGGTACTACTGAGACAGAGAAGTTGCTCACCAGTGCGGACTCCGATGTAAGCTGTGGTGGCTAAAAATGCGCTAAACGGTAAACAGCGCTGATAAAAGCTTTCCTTGTCGCATTCTTCCAAAGCTCTTATTTCCTCTTGGGTAAACTCGTAGTAACGCTAGAATAAATAAGAGAAAAAAAAATTCGAAAAGAAAAGGTCTTCCAAAAGAAAATCAGTTACGTATTAAAACATTTTTTTCTTTGAATAATTGAAATTGAATAAAAATTTTATTTTACGGTACTGTAGTTATAGAAGTGTTATGCAACCTGTTTTTTTTATTTCAACAACTAAAGTAAAGATTATTTCAGCCATGGGAGACACGATGGAGATCTTTCGATCTAAATTTTTTAGATTGATTGCTTACAAAAGTTAAGAACACCGTATTAAGAACAACGTATACAACATTAACATACATTAACGTATCTACAACTAGTAAACGTATCTACATGGATCTAATTGATAAATTTTCTCACTTTTCTGTCACCACTTCAAATGGTGTTCAGATAAACAATGGGGATCTTAAGTAAATTTTTAAAAACAAATCAAATACATTCATTGAAATTTGCGAAAAAAGGTCGCCGCTGCAGAAATCGAACCACGTCGCGAATTCGCGTCCAGACGTTTTAACCACTAAGCTGAATAGATGACTTTGAATGACACCGACAAAAATCTCAATGTCTTTTATCTACCTTGTTTTCTCGCATTTCAAGAAATGCTTAAGTATAAATTTCTATGCGACAAACAATTTCCAATACCAGTGGATGGGTCACATTTTGGATAGGAGGACACGTCTTCTTGTTACGTGACTCCGTGAAGCAACCACAGTCCTCTTCGTCTTCTATTTCGCTTTTTTTAGTCCCGCTCATAACGCAGCCGTTTGCTTATTTCATAATCATGGTAGGTTGAAAAAATAGTCTTTGTTACATGTTGACCTGGTATATTTAACGACAAAAATGATCCAATGTCACTTTTGAAATATTCAATAGCTTTTAAAGTCGAACACGAGACTTAACAGATTTATATTAAGCCAGGAAGCATTAGTTAAACAGTTAAGTTATTGACTAAAAAGCAAAAATGACATTACCTTTACCAAATTTGTCTTAATAAAATGTTTAATTTGTATTAAATTTGTTATGACTGGTAAACATAAATCAAAATGGACTTACTGGCTAGTTAATCATTTTATTTTATTTGACAGAGTTTATTGTCACATTGAAATGTCAAATTTGTAGTCCTATTTGAAGAATCATGTCGGAAATTTTATATTTATTGTTAACTATTTGTTTTCAAACTGTGTCATCATAGCGTTGGTGGGACAAAACGCGAGAAAACGCGTTAGCGTAAGGAAAGGGGGTGGCGGGAAGGGGTTTTCAATGGTGTTTGTGCTGTTGGCAGTACTTATTGGTGCAGCTTACGTGGGACTAGCCAGTGGCACACAATACGGCGATTACGCTGCAGCAAAAATGCCTCAGTACGGCTCCGAAGAGTACCACGAACCGGCGCGAGATCGTGCACCCATTAATGATGATTATCAAGACCGGTCTCTAGAAGCACCTGCCTCTCCAGATTACAAATATGAGGAAAGTTTGAATTTAAGGTCATTGAACTCGAATAATGAAGAAGAGAAACGTAAATCTAATAAAAGAACGTCTAGATTTCAACGGCCAGAGGCCACATTGCATTCAAAAGCTGATAAAGTTAAGCCGAAAGTTAAACAACCTTCGCCCAGACAGTCAAAATGGCGAAATTCCGATAAAAGCGTCGAAATTAAGAAAATTCCTTTAAACAGTGGTCGGATAAAAAGTAACGATATTATTGATAAAGAAGATGACTACATAAATGATGAACGATACCAAGTACGTTTTGACGATGAAAAGAGATTTAGAAGCGTCGGTGAGAAAATTGTAAGACGGAAACCACGAGATCGGTCAATTGCTAGTACTGAAAATGAGACAGATGACATGGACGATGATGATGAAGATGAAGGAAAAGAACGTGATGAGGCTAAGGAAGGGGAGTATCCTGCCTCGGAAGACAATCTTGTTCCTAAAGAGCATTCCGGTCAATCACTACTCGAAGCACAAGGTCAAAACGCAGTTAAACGTCCGACATTGCAAGTTGATGACGATATTATCGCCCGCCTGGAAGCCAATAAGCTAAACCAGAAAACACAAGAAGATTACCAGGATTATTATGATATGAAGCGAGTGAACAACATTAAGAAAAAAATTACTGTACTTTACCGACGAACGAAAGGTAAGCAATCATATATATCTGTGAAGGATATAATTTTTATTGGTAATTAAATTTGGCTAATATTCCGAATGGTACGTCTCGTTTTTCAAGCTAGAAAAAATTTTTAATCTATAGACAAATGTTAATAATTAAATATTATATAAGTTATAATCAATGAAAACCACTAGATTATGAGGAAAAAATTAACAAAGTTATTAAATTTCATACAACTGAAATCCGTCATTAGTGTGCGTCCATTATTCATTATAGACTATAATTTTAAGTTAAAAACTTACGTTTTCACTTTTTACGTTGTAAGAAGACACAAATACACAGATATATCACAAAAACACAAGTTTCTACTTCATGAACATGTATTATTAACAGTTTCTAATATTTAAAATTTGTGACTTAGTGTACACTTAATGTCTCGAATATTAGGTTCAAAATGAGTCACAGATCCGACACAGAACGATCCGACTCGGATAGGTTAGGTTAGAAGGATAAGGATACGAAGGCTAGGTTTTATTTTATGACCACCCAGAAAACTTTAGTGTAACAGTACTTTTAGTATTTTTAAAGACTCTTTTTTAATAATGCGAAGGTTATAATTTGGAAAAGTGTGTGAATTCGTAAATTTATACATGTTGTCAAACACAAAATGACGGATTTATTTAGTCAAAATAACAAGTTTTGAATAATTTTTTTTATTAAAAGTAAGTGTTTGCATTGGTTTTCATGTATGTAATATTTAATTATTAACATTTCTCTATCGATTAAAATTTTTTTCTAGCTTGAAAAACGAGACGTACTGTTCGGAATTCTTACCCAATCAAAATCAGTTGAATAAATTTTAATGTCAAATTAAAAGTATAAATTACTCTTACAGCCTCCTGTAATACGTTATGAAAGCATTGTATTCTATTTGTTGTTATTTCGATCATTTAAACGCGAGTGCTATGTGTATAAAAATAGCGATTGGCCAAAAGGCTAACGTTGAGCTTGTGTGCTTAGCGCGGGCGACGGGGTCGACAACGTCACGTCGGGTTCAAGTTTGGACTTACCGCCGGTCTTACGTACTGGACCGATACGGCACTCCCACCAGCGAGGACGAAGACCTTCCTATGAGAACAACTGCAAGGATGAGAACCAAGAAGAGAAATAAAACAAGGCAACCGATAAAGTGGAGAAGTAAAACAGATTTCAACACGGAAACATTTCCTACTTTTAAAATAGCAATCAAGACCAAATTCACGACTTCGTCAATATCAACGACAACGATCACTACAGCAGAAACACCTACAGTAGAATTGAATGACAGCTCCTCATCAGAACTATCGCTGGCGGAGAAGTCCAGGTTGTCAATTCTTAAGAAAGCAATGCTGAAAGAGAGTCTATTGGATAAGAGTTCAACGGTAAAACCACCGGTGCTGATGCAGGTGTCGCAGCAGATGAACACAGTGGTGATGGTGGAGCCATCAAAGCCCAACGTGAATATGCAGCTGATGGGTAACTTGGGGCGTTCCCTGTTCGACTCGCCAGCGCGCCTTGCCCGCGCCAAAAGGCTCATGAGACGAAAGCTCGTGGCCGGCGCGCGCAGCATCCAAGACCTGACAGACAAATGGGACGAAATGATATGCGACTATATCGACGTTTCGCAGCTAGATAGCTCTACGAAGAATGTTGCTAGTGTTTCAGTTATTATTCTCCTTCAATCAGTTTTTCATTATTACAGGTTTTATCATTTACTTTGAGAATTCCATGTTTTAATAATTCATATTATGCAATTAATAAATGCAGTTATTCCGTTTGTTTGGTGTTTGTTCGTCATTTGTTTTTGATCATTCGTGGCTTAGCGTTACACCTTTCTGTCCGTAGATTATTTACAATTTTATTTTTAATGCCTAGAAGTGGAACATACTTCATTATAATTTAAAATATTTGATAAAATTAAGAGTTGGGTGGAAAGACAAAATTTAAAACATAAAGAAGAGCTTCAATTTAAATCATACAAAAAACGCCCTGCCAAGAATCTTAGAATCAATATATGTAGTACATTAGTACTACGTAATAATACATTAGACTGATTTATTATGAATAACTTCGGAAAGATCTCTAGTTTGAAATAAATTGTATTTTTCTATCTATGCTATTTTATTGATATTGCAGATTCTGCTACTTGGGAGCAATATCTTTAATAAAATTAATAGCGATATTAAAATTGCTTTTATATGGTAATTATACAGCGTGTCGTTACCATCGCGACAATAAATGAACATTCGTCTAACGCTACTTGCCAATAATCATAAAAAATATTGACGTTAAAAATTCCATAATTAAGAAAAAATATTTTTCAAACAAACTAATTAAGTAAAAAAGAAACAAAATTGGTAACATCCTAAACAACTACAACTGACTGATTCATACATTCAGAGACTTTATCATTCATTGCCACGGCGTCGCATTACAAGCCTTTCCTTCTAACAGTATGTTTTGAATCTTTTAAATTCATAATTCATAATTTTTAATTCATTACATAACTCTGTAAATATTGATGTTTAAAGAATGTAAATTTTTGATATAATTTTAAAAAGTTATCCTCTATAATATGTGTGTTCATTTATTGTCGCGTTGTTAACGACACGCTGTATAACTGTTACTATGCGTGCGCACATTCAAGTCTCTTCTATGGAGTTATTTTCAAATTTGATTTTTCGAATCGGGCTGTAGAAAATACAGCAAGAAGTTTTGTCCCTGAAATAGTGGAATATAATTACACAAATCACACCATGAACTCTGCTTCTCTAGCAATATAAATATCAAAATTTTGAAGAGAGTTTCTGTTCCTTTCAGAATAATATCAATCAATTGAAACTGAAAAAAAGTTGTTTAAAGAATGTTGTGTTACAAGGCACGATTATGCTTAATGGTTTCTTAATAACCCACCACAAAGATATTTCAATCAATCAATCAATAAATTGATAAATATCTACAAGACGATCAATACTTTTAGCGAATTCGTTGCTTGATTGAGTTTAAATTCTTGCCATACATCCGATCATTAGAACCGATTTTTGTTCGTTCCTTTACAGACGACGGGCCTGCGACGCCGACGGCGTTGGCGGCTGCGATTGCCGAGCGGGAGCTCCGTGCGATATTGGGTGCACACAGACAGCGCAAGGAAATCCCTAACGTTGCCGCAGTCACTTTCCAGGGTCAAAAACGCACTGGCCCCCCAGCCCCCCCGTCGGCCCCCACCTTTCCCCCGGCCGCGGTCGACTCACGTTTGGACCAGCAATGGAACGAATTCCTAAACACTAACAACGCGATGACTTTGCACTTTTCGATGTGTATTGTTTTTTTAGTTTTAATAAACTACTTACAAAGATATAATCGTCACATGTATTGAATGGTACACGGAATTATTATCGGCTATGGACCTTTTGACTCCACTTCATTGATGCTTCAAATTTAGCCCTGCTAAAATTGAAATGGATTTGAAATTAATGGAAATGAGCGCTGGAGTTTATTCCGAGGTAAATTTAGGCACATGGAATGTTTCGGTCCGTATGTGGACCGAATTAAATATTACAATTTCCATGTGCATGAGTGAGGACTTAATATTTCAAACAGTTAAATCTTTTTTTCAAATGGTGTTAGTCTCATGGGCATTATTTCAAATTGGAGATTCCAATTTACATCGCAAACTAAACATTTATTATCAAGAAAGAGCGAAATAATTTTGTATAAAATTGTTCAGGTACACAAGTATTTCACAATAGGATTTTTTTTGCGGCGCCATCTTCTGGTGGGATGCCGCTTCGACCGGCGGCCGATAGAGGGCACGATGCTTTCGGTACTTGACACTAGATGGCGTAAGGGGTAGCGCTGCGGATTGATTGCGGGGTGGCGAGCGGAGCGCGGCGTCGAGTAGCGGTAGCGACGTGTAGAGCGCTGCATTAGATTATTTATTCGCCTCGCGAGCCGCGGGCCGGAGGTCGCTCGTGGAGTGTGTGCGGGGCCGGCGTCTCCCCGTTTCGTGTTGTCATATCGTATCCGCAGCCGGTGTTTTAAGTGACTATTATGAGCGACAGGGACAGGTCGTCGCCTTCCCTCACGGACACGCCGCTGAAGACGTACATAGGCCGCCACGACGACGACTACCCCCTAATAAACGGAAACGGTGAGTGCAGTAGCAGTAGCGATGGCCGGTCCAAGGGTCGAGGTTCGATGCGCGCCGCGAGCGGCTGAAATCGCCTCTCGTGCACGTTGCCCGTGCCCGCGGCACAGTGCCACTGGGTCAGCGGTTCCGCGCCGCGTTTTGCCGCATTATGGGCGCGGGTTCGATCGACCCGGCGACTGCCCCTTCCCGAAACCTATTCCGTATATGTATGTACACTCTGCGTATGAATGTGGATTGTTCTTTGGAGATTTGGATGCGCACTTGGGGCCCGGCACGTGGCTGTAGCGCCGACAGTGGTGGCGGTGGGGCGTTCGGCGAACGTTTGTGGTGAACGCTGGCTTTGGGCTGTCGCGGATCGATACCGGCTTGGTCTCGGCTCGGGCAAGTTTCGGAGGGTGGTGCCATCGCGGAATAGCGGGCAGACCCTCGGCCGCCTCGCCCGCCCCACTTATATACAATAAAACACCGCTCAGAGGGTCCGTGCGGCGGCTGACTGCCCCAGTTTAGAGCCAGCGTTTGTTTTCCCCCTTGGAACAGCGTCTCGGAAATTGAGCTGGTCTTACGAGTGCCACATTGTTCGCTGTGACCGGACATATTAACGGCCTAACGTTATAAGGCGGAAAATCAATAAAAAAAAAAACTAAAAACAAAAAATGATTTCGCACTCGGTCTTAAATCATCACGAGCGCTTTGCGTTTAAAAACGGTCGCAGCAATATTTCTATAAATAAATCGCGGCTTCCGGTGTCGAAAATTCTTTATCGCTCTTTCGAAAAATTTGACGTAAGTGGCATTCGGCAAGCCGTTCCTAATCGGCTGGCGGTGCGCAGATTACTCTATCGTGCGGTGCGTGCAAACATTATCTGCCTTGTAAAATGTTTCCCTATCGTTTACCTCTCTTCATTTCGCGCATATTCTGTCTGCAACAGTGCTTGCCCGCCTTTCACGTGCCACAGTGCGGTAATGCTCCGTGTTATAAACAGGCGAGTGAGCCCGCGGGGCTTTTTTTATTTGCGAGTGGCTTCGCCCTTGCATTTGGGTCGAAATCGCACGGGATCACACGCGACAGCTGCCAAACTTAGCTCGGAGGACAGCAAGCCCCAGTGCTAGCATATTCGGCGCTCAGTCCATCGACGTCTTTGGTCGCTTATCAATCTAATTAATTGTACAGCAGCCGATAGGGCAGATATCGTAAGTAGGTCGCGATTGGATTCCGCTGCAGGGTGTTGAGGCCGGCCGCGTTCCGCCGGACAACCGGAGGGCCCTCCGCTGACGCAATGGCACAATTAAGACGCCAATTAATCACTTCCATCCGGCGTTTCCACTACAAATCGCGGTCTCCATTCGGACGATCTACCATTATTTGATTGCTCGGCCACCCATCGGTGCCGTATGCGGTACGTACACAACAAGATCAACGCGTTTGTTGATTGACCAGCCGTGAGTCTACTATCTCAGTAGCGCAACAAGGACCCAGTCCCGATATGCAAGCGCGCTACATCAGCTTCGAAGTAGTGTTGCATTCTGCGTGTTTCAGGGATTAGCATGCGACGGCTCACAGGCGTCGCGGTCGCGTGGACTCCACGCTGACAGCGGCCATTTTTGTACGTTCCGTCAGCTGTTCGCGTATCGACCATCGTTTGCGGGCGTCACCGTCGGAAGGTGCGGATGACTGGCGTGCGATGGGCAATTATCGCGTTCTTATCTTGGCCCACCTCGTCGATAAAACTGCGCCATCGCGAACCGCACCGCCAGACCGTTTAATAATTTCCAAAACTTTCCAGCCAGCCTCTCGCGTTTGAATTTCGAAAATTAAATCTTTTTCTCATAACATAGATACATGACATAGACGAATCGCTTTATCGCGCCCCTGATAGATAACGAATGAATAACACTACGCAATAGCGGACTCGAATACTGTTTCAATGCGGAGGATTTTTTCTTAGCTCACTCTGTTGTCAGCTGATTGCCCGGAAAAAAATATTGCGTGGATCTAGTATGTAATCGTTTTCAGCAGTCTGTTTTAATAGTGAATTTGTGGAATTTAAAAAAATACTATGACGATAGGTTGTACAGTTGACCTATTTACAGATGAGATTTTGTATCAAATCGTTTTGTTTTGTTGGCGGTGGCATCATATCTAAGCCCAGATCTGATTCTTATCGCGTATCTCTTCGCAACAGTTATCTTTTCCTATTAAATATCTATTAAAAAAATTAAACGGATTTTCTATCTCAAGCTCTCATACCAATTCGTCTCTGGCATATTGTCTCCTTTTACGAATGAACCTATCTAGTTTTTATCGATATTTTTCTCAATGTCTCGCTAAAAATATTTTTTTTATTTAACTCGTCTATATAACTTGTTCCGTTGTTGCTTTATCTACATTTCATTTATTAGATTGAACACACATACACAGAAGTGTATTCAAATCAACTGTAATCATGCAAAAAGTCTCGTTTGCCGCACTATTCAGAGGGAATTAGAACATACGAATCTACTTCACGAGATTCTTCTCCAGTAGAGTCGATCGCTATGGATCGACGGTAAGTGAAGAGAACCTACCTGCTCTACTCTACCGCAATAAAACCTCTTTCAGCCACTCCATTTTGATGCTAATGACTTATCTTGTCGCACAGCACTCGTTCCTAATAGTCGCTACGTTGTCTTCATTGTCTCGTGCACTTGCGCTATGCTGTTGCAACGTTTCTTTTAGTTACTATTCGTATGAAAAAGTAAAAAAAGATATTATAACCGATCCAGCTTTCAGTTTTTCCAAAAACTATAAAATAAAAATAGACCACACATAATTTTTATCATAGGTTTATAAAGTATTCGAGGATCATTAATTTAGTGTACTACGACACATACGAACAGTTAGTTGCTAGTGACATTAGAGAGATACAATACAATAGAGTTATCACTCTACGTGCTAATTACCAATTCGAATTACCAAATGAAGCTCTCAGTATTGGATAAAAAAGTTTGAACTCCGTCCGACGGTATATCGGCAAGATCTTGCCAAAGTTTAGAGACATTATTAAACAGTTTTTAATGGATTTTATAGCCCTGAAGGGACTGAATTTTGAATTCATCTCTCGCATTCATTGAGGCAAGCGAAAATCCTTGCTAATTGTTCTCTTATTGGGCATCATAATAAAGAACGATATCTCTTATATATCTTATATATAAAAATGGATTGCTGTTCGTTAGTCTCGCTAAAACTCGAAAACGGCTCGACCGAAATGGCTAATTTTGGTTTTGAAATATTTGTGTTAGTCCAGTGAAGGTTTAAACGATAAGAAATTATGGAAAAATTGCATGGAAAATCGAAATAGCAACAATTTTATTTTCCCATACAAACTGATCCTACCTGTCAAACATTTTATGCGCGTTCCGAATTTTTTTTCTATGTGTTCAGATAACTATTATAAGAAATAATTTATATGGCAAAACAACGTTTGCCGAGTCAGCTAGTTTTAAATAAATAATAGGGTGACGGTGAAAGGGCGTGTACAAGTTATTTACTTATCAACACAACTAAATTGAACATATTTGAACCTGTTCAAATAAGTTCAAATTTAGTTGCGGCCACGCGGACATACGTTATGTTAGACGACGCTGTTTCCCGGAAACTACCGCAGATATACTTTCGCTATTCTTAAACTATTCCCTTATTCATTACTCTGCTCGAAGAATTTAATGTAACAACGTGAAGTCGAACTATTCAATTTATCTTTACATTCGATAAACGAGCGATACATTCTTTAATCACGGTTTATTCGTAAATAACTCTTTCAGTGCGATATTAAGGTTCCAAGCTGTCAGCAGCTAGTAGCGTAGCAATAATCCCCTAATCAATACTATGTATTTCATTTTTTTAGTCCTTTATTGATCTTAATTCTGTGTATATTCATTTTGCGAAGATTTTCGTCTTAAGTCTTGCGACTTAGGTTTGCATATTTTTTGTGTAAACGCGATTGTACCTACTGGTTATCATCATCGTACGGTACGGATTTGGCCTAGGCAAAAAAAGTGTAACAACTTTTGACACACACCTATAATTCCAAGTTATTTGATTAATGCGTTGTCAATTGCATTTAATGTCTTTTTCACAAACGAAGGGTACTGGCACACGGAATAAAATTTTTAGTTATTGCAAATGATACAATTACGAATAATAATTTACTACGAATGGAATTTCGTTACAACAGAGTGTTCCACGACGCTCGCGCATTTTTTTTCATTTCACTAAAATTCTGCAGATGGCTGATTAGCTTTCTGTTAAATTTATGTTTTTTACAACCAATTGTGAACATCATGCTCCATCGCTGTTCGCATAGGTACTGTTCCCGCTTCGCGATCGCACGGGTGTAAAAATAGGAGCATGAATAATTCGTCACGTTGAATTGAAAAAAAAAAAATTGTTAAACGAACGAGAAAGTGATTTCATTGAACACTGTTCACAGAAGACCGGCGTAAAGTGGATGTACAATACTTTCGGGTTTCGCCTGTTGAGTGAGGTAGCCATAGCCCAATTTTCAAAAGGTTGTCAACGCTACTGCAACTCCCGGGTGTAGCAGATGTCCATGGGCGGTGGTATTCACTTAACACCGGGTGAGCCCCCTGCTCGCTTGGCAACTTGTCACATAAAAAACAAATGCTCGGTATAACGCATTATTAACAGCATTGAAATAGTTGGAATTCCGTCTGTCCTGGCGTGCTCTTCGCCCGTCGTGAATTGGGCCCCGCGGGGGTGGGCTTGTATAGACGCAAGGCGCCGCGGGCTCGCCCTCTGCCGCTCTAACAAACTTCGTTAGCCGGTCTCGGGGCGTCCCATTCAACTGTCCGTTGACGCTATCAACCCCAGCCTCATCCCGTTACGGACCACCCCGGTGCGTTTCTAGGTCTTTTTTTATAATGTGACAAAGTGGCAAACGAGCTGGTACACTCGGTGTTAAGTGATGACCGCCGCCCATGGACATTCGCAACACCCGTGGGGTTGCGAACGCGTCGCCACCTTTTAATAAAGTTAGCCCCGGCTACCACACTCACCAGACGAAACG
Source organism: Iphiclides podalirius (assembly GCA_933534255.1). Taxonomy (NCBI): domain Eukaryota; kingdom Metazoa; phylum Arthropoda; class Insecta; order Lepidoptera; family Papilionidae; genus Iphiclides; species Iphiclides podalirius. The sequence goes on along the minus strand of OW152813.1, from coordinate 17,076,564 downwards.
CGGAAGTGTAACACTGTTTACGCCGGTCTTCTGTGAGGACGTGGTGGTTACCTGGACGGACCTGCCCATTCGTGCAACAATTCTGTTGCGTGGCCCTACCACAGTTAGTTAAGTTAGTACTGAGCGTTCCTCCTCGCGGCACTTGTTCTCGGCGACTGCGTTGTATCGTATTGACAGCTCGTATTAAGTTGTCCAATCCCTTGTGACCTACGAACGGAAAAAAATATTCGCTTTTCCTGTCGATATTTCCTTAAATGCTGACGAATTTAGGGCGGCTTTACCCCGTAAATGTCAATTCATACACTATTAAATATTTTCGTTTTAACGCATGTCTGGGATCGACGCATGCTTGGGAATATCAATTAATAAACTCAATGAAATACGTAAAACAGTGTCACTTAATGATTAGCTTCATTCCGTATATGAAAAAAATTAAAACAATAATGTTAATTAACCCTAAACCGACTTTTAGGCTATAATTATGAATAGTTAAATAGACAACCAAATTAAAGGCTATGCTTACATATACATTTCTGATACATTTTAGCCGAGGCTCTGAAAATTATTATGATCGTTTGTTTCAGATGGTTACTTTAATGTTTTGGTACATGTCCTTTATATTTAAGACAGTAGTAACTTGGGCTTGTTTGAGTTATCAGAATAACGCATTCAGTCATTCAATCCACAATAATGATTATCAGTATAAATTATATATAATTTATATATAAAATATATTAATTCAATTGACTTGCATGTCCTTCACAGAATCACCTTAAACATATTTTAATTCCGGTTAAAATATACCACAAATTCGCGAAACTTGCCCCTAATGCCGCGTAATAAATTATGGCTTGACATTGCTCGAGCCCTCACGCGCGGTTTCGCTCGATATTCTTTAAGAATAATGCCATTAACGGTACGGTACGAGCGCCGGTTTAACCTCGGCTGAGCCGAGAAAATGCGAGACTCGTCGTTGATTCAAAACAATGTGCACAGTTTAAGTATCAACGGATTACTGATCCCTCGTCTATGTATAGTTTAGCGCGTCGATGAAACATTATTCGAGCTTCAATGTGTGTATAGTACATGCATGATTATAATATGTCTAAATGTAATAGGTCCACATCTGTATTACACAATGGTGTTGGGTTATTTCGGTTGCCAGTAATATCCGTTGGATAATATCGACCGGTTTGTCATCAAAGTGATTATAAAGCGATCTCGTATAAGTCGGCATCTTTAATATGCATTGATTTAGTGAAGTTTTATTTTTGCCCGGCACACATGCCAATGCATTTATGTAAATATTTCAATTAAAAAAAAAACTCCCAAGTGCGATTCGGACTCGCGCAAGAAGCGAAGGGTTCCGTATCGTTGTCTATAAAAACGGCAAAAAATCATGTCTGTTGTATGGGAGCCCCCAATTAAATATTTATTATTCTGTTTTTTGTATTTGTTATAGCGGCAATAGAAATACATCTGTGAAAATTTTAATTGTCTAACTATTACTGTTCATCAGATGTGACTTTTTTGTATCTGGGGGGAAATCTGGATAACCCTGTCAGGTACATGACAGGGTTATTCTAATGACTCCTTAGTCCTATTCTATGAGCCCGGGACTACTGGGCTGTCCTGTGATGAGCCTGGTGACTGAGGGACAGACATACAGCGGAATCTTAGTACTAGGGTCTCGTTTTACCCTTTGGGTACGGAAAAAAAACGGAGTTTTTATTTCATCAGGACGGTATTTTTCAATTATAATACGACGTGAACGGTATTTCACCGAATTACATATTAAAGTTACAATATTTGTAGTACAATAGTTGTTACGAATAAAAACATTCCATTATATTTTTTTCATAATTACTGGCCCGAGTAATATTATAAATGGAAAAGTAATATTTGAGCCAATAGATCACTCTTTTATTTAAATCCTTCTTTTTCAAAAAAATAACTCCTTACATTGGTTCTTAGTATATGAGTTGACAATCGGCTCTTAACATCTGCTATTTACGAGATTGGTCACAAATTTATTGATCGCTTTGGCTTTTTTTCATGTCATAGACGGCGAACTGTCATCTGATATCATTCTTTATTTAACTAAGAAGATGGCAAGCAAGCCGGTGGCTCACCTGATGTTAAGAGACGACTGCCTCCCATGGAAGTTTGCAACACCACACACGCAGAGGCGCTGCCACCTTTTAATAAATTGGGCCCAGGTACCTCACTCGCAGAACGAAACACAGATGTGTAACGCTTCCACATCGCGCTGGTATTCTTCCCCGGAGGGATCAGCTCATTTGTGCCACAGCGAAGTCTATCGCGTGACGCTACCACAGCAAGCATCGCTTACCACAGCAAGTTGTATGTTGTTGTCCCGATCTTTTAGAAAGTGGGGCCACAGCACATGAAGTATAAAAGCACAAATGCTTCAGTTATTCCTCTGCTATGCCGTGGCTTTTTATCGGTCCATCCGGAAGCTGATAGTTTATTTCCATATAACATATATTGGGTATAGAGTCAGTTACAGTGAGGTATCTTGTATTAACTGATGCGATAACGAAAGCGTTAACGCTTTCAGTCCCGAGAGAAACCTTCATCGAACGCAGAACCAATGGGCTAGCCAGAACCCAGGGGTTCGAGGCCCTCCACAGGTGGTAGGGCCACGTATGTGCTCATACGTTCGTTAGCTAACGAAGTAAGGTCTGTCCATGAATGCTTCAAAGCCTTTGCCTCACTCTCAAATAGTATTCCGCGGGTTTTTCTCACCGGCGACTCGTCGGAGAGGCGTCTTGCGACGCTGATCGATTTGCATAAAAGTAAAAGCACCGTGGTCACGTACCGCATGCATGGCGATAACAAACAGTAGAGGGACCGTGAATAAGGCGAACTGTCGAGGCCCGCATTAATCTGGCCATCGCTCGGACGGCTTTATCTCGCCGCGCATACATCGTTCCTCGATAGACTTTTGTTTTTTTTTTGCGAAAGCCGACGGACGAATTGAGTGGACGCCATATTTCGCGTTGCCTCATGCCTGTCACGGATTTCGTCGTATTGTCGCGCCGAATACGAACAGAAGTGTGCAACGTACGAATCAATACCTAGCGGAGCTGAGTTTTCGACGTATTTCTTTAAAGTTTATGCTGTACCTTATTTGTCGTCGCACAACTTAATTTGACGGTGTGGCGTGAATGAATGTATAATGTTTCGTGAAAAATATTTAACGGTACGAAACGGTGCACTAAACTTCGAAGCTTTCATAATTGAGGGTCGTAAACCACTTTGTAAGATACAAATAGATCAACATAATGTCAGCGCAAACATGAATCGCTTTATAATATTTTATTTGTTGTGTATTGAGCCAAACGAGGGTTTTCAATTTCTTTATTTCTTCAAATAATATAACGTCTGTTATTCATCTATAGATAATGTATTTTCTTCAGCAATAAAACACATGATTTTTCGAAAATATTGAATTTTATTTCAAATGTTGACGCAAGTTAACAGAAAATATACGTAATCCGTTTTTTGACAATATTCTGGAGCTAATTGCGCCCCTTTCTGAAAATTATAATTCAAACATTGGCATTAATTAACTTTAAAGTACCTTACGTTAATGTTTGGTGACGAAAGTGTGAGTTCTGAGCAATTTCAATAATAGCCCAGCAATGGAGACTTCGTAGAGAATCGTATTATCAAGCTGTCACTTTCAGTTTAGAAGATGCCACGATCGTCGAGCGGCACTTCTGATAACCCGAACAAAATCTGTTCGAGCTCCGAATTAACGGTTAAGTGGTTTTCGTTTGAAATCCACCATGATAAATCCTTTACAGTGTCTTAAAAATTCTTATATTATATTCACTTGGAAGTTACTTTATATGAAACATTATATCAGTAATGGCTTAAGTAACCGTGGCCGTAGATTAACCGATTTCGTAGATTTGTTAGTTTTAAATTTATGGACCTAATCATAGTGTCTTATTATGGAACTTTATTACATTCCTATTGGTTCCTGCATATTACCATGTTGGAGTCAATCTGAAATGTTAATCGATTAGCCGTCAAATTAATTGCGATCTGTGAAATTGATTGTCTTCTAATCATATTCATCGCTAAATTCTATTCAAGATTCCAAATTGGTAATGTAGAGTTCCGTTTCGAGAAATATATTACATTGTTTGCGCGCAATGCATGGTCATTTGAAGGGCGTATAAATAAGGCTATACACAAAAGGGCTCGACTGTGATATTGACCTTACCATGGACGCTTTGCAATCGATATTTTCTATTCGCAGGCGTTCATAGATTATAGAGGGTTTATTTACATATTCAGCCTATATGTGCATAAGCTGTAATAGCCTTTGTGGATTGCCCGTTCGGGGAAGATACTATATATATATGCTTATGTAAGTCTTTAAACTTGCCCCTTTTCTGACCACAGTCACGACACGCGGATGGTTTTTAGTACAGGATTAGCAAATCGCTTTGTTATTCGAAAGGTAATTTATCTCCTCTTTTACAACTGAACAGGATGAAAGAATAGTAGCAGTATAAATATATATATATATATATATATATATTTCTTCAGTACGTACGTATGATTTAGATTTACAATTCTGGCCACTACTTTTTTTTTATAAATTGTTGCGGGGAAATCGTGTGTATAATAACTATTCTGTTAGACCGATAGTAAAAACTTTTGAATGAGAGATTAAGCCAACATATGCTTAGTTCCTTAAATAAACTTCTTAAATAAGTTTCTTAAAAAAATGTCGTATTATACAGAGCACTGTCATAGGTTCTACCTTTTTCATTTCGCCCTACGAGACCCGAGCAATTGGGGCATATCGTTTTCAGCAAACGAGGCGTTTAAATCTCATCATTCCCAAATGGGAAACTTTTATGCACGCTCCCCGCCCGTAATCTACTGTAATTTATGAACTGATTGTTAATTTATTTCACCGAACATTGCAGCACACTATTAATCTCGCTGATGTGACATCGATAAGGGTCATCTTAAATCTGGAACTGTGAAAAATATCAAATTGTACTGACGAAATGATAGTAGACACTGGCTGACGGGAATCATTGATTTTCGATAAGTTAATTAGTAACCCTGTTAGACATTAGTTAGCTAAAATCCGGTCAAAGCTTGCGCTTACTACGCGTCGAACTACTCTGTGTGACCTTTAATTAAGACATGCACTACTACCACCTGAGTAACTATTGATCTAGGCTATCAAAGCTACGTCAATTAATGGACCTAGGATAATTATGTTTGAACCAAAACTATCTATGGTTTAGGTACACTATTTGATATAAATGCTTTGTCACGAATATCGTATCGTATCTTATATTAACTAATGGGGCGTTATGTATGTTATATTTATATTTAAATTTTTACGGTTTATGGTATAGAAAAAGCAGCCAAGTGCAGGTCGGACTCGCACACGAAGGGCTCCGTACCAGTATCTCTAAAACGGCAAAAAATCATGTCTGTTGTATGAGAGCCCATCTTAAATATTTTTTATTCTGTTTTTAGTATTTGTTATTATAGCGGCAACAGACATACATCGTCTGTGAAAATTTCAACTGTCTAACTATCACGGTTCGTGAGACGTAGCCTGGAGACAGACGGACAGACAGAAAGACAGCGGAGTCTTAGTAATAGGGTAAAACGGTACTCTTTGGGTATGTTACCCTAAAAATTAGAGTGACAGATTAGTTAATCAATGTCAGTTTTCCGTATAAGAACAATATTTTGTACTTTGTTGATGAGAGAATGAGAATGTCTAAGTTGGGTAGCTGAATTTACGTCTAAATCAAATAGCAGCCCATTGTAGTGGCAAAAACAGCGGCCAACTGCTACCACGCCATTTGTCGTGGATGGCTTTTTTGAGCAGGCGGTTCACCTGATGTTAAGTGATAACCTCCGCCCATTGAAATTTGCAACAGCCGTATGCGTTGCCAACTTATAATAGAGTGGCCCCCGGTTACATCATCACCAGTTGAAGCGCAGAAGTATAATACTTTCACTTCACGCCGGTCTTCTGTGAAGTTGCGGTATTTGATAAATTCTTTGTTGACGTGGGCAATGCCTACGCACACCAGCCCTCGGGCTTATTGTCGGACTTGCACCGACTAAAACCCCCACGATGTTCCACCTAGGCGCATATCGGCCATGGGAACGCTTTCGCACACTCGCCGCATGGCCGCCTCAGCAGCCTCCTCCCTGGGTTCAATTCCCCTCTCCTCAGGAAGGTGGCAGGTAAGGCTAGCTTTGACATTCAGAGCACCTTCTTACTCGGCCCCTTTTTCACGGCCCAAAGAACTCCCCCGAGATCGCTGACCAGAGGCCACGGGGACCAGGAGAACCAGTGCCAATAAGCGGCATGCCTTCCAGCCCTCAGCGGCGGCCTGGTCTGTGGCTCCGCCGCTCACCACTTCGGCCACGGAGGGTAGGGAAAACGGCACACCGCAATACCGATACTCTTCTCACCTCGCGGCCCAACCACCATTGCATCAACGGTACAGCCTCCGAGTCGGGGAGGATAGGGAGCGCGGCCAACGCATTACCAGCAGAAGACAGGGAGAGTAGGTACACCTCTACCACCCTTGACCTGTCTCCTGCCCTTTCCGGCACGCATTCAGAGTGGGCTCAATGAGCCCATTCGGAGTTCGATTTTGAACTGCATTATTTTATTCGCGTTATCGAATATAAGAAATAATACATTCATTGATTAACCAGCCACACAAACAATACGAAAAATATAAATGTTAATGCGATTTATAATTGTTAATTTAGCATTATTATAATGTATAGATTCTAATTTCTTTAATTACTAAAATACGTATCTTTGTTTTGTCCATAAATCATGGTTGTTCTGAAATTATTAGCGCTTCGGTGTCTCAAGGTATTTTCTTCAACGTATTAATCCACATTTTGCAACACGTGTCAATAGTTTACTTTTATAACGTGCGGTATTGGCGGAAAAAAATTGGGCAAAAGTACATGAGAAACCGTTATCGTCCAGATAATGATATATGCTTTTATGGCTATGAACAACGAAATGTTAATTGGACCGAAATCGAATTCGCTTTGCGGACTACATTTCCCGTCCACAGAAGGATGTATAGGAAGTATGTGAATGATTAACCATACACACCGAAACAGCTGGGCTTATAAATAATTACGCGGCGCACTCGTCTGTTGATTCACAGCGGCTAATTCTGGCACCCGCCGACCTAAACTATAAAAACGCAGCGGCAGAGAGAAAAAAAGGGGAAGGTAATTGTTTAACGATCAAAACATCCGCACCGAAATCCATTGATACACAATGATGACAATAAACTCGATTACATCGAACATTTTTATTACTTTTGTAACATAACCTTCTTGGCGACCCGAATGGCGTAGTGGATCGTGTACCTGCCTCCTGCGCCAGAGGGTGTGCGTTCGATCCCCACTACTGGAAAAATATTTTGTGATGAACATAGTGTTTTTCTAGTGTCTGGGTGTTTATATATGTATAATATGTATTTATCTACAAAAGAAAAGTATGTTTAAGTATGTTTATCAGTTATCTAGTACCCTTAGTACAAGCGTTGCTTCGTTTGGGACTAGAGAAAGTTGTGTAAAAATGTGTCCTAAATATTTATTTATTTATTCCTAAAGGGTCTCGAAAAGGTGTTGTTCCAAAGCAGTTTCTGCTTCGTTTTAAATATCAAGGTGTTCTAAATACAAACTGACACCATAGACAAACTCTTTCATATTTTTTTGAACTACAAACGTGTTCTAACACAAAGGAGTGGTTCGTGTAGAAAAATTGCTTTGACGTGAGGCGTTTTGAAACAACAGCGATAATTATGTATTTGTCGCTCGACTGTACATCCGCGGTTACGGTATTCGCTTATTTTTGACATCCAACAAAGGCCGTGATGGTTTAGTTCTTATAGCATACGATTATTTTCCTAATAAGACGGAATTCTTATGTGTTGGTCTTAGTAAACGGTAGTAAAAACTATTATAGTATCTTATGAAGTACTTGATACTTTTACTATCATCTTCATTTCATCCTGATATAATTATTGAACATCCTCAATAATTTAAATTAATTAGATGATCAAGTATGCTGTCCGCTATGTTTTTGAAGTTAAGGAAAAATCCAACAATTAACTCATTATATGTGTAAGGTACACAAAGCGGTATGTTTTTTTAAGAAGTTATATTTAAAACGTATTTACTTTATTGTTCAAATGTGTAAGGATGCGAAAGTAATAATATATTGTTTCAAAACATTAAAAAAAAAAAAAAAAACTAAATTTCATACTGAGTTTTGAAAATTCGTAACTTGAAAATTTCCTTTTAACGTGATAAATTTAGTGTCAGTTATTTTAATTTTATTCGATAGACTGTACTTACGATTGACACACGTAACATTATTCATTTTTAACATTTCAACAGATCACTACAGTGTATTAAAATATTGGTACGATATTGATAATAAAATATCGACAAGCGAAATAGATCCATCGATTCGAAAATAGTAATAAGACAAACAGAATTCGGGAGAAATGGACTCGATCCGGACGTTAGGGAAGACCGATCTTTGAATTACAAATTGCATGCAGAGTTTTGTAATAACGGCGTAATCACTTAATTACGGCCATACGCAATACGGCCTCCCAAGCGCAAGGCCGAATTACACACGGCACGAGCGAATCGAAGCGCCAACCGATGCTCCGTGAGCGTTCGCGACGCAATCCACCAACATTGTCCGACATGTGGGTCATACACACGGCCGGCGTATGTCGCCACGGGCGGTGCGTGTGTGTGCGTGAGCGCGTTTTGTTTCTCTTTTTCTTTTTCTCGTCTATTTGAGAAGCCGGCCGCTGAACAACGAGGAACGCGCCGCGGTCCCTAAATATACCACGTGGAAACACTACCCTAAGGCCACCGAAACAGATTCGTCAACAACATTCGGAGGGGCAATATTTAGCTTAGACCATCCCGAGTTCCGCCTATGCGTTGTCGCTGGATCATCTCGCGAGGACAATGCACAGTTTTGACGGTAATGGCCGACACGCGTTATATGTTCGTAACACACGCATTGCCCAATTCGATTCATGTTAATATCGGTATTTCACTCCGACGTTATCACGTAACTGTGTCACGAGCTGTTGCTGATTTACATTGTTAAAACCCGTATTTGTTCTTAACTTTTAGTGGCATGTGCCAACCTCGACGGTTTACTTCTAGAAGTAAGTTGCTCGAGTGGTAGGAGCCGTAAATATTAACCCGTCGACTACCGCGATATAATGCTGTTCTAATGTATTTTTTTTCACATCGACGTTGGTCGGTCGTAAAATTTGCAGACTATTCTGTTGTTTTATTTTTTTTATGTTTTACGTTGCTACGTAATCTGTTGGCCTATCTTTCGGACTTGGGTTGAGAGTTCGAATTCGAATAGTGAACAAGTAAGTATTCCGTTAATTGTACTTTATACATTCCCGAATTAGTGTATTTTCCCCTTTAAGAATTGACTTTAAGGAACTAAAGTTCTTAAAACTGTCAGTGAATCTGTCTTCAAAGTTAAAGTCGTGCTTAAGTAGTGTAATGTAGCAATATTTTAAAAAATGTACTAACATTTTAACTTGGAATGTTTAAAAATGTCGTGAATGACTAAGATTAGATTTTCCAGATGATATAAAGCATTTTTTTTAGGAGAGGACGAAACTTGAAACTGTTGATACAGGCGCGCGTTCATGAATATATATGAGGAGAGTAGGGGAAAAAAGATCTCAAAGTGTAGTATACATATAAAACAGTGCAGAAACATTGAGATGTAATAAAACAATGCCCTGCAACGAAGAAATACACGAACATTTTATTCTACACACATAACTTGACGAAACTTAGTCATAAATTAAAATTGCACATTTGTGTAACAACCAATTACAACTTTAAACGCTGAAAGATATTTTATAACGGTGAGGCTTACTGATTTTTTTCGTAATTACTTTCTCATATGTAATACGTATGTCATAAGATGTGCAAGACACCGTTTAAGACTTTAGTCTCCAAACATTGAGGTATATTCGACGAGAAGATTTGCCGAATTTTCCCGCACGCTGTCCATGCGAGTTGGATTCGCCGATTGACCTTTGTGTCGAAGTAGGACTTACCTAGCCGACATATGGAACTGAGACGTGGTCCTTCACTGCTGGCCGTATGAGCAACCTCAAAGTCGCTCAGCGAGCTATGTAGCGGGCTATGCTCGGTATTTCTTTGCGTGATAGAGCTCGCAACGAATACATCCGCAGCTAGAACAAAAGTAACCGACATAGCTCAGAAGATCAGTAAGCTTAAGTGGAGATGGGCTGGCCATATAGCCCGTAGAACCGAAAGAAAGGTTCTCGAGTGGCAGCCTCGTACTGGCCATCGAAGTGTGAGACTACCACTCACTAGATGGAGTGACGACCCGTGCAAGTGTGCGGGAAGTCGATGGATGAAGGTGGCTCAGGATTGTGATTCGTGGCAGTCTGTGGGGGAGGCCTATGTTCAGCAGTGGACTCAAACAGGCTGAAATGATCTTGATGATGACGACAACGACGACGATAATGTAATACGTATGAACTCGAGATGAAGTTGCACCGAGCGATGGTCCAAGCAAAGAGCAAAATAATATCAAAACAAACACTGCATCAGACAGGAAAGAGGCACTTTTATAATAAGCCGCAATTTAAATTGACAATTGTTGACGCCTCTTGTGTTGTTTTAAGTGCCAATTTGGCGTGTCCCTTGTGTATCATTGTGGGATTTAAATGCTGGGGTGATACATTCTCGTCCCCAATGCAAAAGTTTCGTTAGTCATTGTTGTTTGTTGTCTTTAAACGAATATTAGCAATTGCAGTATCCAACTAAACAATTTGTATTAAACTATAGTGACCCGAACAATATTTGCAATTGTATAGGTTGCTCTATATGTATGTGTTAGGTGCAGTGTAACCTTTATGGGAATTTACTTTAAGTCTTTTTGTAGTCAGAAGCCAATGCTGTTAATCCTCATTGGCTACCGTAACTATGTTTTTCTTAATAAATGCATATGATTCGTCAAATAATGCAAATAATTTATTTATTTATTGTTTAGAAGCGCTAACGGAATTACATGTTATTTTGTTATTAAATATGACAATAGTTATAGGAAATAAGATTTACATGATCCCATTTAAAGGTACAGTACCTGGAGGACCGAGCTTTGCTCGGGTTGTTTTTTTTGGTAAATCATGTATTTTGGAAATTACATTTAGATATAAATTACTGAGTAATGAAATATGCATAATATTTTTCGATCTTATCGACGTAATAATAAGAAAATATGAACTGGTGTTTTTTACAAAAGAAAGAACTTGAAAAAAAGGTAAACAAGAACAAAGTCATCTGGATCGAAAAAATTAAAAAATAAAGAAAGCTATCACCTGGAATCAAAAAAAAGTGTGTAATCTATCGTAAAAATGAAACCTAGCCAGATCGATTTTTTGCTCCCGAAGCTACGCAAATACTAAATTTCATTAAAATCGCTGGAGCCGTTTCCGAGATTCCGATTATATATATATATACACAACGTTTACGTTTAAAGGCACGAATCTTATTTACCGCGACATTGTTTCGAGTAATGCAGTGGCATAAATGGTCACCCGTCACCATAGCGTCGCTGCAGTTATGCGGGCAACGGCCTCTGCATGCGCCTTGAATGAAAATCTCCGAGTTTTGTGTGATATGAGGCCGAATTCCTGATTGTAACGTTGGGATTGGGTGTTGGAAGGTTTGCAGTTGTCAGGAGCACTCACATCTCTTAGCCCCAACTTGATCACTTGACTCCATTTAGGGTTAAAATAATATGTTGATAAGTGACTGTTCTCAAAGACTATAGTTGCGCTTCCCTTACAATATACAGCAACCGTTCACGCCCATTTTAAAAGGATGTCGGAGGTCCTGACCTACGTTTTCTATGTTTAAGTAATGTTTTCTTTCAGACCACCTAAAACTGTTCAAAACATTATGTCTGTGTAGCCTTTGTTTTTAACCGACTTCAAAATGGAGGAGGCTCTCAATTCGTTTGGTTTTATTTTTTTCGTTTGTCGATAATTTTCAATTGACTTGCGGCCGTGGAATCGCTCTTCTCGCGTGTAATAAACCATAATGCTATTACTCGTTCAGCTCCGTCCAAATCCCACTTAGTCCGCGCCACGTAGTACATTGTGTAATTATAGCTAATCGCGCGGTGTTAGTTTGCAGTTTACAATTTGACACATGCTTATTGCGTCGAAATTGCTAAAAGGTAATTTTGTGACTTTTACTCAACGTTTCCCGTTTCATTCGTACTTCACAAGAACAGTTTTTGTACAGTGTCATGACAGGATTAATTATTGTTATATTATAAAATTATTAATTTCTGCGTAAATATTTTTTTTTTCGGATGACACCTGCCACCTGCCCTTCTCTAAGACAAGGGTTGACGGAAGGAGAGTGCCACTAAGCTACTGCCTTGTGACATTCAAGCCAAGGGCTACAACTCTAGCCCCGATTATAAGGTGAAGCAATGAATTGATAATAAATAAATAAATCGGCTTTAAATAAATTATAGTCCTTTCAAAAAATCATTACTTCTATCCATACAGAACACCGCTTTCCGTTTACTTTATTTTTTTCCTTCATTGTTTTAACATTGCTTCGATAGTGGCGCGTCTATGGCTGATTAGAAGCTCGAAATTCACCCGCCTTTTGCCATGCCCGCTATATTGTAGTCGCTGTGTCAGGTAGATTAAGGAAATTTAATACTGGACGTGTTCAATTCGAATAATAGTGGAGCCGTCTGATGAGCAGGGCGCCAGCCGTTTGACACGTGGCAAACGTGGACTTGACTCCGATAATCGTTTGATACGGTGCTCAAACTGAATTTGATCTTTAGCACCCCTATCTAAATGCACAGTAACTTTATCATATCAACGTGCGCTTTAATAATATTGGGAAAATTATGACTGTGTACAGTGTGAAAGTTAGGGAGCATAATTATACAAATAAATGCTGTCGGTTCCAACTTTTTATTTTAGTCTGTATGTCTTACATGGTATTTGAATTTAAAGCTATTTTATTTTATAATAACATTTTAGTGAACGTTTAATTTTATTTTCAATAACTATGTACACATTGTTTTTACACCGTTGAGACCTTGCTTGATCACTTTTTGGTGGATCGAAAAAAGCTTTGCAAACATGTACAATTATTTCGTTTGTATAAAATCTGTTTCCTTTTTAAGCTATTATGAAGCTGATATGCGAGAAAGAGTTTAAATTCATCCATGCGAAACAGTCTGGTTGAGCCTAAGAACACTCTTGTGCAAAGCCTCGAGCTAGTTACAATATTAACCCTCATTAATATTCCTATCTTACGCGTTTCTCGCACACCCAGTGGCCCGAGAAATTATTCGTGGTTTATGTGCTTCGTAAATAATAATATTGAGCTCACCTTTTGACGTCTTATACGATATTCTGCGTGATAATAGCAGAGCAATTTAACATTGCCTTTAAGTGCCTGCATGAAATAATGACAATAGTATTTTTAAACTGCAGGAACAAGGAGTGTAGGATGTGTCGGTTACCGCGAGTACGTTGTCATATATGTATGTACATACGTCTCATTCAAGTAGCAAGTTCACGTCAATCGCGTTTGAAGTGAAACAACGCATCTCATTCCTATTTTGTGGTATTTACTATTAAAAAGATCAATAAGGTTAATGTTATACATTGATATATTCCGATTTAGGATTACATAAACGTGTCCACGCGTATGTTATATAAGCACACTGCACTAAGGGGGCAAATGTTAACTGCAGAATAATCACGTCGTAATTTAGACCGAAGATTAGATGCCTCTGTTTTCATTTAGTCCTTCCGACTCCGACGTTCTCACCTAAGGTCTATGTTAGCGCCATTATCCGTTTACTTCCGACCAAAAGGACACTTGAGTCGCCGAATAAGTATAGCTAATACGTATAGATACTCGCGAATAAGTATAGATACTTGGCACGAGATAAATTTCACTGCGTGCAACGCGCCTTTGGACCTTGCAATCTGAAAAACAGAAATAAAATTTAATCCAGAATAATTTTAAAAAAAATCATGTGTGGTCCACGCAACAGTCTGCGCTGTTGTCCATATACTCTACTATAGGTCTTCGCTATAGGTCCATCCGGGTACGAAGTAGACCTCGCAGAAGACTAGCGTGCGGTGGAAGTGTTATGCTTGAGCGATTAGTCTGGTGAGTGTGGTAACCGGGGTATACTTTATTAAAAGGTGCCAATGCATCAACCCTGGGCATGTGTCGCAAACCTCAATGGGTGGCGATTATCACTTAACACCGGGTGAGTCGCTTGTAACTTTCACACGTAAAACAATATATGGTGCGGATGTAACTGTTCTGTTGTAACATGGTACCGTGCCAACTCAGTGTAAATTGCGACTCGTCCTAACGTGACGCAACGATACCAGGCATAGCATCTAACTGCTTATTGCACTATTATTTTTTTGCGCATTTGCATTTATAAAATTTTTCGAACAAACTCCCGAAGAGCGGGAGTCCACGTAAATTAGAATGCATACACGCGAGTGATAGAAAAATTCTAATAACAAAATTGTCCTCATCTCTTGCGAACAGTGCTGACATCATTGTTGTAGCTCATGAATGTAGCGTAATAATTGTGTTTAATAAGTGGAAAAAGGCCAATGCTAATTGTCGCTCGCTTTCATGTTTTACCCTCATATCTTTTATAAATAACATCTAATTCCTCGCTGAGAGTCGGTAGTGAGAGGAAGTTAACACTATTTCGGTAATTTATTAGGTTGGCGGGCTGTTTATAATTTGATGATTAGTTATTGATAACGTATATCATTATTTAATACTAGCTGCTGCCCGCGACTACGTCTGCATAGAATAGGCTGAAGGCGTAACATTCAGACAGAAAGAAAGATATACATAAGATATGTATATAAATTATAGCCTATGTCTTATTCTGATGTATAAGCTATATTATTGTATAGTTTCATTAAAATCCATTCAGTAGTATTTGCGTGAAAGAGTAGCAAACATCCATACAAACTTTCGCCTTTACAATATTAGTAAGGATTCATTACAACACGTGATAATTATATCAATATACTTGTCTCGTTTATCAAAAGCTTACATCTCCCACGCTACTTCTATACTAGTTTCAAACGAGAGCTTTCATATTGCTCATTGGTATTTCTGTTGGCAAGCTAATGATATTTTTAGAAATGATTGTCCCTGCAAGACATCTCTCTATAGCTATATTATTTTCTATTTGAAACGCATTTATGATGCGCTGACATTCAAGATCACGAGACGATTGTTTAGACTGTGTGGGAAATAAGAGATGAACATTCTTGAGCATCAGAATAACTCTGCAAAAACTTTATCGCGTATATATTTGCATTATTTAATGCGCATTGCATCCCACATAGCGAAATGCTGTACGAATATGAGTCGATACCATCAGTAATATTCGATACAAAATAAACAGCGAAAGGACAAACATCAGATTAGCTATTAGCTCTTAACTAATGATTAATTATATAAACGGCCAGAGCCTTTACACTTTTATCAGAACCAGCATCGCACTCGGCGAGATTGAAAAAGTAAACGTAGAGTATTTCATTAAACCATCAATGAAATATTCATTGGCGCTTGTACTGCATTTAAAAGGGCGTGAAAGAGGCGACTTGGTACATCTGTACAAGTGAAGACTATGTCTATTTGTTTCACGAGCAAGCAAACGCAATCGTACGGAGGTTTTATTTTAGAACAAAAAATTAGAAATAATTGGATATTACATATCAGGTGGTCTCCGAGGACGTCGATCTGATTAGGTTATTATCGTTATCGTTTAATATCTAAAAATCGGCTCCAACAATGATGATGAAATAAACACTTTTCAGTCCTCTACTTTAATCAAAATATTCATGATGTCACGCTGACGCGTACGTTTTCGTAAAATTCGATTTTATAACCATCAATTTTCGGCCATATGGATCTCAGCAGATCCAGTAATAATACATCTTTTTACTTGATTAAAAGTTAATTTACTTTTTAGAAACCAAGAATAAGATTTCAGTCATACAAAAAAAATACTTATAATATAAATTGATATGGTCCACTCAAACTAAAATGGTCCTAATTTGGTGACGGATATACATACAACAAGTTTTTTTTTTATCATAGGGGTTTATGAACGTTATAAATCTTCATATTAAACGATTATATATTGGTATTAAGAGATTGAGAGAAACTCTTGTTAAGCCAACAAGTCAAATTAAGGGACTGTCGAGTTAATAATACACTTTTTTCAAGCTGCATGTGAATTATGAAAACCTCTATCCCTACATTGAGGGTCGCTCCTGGCTCCACTAAATCCTATCAAATCGATGGAGGACTTTGCAATGAATAAACATTTCTTTGAACTTTGTGAGCACGGCACCTGACACACCTAATAAATTTGAAGCCTCGCTGTGCTGTTGTATATTTATACCGACTTCGAAAGAGGATAAGGTTCTCGAATTCGACTGTTTTTTTTTTTCTTTTTTTTTTTTTTTTTTTTTTTATATGGAGAAAAAGGGTAAACGAGCAGGAGGCTCGTTTTTTTATGTTTGTTACCTCATAACCTTCGACACTGTGAACCGATATTGATGACTCTTTATTTATTTGAATGCTGGTGCTTCCCATTTGGTCCAATATAAATTTCATTGCTATCGGATCTTGGGCTCCGGATATAATGCGAGATAATCCGGGAACTCTTGAAGATCAATTATAAAAGGAATACATAGCCGGATATTTGAAGTCGGTTTTGTTTTTCGTTAATAAAAATGAACTTGTTAACTAAGAAAAATTGTCCGTTCTAAAAATACTTTGTTTTGTCTATTCTATTCGCGAACATAGTTACTTGTTTTTTGTAGCCTAGTGAGTAAGTAGCCCTTTGTTTCTTGACTGACACAGACCAGCACCGATGTAGCATTAATATGCACTGTTATTCTTTTACATATATGAATAAAAGTACTTTAGAATTTCTCTCTCAATTATGCCAGTGTTGCATTGTCGAGCTTATCGTGTTGTTGCATGGATTGAAAAGACCAGTTGTTTTATTTCATTAAGCTCGAAACGTGGCCTTGCGTAGAGATGTTCTCTCTTCTCTTTGCATTTTTATCGCATATATCACAGAGAATGCACCGAGTAATTGTTCAGATTGATATTTGCTGCTGAAATTCACCACCCTACAACTCGTCAAATGTCTAGTGTTTTATCACCGTGCGATTTTCACACAATTTTCTGCCATTTTGTGGAACCTGTTTTTGCCTGCGATTTTTCTGGATCAATACGACTTAAGCTCTATCATGAGAGTCTACTCCTATCTTAAAGGCTGGCAACGCTCCTTGTGACTCCTCCCATATTGCAAGAGTTCATGGGCGGTGGTCTAAAGAGGATTTCAGATTAACAATGTTATGATGGAGATAAATTTATAACCTGACAACTCTTATCATCATCATCTGAGGCATTACAGCCGCGGGTGGGCCTTAGCCTGGTCAAGCAAATCTCTCCAGTCCGATCTATTCATGGCTTTGTTTTTCCAGCCTATAACCCCCAACATCTTGGTGTCTTGTTCGACGCCATCTAACCACCTGAGCCTGGGCCTGCCTCTACTCCTGCGGCAAATTATTCATCAATGTTAATTCATAATACTAATTATTTAATTATTCATCAATGTTACCACTTAGACATCCAATTAACTCCAAGATCTACTAATTATCGAAAGAGCCAGATGCTGTGTCTGCGTCGAGTACGGAGTTGCGAAGTTGTTATTTGCTCATGTAACATTGTCATCGCGTCGTCTAGTTAAGTTTTAATATTTGAATTTGGATCTGCATAGATTTTCGAACGTTTGTTTGCAGTTATAATATTAGTCTACGGAACTCATCACGAATTCTTCATTAGGAAATACATCTATTTACCGAAAATGATTGCTTGAAGTAACGTGATTTTGATTCTCTACATAGGAGATATTTTGATACGGAACAATTTATTATTTTACTTATTTTTTTCAATACTCTTTACTTTAACTTAATTTTCAATATTCGTGTTCAGCTCACTGTTTCTATCAAATCACTTCATTTCTCAATGATTTTCGTGATGTGATATGACTATCAAAGGATGAATGGATGGCGGAAATTCAATTCGGCCATTGGACACGATATTGTTTGAAATCGGTGGAATAGCCCATGTTTAATCTAGATATAACAAAGGCGAAATTAATGAGTATGTGTAGTCATATGAATATCGAAACTCTATTTAAGTATCAAATCTGTCAGATATCGCAGAAAATTGTTGGCGATTCCCAATTAAAATGACTAAAGTGATAGTTGTATTTCACATTCCGTTAGAACTTAAATTAAGCCTATATTAAATGAAATAAATATGACCTTGACCTTGACTTTAAATAGAAGGGCATACGAGTATGTCCTAACTGTGGTGCAATGAATTCAATAATCTTTTTTTTTTCTTACTGAAAGTCTGAGCAGGCGTTTACCTGACGTCGAGTGATAATCGCTGCCCATAGAACTTCACAATATCAGAGGAGTTCGAGATTGTGGTCCATCTTTAATGCAGTGAGCCCCGGTCACCAGACAAATCGCGATAGTATAACACCTCCAGTTCAGGCCGGTCTTCTGTGCAAGCGGAGGGTCCAAACCCGTGGCATCTGGCTAGCCCACCGGTTCTGCGCCCGATGAAGCTTTAATAGTCTCGGGACTGAAAGCAAAAACGTCAGTTAATACAAGTTCTTCTGTGCTATCCTGGACAAACCTATGAAAGTGCAACAACATAAGCTGCTGCGTGGAGCTACCACAGAATTAACTATGAACTATCAAGTGATGGCCAGTTCAAAATAAAAATAAACTAAAACAACTAATAACATCAAAAACTCATAGAACGTTCATCTAACGTTCATTTTGCGTTGTTCTTTAGGCTCAAGCCCGTCTATACGTCGCGTTATTGCCGATGTTATTGCGTCACAGTTTATGGATGCAATGTGTAGATGTATCTAGTATTGAATGTTGAGGCGACCTATAGTCTACCTGCCGTCCCATTGTTCAAGACTTAGTCAAAGCTCCCACTAGATTCAATGATTATTAGTGAATACTGCAAAGACATTTCGAAATTCTCGTGCATTCCTCATACAACCTTGCAATTAATATTTGAACATCCCCTAAGACACCAGCGCAACGCGCGTTTATTTATTCACCGTTTAAACATCGTAACAAGTTTCTCTAGACTTCCTACAACAAGTGCGCTCGAGCTAGCGAGCAGTACGAATAAAAGCGTAGAACTTCGCAATACTAACTGCTCTAGTGTTCTTCGTTACAGAGCGTAACCAAGACGGGATTTCGGAAAGTTTTAAGTACAGAGTTGTGACGCGGCGACGTTTTTAAAGAAAGCGCGGCGACAGGAAGCTTTGCCGATACTAAAACGCCCCCGTCACCGGATAAAGACGAGGTTCACTTACAATGGAAATGTATTTTCGAGAGTTTAAAATATCGTTAGAATCGCTATCTCCGGTAGCCAGTTACGTACGTACGTGTCTAGCTTCGCTTGTCTATAATATCTTCGTCTAGTCCTGCGTTCGACCTGCTTCCATTTCTTACAACCTGGTGTGCGGTGAATGTGTTACACAAAAACAGGAATCGCACAAAGAGCAGTATTATATAAAATATGTAAATATGACCGCGTTAAATAAAACTGCTGTTGGGACCGCCTTTATCAGGCTCGTAACTTTAGTTTGTTAACTACATTCGCCTAAAAGAGATCTCCATTAATGACGCATAGTATCAATGGCGCTTTGAATTAATCAAAACGGATGATGAATACGCCCGATGAATTCAATCGTAGAGTTCAAGGCTGCCTGTGAGAGTATTCGATAAAAGGTCGACTGCGCGACTGCGCTAATTCAAGTTTTGCTTGTTAAAAAAAGTGCTGGAAATACCGTGGCTTCGTTATACATAGTACCTGGAGGACCGAGCATTGCTCGGTTTTTTTGGTAAATCATTTATTTTGGAAATAAAAAAATAAAAAATAAAGAAAATTATCTGGTATAGAAAAAAAAGTGTGTAGATGATCGTGATACGAACCGCGGCCGTCTGTTTTGGGTCCGCCCGATTACCGACCGAGCTATCATAACACTTTTTTGCGGCGAAATTTACCGTCATATTCGAATGATATTTTTAATTCCCTGAAAACAGGATAAAAGGAAATTTTCTAAAAATGAAACCTAGCTAGATCGATTTTTCGCCCCCGAATTCATGCACATACCTACAAAATTTTATGAAAATCGCTGGAGCCGTTTCCGACATTCCGTTTATATATATTCTTGTTTATATATACACAAGAATTGCTCGTTTAAAGGATAAGATAAGTATTAAGTATTGCGACGGTGTTTCAGTGTATTCAGAAAATCGCTTAAAATAGGCCCAGTGGTGGACCGCCAACCATTAAGGTGGTGTCAATGGTAGTTGGCAGTTGGCCGAGTTGTACGATGGTGAAATTCGGCAGCAGGTATCAATCCGAACAATTCAATTTGGATCTCACACAAAAGTCCCCACTTGAGGCCATGTGCCAAATGTCGCTTGGCATTTCAGTTTACCTGGACAGTTGTACCCGTCTCGAATTCTTTGGAGCACACCGTGGCTTGTTGGCTGCAACGAAAAACAAAATGGCTGCGATCCAGTCCGCATCAGCGACACGCATAGACGCCGTAAATCAATTTAACGAGACATCTTGGTACCGTCCCGGTACCGTGGCCTTGGATCCCGTGTTTTTCCCTTACACCTGCCTTGGTTATCGGACCGCGGCACGAGTTTGATGGACGTTATATTCGCGTAAGTGTATGAGAAAAATTACAAATATACGTACTTTTGATAGATTCGTCACGACAAGTGATGCGCTTTGACTGTATTTTTCGTTTTGTATCTGTTGACGTATTAAGAATGATTCGCCAGATGTCGTAACGCCTTCATTGGCATAATTTATTTAAAAAAGAACATCAAATAGTTTAACATTCTAAGCATTAAAGCTCAAATATGGAATTGCAATGTATGTTTACAAAAAATCTGTCTACCAAGCGTGTATATTGTATATGCCTCAGTACGCAAATATTATTACTGATATTTAATTCCGACTTAATAAGGGAATATCAAAAAGCTGCCTTTGTAAACAGGTAGATTATTCACGTTGGGATGCGATGTCATAGTAAGATGCGGACTGTTAAGGATATTTATTTTTTTACCTCCTCTCGGAGGAATTTACGATGGCAACAATTTTTCAACTTTCCGCCTCAATGCTCTAGGCCCGCTTGACCGGCCGAAATCGAAAGTTCAAAGGTGCCGGCATCAGGTATGAAGTATCCAGCTTCCACGTTACACAGGTATGTAGCTTACCTATCACCGATTAGACACGACCCGATAGGTGGGAAGCTACAATATTATGTTCATAACAATATCGTTATACATTTCTAATACATGAATTGACAATACGTTTATAAATGACGCGACCGTGTAATACAAAAAATTGCACTACGTTAAACGTCAAAAACGACGAATCAAATGTATATTATACACTCAGTAAAAACATTTAAGAAACAGAGAAGTGAACTATTTCTATTTCGTTATGACTACAGATCCCTTATCTTAATTGTGCGAAATTGTTAACAATAGGATACAAAGTACGTTTAGATAAATATACTGTTTTAAAATATATTAATATATAAGACGTTAATTACTTGTATTAACGTACCTGACCTGTCATTATTACACTCTACTGCTGTTAGACTAAACAGGATCGACCGAGGAAGTAGGTACCACGTTCTCGTAGGAAACCGCCACAAAGCAAAATAACTTGTACATTCACATTTCGTCTGGTGAGTGAGGTGACCGCGGCTCACGCTTTTATATGGCTGTTATATTATACGGCTGGTAATGTCTCCCTGAGTCCCCCAGGCGCTATCTACACTACCTTGATATCTATCCATGTGGCGGCAGTCAGCACCGGGTGAACCACCTGTGCCCTTATCGCCGCAAGTCAACTTGCTAGCGGGCTATCGCACATGTTTATTTACATGTCTCGTTAGACCGGTAAGAGCTAGAACTCATAAGGCGCTCTGAAACCTATCGCTGCGTCCTGTACTCTCCCGTTGAGCCGTTCAGTATCAGTGTCCTTGTGTCGAAATTGATTTGTAATTACACCGCGCTCGCCGCTCGATTAGTCGCCTGCCGACTGAGAAATCACAGTATGGGGCCAGTTGCCAACCGCGACAGCGATGAGGCGCGGGCGAATGTTCTCGCCCGCGCATTGACTGCTCGTAAATGTTTCGCCACGTTCAATTTAATTTGCGACACGGCTTATCGGGCGATCAAGCTTGGCTGTGGCATCGAAAGAGCTCCCTTACCACGCTGTTGGTAAGGGAGATGTCGCTGTCTATAATGCGGTGTAACTCGCAGCGGTTAAGCAGTGAAAGCGTGATCATTGTTCACGATATCCACTTTCATTATCATCATCGCTTCGTACACCGCGGCACAAAGCCAAAGCACAGTATCGGAAGCCCTATTCGTGAAAGTCCAATGACCTCCTGTAGACTTCGATCGTGTCGTTGTATTTTTGCCCTTGTCGCGTTCATGAATATATTGTGCTCAATGACCAATTTTTAGGTAATATTCCCTTGCTGCCAATGAAATTGTCCTAATCGACATTAGGATGATCCATTTTTGAAGTCTCTTATGGTTTGATGTCTCGAACGGGACTAGCGAGTTTCCTTCTATTCGGTGTGATTAGTATTACGTGGTAGCGCCCATTCAACTGTTCAAACATTCAATAATTACTCTATACAACGCGACGGTGAAATACAATGATTCAATGTTTTGCCATCGTCTCGTGTACGATTTTTTGTATGAGTATCATTTTATCCTATATCACGGATATGACACATGAAAATCGGCAATATTCATATCGGCGTTCACTGCTAAACTAAGTGCTCAGACAAGTTGTAGTTTCATAATTACATCCCAGTATGTAAATTTCGCCTTTCTCTTTATCTTTAGTATTTCTACTTAGAAATCTGGTATAGGCGCTGTTATTACTGATTCTAGCGGGCTAATATATTTTTATTTATGGTTACATTAGCGTGATTTTGATGGCGAAGGATACTTTTTATCTAGAGGAAATGTAAGAAATATTAAAATGCCTCAGCAAATGACTGTCCCCTAATGCCTATTAAGTACATTTTTTCGGTTTGTTTTTTTCTTTTATTTTAAAACATTGCTTTTACTTTAGGATAACATTATCCTGTTTTGTAAGGATGTTTTACAAACATAAATTCCACGCGGACAATCACCCTGATGTTATTAATTCGTTGTTGCTTGTTAGGTACTGCACATTAAATTGTAAGGTAAAAAGTATTTATTATAAAACTAATAAAAACTGTGCTAGGCACTGGTACCGAAGAGTTTTAATTTATACTAATAAAATATCAATCAATAAACAAAAGAACCAAATAATGTTTTATAAAATTATTACATATTATGGAACTGCATAAAGTTTGTGGTTTGTTTTGGGATATGTTGTTTACGATGTATGTTGTTATGGTGAGTGGTTATGATTACATGGTATCTTGTGATTTGCCGCACTGTCTAACCCTCGGTACAGGCTTTGATAACGTTAGTTTCAATCATTGATCTTAACATCCGCAAAGCCGCTACTGTAGGCGTTTGCAATTACTTGATTTACACAGTGCATGTAGGTCGTATCCAATCAAGCGATACCGTAAGACTCCAAAGCCAAAGCTTTGTTAATGCATTAGCTTAGTGCTATGGCTCCGGTGGACAAAGGCTTGTATCGATAGACCTAACGCTGTCTTTGTACTCTGTGTCCTCGCTCGGCTTTAGTATTCTATGGCCAGCCTATGAAGTGCACCTAATATTCTATAGTCTATTGATATGTTCTATAGTCTATCGATATATTTTTGTTGGATTTTCATTGTTAATGTCGTATCAAATACGTTTTTTTTAATATTATCTCGTTATCTGAATTAAAGGATTTCTTATTAGAGAAAAGAAATTAATATATTTAATATTATTTTATTTCTTTACATCTTCTTTGTTTCCTATGTACCTCCAAATATTTGCTTGCTTTGGTAGTAAGTCCCGACGACCAGTACGACCTAGAAAGATCTGTTGTAGACTTCCTTTCGAAAACATTGCCCACTTATTGCAGGATGACATTATCCTGTGTTATAAGCACGTTTTAAATACATAAATTTCACTTGGACAAATACTCAGATCCAAAGCATTTATCTGTAGGTGACCCAAGTAGTTGTCTGGTCTGGGAATTTAATCCCCGACCCTAAGCGCCGAAGCCAATAAGGTATTTCCAGCTGTTAATATATGCCTTTCAACTTCCAAACCTGTCAGGTTGTATATTGTCACTGCACATAATAATTATGATACAGTAAATTTCACGTAAAAAACAGGAAATACTTAAAACCAATAACAACGACGTATATATTTTACATGTAATCGAAAGTTAAGGCTTAAGAACTTGTTCGTATTTGTATATACCTACACTAGAACAAGTTAGTCATTTATTATTTCGTAACTAGTATACGTTAACATTAGTTAAATCATATTTACAGCTGATGTTAGTAATGTTTATCGGCGCGTCCACGACACACTCCGTGGAGTTATTTGAACTTTGATAAATATCCTTCGAACTGACGGTAGGAAGGAGCGGCAAGCGTCACAAGTGGCACTCTTTGCGCGGCTAGAGCTCGGCTAGGAACTTTACTGAAGCTACCACCGAACACGACTCCCGACCGACTTTACCGCTGACAACACAACTTCTAATTCACCGTTTAACGCTCACCACACTCGAGCGGCGCCCAGTTTAATTAGTTTTGATAATATTTTACGACCAATACAGGACGTAGTCCCGAGAAGTGATGCTCCATTTCCGTATCCGTATCCGTAAAAAAGTTTCATGTAATATGCTGCATTTCTATTTCGATCGCAAGCAGACGGAGAGGGGGCTAGCCACGAACGGTTTTATTACGTATTATTCAATGTCAGCTTTCCGAAACATGTTCTGTTTCTGTTGCTGGTGTTAATAAATTTCGTAAAACTATAAGTCATTTTACGAGCATTCGTGGCAAGATTAAGGCACTGTTATACGTAATTAATCTGAGATGGTTTTTGAAGTGACAAGAAGCATAATGTATATTTAAGGACAGTCATAAAAACAAAAACTGTCATAAAATTAAACTAATAATGCAAATCTATGACAAATTGCTTAAAACACTATATAAGAAATTAATTTCTTGACATGCATTTCTGTCTACAAACATGTTTCATACAACAATATACATTATCAGAATGTACATTTTCAGAAGCTATCCGTTCAGATTTGCGCAAGAAATAGAGGCCATCTTCGGACTACATTTATGCATTGAAATTTCACATTTTTGGCTACTAAACTATTTCGTGTTACGATTGTTTGTCCAAGCTCGCCGTCGCGTCGTGATTTAGCGTTTGGGTTCTTGAAATGTCTCGCCAGGTAACGGATTAGTTGAATCTATACTGATAGCCCGCGCTATCAGTGCGATATTGGCGCTATCGTGCGACGTCTAATTTAGGCCGGCGTGGCGAGCCGAAGCCTCATGCCACGTGGTTCCCATCCGGCTCATGTTCGAAATTCGAACGCGCGTTAGTTCGCGGAGCAGTTGTTTTCCTTTTTGTGGCGCTAGCTAGTCCGATTTTGCGCGCTTAGATTCAGACATTTTTTTTTGATGAATATACAACTACAGCTTTCCTGTCTTCTTTCGCGATGTAGTAATACTTAGTATTCGCATATAAAAAATTTGTTTTATAAGAACCTTTGTCGAAGTCACTAGTGTGTTTTTGCGTGAGTTACGATAAAATTTCAGAGAGATAGCCCGAGGATTCGCCCATCTATAAGGCTTTACATCACCACCATGAAGTCCTCGTTGAGTTAAATAGCGGGGAAATAGCAATTTTCTAACAACAGATCGGTTAAAAAAAAAGAAAAAATCTAAATTTTCTACATATTTGAAAGAAAAAATCTTATTTTCCGTTTTTTTTCACAATCCAGAATTTTATTTTTTCAACCTGTAACTTGTACAAAATGAAAACTCTTTCAGATTTATCGTAATTATTACTAATCCAAGCACTTATTTAATCGCATTACATTCTATTTACACAACTTTGTGAGATATCGCTATGTTGCCCGCTATTTTTGCGGCCCAGTGTAGTTATATAGTTTCTTGGTAATAGTTTTATATAATTTAACTTTACTAACGAACATAAGCGGCGATTTATTATTGCCTACCGGAAAATTTCTACGTAACGCACGGGAATTTAATATTTTTACCTTTCCATATTAATTAGCAGCCTAATTGCGGGTGGGACTGAAATATTCGTGTCACAGATTTCCCAGCGAAGCGTTCAATTAAGGAATTCAGTTCGGTTATTGCACGCGCGAGGCCCGAATCCATCAATGTCTGCTGAGCGATGTTTACCCGCCTTGTCGTGTTTACACTAAAATACCAGAGAACGACCGGTGTTGCCATACGTTACAATTTGGAGCATCGCTTGTTTTTTTCTAATTTAACATTTGACTTGCGTTACGGGATGCCAATGCTTCCTGTTCGTGAGATTTTTCAACCGAGCTCAAAAGGGGAGGAGGTTCTCAATTCGACTGTATTTTTTTATTGTTACAACTTTGTGTTCGGAACGGTTGCACGTATATTTTGCTTGTTAATATGTTGCTAATTTTTGGGCCGTTGTTTTAAACAGTTATGAAGTAGGCACGTTTTCTGTGAGACCTTGTCTGGTGAGACTTTTTACCGCAAATTTTGATTCTACTTAAAGAGAGATTGGGTTCCTTAAACATATATCTTAGCTTGCTGATAGCTTGTTTTTCAATCAACGATCTATTACGAGCATTTGCTTAACTCAATCAGTTTCTTTCGATACGAAACAATAAATAACTTCCCGAAGAAGCAAAAGTTTTGTTTGAAACTCGTACTGTGTTGCCACTGTTACTGTTTATTTTCAATAACAGTTAAAATGTTCCCCAGTTATTATTATCATCAGCAATTAAGTCACAAGATTTTTTATTAATAAAAAAGAAGGTGGTACAATATTAGGTACTAAATAGGTTAATTAGACGCTCTGGCAACCGGCACAAAACTCACCAGTCGAGATTTTGAGCACCGTAGTGCACAGTTTAACGAGCAAACTTTAGGAAAATGTACGCTTGTTACATTGTGAAGTAGGCTGGATGGCTGGGAGAAATGGCAAAGTATAATGTTGTTCGTATGCGAGTAAGCGGAATCAAAAGTTACACAAGTGAAACCGTGTAAAGGTGTAAAAAGATTCGCGACTAATTGTAGATGTATACAAGAGTACTGCAATTTAAGCATGACATCGCACGCACGAATGGGCAGAAAAGAGGAAGTCTTCGCGTAAATTAGAAGTATTATACGTTCACGTTTCGCCTGGTGACTGAGGTAACCGGAGCTTACTTATTTAAAGGTCGGTTACACAGCTGCAGCTCTTCGTGCGTTGTGGATGCCAATGGGCACCAGTAATCACTTAATATCGCATGAACCGCCCGAACGTTTGCCATATAGAAAAAAAAATGTAACATTAATAGTAGACTTTAACTGGTGTAGGGCCCGCTGGGTTAGGTTCTCCGTTGCACGAATGGGCTGGCCCGTCCGGGGGAGTACACCGACCTCTCAGAAGACCGGCGTGAAGAGGAAGTGTTATATTTCTGCGTTTCGTCTGGTGATAGCCGGGCCTACTTTATTACATGGTGGTAACGCACCTGAAACCTTGCGGGTGTAGCTAATGTCAATGGGCGGCGGCTATCACTTAACATCAGGTGAACCACCAGCTCGCTTGCCACATTCTCACATTAAAAGATCGAGGAAGATAAATAAGGGCAGTCCGCCATGAGCAAACACATTTGAATTGAGTCGGTGACAATTAAAGTATTTTTATGGCCGCTAAAGTGTTAGTTTAATTGTAACTTCGTTTCTAATTAAACAGACGTCGATAGTGCTGCATATTAACCCAATTCAAAAGACAAGACTCAATTAATGTACGTCATTCATATCCTCTTACAGAATTATATATATAATTGAAATTATTTACTCAGTGAGACATAACTAATTCTATTCACATTTAACTTTGTTAGACATACTTTTAACGAGTGCTTCGCATCAGATAAGTGTTGTGTTATTCGAAATATCACCGTTTAAAGAATTCGCGTAAACACAATAACTAATTACACGTTTGTATCTTACCAATTCGAAGTACTCACTGAGCAAATTGGGCGTATACAAATCACGTTCAGCGATAATTTAAACTGAGAACGAGATAACGATTTGGCAAACAACTTTTAACTTTTGTGTCAAACAAACGGTGGACGTAAGGTCTTAGTGGAGGAATGTTAGCCGTGCCACGAAACCGTTTTTTATCTGCCATTTATTATCCCAAGAGTATTCTTATCCTCCCTATTATCTCAAATACAACCAATCGTATAGCAATGCAGTTCTACAAATAACTGTTTAAATTAGTTCTTGGTGCACTTTATTGGAGCTCGCAGAATCTTGTAATGTAAACATGTTGCGTTGAAAGCCATCCAAGACAATTGATCCCCTTACGCTGTTATTTTACATTATTAAGTCTCGATGGGGACTAATATCGGCCTCTGTGTAACATATCGAATGTTTTCACGAATGTTTAAGATTCCCTGTTTTCATAATAAACTAATTAAACATCTTGAGTACAAATGAACTATTTTTAGTCTCGCGTACCATTATAAATACTTTCATTGTTATTTAACGATGAAACATATATTATTGACTACATTAATAATATGCGGTAAACAAAGCTCTTTACAATTCGATTAAATTATCAACTACTATTGACTTGTCCCCGTTTCAGTCGGATTAATTTTATGTGCACAAATAAAGAAATATGCAAGTTATTTGTCTATATTTAAACGTATAATTTGATGTAACAGTGATTTCAGAACCAACTAAAAGCAGTTTTGAAATGTCAAATAATGTTCGCATCGATAACGAGTACTTATTTCAAAGCCAAATTTTAAACAAATATGTCAAATATGGACTGAATTTTTGAGTATCTTCTTAAGCTGTCACAAACATTGTATTGATTTTCCTCGTGAAAAATATCACACGTAACTTCGGCCGATAAACGCGGTTTTGCACCGCCGCAGGGTAGAGTATGGCGATATTAAAATTGTATACATTATGTTCAGATATCACCCGCACGCCCTCTTCTCCACGCGCAAAGAACTAAGTTAACGAAGATAATTACATTTAGCACGGTCTAGACCGTGTTTGCGGTTTATACGAGAAACTCGTACGGTGATCGCCTATTACTACGCGTACTCCGCAAATTATTAAACATGTCAAAACTAAGTTGATATACTCTATAGTTTGATCCTCTTTTTTATTATGGGCGAACTGCATCCATCGAAAAGCTATTGTACAAGTCGTAATATTTCTGTCTGTTTGTTGCTATTGCATCACTTTTATTTCCTCCCTAAATGTGTCATTTGCGCAAGGTAAAAAGCATTTATTGCCACTTCAGGTGGTCCGAGGCACTTTTTTAATAATGGAACTTGATCGATTAACTAGACTCACTGGACTGTCATTCCTGTCGTTCTTTGATGTAACATTGACAAACCGTAAATAGAAACATTTCATCTATCGATCGTCATTTTTTTAAAATCTATCACCGTTTCGCAATGAGATTCCTCTAACGGAAAAGAAACACGCGAAAGAAAGTGTAGATATCCTCTTTTATAGGCTTTCGTACCCAAAAGGTAAATCGGGACCCTATTATTAAGACTCTGCTGTCTGTCTGTCTGTCCGTCTGCCACCAGATACTTGAAATTTTCAAAGATGATGTATTTCCGTTGCCGCTATAACAACAAATACTAAAAAAACAGAATTAAAAAAAATTAAGTGCGGCTCCCATGCAAAAGATATGATTTTTGGCCGTTTTTATAGATAATGGTAAGGAACCGTACGTGCGCGAGTCTGACATGCACTTGCTGGTTTTTTTTGTCATTTATCATGTGATATCGACACGATTTCACATCTTTGCTGATGAACACGTCAAATGAAATGGCATTACGGGCCTCAGTTACCGGATGAGTAATAAATCTCCACCTCTGACACTAACGCTCTTTACGACTCCGCACAAATCCCAGCGGCCTGAGGTATCTCTGCAATATATGGTATATATGTGCAATTTACCATTGACAAGGTAAAGAAGTATCCAAATTCAAAGATACGTTAAAATCAGCTTACTGAATTTGATCTGTTTTCAAGCACTTACCAACCATACAAACTACAATCGGTTGGCAAATCATTCCAGAGTTTTGTTATTCTCGGGTACTGTTAATATTTCTCGTTGCTCGACTCGGTAGGTATCATAACTGTTTATTTCGATCTGCAGCAAAGGTAAGCAAAGGAAAAACTGAAAAATCACGTGCTAGGTCGCAACTTCTCTTCCAATCTTATAAAAATTACTAGAAACTTACTGGCGTTAATGATATCAATGCAATACGCGTAATGCTTGCCTGATACGTGCGTTGTGGTATTTGAAACGAATACTTGCCGAACTACAGTAGTTAGTAAAAGTGCAAAGTGCAACACCTGAACGCCGTTTAAGATTGAAGATATGAATGTGTAATTAAATAATCTGCTCACATAAATAATAGCTGCTAATTTGCGGCGACCCGAGCGGCGTGTAGAGTAGTGAACCTGCAAATTGCGCCTGAGGGTGAGGGTTCGATCTCCGCTATTGGAAAAATATTTTGTGTTGATCATAGTATTTTTCTAATGTCTGTGTGTTTATGTACGTATAATACGTATTTATTTACAAAAGAAAGGTATGTTTTAGTATTGTTTATAAGTTATCTAGGATAAAGGACGGATTGGTGAAACGTTGGTCGATTGAGTGACCGCATATCGAGCCGACCTAACCAAAACTCTATTACCGTCCGGCGTTACGAAGCCTCTGTCCGCAAACCGTTACCTGAATCGACGCCATTGATTTTATCCGATTAAACAACACCACACGTTTGGTATCGTAATCGTATTTTTCTAACCTAATGTACTGAAAGTTTTCTAAATTTGTAAACAAGTCCCAAGTCCTGTGATAACGGTCAACGGTCCGATTCCTTAGTGCTTCAACCGAGCTACGTTTGCACTCCTGCGCGCTTTAATGAACCCTTTTGCAATAATACCTGGCTTCCGTAACCTAGCGCATTCGTCGGCAGTCGCTCAACGGTGACCTCTTTATTTTCTAGAACCGGGTAATTGCTCGCAATAGACTTACTGCATATCTTCAAGTAGGCTTAACGTTCACTGCAATTATGGTTGTCATGGAGAAGCTCGAACTGTTCTCAGACATTATAAGAGTTCGAGTTTTCTTAATATGAATATTCGTGAGGTGCCTACGATGACTATAATTGTTATGGTGTTGAAACAGTAAGTTAATTATAGACCGGAAATCATGTAGATGATATATTTCAAGCTAAATGCAACAGAACTTGTGATAGTTAAAAGTATATTATTTAAAATTCACTTCGAAAAGACTTCAAAGTTTTACATTAACATTGTGTTCACAGTTACGATAAAGATACTATAGAATGAGCATAAAATTATTTATTTTCTATTTTTTATACAATATTTTTAATTTTCCTTGGAAAACATATAACATTGTCACATATATTATATCTTATGATAGAAGTGTAACAGAAATAAAGAGTATAAAGATAGGAATAGATTTGGGTATTTTGATGTTGTTCTCAAAATCGACACGAACTTGAGCCATTGATAAATTTTAAAGTTTTTTAAAGTGCTAATCTCTGCACTTAAGATTGAACATCCTCCGCGAATGTCGAAACGTGGGTTCGATTCCCACAGCGGCGACAATCTTTTCCTACTTTTTCTACATGTTTTAATGTTGAGCCATTGAGTTAAACCATTGCTTAGTTACCTAAATTTTTTTTTACAATGTCGTTTTTTGTGTTAAAAATATACTAGTGGAATTGCGAAAAATATTTTTCGAACAATGCGACGACAGAAAAATGAGTTTTTGATCTAAAGGCATGGTGTTTCAAATTAAAAAAAAAACATTCAGGATTTTTCTTGTGGAGAAAAACACGCTTCAAGACAAACTGCCGCGTTAACATTATTGGCGCGTTTTTACGTTATATATTGGGACGTTAATTTTTCAATAAAATATAATGCAAACGACATCACAAGTAACTTTTTTTAATTAACGAAAAACAAAACCGACTTTAAATATCTCGCTCTGTTTTTTTTTTATGTGAGAAGTTGCCAAACGAGCGGACTGTTCACCTGATGGCAAGTGAACGCCGCCCATGGACATCTGCTGCACCCGAGGGTTACAGATGCGTTGATAACCTTTTGAAAATTGGGCTGTTCGTTTTATAATGGATTTTCGGGAGTTCTCAACCTATCTCCTGAGCCCAAGATCCAATATGAATGAAATTAATATGGCACCACATGGGAAGCACAAGCTTTCAAATAAAAAAAAAAAAGAATCATCAAAATTTGCTCAGTCGAAAGTTCTGAGGTAACAAACATAAAAAAAAAATATTCGAATTGAGAACCTCCTTCGCTTTAGAATTCGGTTGAAAAGACAAACTTAACGCTTTTATTAATTGAATGACTATTTGCTAATTTACGAATATGATGAAGTTATCGTTTGAGCTTTGGGCAATAGTCGCCTGTCGGTTAACCGACATTCAGTCAGTTCATGCTGCGGTTGACGAACTTAATAACTGATATCAGTCTACTACCATTGCTTGAGTGTCAACATCAATTATCAGCCCGCTCCTGTCAAGCGTACTGCCCAATTTTGCGGTCGACTCGACAGCGACCGGGTGGTCAATCATGGATCACTCTGCCTTTTTTTATACGGCGAGTAATTGAGATGAAGTGGCATTTTCGTATGTTTTTTTTTTAAATTGAATTTTCGGAACGATACCGATCAGCGAGAAGGAAATTCGTATTTATCAGTTAATTTGATAGTACAAGAGTTGTTATATATTTAACAGTTTAGTCGGTGTAGTTTTCACGGAATTTCTAAATACAACGACGTGGTCCTTCGTTAAACGTTTTTTTTGTCAATTTAACATGCTGTCGGTTCTTTGATTGTTTTGTGTTATTTAAATGAATAAACTTAGTATAAGGAATATCTTCTAGGAAGGACTGAAATGATCTACTTGTCTTTGCGAGGCTTCGGGGCTTTAAGAGAAATATTTTGTCGCCAAATATTTATTGCTATACGGGTTCTGAAAAATTGAATTGTTCATTTCTGCAACATTAACTACGTAGTAGAAAAGAGTTGACCGCGCCCTATTTTTAGACGTGCAAATAGTTGCGTAAAATTAAAAAAAGATTGAAATAATTGTTGTATTTTTGTTTTTGTTTATTTTGATGTTGCCGTGATTTATTGCTTTGTATGTTTGATTATTTATAGAGCTAGGGACTTTGGGAAATAAGGTTAGGGACTATGAATAGTTCGAGTGTGTCGGTACTACCTGTTTGACTATGAATATGTGTGGTGTGTTCTCAAGTAAACATACAAGATATTCCCCTTTGAGCAACTCGGTAACTAATATTTGATTAGAGGCAAAGACAGAGGTTCTCATCTGTTGTATAACATACATCTGAATCTATACACCATTTGAATATGTGATGGAATTTCTATCATTACACTATAGCTGCTGGTACAGATATTTCGTTTAACTCAGTAGACAATTAGACATGCTGGTCTCGAAACCATATAATTTATCATTGAATTTAATTCAATGAATGTAATGATTAAATTATATGTAAAATCCGTTATCATTGTAATAGTATCGTTTTAGGCCGTTTTAAACTTGAGCGCCGGCGATATTTTTTATGATTCGGTATCCAAAGGGTATATCGGACCCTATTACTAAGACTCCACAGTCTGTGAGTCTGCCTGTCCGTCTGTCCATCTGTCACCAGGCCGTTTCTCATGAATCATGATAGTTAGACAGTTGAAATTTTCACAGACACTGTGTTTGTGTTGCCGCTATGATCACAAATACTAAAAAACAGAATAAAAAATATTTAAGTGGAGTTCTCACACAACGGATATGACTTTTTTGCTATATTTATAGGAAACGGTACGGAACCCTTTGTGCACGTAAGTATTAGGTATGAGTATCACTAGGTCGAAATGGGAGATAATGAAAGAATGGAAGATCTCCTCAAGATGCAATAAAATCGTCTCAACTAATGAAACGAACTACAGTAACAAAATTTCTTTTAAATATATCCGATGATCACTTCATGCACCTTTCTCAAAACTAGTTCTACCCCTTTCTATGGGTTTTTTAATGTGAGAAGGTGTTAAGCGAGCTGTCGATTATCGTGATGTTAAGCAGTAACCGCCAACCATAGACTTTTTCAACACCCCTTAGGTTGCAGATGCGTTGCCACCTTTTAATAAAGTGGACTTCGGTTACCTCAATCATCAGACGAAACACGGAGTATAAAATTTCCACTTCACGCCTGTCTTTTGTGAGATCCTGGTACTCCCCCCCACGGCTCTGCACATCCGTGTAACAGCGTACACTGTTGTGCAGCCCTACCACAGTCATTAAATTCTATTCGTAATCAATTGAGAATTTTTCACAACATCTTATGATTGTCAAGAGTGTTCAGTTGAGTATATGACCATTACTAACGCTCCGATTAAGAAAATCACAACTTAAAATTCATGGGCGCGCCCCAGTGTGAGGATAAATGTATCGGTATGGATTAGATAAAATATTGGATGGATTTGAACAACATCTGACTCATTTACGATTACAATTCGAAATCTCACATTGACGTCGAGTCGGCAGTCATTAGCAGTGGCCCGTTGACAGATCGCTGTATATTTAGCCGCCATCAGTCATGGGATAGAGCGGTGTCTAATATCATACCTTGGGTATTTATAGGCTAATGTTACCGATGTGTCGCCTCGCTACAGCGACGAGCGTCTTGACGCTCGGCACAATGAACATTCTGTCGCCGAACAATTTTATAATTAATTCCTGCAATAGAAATGCAACGTTCTAGTCTCTAAACCGCGTTGAAACGGGGTAGCTGGTTAATTTAATCGTGCGTATTATTACGTTTTTTTTATGTGAGATGGTGGTAAGTGAATCCCAGCACCTGACGTTAAGTGATGACCACCGCTCATTTACATATGCAACACCGGTTGCAGATGTACTGCCACCTTTTAAAAAAATGGGTACCGGCTACCTCACTCACCAGACGAAACGCAGAAGTATAACACTTCCACTTTACGCCGGTCTTCTGTGTTGTCGTGGTACTTCCCCGGAAGAATCTGCCCATTCGTGCAACAGAGAAGAGTGTTGCATGATCCTACCACGGTATTAATTGAAGTCTTTATACATTGTAAATGTCGCCCCTCGTAGAACAGCAATACGCAAACATCTTCGTACTCCCGTTATGGAACGACGAACGCCCATGGGGTCGCATCTCACGTTTATAAGTAATGGTTGGAGTTGTATAAAATCTCTGCAGACGTTATACGCTATAAGCGACATTCACCAGAAAAGCCATGTTTGTCAACGGTACGCGAAATGTTGGCAGCGTTTTCTGATATTTTCTTTTTTCTTAATTTAAAATAACAGAGGTCGCGAGATCCCCGAGCTATTTACAGGAATTAACAGGTAGAGCGTAAACTGGCTGAGATATTTTTTGTATAGGTACCATGTATCTCGAATTTATTCCGACTTAAGATTAATATTGTTCTTCATCTTCTTTAATATTAAATTCTCTATTATGAGTATGTTAATTAGTCTTATACGGTACGCGTAAATTTCTTAGAAGAATTGACAAGGCACGGTTTAATTTCAGTTTGATATTTAAAGTTTTTACGAATGCTCCTAATTCTAAGAAGAGTGTCAAGTCGTTTAATTAATTCTTTCCTTTGATTAAAATTTTATTGAATTGTTCCAAAGTCTCGCCTTTTGTACTCACTAAGTTTGAAAGTTGAAAAGCTAGATCGTAATACTCACTATTATGTGTTTAACTAAAGCTGGATTTGCAACTGTAAAATTAAATCTGTTTAAAACGGATATCGTTTATACGTTTCTTACCATGCTTATACCTCGGCGAAATATCAGTATCCACGCTGTGAAGGGAAATTGGAATCGGAGACTATTACCGGCAGTCAGACGGTCTACCTAAATCCCCAGGGATGCCAATGCACCTGCACATAGATAGCTATCGATAGAATAGAATTAAAGAAGACAAAGTAAATATATAAAAAAAAAACTACAGTATGCGTATTATTAATAATGTTAAGTATAAACTTTACGAATGCAATATAGTATATTTTCAGTTGTGTATACAAAAGATGTCGTTTGAAATAAATTTTCGCTTTAATATTACGACGGCTAAATACAAGATTTTGTCTTATATTAACTTTCGCTTTAGATGTTAAGGTAATATAAATTGTATTTATGAAAACATTTTAATAACAGCTTTAGTATGTTGTTCAAATTTTAACTAAGCGTCTAGATAATCCTTATATGTCTTTTTATATGGAACTGTTATAATGTTACTTAATTGCAAATTCACGTCTAAAACGACATGTGGTTACCGTTTGGGATCTCAATAGTTTATCGCTCGTTCGGACTCAATGCGACGCGTGGGTAACTTGTTATAGGATGCAGTTATACAAAAAAAAAAGGATGCTTTCGAGTTTCAGGGTAGCGTGTGGGCGACTAATAGCATCTAGTTGGCTTCGTGGAAACTTCAAGCATAAAACTCGGTCAGGTCACGCCGCTGATTACGTTAGTGACAGCCCACCTCAGCTTTAAAGGCGCTGCTGCCCCACCACGGCCGCGCTAACCCGTTTAACAAATCAGAGACTCCGTCTGGCGTCCGCCTTGTTTCATGATTCAGTTATAAGTTGCCCTTTGTACCGTCGACGTTTTATTCCTGTCGTCCATTCCTGGCGAGTCGTAGCCCGTCTCGCGAATGTAGTAGCAACGCTAGCGTTGGTGTCTAAGTCGAAATAGAACTTTTATCGAGTTAGGCTGTGTTCGCTGTGTCGGTCACGACACCGGGGCCACGAGCTTAGACCGACACGGCGAGGATTCTGTGAGAAAACTCTCGTGTGCTCGCTAAATTTTTTGATCTTATTTTCGAAAATATGTCATGCAATACGTTTTGGTCCAAGTTAACTATTATTGGTTCATACACAGTAGGCTGACGATATGTATTTAAATGTTTACAACCTGTCTAAGCATTTCATATCAATTTAATAATCAATATAGAGAGCCAATTACAATATGAAAACGTTCAATATGCACCAATATCTAAATTTAAAAGAGTAGTAAAAGAACGTTTATGTGTTAAAGGCTATTATAATATTAATGATTATTTAAATGATAACACACTTTGGTGATGAGTTGATCGCTCCAGGCTCTTTCAATCAGAGTTCTTATATTGTATTTGTAATGAATTCATGTCAGAAATAAAAAAAGCCCGCTGAGTTTCTTTCGCCGGTTCTTCTTAGTACAGTGGCTTTCTTTTCTGAACCGGTGGTAGTATTTTGACTATCAATAAGCGAGTGTAATACTCCTATGTTGAATAAAGACATTTATTTGATTTTGATATAAAGAGAAAGTGATTTTGACACGTAAGTCATCCAATAGATGTAAAAGTCAATTTTTCTAGTCTTTGTGATTCGAATCCGCCTCTAAAGATCACAATTGCCTGTTATTAGTTTATGGCTAGACTAGGCGCAATTGTTTTTCCTAACGAAAAAATATTACTATACTATATGGCTTGGTACTATAGAGTTCGTTTATTAGCTGAGTCGAGGCGATTAAATGGGACGCAAAGCAATGGTTATCGGTTTTGGATACTTCACTATACTCGAACTGATATTTTTGCCTTCAGCCCGTAAACAATAAAGCTTCGATCGCCATTAAAATTTAAGAATTCGTGTGATACCAGATCCCACGTGCTTGATACGGCCCTTTACGTTGTATAGGGCCACGCATGTGCACATGCGTGCGTTATTTCATGGGAAAGTTCGATATGGACTTCTGGGTTCTGGGACTATGGGTTCATGGACAAGCTATCGAGGTTCGGTACGTCCCGTGACACCGATGTTTGTGGACTGAATTAATCGGTGACTTGGGGCGGTGAAATCCGCCCTGGGATGCGATCGTACCTTGTGTACGTACGCGTTGAGTTGGTTTCACCATGCTCGTAGTCAAGGACGAACTGACGGTTATGTGTGTTAACACTATGCGTGTCTGTAATGTTGCCTGTTGGGACCAACGGTGGGTCCGACCTACCGATGACCCTTCGGCTGGGTCGATGAGACGCTGGCGGATTTTAATTATTTCATATTGCTACACCTGAAATTATTTCTTAAGTGATTTGTGTGGATTATGGAAAAGTAGTAGTGATCTAAATATATTCCAACCCAGCCTGGGTTGGAATATATTTAGATCACTAATAGAACTTTTTATTCAACTAATTTATTTAGAAAATTTTCCAGTTACTAATTTAGAAATCGTAACATTCTAACAATCCGCTTAACCGAAACAGAAGCTTTCGTTCGTATGATACGCCGTCACGAAATTAAAAGAGAAATATCGAAATGAAAAACGCATTAAGCAAGATATGGCTCAAGAGATGCCTATGTTCATTCATGATTAAGGGAATCCTCGCCTCAGTAAGGGCCAGAACATTTACTCGACAGCGGGAATACTATTCACTCGCCTCCGGTAAACCCGATATCACGGCTAGTCTTGTTCCAGGGAGTAATTTACGATAACGAGTAACACGAACTTTTCCTAACACCGACGCGGAATGCATTGCACTGTAGAATCTTTTATTTTCCGGGTTTAAGACTTTGACGCCGAGTCAGTGTGATGATGGTGTAAAATTGATGGTAATTTACTTGCAGGCAAAGTCCTTTCTCAATAAGTAGATCTGAACGTGATAGTGCGGTTGAATAAAGGTAATTTTATTCGGTAATTTTATCCCAATGAGCAGTCGTTATCGATAACTTGTCTCTTATACATTGTATTTCGCTTCCATTTTAGTTCTTTTTTCCATGATAACATACCAAGATGTATTTAAAATATTAGTTTAGCCTGGTTATAAGTTAACTTCAATACGGATTATTTTGAATAGATTGGCAAAACAGTAGCTGTCTATATACACCGTTAGAAATCAATGAAAACATTAAATACAAGTTTATAATTGTTACATTGAGAAAATTCCTATAAATTACACTGTAGTACAGATGTAATATGTAACTATGACACGATTGGATCCAATGTTTTCGTTAACTGTTTCTCTACGCATTCAATTATAAAATTACCCAGTAGTAATAAAAATGCAAATCTTCAATAGAATATATTTGTCACATTAAGGTATGAAAATAAATAAAAATTTCTTCATATTTATTACACATATTTTACACTTATCTGTTTTAGATGAACAAATGCATGTTTGGTACTACAAAGGAAAGTAAAGATTTCATTGTTTTGGCCAAACCTAGCGGTGCTTAACCGGACTTAATAATTCATGAGAGTACTCCGTCAGACAGATATGAATTCTGTTACTGTACTTATTAACAATGGCTTACACAAATTATACTCACTTATGTGTATAGATAGTTTCCACGGCGATAAATTGGTCCTATCACAATTGTCTAATTCAATGAGTTTTATCCAGAATACACTTATTAAAATCTACTTTTACCAAGACTCTGGCAGTCGGTTAACGAAAAAATAATTAATGTATGTTCATTATTATGTTTAAAATTATTGTATTATTTTTATTATAGGCATTGACGAACAAAATTTAATGTACGCTTCGCTAGAACTGTGGTCGGTGACATGGTAAAATCGAAAAACTACGTTTCTACCTTTTGGTCGTCGCATACACCAACATTGTATTAAATCATTTTTGTTTAATATATGAATGTAAATTAGTTATATTTTTGCACTCTTATTATTTTGTCGTTTATTTTAAATGGTGTTTATAAATGAAGTCGATTAATAAAGATTGTTCTACCCAAGAAAAGATTGTTCTATCGTATTCTATTTAAAAACAGATAAACAGTTAATCATATGCTTTCGGAGAAAAGCTGAAATATAAATAACTATTCAGTTAACCATTCTATAATCATTAATTCGCTTAATTTAAATATATCGCGAACAGCATATATCGATATCTGCGAATCCTTTATAATAGTTAATACGCTGGTGTTTAGTTATACCTCTGAATATTTACGTCGTGTATTTTCATCGCGTTTTCAATCCTCAACTGCTTCGAATTATTGAACAATGGGAATGTTGAACGCCAGGCCACCGTGCCACTTCTGGCGCGCGGTTAAGGGGCTTCCCAAAACAACTTGCTTGATATATTTTATTAATAACAAGCCACGGATTCTAGTCACTTAAATGACGCAAAAAAATGTGAGTCAAATTACTGTGTATTCGTACTGGCGTTCTCCACAAATTAGGATGATATGGGTTAACAGCCCTACTTAGTAAGGGGTGACGTTTAGAGAAACATGAAAGAATAACCCAACCCTTACGGTATAATATAATGTAAATAAAACGAGCCAACCCAAGTTACTGAGTAAGTTTCGGTCAATACAACTGTAATATTGTCTACGTAATTCCATGCAGATGTTTGTTTTCGTATGCGGCAAAATTCATTTTTTACTGAAATGGTGTTTAATGTTCTAATTATGATGTCGATAATAGAACTATAAAAATACCTTTCAAGAGAGGCGTTGATTCCTTCTTATTTGCGACAAATAATACTTTGTATGAAGATTCGTTTAAAATACAAACAGACAAAGGACAGAACAGAAGACGCGAAAGCTTTCTACTTGCGCGTGTTACGGTTAAATTTGTCAGATATGATACATATTTTTTGAGCTTTATCAAATTGTTATTGAATAATCATTTTTATCCTTTCAGGTAAGAATCGGTGGAAGTAGGAGCCTTCACATTACGGTCTGTTACCTTTTCTCTTTTGGACGTCATAAAAAATTATCGTTTTAAATTAATTCCTAAGTGATATGCATATAAAAATGATGAAAAAGAGAGTCGAGAGTAGGGGCAACTCTATGTTAATTACGACAAAGACGATTGTTCTCGAGATATTCATTAAGATTTCCAACTGGAGAACTCTTACATAATGTTAAGCGATAAAGCGAATTGACGTTAAGAGAGAAGAGTACTCATGCCGTAAAAAGGTTCACCGTAATTATTTAAACGCAGTTTTATTTCCATTGCATTCTGTGTAGAGGCTCTGATTCCTTACAAACTTATGTATTTAGTGTAAATAATTTCTGTAACGAGACATGTCTGTTGGCATACGATATAATCGTGAGTTTTTTACATTCGATTCACCGATCAATGTGTTATACATTTCAAGTTATACATTTTGTTTCAAGTTCCCTGGCTGATATCAATTGTGCTCTAATGTTTTTGTATAATTATCTAACCGTTTTTGTTAAATAATATTTCTTTGATACGGGCACAATTATCTTTTCTATGGAAGATTACGCCGAAAGAGTTTTTATGTATTAATACCGTCGCCCATGAACACGTGCAACACCAGAGGGCTTACAAATGCGTTGCCGGCCTTTTAGGAAAGAGTATGCTCTCTTCTTGAAGGTTCCCAGGTCGTAACGGTTCGGAAAGAAGGTGGCGGAAGAGGCGTCGTGGTTAAACTGGTGTTCGGTTATTACGGTCGTCAATGGAAAACCTTCAAGTTGATTAGTTAGCAAGCCGGAAGTCGAAGATGCAGGTGGCCCCAGGATCGTGCTATGTGGTGGTCTGCGGAGGGCTATGTTCAGCAGTGGACTCAATTTAATAAATGGTCCCCAGTTACCTTTTTGACTAGACGAAATGTCGCTGTTCCGAGCGCTCCAGTGCTCCCGTACGATACTCTTCTTTTTAAAAACACAAATTCGTGCCTAGGCAGACGCTGCTTTTTATGCAGAATTAATCGTCAGTTCTTTTGTGATGTTTTGAAATTGCATTGGTGTGAGACATGATCGTAAATAAATATTTGAAAAGAGCTTAAATAAAAACAAGAGTTAGACGATATGCGTGTGTTTCAACCATGCCACAAATGTAATGTCTTTGGTAAAACCGATATATGTGGGAATAGATATAGTAATCCAATCAAATCGCGATTATCTTCACCAGGATTTCGACCACTAATTAAACTGGACTTTGAATAGATTTAATCCTATCCATTGATTTGATTACTTAGTAGCGAGTCCAATCGATTTGTTCTCGGTGGCGTTTCAATTATAAAGCAATTATTAAATAATTGATTAATAAAATAACGAAGTAAAGGTTAATTTTGTAACCTTAACAATTTAATCTAAAAGTAAACCTTTAAACAACACTTCTATTTAAATTTATTCGTAGACAGATTAAAAGCTCCATCCAATGTACGGTACTCGCAAATTGGAAATACAGACTCTAAATATTCCTATGGCGTATTGTTCAAAGACGTGCTGCTTTAATAGTAAGGGAAGCAGACTAAATGGTTGTTTTGCAGTAAATTGAAAATGTTTGTATCCCTCCGGTAGAACCGGTGCAACATGCATGTGCCTTTAATTGCAGGTGGGGGATGGGGGGGGGGGGGGGGGTTAAGGGTGTATTAAGCAGTAAAAGCACTTAGCAATGTGATAGACATCTAATCGTGAGTGCGAGCCGTTTTATGGACTAATTTCTGTAGATCACATTTCATTGCTAAAAGATTGCGTGCTATTAATTTCCTTCGTATTTTCATTTTCATAATAAACTACATTGCACAGTCATTAAGTGAGTTACTTTGGTGTTTTATTTAGCGTTAGCGTCTAGACATTTTCACCTGTACGTTTCTGCTACAAATATCCTGTGCATGTCCTCAAAATACTTTCGGGGTGCAATTTTTTGGATCGTATGAATCTGTCAGGACCTCTCTTCATTTATACGTATTTGTTTAATTCGTTTAGTTCTTAGTCGTGTAATTTGTATAATTTGAAAACGTCATAATGGTCAAAAGCATAAAATGACATGGTTCATAGCTCATTATAGCTCAAACCTTTGACTTATCCGAACTATCCCTTTCGTTATGCAACGGTATCCTCATAAAGAAAGAGTTACATAAACAGTTTTACTTATAATTCTATACAGAATATTTATTCTACATCAGCTTTCTTATCGTATTAACGAGCTTTAATAATAATTAAAAGGTAAATTGGAGAGCTGGGATGACCGATCTGGCCAGTAGACCTAATCGATGCAACCGACCTACTAATTTAATACCCTGGGGTGCCCTCTATAATGAGAACAGCGATTAATCTACAATAAAAGGAGTGTACTCAGAGTGTTGTGGTTAAACTTTAAAAGCTACCCCAACATTTAATTACACCACATAATGATCCATTAATGGTTTCAATCAAAAGCTTTTGTATTTTAAAATGGGATATTTCTTTTTTAACACCAGTCCCTCAATCAGATTTAATTCCTGTGTCGAGACACATACATACATACGGACACTTAGAATATTTTACTTACTGTTATT
Source organism: Iphiclides podalirius (assembly GCA_933534255.1). Lineage (NCBI taxonomy): Eukaryota > Metazoa > Arthropoda > Insecta > Lepidoptera > Papilionidae > Iphiclides > Iphiclides podalirius. The sequence continues at coordinate 17,032,679 of OW152813.1, read as the reverse complement.
GCGTAAGTAAAGTTCTGACCAAAGGGGGCATCGAACCCAGAACACAGTGCGCCTTGGCAGTTAGGTGATCACTAATGCCCGGTTTCTATATTCAACGAACGGCCGTTACTTACATTGTCATTATGTAGTCGTTACAACGAGTCGTTATGAAAGTTACGAAGTTATGTAACTTACGGCCGTTCGTTAAATATAGGAACCGGGCATTAAACCATCGCGCCACCCGATGCTATTGCATTAATTCGAAATTTACGCACGGACAGCCATGTATATTAAATCGTGTTACCTATTCGCCAGGAAGTTAACTGCTCAAAGACACGCAGAACTGGCAGAATGCAATATCGGCATACATCAATCAATTGCGATCGGTTAAAATGTTGTACGTTTCACGTGCAGACCAAAGCGCGGACGGAGCCGGCGGCTAAGGGCCTCTTAACTGACGCCAATGCAATTTTGACTGAACAGCCGAACGGTTCTCCAATTTCCATAGCATCCGCCCTAACTCGCAAACAAATATATTCGAGTTCCGTGTCGAGCTCCCAAGGGCCTAATCTGAATCCGTGAATTACAACAGCGCGCCTGGGTCCAAATCAGTTCTTGCGCGATAATTACATTTCTGCATGTAGAGCGACTTTGAGCGTTTACTTTATGTACTGTGTTTACAGCGTATGCACTGTTTCCACGGTTTTACTTTGAGCATTGTTAATGGCCAGTGGCCCGACCCACTAGTGCGGTGTTTTAATATCGATTGTACAGTCAAATTGCAGTACAGCAATTGTCGCTTTCGAGTGCGATAAGCCGCTCGGACGGCGGCTCGGAATTAGACCAAATTAAGAACCCGCTCGGCCCGGCTATTACGATAACGACTGTACTAGAACGGCCTTTTGAACCGTGGCCTTCGCCCCGGACCTTACCGCTGGAAGTTGGCTTTAGTGGGGGAATAATAGAAGCATTATGAATTCTCCGGGTTCAAGCAGCGAATGTAATTGGAAACAAAAGAAAGTGCTCTTCTCCGGTCGTAGCCCGATTGTATTGGAGTTGAGTAAAAGTAAAAGACAAAATAGATATACTGACTAAATAAGTTTATCTGCTGGCTTCAATTAACATCGATATAATCGATATAAATAATTAAGGTTTACGCTTATATGACGGTTATCACGTTCTCTGGACGAGGATATCGTGGTGATTTTTATTTTTTTGTCGACATTGACCGTCATACAGTTCCATCATTATTGTTCTTTTTTCAACATTATTTCAATATGTCTCCAACACGCAAATACTAATTTACAGTTCGAAACACCTTTCCTCATTCCGCTCTCTAACGCCCGGTTTCTGAAAAACTGAACATCGTGGATGTCAATATCAATATGATCAGCTGTCAAATGGCTTTATCATTTTAGTTGCCAAAATGATGGTTAAACCCTCTAAATTGACCAGAATGATTTTCTTAATCATCAGAATGATCAATTCAAATTTTGTTAAAGCCTTTTGACAGCCGATTAGTTAACATTTTCGATGATCAATGTTTCAGAAACCGGGCGTGAGTCGACCTTGTAAACGACACGACAAGTGCATCATTCGTCACAACAAACCCGCCGTGCAACTGCTTCTGCGAGGACGTTCGTTTTACGAACTCTCTCACTTCGCAAGAGTTAAATTGTTGTTCGCCATCATCATCATCAGCCGTAAGACGTCAACTGTTGAACATAGCCGTCCCCCTTAGAAAGCCACAACGAACGACACTTTGCCATTTGCATCCACTTTATGTTTGTTGTTAGTGGCTATTGTAAATAGCACTGAGCGGAAACTCGCAAATCTCTGGTTTACAAAAACAAAGTTTACCATCCAGCCTTGTTTTTATCATGACCAAGTAAATCCCAAACTAAATCCAAACCCACGCCGGAATTCACACGCGGAGAGAGGTAAACGTACCAAATGTGTTACGGATTATATTATTTCCATGTACGTATACTTATGTTACATTCGAATAGAAAGACAGTTTTCTTATCTTGTGATGTATTTTATTAAGCAGATGAAATGTATCTGTAGTGTTTTCTTTTCATTTAACGAATTGAACGTCAAACGTTTGCTTTAACGTCCATTTGTAAAATTATCAACGGCCAACTTAATGAAACACCTCGCTTTAGTGAAGTAAGTTTCGCTTAAAGTTCACAAGCGAAATTTCCATAAATGTCGCGTTGAATGCTTTGATACGGCGGCGTTTGTATTAATTTTAAAGCGTAGTTGTAAACAAACATTGAACAGTATGACTCTCAGACTGTTACTAACTTATATTAACGGTGTAAAAGTCACAAAATAATCTGCTAGTTCATGCTGATTAACTATTTTTTACTAACGCAATACTTCTTTATGAGAGTTTTTTTTAATTAACGGTGCTACCTACAGCAGTTCATTTGCAGACAGATTGGGATCTCAAACAAGACACGGAAATACGTAAAGGATTAATCGCTATATTGATAAGAAAGTTTTTAAATTCTATCATGATCATAGATTATTTTTACTTAAATACTAGGTTGCATTTTGTCAGTTGCAAGAAAATGTATATAGTAAATTGAGTCATAGTCCTTTTTCGGTTTTTGTTTGTTTGTTATGTTTTCAATTTAAATTAATATTCATTCAAATTAAAATCTAATTAAAAACGCACATATTAACTCCTTCATTTTTACATTCATGTGTTACATCATCAACTAATTTAATTAACACTTTTCTGGTACCATGATTTCAAAAATATATTCTACCTAATAGAAGTACAGTTTCTATTTTCTTCGTGGTAGGTAAATGAAACCAGTTATCATATGGGTTATGTTCTTTTAATTTTTGTAGGCTATGATATGTTTTAATAAGATTTTAATAAGGTGAGGAATTAATTCAGAGGAATAGAGCAAGAATTCAAATTTAGACTCTCAGAAATTTATTTAGCAGTACCTATTTAAAAAAAAAGTATTACATGTGGTCTCGCTGTAGTAACACTATTTCGTAAAAGTGTTCTAGTTAATTAATGTCAATTAATCTGCCATCTTCTCCTTTAGGACTAGGATATCCAGCGTACTAGACTTAACTGACTGACCGAATTAAACTCTAAGAGTTGGTAGCGTTCTATGTACACGTTCATCATCATTCTAACAAAGTTTCCACATCGCCTTCTCGACCAATGTGAGGGCAATGCAAATGTTTGTGTAGCCATCAAAAGGCAGCTAAGAAAACTGTTCGAGAGAAATCCGTATGATAACGTGTAGACAGGGACAAACACGCTTGAAGGCCAGCGCGCCAGAGATAACCGCATTTTTACACACGTATTTAAACATATGGTTGAATGTAACCTTTATTTAGATTTTACGAGCAGCTCTACAACTGTTTATACTGTACCGAGAGACGTCTTACTTTGTTGTGTTACCACGGCCGAATCAGACAGCCGACAAGAGCTCTCAAAAGGAGCTAAACGGAAGAGCTGTGACGTGAACTCTGTGGCGCAGAACGGAGTTTGGAACTAAGTCCCGATAAGCAGAGGCCTTGGCATACTAGCGGGATGTCTATGGGAAGTTGCGTTACAAGAACAGATATTCTATTTTTGAGTTCCTGAAGCGTTCCAACGGAGGCGCAGCGTCGCATTATCTATACAGCGCGTGTGCTTCCCGGCTTGAAGGCCGTTCGAATTCGAAATGAGCAGTTAAGATTTAACGAGGCATGGATGCCAGTTTATTGCATCTCTATCGCGACTGACAGGAAATTAATACAAGTCGATTTGCTGCGCGAGTTTACGCAATACCTGTGTGACGTTAATCACGGTACATGTTATTAGCCGCTAAATTGTTTGTTTCAAAATGAGCAGCATTATTTAAGCTTTTTATTGACAAAATTGCGATTGGATATTTTAATTGTCCTTATTTACATCAGACCTACACCACCATATTGAAAAAAAAAATGCGTGAAGTACAAGACGCGATCCACATTGCTGAATAATACAATATTACTAATAATTTTCAGAATTTAATGGTGTTGGGAGACAGTAGCCCATCGCATGTTGAAAAGCCGAAACGTCAGGAATATTAATTAGCTTAATGGTATTTTAAATGAATTAAACGGATTTCAGTCGTTTACTTTTTCACTTAGAGGTACGAACAAAATTTTAAATTGTATAGAACACATACATTTGAAACGGATCATAACAAAAAAATATTAAAATGTTATAACTGTACTTATGTACGGACGTAAGAAGTTATACTTCTTTTGAAATTATGTTAGTGGTACTCCAAATATTTCAGTCTGTGATAGATTAAAAGTTAAAATCGGAGTTAAGTATAAGTATACTATCAAAGTGTTCTGTTTAAATATTTCGTTTTGTGTATAATCAAATATATACACAGATGGGATATTCAAGGAGTGGTGGTCGCTTCATCACAGTGAGATTATGTCACGTTGGCCTGACCCTCTTGTCTTACGCGTCAGATGGAAACACTATTGCGTTCCTATGTTCCATCATTCCGATTCAGCAACCATTCCTCAACCATACCTCATAAAAGATACGTGTTATAAAAATTAAGGTAATGAAGAGTTTTGTGTCTAGCGTTTATAGTTGTAAAACACACTACAACTGAAGACGTCTAACGGCCGCGCAATATTTATGACTCACCATAAAGGTAAATAAAGCGGATTTATGTGGAACGGCAAACTGGCGTGGACTTATATTACGATAATTGTTGAAGCAGAGCGCGTGCGAAACGTAACGCTTCTACGTGATTCGTCACGGCACCGAAAGAATTGAACCTGAGACCGCGCGATGACGTAACGAAGCAGTTGCCAAGGTTGTACAAGTGGAGTGAGCTCACTGGATGGGAAGTAAGAGTCACGTTCGAATTCTAGTGCACCACTACGTGCTCTTTCGGTTTTCTTGCGTGTGGTAAAGTAGAAGCCTCAACACCACGCACTGCCCATCCATGCAACAGCAGAAGCTGTAGCACGGATGGGCAGGCGCGCGTGACGAAGCACCACGCCCTCACAGAAGACCAGCTTGAAGTGGAAGTATTAAACTTACGCGTTTGTTGAGTGAGGTAACCAGGGACAACTTTTGAACGGTTAACGCATTTTATGTGTAAAAGTGGCAAACGAGCGGTTCACCTGATGTTAAGTGTTGCCACCTTTTCATAGTGTGGGTTCGGGCTATCTCACTCACCAGACGAAACGCAGACGTGTAATACTTCTTGACGCCGGTCTTCTTTGAGGTCATGGTACTAACCCGGACGGACCTACCCATTCGTGGCAACAGTGAAAACTGTTGCGTGGTCCTACCACAGTGAATGATGTCCATGGCGACGGTATTCACTTAACAACAGACGAACCGCCGGGTCGTTTGTGAACTATTCATATAAAAAAATTTGTAAAGAAGAATCCGTTTCCGGCCTGAAACGAGAGGCCTTTAGGCTGAAACGAGAGATCGAAATCTATCAAGACTGCATCAGTTTTCGTGTGTTTGACGTGTTTCGCCTTTAACTAGTAAGCACCTTATAATCCTGGTCGAGACAGTGATATATTGCTCACTGAGCTAGGTAATTACCTTCGTCCTCTGACAGATCACCTATGGTCTGATTGTCTGACCGTTCATTACCGAGAAATTGGCTATCGCAAATGACACTGTGTGGACGACGTTCTCGGAATTGCCGCGAAAGCGGCCTCGTGTTAACATCCAAAGGATAATTTCGATTGAATTTCACATTGATATGTCTCATACTGTTATGCAATATCAAATGCACGCAATACTTTGACAACGTACCCATCTGTTTGTGTATTAATTTCAACATAATAATTATCTTGTCAGTATTCAGTATTAACAAGCTTATTTCTTTCAACAATATCATTGATTTTTTTATTTCATTTTCGCTTTAGCGTTTTATAATACACAGATATGTTGCGTTACCATACACTTTTATATATGTACGTATATATAAAACAGTCGCTTCCGTTACTGTCAGGGCGTAGGTCGACATTACAAATTACCATTCTTCTGAATGCTGACAACGTTTTCGCATCTTTCGCATATTTAATTTTCTTTTTCTATATATCCATCCCTCTCACTCGTTCACAACACCGAAACATGCTCCTTTCAACATTTTCCGCGTCCTCTTTTATCATTCTCCATAACCGAGCGTTTGCAGTTGTGATGAGTATAATTTTTTAATTGTTAAGAAAGTTTCTTTTCTACTACGTCCGCTGTCATACTCTTACTAGATTATAAAACAAGATAATCCCTATAAGTGGCCAGCAACATCTCCTGTTGCACAGGAAACAGGCGTGAAATGGAAGTATTATACTTTTTGGTTTCGTCTGGTGAGTTAGTTAACAGCGACTCGCTTTCGTGTAAGTTGTCAATGCATCTAAAAAGCCCTCAGGTTTTGTTGCTCTTCGTCGGCAGTGGTACTTAACATCAAGTGAAGTACCTGCTCGTTTGACAACCTTTCAGAGGAAAAAAAAATATTACGACGTACCATCATGGATTGATAGAAATGTGGCACGTCCGAGATATTCCAACTTCTCCAAAAAGACTGAAACGTATTAACTCGAATTAAAAAATGCAATTTAAGTTAAGAACTTGTTATTACTACCTGATGAAGCGATATATCATGGGAAAACTCTGAAAATTTCCTCCTCTCATGCGTATTAGTTTCTATCAGAGCCGGCTACGATGATGTAAACAAAATACTTTCTTAACAGCCCCTTGATTTATATTTAAATATCAAATCAAATGGACATCATAATATATCAAATCAAATTAAGAATAAAATTTTCTTTTCACATTCTATACGAGATCAATAAAATCACACGCGAGCTAGCGTAGTAAGCCACTATTGACAACTTCCTCCGGCCCTCCAAACTTTAGTCGTGGCGTCGAGTGGCCCTACTAGCCCACTAAGTGTCCTCTGCCTCGTAAGTAAGGATCTGAATCTATATTCGTGTGTATAAGGTGACACAAGAACGCTATAAAAACAGCCGCCACCGGCTTGACCAGGTCGACTTTCGTAAAATTTTCGCTTCGCGGCTAATTTGATTAATGGGCTCCCCTTGAAAAGTTTCCTTCCAGTTAAAATACCATTATAATTCTAACGAAGTCAACGCAATCGCCGCGAAGTGGCTCCGGCGAGCGCAACAAATCCAGCTTACGTTTCCTTTTGTTGCTGCGATTGAAAATGTTGAAATTTTCCGCGGCGGGCGTGCCAATTTAAGTGAACTTTACCCGAAAACAACTTTAAATCTTCAGATAATCAGACTTTCATTGGGACGAGGGGAGGCCATCAACTCGGATAATTATTATGTATTTTTTTAATTAACTTTTAATTTGAAATATGTCGTGGTTTAGTTAATTTATTAATCAACTCGTCCTAAATTATTCACGAGTGGCTACGGCGTGGTTTGAAATAAACATTGATTAAGTTCATGATTGTTTTTGACATTCATAAATTTTGTCTACTGATCTGATCATACCGTATAATCTTCAAAGCGAACATATCTTAATATATGCACTTCACAGTGTATATATTATACATACACATAACAGTGTATATATTATGATGTATAGTTTATATCTGCGTGAAATAATGAACATTAATTATATGTTGGAAACGCAACTGCAAATATCATCATCATCATCATATCAGCCGTAGGACGTCCACTGCTGAACATAGGCCTCCCCCGTTACTGCAAATATACACGAACATAATAACAATATCATATTCGTGTAGATTTGCAGTATAGTTTAACAAAAATATCCATAAGTATATTTTTGTTTGTGGTTCCTAATCAGGCAATTGTGGCACCGATCAGTAAGTATACAATGAAAGTATCTTTGAATGTTAATACTTTTGACTTCATTCTTAAATTTTCACTAACACTTTATCCTTATTATTCGTTACTGACTTCTGCAGGGCGAATCTGCAAGACCGAGCGTAGCCACAAAATGGTTCGTGGGCGCAATCGATTCTGAAAAATAAAAATAAAAAGCCCGCTGAGTTTCTTTCGCCGGTTCTTCTCAGCACAGTGGCTTTCTTTTCCGAACCGGTGGTAGTAATTTGACTATCAATAAGCGAGTGTAATACTCCTATGTTGAATAAAGACATTTGATTTTGCTTTTGCTTTTCGATCTTGATTCAGAGATTAGCATTGAAGTGGTTTCAGTTCTGACGACAGTCTTGATTAAAAACTGAACTCTCCATGGCAGTACAATTTTCGGGCTTAATAACTTTGCTGTTAATAATTTTCGCTAGTCGCGAGCTGCTAGCCAACTTGAACTGTCGCTGTTGATACCAAGTTTTCGCTCCATAACTGTCTTCGACACGTTTGAAGTTCTTGGAAAACACTAACTCTTCATAGCAATGAGAATTTCGGATTGATTAAACTTGCCACAGTTTCCTTATTTCGTCCGCCGTCGTACCCCCGAATCAACTATTCTGTGCAGACTGCATTATTGAGACAAACACTTAGCCCCTCCAGACTTGATATTAAAAATAACTTCGCAATGTCTGCTTTGAATTGACTTTAAATGTTTTAAGTAACGTTTAAACTTTTCGCTTGGCGATTTTTAAGTCTTGTTTTTTTCTCTTCGTCTATTACAAATGGACGTATTTGTTATTAGTATTATTACTTCACAAAGTTCTCTATTGCGCTTAAAAAAGTACTACCTCATGATTTCGCCATCCCCATGTTTAACATATTCAATGTGCTGAAAAACTGCAATTTTATATTGGCCAGCACCAGTTATCCAACTTTGGTTGCTCGAGAAAACTAAATAATAAGTCATGGATGACAACTGATAAAACAGTGTCATGACTTTCAGAATATTTCTTAAACTGTCGATTCTTTAGGCAAAAGAAACTCAATAGTCATAAAATTTCTCCATGTAAAAACTATACACAGCTGCACTGAATGATGTTTGGTCAAAGATACCGTAGTGTGGAGAAGACCAGGTATAAGAATAAGCCAATAGCAAAAAGAAAAGTAATAATTGTTAATAAAATGAATATCTTGCTCCAAGTAAAAAAAATACGATTGTTCCATGTACGTAAACCGATTACGCGGAGATTTATGATGCGATTTACGTGATTCTTCTTTATTTTCATGCAGAATAAAAGCCATTTGGTTTGACAGTTTTTCAGTTTGACCCACTAGTTTTCATTTTATGAAAGTTTTTACAAGATTTTGATTTGATGACTCCGTGGCGCTGTCATCAAGGTATTGGCTTCGGTGTGGGGGGGGGGGGTCGTGGGTTCGATTCCCACACGGGACAACTATTTGTGCGACCCACAGATAGTTGTTTCGCATCTGGGTGTTTGTCCGCGTGAAATTTGTTTGTAAAACGTCCTTACAACACAGGATAATGTTATCCTAAAGTAAGGGCAATGTTTAAAAAAAATGTTTTAGTTTCACCAGTCATATGTATCATATTGTTACGATTACGGGGTTGACTTCTGAAATATCCGTCGATGACAGTTTGGAATAACGTATATTATGAACTGATATGTTATCTCTTATCCTTTAAACGAGCAATTCTTATATATATATATATATATATATATATATATATATCCCCCGGTATATATTAAGAATTGCTCGTTAAAGGATAAGAGTTACTTCATGAATATATCCGTCGTCATGATAGTATTGGAATAACGTATATTATGAATATGATATATATATATCTCTTATATATTTATAAAATATATATGTATATATATATCTTATATATATATATATATATGAAGGTTAGGCTATGTTTTTTGAAAATGTCGTTATATTCCTGTTTTCAGGGAATGAAAAATATCATTCGAATATGACGGTAAATTTTGCCGAAAAAATTTTATAATAGCCTGGTTGGTAATCGAAACCGGCCCTCGGCCCCGAAACAGAAAGCCGCGGTTCGTGTCACTATCATTTACATACTTATTTTTTTTTACTTTTTTTAAAAAATACCGAGCAAAGCTCGGTCATCCAGGTACTTCAATTTATTAGTACTTCAATTTATTGAAAGAAGGGTCGAACTTTTTTTGTTTATAGAACAACCAATAACAGACACTAAAAAGTAAAAAATAAAAACTACGTTTAAAAAAACCGACTTCAAAACTAAAAGGTATAAAATAACTTAAATAAGTTTTAATTTAATAGACCGTTTTTTTTAACGTGGGTAAAATCCTTTATGGATCCCCCGCCACCTTGTGGGTAGGCAACAGGGGTAGTGGGAGTTACGGGGTACCCACTAAAAAACCCACTTAGCACCTGCGCTGTCGCTTTGCCGGGGACACGGGAACACGAGAACGCAATCTTCCACGAACCCCGGCGCGACTGTGGCCTTCTCAGGCCTCCTCTCCCCGGGCGCGATCCAGCCAAATGGTGCCGTGTCGGTGCAATGAGCACGGCACCCCTCTCAAGCCCTCCGCGGAGCAGCAGTTAGTAGACCTCTTATGCCAACCTAATACATGCTAAGCCAAATGTAATATAGCTATAGTTACTCATTCAGGTGTGAATATTATATATATTTTTATCATAAAGTTTTCTTCTGTTTCACATTCATTCACATTCTTCTTTAGGTTTATTTACGTAGGTTTATTTTTAGTGCAGGAATTTCATTACAGTAAGTAAGCTGTTTATAATATTAGGTTTTCTTTCGTTTGGGGTTTGGCAACGACTTCAAACCTATCAGTAGGTAGCTCATACAAATTATAGTATTATATTAATATTAAATGTATTATGTTTGCATAAGAGGTCTATTAAATTAAAACTTATTTAAGTTATTTTATACCTTTTAGTTTTTGAAGTTGGTTTTAGTTGGTTTAGTTTAAACGTAGTTTTTCCCAACTAGATTATTTATTCAGAATTATTGATAAAACTGGAAGGAGTAATTAAAGTAACAAGAAACTTGTACTTGAAAAAAATCGATTAAATAACAATAATCTTTAACTTTAAAGCGATAGTTAGTTAAATAATAAAGTCTAATTTCCTTCGTGTTGTATTCTTTTTTAATTTTACCTAAGTAATTCATGGAAATTTGCATTTTGCTATAAAATAAAATATTATAGATAGTAAATAAGTAGACATTTCATCCAAATAGCTTCGCTATATCGTATTTTGTGGAGTAGTTAATGGAAAAGTAATCAATGCGACTGCGCTTAATGTGGCATGGAAATTGGAAAGCTTTCATATTTCCTAACGTGTAATTATAAACAAAATTAAAGTCAACTCACATAAAAACTGTTAGGTCATTTAATCACGGCCAAAGATCCGAGAAAAATGGGCAAATAATCATAAATTGAGTTCTGATGTATTTATTTTGTAAGTTCTAATCGAAGTGTGTGCAAAATATTAAAAAAAATACAATTACATCATCGTAAGAAAAAATTGTAGAATTAAAATTAAAAAGAAAAGAATAATATAATCAAGTAAAAAGTAAAGTAAATTAACAGCCTATACATGTGCCACTGTTGGACAGAGGCCTCCTCTGTGCAGAGGGTAAATAATGAAACAGTATATAATATTTGTAATATACGTACATTTTGAAAGTATAAGCTCATATATGTGCCCTTTATTGGCTGTATCTGAGCTTGAGTGCTGTGTGTTTTGAGTATGAGTGTTTTGAGTATCATGTTTGTTTCTAACTTCCATTTACCATTTCTTGCTCTTTCTTGTTTAACCAGTTATCCGGTCCCTTTTCACCACATATATACGAAAAATAATGTTTTTTCTGTATAAAATAAATGGTAACATGTAAATCTACTCAGAATTTAATTTTCAGCGAAAGCATCCTTCACACTTACGCGGAGGTAAATAACTATATTATAGTAAAACATTACTATTCTAGAACAAGAAGAAGAAGAAAGTAATGTTACGTTATTGATTTTTATAGTTATAATGAAGATAATGTAATAATACATACTATTTATAGCTTACGTTGCGTAATTCTATTACAAGAAGTAAACTGTCATGTAATCTGGTATCAGCCCTCAACGGTGAGTGCGTAGCCGAAACATATTTTGATATTTTATAACGCTAGATATCAAGAAAGCTGCCAAGTGCGGTTCGAACTCGCGCACGGAGTACCGTACCGTTATCTATAAAAGTGTTGTATGGGACCCCCATTTAATTTTATTTTTATTTTGTATTTTAGTATTCGTTGTAATAGCGGCAACAGATATGCATCATATGTGAAAATTTCACCTGTCTAACTTTCGCGCTTCATGCGATAAAGCCTGATGACAGACGGACAGACAGACAGACAGCGGAGTCTGAGTAATAGGGTGAAAGAGGACCCTTGGGTACGGAACCCTAAAAAATCACACCAATTTTATTTTAGTTATATAAAGTCTTTACACGCCTCAAATACCAGGAACACAGCACCCGGTTCGACACACCACGAGACTTATCAAGTGTAATTGACTCTAACGGTTACCCACCGAGGGAGCACTAAGAAGCCTATCACACTACGCACCGATGACGTAATCGCTTCTACAAACGTAGCAAGCAATTACGCAACGACGTGTGTGTTACTGAACTCTACACAAGCCGCGATATTGGCTTTCTCAGATATTTTGGTCCGCAATCGGCTATATAGTAGTTCTTAATTGTTACAAGGATTTAAATCGTTTGGTATTTCAAATTAAATTGTATACTATTTAAAAAATTGTTTTATAATTCCTGCCGATGGCCGAATTAATGGCTAAATTTAGTGACCTCTAATTGAGGTTCACTTTTATATATAAATAGTAACGATATTTTGAGGCCACCACTAAGCGGTGGCACTCAGCTTATGTACCGAAAAGACATATTTAATACAGTTGCTCAAAAAGTGGCGTATTGCAGGGACGTATAGCGTTCGGGATGTGGGATATTACATACTCGAGCTTTTTCTTTACCGTTTCCGAACTCGTGGGTTCTCTTTCCCAACTGTCAAAATAATTTCTATTAAGAAGAAAAACCCAACCACGAAGTTTTTACAAAAAAATAAAAATTCATAGAAGTTTTTATGATTCATGCAAATATTTCTAAAAAGAAGCTACTAATTTGTTTCAATATCAGATTTAATGATTTGATTCAGTGAGTTAGGTTAGGTTTCATTTCCCCAGTTAGTATAAAAAAGACTGTACCAATTTCAATGAATATGTGAATTATAACTTTAATAAGAAATAAGTGATTAGTTAGTTGAGTTTATTGTGTTTTTATTATTCTATTATATTGCTTCATTTTTTCGCAACCGTATTAAAATAATTGTTCAGTACACGTGCGGAATCGTCATTCCAACTTGTTCCGACTGTCAACCCTCGGCTCGGATAGACATTTGTCGGAACTCTTTGCAATGACCGGCTTCCCGTACTCGTAATGAAATATACTATACCTTTTGAATTGTTAATAGTTCATGCTCCTGATCGTTCAGTGATATAGTTCAGTATATAAAAATTATATATATCATGATCTATCATGATTTCTCTAATATTTTCTTTAATATTTGTACAGAAGATGTACCGTGTATTTTTATAGTGGGAATTGCTTGCTTCGTCGCGTGCCTTTATTTCCCTGTGGGTGGTGCGGACGTGTCTAGAATTATGTATTTCGAGTAGGAAAATAGTGAGACATTCCGTTCTCAGAATCATTAAGTGTTTTTTTAAAACTTCTTTTCTAAAAAAGTGTCACGCTAGTGTTGAAAATAAAATGCAAGAAGATGTTAGGATTTTAATTGCTCACGTGATCAAATTATTATTTTTTTATTTCAAGTCCCGACAACGGCTCCAATGAAGTTATTAGTCGCAGTCTCTGCTAATCCATTGTGGGGTCTCGCACTGGACTATATATGTTCCAATAGCCCAGCAGTGGGATATATATAATGGGTTGTATTGTTTGTACATGCATGTGTTTACTTGGTCGAAAGTTATATGACTATGCTTTTTGTTAACTAAAAATTATGATTGTGAAAATTCTTCACCATAAAGGTTACAACAAACATCATTACTTGTCGTTTTTAATGTCAATCAGCTTACGACTAAAGTACGCGAAACGAATCAGAAGTATTAATACATATAAAACATCTATTTGCATTGTTTTGTGTTCTAAATATTACGTCTCCCGCAAACAGCGCTCGGCACGGATGAGCTCTAAAATATAAGAGACATTCTACCGTAACTTATGGCTGTTGGACGATATGTGTAACCGTGTACCCAGGCGAGGGCGGGGTGAGGTGAACAATGCGCAATTACAGCCCGCACCTATGCCCGTTAAAGACGAGCCCGTCGATGCAGTAGATGGCGGGCGAATACGAATACGAATACGAATACGAATACGAATACGCGACCCTCATACATAGTTGCGATACGTCGCGCTCGCACTGTAGCGCTAACTTAATTATCGGTCGTCAATGTTCATTCCCCTCACCCCCCCCCCCTCCCCCCCCCCCCCCCCCCCCCCCCCCCCCCCCCCCCCCCCCGCCCCTCCCCCGTCTAATCGCTTCAATTTCCCGAAGAACAATGTTACGTCTTTTTTCAGCGTCGTGTCGCCTCGAGCGCCGCTTCTGAACGCACAATCAAATATCTATCTCTCTAAATTAATCCGCTCCGCGAAATAAATTCTGCTATCTGTGATTATTTTAATCCTGTACGTGATTTATTTTCGTTCGCCCCTTACAGTGGTGTGAGCTAGTTGCTTCCAGTGCTCTCGACAATCTCGCAAATACGGGGCTCATTTGTTTCAGCGTAATACCGTCGCCATAAAAGCGGACGTGGGTACACTCGGAATTGCGGTATTAGCGGCACGAGACTTTCACAAAAGCACGGACTAAGGTCTAAAGGACTCAGCTCGAAGGCGGGCACCGCGTTATCTAGCTAGAGTGATGGAACGAATGCTGGTTTAAACGACGTGATTATTCAATGTTTAATAAGATGCCTTAAGTACCCTTTTTATGTACGCTCTATTGATTGTATATATCTATGAATTGCTCTATTTTGAAATATTGTTCATAAACATTGTTGTTTTTAATCCAATTGAAATTATTACTGTTATTCTGCGTAGAATGATGGATACACTTTATAAATTAAACCAGAAAGCATAATTATACAATATTTTCGGGACAGTAGAAAGTACTATAAGTTAAGATGACATTTTTTTAATCTTAAAAGCATTTATGAAATATCGTAGTTTTATAAATATTATGCACATTATCGTCCAGAAACTTGAATCAAAAGACGCTTAAAACGCACCGCTATGAGGCATTGAAATGTCCAGGATTGAGATCATGTATGCGCTGCGGCTTCACGTGAATGTGATTTGCTCCATTCATACAAGTTAACTTCGTCACGATCACTCTCGGACAATGCTCGCGTAAACGTTTCAACTGCTTAAATAATCACATCTATCGATATTCGCATGACAAACTTCAATCGAGAATTCCCGGCAGCGCCGTGTTCGTCTGCCAGATTCGCTGCACGCAGTTGCATTTCGGCTGCATCGTACAAAGTGTTGTGGCCGCGGATCGGATATGTTGTGAAACATACACATTGGCTGACCGATGGAATCGAAGCGAAAACTGACGGTAGCGTCGGTAGCCCAGGTTACCAATATTTTAGGACTCTTTACCACCTTGTTGCCTCCTGTTACCACAAATGCTGCAAAGTATATGAAACGGAGTATTAGACATTTGATAAATGCATAAAAATAGTTTCGTTCGATCGCAGAGTGCACAGGAACGGACTACTCACACGCCTGAGGCAGTCAACCAATGAACTGCTGGTGGCCGATGATAATGAACAAAGTTGTGATATAATATTTTGAGCGTGTATGTACCTTTATTGTACTTTATTGCAATTATATGAAATATTTTGAATCGAGTCATCTTATTTTAGTAGTCTTCCAAACAACTTGAAAACTTGAAAAGTATAAAGTGATAGGCATACGATATCATATACGAGAATACTACTGCATATTAGCTTTATATGTTAGTGTCTTCGTTTCATTTTCAACCGTACTCAAAATGGAGGAGGTTTTGAATATGATTGTAATTTTTTATGTTTGTTACCTCGGAACTTTGACATTTATGTATATAATAATACCAATAGACCCTGGGCTCAGGGATCAGGAAACTCCTCAAATTCGCCTAGAATATAAATTTTGAGTGAGTTAAAGTCGGTTTCGTTTTTTTACTGATTAAAATCGTTGTTTATATTTTAAGTCTTTGTAGTATGAGGAAGTAAGAAACATATGCGCAAGCTTTCCATTATAACGTCAGTGGGAGTGTGCGTAAACAGTACTACTGCCAGGGACTGTCTCTTTGGTAAACTTTACTTTACTTGGTTGGCTCTGTGTTTACGTCAACGCCCCGGGTCGCTATGGCAAACTGCGCTTTGTTGCTAAGTTAAGGCGAACTCCTGTGACGCATATATTGCCTCACAATTTACTGCGATCTAGTTATAGTCTGTATGGATCGCCGTTCTCGAAACTGACGGGACAAATTTATGAACATAGTCGCGGCATTAAATAACTTATCATGCCATCGTATGCTTTGTCGGTGCCAAAGTCCAAGCTTCTGTTTTTCCATGGAAGTACCAGGGCCTCACAGAAGGCAGGCGTGAAGTGCAAGTAATACATTTCCCGTTTCTGATGTGTAAAGTAGCCAGGGCCCAGGGTTGTCATATATGTCCATGGATGGTGATATTTGCTTAACATCAGGTGAACCCTCTTCCTGTTGAACAATTTTTTACATAAAAAAGAACTCCGTATTATGGGCTTATATATTCTTCATAATAAGTGCATCTTCAAAACTTCGTCACGTCTGGAGAAAGAACTTAGAAAGACAAAAGAGGCACTAAGAAATACAACATACAATTATTTTGTGGAAAATGATAGATTGATTGTTTGTACGCATGTTAAACAATCTTTTCCCGCTAAGTGTAGTTGCCGTAAAACTTTATCTAAACAAATAATTTACTTCTGTATAGCAATCCATTTCGTGTCATTCACCATCAATCTTTCGAAAAATGCTGATGCCCGATCCTAATCTCGTAACAGGACGTCCACTGGATTCATTTTTCGTCGCTTTTATAACATTTCGTGCTTTAAATCGTAGGAAACAGTTTATCTCTATTTCTTTATTGATTTAGGTATGCTTACTTTTCAAGTTCAGTCACACTTACACACACGAATATTTTGCAGTATTTTTGTATAAAATGATACTTACCGACTCCTTGTTAATCGGATATTAAAATAAAATATTGCGTGTTCCACGGAAAAAAAAATTACGGATGAAGCATTAATGATTTTTAAACTATTCACTCAAAAATTCATGTTTTTCTACATGTTTTAATATTCACTCAAGTTATAAAATTACGAGTAACGGGAGAAAACGTCATCGTTTTAAGTTATTGATGTGGAGAAGGTTTCTTCCAAATCTATAACATAATATGCACGTGACCGAAAATAGTCTGTTAGGTATTTAGGCAAATTTGTGATTATTAAATCTAGGGCATTATTTAGTTAAGTTTCGCTCGGAATTCTTAGGACATAACAGGACATGTAATAAACCAACTGAGGCCAATCGCTCTTAATCAGCTATTATAGTTTACCATCATCACAAATTATTATTAATATATAGAAATGGGTTTTAAAGAAGAGACTTGTGTCTAAAATAAACTAAGGAAGAAGACAAGAAATGTTTTACAAAGAAACGCATGCCGCGGATCAAAACTGTCAAATAAAAAAATTGAAAACTAGGTTAATTTTTGGCTCGGTGGTTCACGGCTAACGAAAAATATATTTTCATTGTTTTCTCACAGTCGTATCGTCAAATCAACATTTTAATAATAAAAATTAGCTAAATCCCTATTCTATTATTAATTTACATTGAAATAAATCAAGCAACGACGATGAACAAAAAATTTTACGTTATGGTAAGTTATAACATAGACTGTTTCCCATAACGTCTATGAATTTTATATTTTATGTCTATCAATTTTATAATTTTTTATTCTAAAAATTTTTCCGTCTAGAGTCGTAAGGAAGAAATAATTACTTGGAAGTACAAAATGTATACTTTCGTTTAGATTCAATTTAAAAAAAAATAACTGATAATCTTAAGAAAATACGAAAATTTTTTAAGTATTTTTTTTTCTGAATATATTCTTTTTACAAAATAAAAATTGCAAATTGTTTACCATAAATTTCAAAAGACATTGTTTCCTTATTCAATATAGGTTCATTTTAAACTATTATTGAACGTCAAAAACTAATGGCCGGAGAAAAAAGTTCAAAGCGTGATTTGTAACAACATTTTGATGACTCCGTGGCGCAGTTGCCAAGGTATTTGGCTTCGGCGTCGGGGGTCGTGGGTTCGATCACGGGACAAATATTTGTGTGACCCACAGATAGTTGTTTCGCATCTGGGTGTTTGTCCGCGTGTAATTTATGTTTGTAAAATGACCTTACAACACAGGATAGTTTATCCTAAAGTAAGGGCAATGTTCCATAAAAAAATAAAAATGATGTGGTGTCGTGGGACACCAGGTAGGAACGAAGTTCCTTCGGCTAATGTAGAATCAACACAAAGTGCAAAAAAAAGTCGTGCTCAATTTTATGTAGGTTTGCTTGATTTTTCTCTTAAATTTTGCTGATTACTTTTTATTTAAGTACAAGAAACTATTTAGGAAATTCAGTATTTTAGGAAATAATAAATTACTTAAAATAAAAAAACATCGTTATTCAAATTATCCACTAAAATAACAAAATTATACCCTACTCGCTTGTGAATGCGACTGTCGCGCCTGCGCACGTCTCATTTAACGGTTTTATTCCACGCACTTTTTTCCACGGATTTTTTCTTACGGTTTTGCTATCACATTTTTTTCAGTTTGGTCGCGCAGCAAAATCCCTATCCCCTCCAAGCCTGCCGTAAGGGACTTCGTTCCAAAAAGAAATTATGAAACACCGGTGGCCGGATACACTGTACAGGCTGATACTTTTCTTTAGGTACTTTACTTTGAAAGTTAAAAAGGGACTTCGGTGAACTTTTATATTTTTAAATTTAAACCGTGAAACGAGAATACACCTGGCGAAAGGTTTAAGAATAGGAGAGCGCTAGCCCTGCTCGGTCGGACCAGAGTTGTGGGTCGCTGCCAACGACCGCGTGCTTGCTTCGTTAGCGCTTCTCGTATGACACTGTGTTGTGCCAGTATTTTTTTAGGGTTAGGCCACCTAGGGTTGTCGATGCCTCGAATAGTGCAAAGTTATTTATATGGTTATCGCTTACATTCCCATATCCCTATTTCTGCAGTGTTGACTCGTGTCGTGTTGATTAAAACACATTGTATGACAGTTTAATGACTTTTCCATTAGCTATACTATTGTCAGGCTGCATTAAGCATCACGAAACAATCCTATCGTTTTTAGACGGTCATATGTTCCGATTTATTTTTTAAATTATAACATTTATAGTATAAAAGCACAAAAAACTTTTCAAGTTTGAACATTTTATTCATACGTTATGAGTTCGTTTAATAATTAAATGAAATAACAGTCCCACTGCTGAGCTATGGCATCCTCTTTACAAAGGCGGATAGGATCTTCGAAGTAATATTTTTTAATATGGAACTCAAGCTGCTCAGGTACATTGGATTAAAAGCGATCACAGAGTTATCACGTCTTCATAAAAATAGACCTACAAAATTTCACTTATAAAATTAACAACCGCGATGTATTCGCGTGTTTCTCGTGAAATATTTTGTACCATTTAGAAGTTTTCTGATCTATTCTCCGTAAATTGATTATTCCATTTTGATAATATTTTTAATGAACTAGAAATTAGTGACATTAATGTGCACGAGCATCGTTGTTCTTTTGATCAGCAATAACGTGCTGTTATTTTATATGAACCTTTTCAGTATCTGTTCATGAATATACCAGTAGCATTATTGAAGTTTCTTCGGAATACGCTTTACTCGTACGATCGTAATGAGCGAAAGGAGAAATATCTATGGAATAGTCAATAAAGTAGTAAACTCAACAACTTTTAGATGGCCTTTTTTCACGGCTCGGGCAGGTATCCTATAAAAGAAAGCTACGCAAATAACATCATAACACGATTGCGCCTTGCATTGTGTGGAGAAACCGGTGACCTAATTGAGAACATAGTCTCATTCCTCAGGGGTGTAAGCGTCATTTGAATATATCCGAATGGATCGTCGAACCCTTTTCCCATCGCGACGTTTAATTCTTTAAGTATTCTAAATTTGAAATCTTCTACGACGTTCACATTGGTGATGAAATTAAATCTCGCAAAACAAACATTAACTGTTGAGTTTAACGGGGAAGAATAATTTTTTATAGTAATATTTTACCGTTGACTAGGACCGTATATTGTCTATTAATACTTATTACCGGCGGTTGAGTGACAAGCTGTCACTGCTCGCCAGCAATTTTGACGCGAGCTCATGCTACCGACATTCACCCATAGGATGTCCAGTCCATATGGCTTTTAGCGGATAGGTCCTATTTGATAACGATATTTTAATATACTTTAATATTTTGTGTAAAACGACTTCTTACAGCCGTACATAAGGATTTCAATTAACCAAACTATATGTATATTATAAAACCTGACAGTCCAAAAACGCCGCCGATGCCGTTAACTCGAACTCCCAAGTTCGGGGTTAGTAACTATTAACGCGTCAACATCTCTTGCATGACCTCCACCATCAGACCATGGGTAGTTTAAAAATAAACGACCGTTCACCCTGACGGATTATTTTTTTTAAAGTTAAATGTATACATTATTATATTTTCCTTACATTGTATAAGGAATCCTTGCTTACATTGTAGCGAATGTACAGGACATTCACTACAGTGTAGATTCGCAGATATCCTGAAGATTATTTTGTTAATCATGGCACGCCTAACAGTCAGAAGTGGTTTTGGCATAGTTGCCATGTGGAAGACATCGTTTCTCACACCACTATATTTAGTGACGACATATATTTAAGGTTGTCGATGATTTACCGACTGCTTCTTTTCATGTTATGTGCGGAGGATTTTGCGACAAGGTCTGTCTGTTTCCGTGGTCAATATTTAACGGTGAAGCAGTGAAAACAACGTCATATTATTTATTATAAAATGTATTCATTCGTGAAGTCTTATTTAAACAACGATACATTCCACAGATAACAGACGTGATGTAGAAGAGGTCCATTCAATAAACAATAACATCAATTTGAACATAATTTTTATACATCGTTTCCGTTGCCTGGCTTAAACTGCATCATTTAAACGGTATTGAAAATGGTACACAAAGGTAATAAAGACTGAGTATTTAGTTGTTCATTAATTTGTAAGTTCGACGTTAATAATATTTTCGTAACAGTGTTATAATGGATGATGATACCATCGAACAGAGGAGGCCTCTGCACATCAGTGGCACATGTGTAGGGTATAATTTCACTTTAAATGCTCTGAGGGTTAAATTCTATTCTAAATCTACTAACGGGAGAAGATGTTGTGAAGATGAAGATGAAATATACATTTTATTTATACGAATTTAGAAACTTACTAAAAATAACTGGCACTGATTACGGCAAAACGTAATAATGATCTATAAATAATGAGCAGCATATAACATTTGTTCCTTGTTCGGTTGGAACCCATAACGTACCACCACTGCGCCCTCGTGCGGTCCAGTAGGACGCCATGTTACGTATAAATGAAATGTATTTTCAGATTGATTACAAAAGTTACGTAGTTGGTTTGTCGTACCCGCATCGACCGCTATGGATTGGGGTAGTGGCAGTGAATCACGCGACAAATCGACTGTGCGCAGCAGCGTGTATGCTCAGAGATCCTATTTTCCATACTGTGCAGTGATATTAGAAAATAATTCTATTTCGGATTTATGTCAATTAATATTCCCATATAAATTTATTCACCGATGGAATGCATTATAATGGTAACAATTATGAACATTATTATAAATTATAATGGATGGCCATTTAAGTAAGATGTAATCAATGGACGTGTGTAAATAAATAAAAAATTGTCATATTAACGTGTGTAAATAAATAAAAAAAAATTCAGTTCTTATAAATATCAATTACACAAGTTGGATTAATATTAATACATTCATTATATACGACCGATATCATAAATAGAACTTAGTGTTTTGTTATGCAGGCCAGAGAATCTAAGCGAAAGTGCCCACATTTAATCATGTTGTGTCACTTAACGCGTATCGGTAAATTGGGAAACGATGTTAAAATGGAACTGTATGGAAATAGCATGATTAATAGTAATAAGTTTCTACTTTTTAGTTTCGTGATTATTTCAACAGTCGTTTGTAATATTATTGTGTACAGCTAACGTAGCTGATAACAACCACGCAATGCAGTTATTATTGTTATTCCATTCATGAAGGTTGTGCTTTCATATTTCCTTTGTATATTTAGAATTAGTCTGAAGACGTAACATTCAGACCAAAAAGACGTATAATGTGTATATAAATTATAGCCATATGTACATATGTCTTATTCTGATGTATAAGCTATATAAGTTATTGTAAAGTTTCATTAAAATCCATTCAGTAGAATTTCCGTGAAAGAGTAACAAACATCCATGCATACATACAAACTTTCACGTTTATAATATTAGTAAGGATAAGGATTATAATGATTACAAAAATTAAAATATATTTTAACGAATTAATTAAGATTTTAATATATATTAAGATTATAACGAAAAAATATATATTTCCATTCTTGTTACTAACAAAAATGAACAATGATAGCTACAAATGTGAGGTTAATCAAAGTTGCAAAATCAAATGGCAGTTTGAGTATGTTTTAGTAAGGTTCGACGAAGCAATTATTTCCGATGTGTAGAGCTGTCGTACCTTGGTAAGATGCCAGTTTCATTTCGATGGGCCGCCCATTAGTGATATTAGAATAAATGTCCACATCAAATAAATAATTTACGAAGACACCATGAAATACAGCCTCGAAGAGTAACACTCAGCATACAGAACATTTACCATAAGAATTGAGCTACTACCTCAATTTCTTATGGTAAATGTCAGCAAGCGACCTGACGGGTTTATTAAAAAAAAAATTAAAAATATTTTTGTTACCAGACAAACTTCTCGTTTTTTGTTGCGAAATATTTTTAACATAACCCATAATAATGTTGTAGTAAAATATGTGCAGTTGCATGTCGCATTTGTCGACGTGCATGCTGCGATCACAGAACCCGTGAAGAGTTGCCTGTTGCAGTCTGTTATGTCAACTACATCAATCTTTTGTGCGTGATCGTTGCACCGAAAACATCTTGACATGGCGGAATACAAAAAAAAAAGAATGCTTTAAAACTGTCATGTTCTACGTTAAGATGTTTTACGTGTGTTTGTGCGTCACACGTACGCACGCGTGGCACTACGCCGTCTACGAGTCTTGGAGCGATAAAACCGCGGCAGACGGGGTATGGGGGTCGTTAGGAGGGTTGGGATGAAGGGGGATTCGAGAGGTTGGCACTCTAACATGCTTAACAAAATCAATCGAAACTGTCGTAAAAATGAATGCTTCCCTTCCCAAAAGCCGTCGCGCCGCTCAATAACTCTGGACCGAATACTACTACCTGTGTTTATAAATAGAGGAAACGAGATGAGTATTAAATATCGCAGGATGTTCTCAAGGGGCCCCTTATAAATAATTCTTTATAAAGCCAGATATAATAACGGCGCTCCTAGTGCGTACCCCAAACTAAAGCTGGGGAAGTGCGCCGCGTGTTAGGATTTTTATTTGTTCGATGCTACATTTTCTAGGTCAGCCCGACTGGGGGAAAGGGGGCTCTCCTTCACATCCCGCCCCCTAAACGTGCTTCCCAGCTGTCTTTTAAACGTTGACCCCGAGTCGAAATACGTCTCTCTTTTAGCCAGTAGACGCTACGGCTTCAGCTGAGCTCACGAACAATGGTAATTACTAACCTAGCACAGGTAGCTAGGTAGTTGTCTAATGCCCGGTTCCTATATTCAACGAACGGCCGCTAGTTACATAACTTTGTAACTTTCATAACGACTTGTAGATTAAGGAAACGCTAGTAACTCACTTGCCGTAGGTAATGCAACGGTTCGCAAGGAAAACGCCTCGTTTTGTAAATGTAGGAAACGGGCGTACACGTCTTTTATCTACAAGTCGTTATGAAAGTTACGTAGCTATGTAACTAACGGCTGTTCGTTGAATATAGGAACCGGGCATAAGTGTAAAGGCTCTACAGGTGCATAGGGTCTCTACTTGATTTCGAACACTAGCTTCATTTGTTTTTTATACAGCACACTTCAGTGGCCAATTGCCATTATCTCGCGCCGTCCGGGCTATTGGGCGAATTACTCGTTTAATTGTATTACATCAGACCTCACACTGGCTTCCGGGCCCTATATTGGGGCATTAATTCCAGTGCGAGCGTCCATGGGATATTCGCTCGTTTTCCGTTTGCGTTAAGGTGCACTTTGCGGTGGTCGGCAGATGATCCGCGTTTCATATTATGCTAATTCCGGGTCGGATTTAAATATCGCCGTTGCGAGCAGCTTGATCCTATATTTTGGGACGTGATCGAAGGTAACCGCGACTAGTTCAGCGTTCCTTTTGTATGTATGTCAATTTTGGAATTGCGCCGTGCTTTTAGTTTAATTATTTTGTATTATACATATAGTTGTTTGATTATTTTGTATATACACTAGTTTGTCGCTTCCAAACCATTTATGAAACAAAAAATTGTTGTATAATATTTTAATTTAGTTGAGAAAAAAAAATTGACAAAAAAGAGGATACCTACGGAGTTTCTTTTGCCTGTTCCTTCTCCGTTAGAGGAACCTCATTGCGAAACGGTGGTAGATTAAAAAAATGACTATCGATAAATGAAATGTATTTTTCTTATGTCGATGAATAAATTATTTTGATTTTCATTGGATTTAATATATAGCAAACGCCCGGCGTACGTTACAACGCGTTTTTAATTCTTTGTGTATTGTGACACACATGCAAAGGAAAATTTTTTTTTATTAGGCCTCAACTCGCGAAAGTGTCGTCACAATCTTATCGGGAGCGCTAAGCGGTAATCATACGAAAATTAATTTTTATTTATGTAAACAATATTACAGCACAATAATCTTACAATAGTTAATACTAAGTGTCCTTTAACGGTGGTAGGGCCACGCAGCAGCCTCAGCTGTTGCACGAACGGGCAGGCTCGTCCGGGTAAGTACCACGACCTCACAGACGACTGGCGTAAAGTGGAAGTATAATACTTTCGCGTTTCGCCTGGTGAGTGATTTAGCCGGAGCCCAATTTTCAAAAGGTTGTTAACGCATCTGCAACCCTCGGTTGTAGCGGATGTCCATGGGAGGCGGTGTTCACTTAACATCAGGTGAACCGTCTGCTCGCTTGGCAACATTTCACATAAAAAAGTAAAAAAAAAGTGGAAGGAAAGGAAACAAGGTGCTGACCCATCCAGTGTGGGATACAGGCAGGGGAACGAAGATGCTAATGTTAATACTAAATCTCACGTGGAACAGTTTCTTTTTCAGAGATTGGCGTGAAGTGAAAGTGTTATATATCTGGGTGTTATATTTCTAGCGAGTGTGGTGACCGGGGCCTACTTTAATAAAATGTGGGAAAGCAGTTGCAACGCTACGGGTGTTGCAAATATCCACGGGCGACGGCTATCACTTAACACCACTGCTCGCGTGAACTATCAGCACGCTAGCTATCTTCTTACATAAAAAAGTCCAACATAAATATGCGAAAATCAATATAAATATGCATCGGGCATCGGAGAAGTCACCTAGTCAAAGGGTCCTGCGTTTTGAGTGGGGCACCAGTAAATAAAAAAAAATTGAGGGTCTAAATATTCAAAAATATTTCCTCGTTCTGTACGGAGCTCAAATTAAACACTTTTTTCTTTTCAATTTTACAGGTAAGAGCTGCGCACCTATAACTAAAGCGAGATAATTATTTGAACCGTTTGGCAAGTACTCTTTTAAATTGTGATAAAGCGGCGTACGTTTATTGCGTTTTATTTTCAGTTATAAAAACAGTTTTAGTTGTGGATTGCATTTTCAGTATCAACCCTCTACCTTCGTTACTGTGTTTTGGTTAAGAATTAACGTGTATATATTTCATCCAAAGTTACCTAAAATGACCTCGATGTTATGACTAAATATTGCGATACGACGATGAGTAAGGCGCCGAAATAGCGCTTTTATATTTATCATTAACTTATATCTGATTAGATCAATTGGGAACTTCTGTTTGGTGTAAGATAAGTTTTATGAAGATAGCGCTGTTGTTCATAAAACAAATCGCATCGTTATCTTCGATGTAATTAATGCCTATGTAATAATATACGAGAAAGATTGGGATTTAATGTATGGGATTAAATATTTACGTCAACGTGTCAATTATTATTAATTTGCACGGTTTCAATGAAACGTTTCCGTATAGACTTGATTTAATTGCATTTCCTATTACAACCAGTAAGTGTACAAAGAAAATTGATAAAAAACCAGTTGATTTCCATTGCTACGACACTCGAACATTGGCCATGAATCCACACTCAGAACAATTGTTTTGTGTCCCATGATTATCATTGATTGAAGATACTGTTTTATTTATTATGTATATTATATGTATGAAATAATTATTGATTTTATTTTAATCTAATACAGTGTCATGTATTTGCTCCAATCCAAATTATTTGTGTTACGTGAGGAAGAATAAATAAACAATGCCGTATACACATATATGTCAAATCATACACTTTGTTTTGCTAGAAAACTATCATCTCATCTATCATCGTGCTTCCGCTGCAATAAAGCGCTATTCAAGAACCAATACAACAACAAGACCTTCGTCACTCCATAGCGGGGAATAATACAGTCAATGGCCACAGAGGGTCACGGTCCATACCGAACCTCGATGGCCTTTAGACGATATGCTCCTTTGCCGCCCTGGTCTTTTTTGAAATAAATTCGATTGAGCTTTATCAGTTCGATCAAGCTTCAATAATCTACTGATGAAATAAAAGCATCAGTAAGTTGATAATGTATGAAAAGATGGGAAAGAAACATATAAAATTTTCGAAACAAATTTTCATACATGTGAAACATGGAAGCATATAATTAATTAAATTAAATGTAATTATTTAATTAAATTTTTTTTTTATTAACGAGCATTTGAATCATGTTTAAAAGCAATTGAGATATGATAATTAAGTTTAATGTTATATATACAATTATATCTTAAATGAAAAAGTAAATAATGCACTCATTTTATATATAAATATTCAATTGAATTACGACTTATTGCTTTAAAATGTAAAAGCGAAAAGCGAAAATTCTTCACTTAATTAAATATTCTTAGCTTCAAACTAGGCGTATAATTTTCTGTTATCAAGTTTTTTCTTTAGTTGTTAACAAAGTTAATTTTCTGACGTCAAAGCTTCATGGTTGTTTTAAAACATGTTTGTTTTTCTATCCTTTTTATGGTTTCATTCCTAAGTTTAATTTTACTAAACTGACGTAGCAGTCTGAATTTCTACCACCATTGATGCCTACTTGCTGTAGCTTGATGTAGCTTAGCTTAGCTTTCAGCCCGTAAAGGATTAAAGCTTCATCGAACGCGGAACATCTGGACTAGCTCGTGGCTACGATAGGAGCCATCTAGGCCGCGCATGAGCTCATGTATCCGTTATCTTAAATAGGAGTTATGTACCTGTGTGGTCGCTAAATTCTTTTTCCATATACATAATATTCCCTTAAGAGACAAAACCAGATTGTTCATATTAGTGGCGCGCGATATCAGCATGTCTTTTTTTATTTTTAAGTGCCGCGTCTGAATCCGGACTCTACTTTAGGGTGAACATCTATTGATGTTAAATAGCTTCGTCGCCCACAGTATACAAAAAGAGAGAGAATTACGAAAGCTTACAAAAACATCGCTTCGCTTTATTCGTGGACACAAAAGTTCACCGTTCAATTCTGAGCGGCTTTAAATGCCACGATCCAAGTTAGTTGTGCTTGGAAAGTAGTAAACCGATGATTTATTGACAACTCGAATGTTGCAATAGTATAAGTGATCACCTCGCTAACTACTGCGTGGATTCGATTATCGCGCGAAACAAAATTTTCATGCTCCACTCACTGATCGCGTCACTTTGGATTAATAAAAATCATTAAGTCTTCCAGAAGTTTTCCTTCTTTAATTTTCGTAGCGAGCGCAATCTGTTAAGTAGACAGATTGGAGCAGATTGACTTCGTGTCAGTGGTTGTTGTTACGTTAGCTTTTCAATTTCGGCCTTCGACTGTCGTAGTGCGTCGCGGTGCTCGACCTTGACTGTTCAGATGGTCCAATGAGCTTCGGCTTACGGCCATCAGTCACATCGTCCGGTGACAGAGAGTTAAGTGGAACAATGCGCTCGCTATTAGCAACGCGTGAAACGGACGTGATGCTAACAAATTTCGAACCTGCACCGGCCATATTCAGCACAGTTCTCTTTAAAGCGGCTCCTTATGGTAGCCCTGCCTTAGCGGTATCTTTTGAAGACCCCCCTCCCCCTCGAAACGTGAGGCGTATATTTTGAAAACAACATATAGTCTGTTATGTCCGTACAGTATAATCAAAGCCAAATGCTTTACAAATTATTTAATCATTTATATTTTGTTATTCTCTCAATCATTTTAATTGGATACGATCATTTTTTGTCAAGTTTGTCCCAATAGCATTTTTTAGCACAAATAAGAATACTTATCCCCCGATAATACTAACGATGAAGGTAACAGCTGTTACAAATATGCGAATTTTGTTCGCCCGTTATTAAGAAATTATATTTCTAGTTTTAATGTACAGTGTTGGAATCGACGATAAGACCTCACATTCCAAATTCGACTAAAATACGCAAGTAACAAGAAACTAAGAAGGAATTTATTGGACTTTTGATTAAAAATATCAAGTAATTGGCGAATGAAAAGGAAATTTGCTTTCTTTTTAATAAGTTGTTTGTATTGTTGAGTTATAATGTCTGTTACTTATAAATAATTCTTAAAAATCTATGTTATACAAGCTATGTAATAAGTACTTATAGTAGTAGTAGTAGTACATAGAGCTAGCTAGCTATATGTTACTATACGTATAAAAATAGAACAATACATGCCGATATACATACACAATATTTGCACAATATACTTGGCGAAAATTTTTCTAGCAAGTGCTTGAGCTATTTCTTTCTTTGCGATAATGATTATGATTTGCGAAGACAGCATCGATCCAAAAAAACTAGCACCTGACATAATTAAACGATAAACCCGTATAATTATGTCAGATGCCAATTCCTAGCTCGCTCTTCAAATCTTCCGTTCCTTTTCCATGTAATTTTCATACCTACCTGGACGAATTTGGCTTAATAGCGGCATTTGCGATTATTCAAAGGTAAAGATCAACCTTTAGTTGCGGCTTCCTCGTATTTCCATTTCAACTTCTTTTGGAACTATTTCCACCTTAGAGAAATGCTTGCGGAATTTAAAATATTACTAATCTCTCTACTAATTTTAGGACACACATGATTTTTACACAATGCTTGTACTATGGGTACTAGAAAACTGATAGACATACTTAAACATACTTTTCTTTAGTAAATATATACAAATTATACATATATAAGCATCCAGACACTAGAAAAACACTGCTCATCACACAATATTTTTCCAGTAGTGGGGATCGAACCCACACCCTCTGGCGCAGAAGGCAGGTACACTACCGACAACGCCATTCGGGTCGTCAATACGAATTAGATAGCTGTGTCCATTTATCTTATCTCTCTTAGAGATAGTGCAGTAAGGAGGCTGAACAAGACCCCACAAATTTTAATAAGCGAATCCAGCATGGCAATACGCATTGACCATTATATTGGTACTAACTCGTAACTTTTGCTTGAATTTACTTTTGTCTACGTTGTTGTGACAGTACGGCAATTCAGTGTCTAGTGGTATCAAATTCGTAATGGTTAATTTTGTTAATTATGTGGTGTGATATAGGTATAATAATTGGTACGTTGTAAATACTTAACTCAACGCTTTACACTTGAATGGCTCGATTAGTAGAAATGCCTTTGCTTAGTGTCGGGTGGGGTGTTGTTTAATACACAACAACGACGTTAATGTTCTTTGACATTAACAAGTATTTGCAAATCTAATCGAACAACAAACACGTCCGCGCGAAACAAAAACATACGCCAACTTAAATCTGCATATAAATCGAAAACGCCTGGTTACAGCGCTTTCTCCTCGTCATTGAACTTTATGATATAAAACATTTTCGCATTGAAGGTGTTAATGAATAATAATATCTGACGCCATTTAATATTTTCTTTTTGTTTAAAGTCGGGTGTTAATTTCTAAATATTCTTGCGGTTTGCTAATATTTGGGTAATAATATCATAACGATTTAGCTGGAAAATGTCTGCACTGTTAAAAATATTTGTAAAATCACAATACTTTTACTAAGCAATGATTATTAAAATTACCCAAATTTGTTATTCAATTCAAGATTACAATCTATTTTTTGTAAAAATGTCATGGTAAAAATATTATAATGCATTGTAATTTTACGATTTTCGTTTTAAAATCAGGTACTTTAATAAATTTACAAAGTAAATTTTTATTTAATTAGCATTTTATATTTTTTATTATATTTCATTTTATATTTATTTTATACATATTTTTTTATTAAATTTTGCATGAAAAATTATTCAAATTTACTACTAATATTGGTAATTAAATTTGCTATAATGAGTAGTAGTACTTCGATGTCTTAGTTTACTTATTTTACACCATAAATTTAGGGACAAAGTACAGATTATCTAAACGGTTACTAAAATAATTGTTATTTTACTGTCCTGTGTCACACTTTTATATTTAAATAGTCTTAGATTATCCTTGGGATAGTAGAACTTTTTCGTATAACTTGTTATTATTGACAGAGCACAAGTACTGGCTATGAAGATGCTATAAAATTATCATCGGCCTAGTAGCGAATTGGGGTCTCGACTTCGAAACCAGAATGGCGAGGTCATAGCACTAACGACTTCGTATACGTTAGAATATTAATAAGCCGGAATGTCTCATTGTCACAGAAAAGCGTGGATACATCTCGCTGACAAAGCTCGACCTTCTAGATCACGCACGGCAATTCGTATTTTGTCAGCCGCTACGCCGAGTTTCGAAGAAAAAAATAAGTCGACGCAAGGCTACCGCTTGTTTGTTTCACGTACGCCACTCGTCCGGAGCGTTGTTTGAGGTTTGCGCAAGTAAACCGGTTACTACCAGCCCTATAAACGTATAGACAAATAAATACTGCAAAAAAAAATTGTATGCACCGCTTCATTTTAAACATCGTCTTCATTATCGTAAAGTACCGAGTTAGGGGTGTCTACGTGATATTGTGACATTATTAGTAATTTATCTTACGTAGTACGTATCGCTCTCTCATTATCGCACACTATTGTTTGGAATACTTGTTGATCACAAACTGATTTAGTCGTGGATGCGAGTTTAGTTGAGTCATTTATAGTAGAGTTAAGTCTTAATTGATCTGTGGTTAGTTTAAGTAAAACAGGTTCAGTGCACAGTTCGCACGGTTCCGTTTCCGCTTACGGGGAAATTTTATTATTCGTATCATTGTTTTTCGCTTGAAAATAGATATTCCTTATGAAATTTGAGAGTTTCGCCCCAAGCGAACACTTATATTTTTGGAATAAAATATTTTCCGTGGCGCCGTTTAAAGTTGTACCAACGTCAAACGTGTTGGAGAGACCCGAGAATACTCGCCCGTTTAGTTTTCAATTCGAAAGGAAAAACTACAGTGTGTAAAGCCGGCGAGGCTTACCCTCGGGGCCGATTCATATCGAAACTTTGTTTAATTTCCGGGTGCCGCGCCGCGCGGACTCTCGCGGTTAACAATGGCTTTAATAGGCATTCAGCCTTCAAACAGCCCACAGTTCGTGTCGGTACTAGAAATGTTACGCTCGCATTCCATCATTAACCGTGGTAGGGCCTTGGGCCACGCAATGGTGTTCACTGTTGTACGAATCGGCAAGTCCGTCCGGGTAAGTACCACGACCTCACAGAAGACCGGTGTAAAGTGATACACTGCTGCGTTTCGTCTGGTGACGCTTCTGCAACCCATAGGGTGTTGCAAATGTCCATGGGCGGCGGTTATTACTTAACATCAGGTGAACCGCTAGCTACTTTGCCATTTTGTCACAAAAAAAAATCCAATCACAGAGATCCTGTACGGGTACGGGCATATTGAACTGTCATATGCGACTGTTGCGTCCACGTCATTTGGTTCCTTGGAAAAAACCGCAAATGTAATTCACAAATAATTCTGACAACCCTATTGAACTTCGAGACGGAAACGAGTCGTCCGCTCCGCGAGGGCTGCGGCACGGAAGCTACTCCTCATAGCTGATTAAACAATAGCCCCTACTGCTTTTATATAACGATTGTACGAAGGGATTAACTGACGCTTTATGTCCGGGGCAAATGTTTTGAAGGGGACATTACATAGAAAAACACACGATAGCTAAAATCGCTCAATCGTTTCGAACGACCTATATAATTACTTTGTTCTTGTGGCGCAAATTTCGAATTTTAAGTTAATGGCGATATCGTACCACGGCTTTCGTACGATCGATATATCGAGATATATCGAACCAAACGAAACATCACATTCTTCAGGTAGACTTAAATTATAACCTAACAAGTTTTTTTATGTATGAAACTGGCCAATGAGGCAGCGATTCATCTCATCTATAGAAATTACCACCGTATATCTAAATCTGCAAAAGCTGTTTAGGTACAGATGCGTTTCCAAGAGGTTTTCTTTACTTTAGGTCAGGTAACCGAGATCCTCGTTTTCCGCCACCAGAAAAAACGCAATAGTATAGTGAGCAACAGTAAACGCAATAGCACTTCCAATTCACACTGGTCTTCTGAGAGGTCATTATTCACGCTATATCAATAGCCGGTGCATGTGCTTACTCTAGTAAAGATTTCTCAAGTTGATCAACAGTTGATGGGCAATGAAAACTAATAATAGTATTGACAATTGAATATTTACAGTATATGGCGGGGCTTAAAAATAAAAATGTCAAGCGAATATTTTAGTCTGTCGCTGATTATTTCTCCTCTCTCTCTATACAATTCTTTGGAGCTCACCAAACTACTACGGCTCTTAGAAACATTTCAAAAACACCTATTCTAATATCGCCCGGTCATTTATCACTGTATTAAACCTGCCATAGCGTAGCGATAATCGCACCGTGAAATTGCAATCCGCTATCTCCGCGAGGCCTTGACCGATGTCCACTTAGCAAAAACCTGACTCCGTAGGATTGGCCAATGTCGCGTCGTATAATAGAATCGGGTGCCGCAAGTTCTCTTTTAAATATTCAACTTAGACCCGTCGCAAGTATCACAATATACCTACGAACTTGATGATATCGCTTCACTTGGTCAAATCGATCAAAATTTTGGTTTCGCAGCAAAAGTGAATCGGGTGCCGCAAGTTCTCTTTTAAATATTCAACTTTAAGTATCACAATATACTACGAACTTGATTCGCTTTTCGGACAACTTTAAGCTACTTGGAGACGAGTTTATTATCGAGAATTCGCTCTAACACGTCCCAAGGAAAGTTTCCAGTTGCATCGTCGTCCGCAGACTCGTATCCGTCTAGACTCTAGGTATTGTTTTTAAGATACATCTTTCGATTGTTTATATATTTATATATAAATTTATAAGCGGGCATGTTCCTTGTTTTTTCAAATTCTTTTCAGTCATTTTTACATTATTAGGCTACTAATTTTTTTCAGGACATTTTTTCAAGGACATATTTGTCATCAGGATAGGTTTTTAGGGTTCCGTACCTATGGGTGAAATTGGACACATTTACTAAGACTCTCCTGTTTGTCTGTCTGTCCGTCCGTCTGTCACCAGACTTTATCTCCTGAACCGTGACAGTTAGACAGTTGAAATTTTTACAGATGATGTATTTCTGTTGCCTTTTTAATAAGAAATGATAAACAACAGAATAAAAAATATTTACGTGGTGGCTTCGATATAAAAGACATGATTTTGCTGCTTTTATAGATAATGTTATGGAACCCTTCATGTGCGAGTCCGATTCGCACTTTGCCGGTTTTTTAATCCTTAATTTACGATATAAAACAGTCGCATATAACTCAGAGAATGGTTTTTAGTGTAATAGGCGGTCGCAAACAATATATCATCGAATAAAATACATTTGTGCACATTGTACATAATTATTGTTTACATTAAATTTTCATTTTATATCGTTAAACCTGTAAAATACACGGATATAGGGATATAATTATGGTGTGCTCAAGATCCTGATTCGTGGCAGTCTGTGAGTAAGCCTATGTCAGCAGTGGACTAGAACAGGTTGAAATTATGATAATGGTAATGAAACCTGTAAAAAATAAAAATAACCCTGTTTCATTGTTTTTATTTTGATCATTTTAATGATGGAAATAATACAATCTGCTTGGTGAAATCATTCTTGCGATTGAAAGGTATAATTTTTAGATTATGACATTAAAAAACCAAAGATATTTCATTCGGCGACAGCAAGCTAATAGAAATTGCTCGGAGGACTCGAGACTTTATAATATATTCATAAGGCCCCGCTGTTGTCTGGAAAAGATAGAGCACAGCTCAAGCACGCTAACGCAATTGGCCGAGCTCCTTTGTAGCATGTGGAAGTTAGTTTCACTATGCGTCTCGTAAATGAGAAACATTTTGGTAAGCTTGTTCAGCGTGGAAATTTTCAAGTTTGCCATAAAACGAATATAATTTGAGTTCTTTCTCAAACCCTCATTCCACGTAGATGGGGTTGGCACAATATGAAGTGTTTTGGTGTGTTTTGGTGTCCCAATTTTCCTTGGGAATAAACCCGGACCCGGAACAATAATCCATGGACCACACAACTAGCGGGTGGGAATGGAATTGACCGCTCCCGAACGAAACTAATGGGTTAGCACCTGCGCTATGAACGAACAAATGGTACAAAATGAAAACGTTCGAATCTGAATCAAAGGATTTGTGCAATCGAATTAATAATGAAAGAAGAATCTACGAGCGTAAATGAGACATCTTATGGAATAGCTCAAATAACTCAATCGTTCCTCTACACAGCCCTGTTGCTTTATAAAGACATAAATGCATTCCATCCGTTCGATTTGAGATACACTGGGAACGATCGCAATTCGAAAAGTCGAGGGTCAGTCGCGTGTAATGCTGCTTCTAAATCTTCATTTCGTCTATTGGCTGATTCGAGCGATTTACAGAACCAATAGCTGCATTGGTTTATATTGCTTTTCAGAATCTTCTTTCGGAACTGTGCTGGAAACGGGGTTAACCACTGATAGAGTGCTTATTTATTAATAAGAGGCAGTTAACAACACCATTGCATGGGTATTCTAAGTTCAACTAAATGCCACTTTTGTGCGTGTTTGGTACTAATTTTATCATCCTATTGTACATAACTAATGTACAAACTAATAATAAATCAATTATAATTAGTGAATTTTTAAAGAAAATTTTTTATCTTCTATTTATTTATGCAATATTTCCCCTCACACTTTTAATAAATTGGCTGTTGCCAAATAAATAATGTATGGTAGCCCTGCGGTTTATGCTTAATGCGTCCGAACTACATTATCTGTTTACAATTAACCGCACTGTTAATTTGCTAATTGAAGCAAGCCATAATCTCCGCCAATGTGCTGATATCGTTTAATTTAGTGTGATTTGGACATCTTTTGTTATACATAATTTAAACCAAATTAAATAATAACTTTTATTGAAGTCGGGAGACCGATCCCGTGTGTATGTAGCTGTTTTTAAAAGACATTATATATTTAATCAATGCTTTATTTTAAGAATACAGGTATATATAATTGTCGATTAGACTTAAATGTGCCTGTTTTTATTACTGTTATACTTGATATTATGTTCTTGTAACTGATGTTTTTGCTTCAGTCCCGAGACTATTAAAGCTTCGCGGGGTCGCGGTTCGGACCGAAACCCCTATGGCCGTCGACTGTGCAATTAGCTAATCATGTGCCCATGCGTGCGTTTAACTACGGCATGTGATCTAAGGGCCATCGAGGTTGCGGTGCGGACCGAGACCCTGATGGCTGTCGACCGTGTTTATAGGTAATCGGTGGCTGGGAGCGGTGAGAACCGCCCCGGAACGCGGGTGTACCTTGTGTACGCGTTGTGTTGGTCTCGCCGTGCTCGGAGGCGAGGGCGAACTGGTGCGATTATTGTTACACTAAAGCCCCATTTACATGGTGCCAGTTTCTTGCCTGTTGTATACAATTAAATTGAAGCAATAAATGAGTTGCATGGTCTAAACAACAAATGGTCTAAACAATTATTGCGCGCCATTTATTGCATGCAATTATTGCTCTTGTATGTTCAAGAAAATGGCATCGTGTAAATGGGCCTTAACTGTGGGTGTAGTGTTTTCGGACAGGACGCCCGGCGGTGGGTCCAACGTGTCTCCAACTCCCTTTCTCGACCGGGTCGGTGAGGACGTTGGATGCTTGTTGACGTTCGGTTTGGTAATTTTTGGTGAGTCGGGTTGGTAATTTTCTGCGCTTACCACCAGAGGGTTGGGATGATGTTGGCCTCTATCGAAGAACCGTTTGGTTAGATCTTTAAAATATGCCCGAATCTTCGGGAGTCTGCAATCGCTGTGCAGGTTGACGTTGCGCTGATACCACTGCGCACCGGTTGCGCGGCGGATAAACTTGTTTTGAACTACTTGCAATTTGTTAATGCGAGTAGGGTTTGTATGAGTGAAAATCATGCATGCGTAGATCATGATTGGCCGAACGCGAGCTTTATATATCAGTAATTTGTGCCTTAGGGCATTTTCTTTTTGTCATTGGTTAATTTGTGTAGCCGGCTGGAGACGAACGCGGTTCTGTTTCGGACGTTGTTAATGTGCGTAGTAAAAGGCATACGCGAGTCGAAAGTGACTCTTAAATATTTGACTGTTTTCACCCAGGGGAGCGGTTTGCCATAGAGTGATATTTGCCCCAACTTTCTGTACTGGCGAGGACTTTTGTAACTGTGTTTCGCGTGGGGGTTAGGGGTGCTACGCGTGAAGTGAACCGCCACACTTTTTTCTGAATTTACATCTATTCCCCATTTGCGGAACCAATCGCCGAGAAGGTTGGCGGCGCTTTGGAGCCGAGTGGTTAGTTGACTAAGGTTGCAGTCTGAATAAAAGAGCGCCGTGTCATCCGCGAAAAGCGCGAGATTTACGTGGGGGTCTTTAGGTCTTTAGGTCTTTAGCTCTTTAGGTCTTAGGTAGGTTGCCCGTGTAGGGCGTAAAGAGCAAAGCCGGCCGTGAGTCGGCGGCTCGGCGTGAGGGTGCCCTCAACTCGATATCGAAAAGAGCGGTTCGACACTAAGGCCCGGATGGTGTGTATGAACCTATCTGGTACTTTGAGTGTGTACAGCTTATAAGGCAAGCCGTTGTGCCAGACCTTGTCGAATACCTTTGCGACATCGAAGAAAAGAGCCCCTGTATTAATACGTTTAGGGTGATTTAGGCCTTTTAGGATATGCTCCGTTAGGCGGAATAATTGGTCGGGACAGGAATGTCTAGCTCGAAAACCGAATTGTTCCGCCGGCAGAAGGCCGTCGGAAAATACATGCTCTTTGAGCCTGTTTAATAGAAGCCGCTCGTAGAGCTTCCCCAGGCAGCTTAGGAGGCTGATCGACGACCCGAATGGCATTGTGGGTAGTGTACCTGCCTCCTGCGCCAGAGGGTGTGGGTTCGATCCCCACTACTGGATAAATATTGTGGGATGGACATAGTATTTTTATAGTGTCTGGGTTTTAATATATGTATAATATGTATTTATTTACAAAAGAAAAGTATGTTTAAGTATGTTTATCAGTTTTCTAGTACCCATAGTACAAGCTTTGCTTAGTTTGGGACTAGAGAATGTTGTGTAAAAATGTGTCCTAAAATATTTATTATTTATTACTATTATTGATGGGATGATAACTAGAGGGCTGATTGGCTGGTTTATTCGGCTTGCGAATGCCGATAACCATGGCTTCTTTCCAGTCGTCCAGAAAGGAGCAATTACTGGAGAGTAAAGTACTGTAAATGGTCGCCAGTAAACAGGTAAACGGCCCAGAGATATGATTTGTAAAAGTTTTGCGTCATAACTTTTTCACATCTCTTCCTCCTTATTACGGTTTTGGAGAAGTGTCTTTATACTTACTTATGATTCGGACTTTAGCCGTCAATATGATAAAGTAATACATATAAGCCTTTAGTTAAAAAGACTTGAAGAAGAATATAGCTTCAAGTTACGATTTTTCATAAGTCTTAATTTATTGTAGATTGTTTTTTTCTCATTTTAAGCGTTTATTACCTCCTCTGGATATTCTTAACATGTGGATACAGTTGGTATTGTTTAACTTCAAATAAATGTAATAAAATTTGTTGTGTCCGCTAGTAAATATATGGAGGAAACGGTTCTAACCATTTTTATAGTATTTAGTGGGCAGGGGGGCGATAAATCGATCTAGCTAGGTTGTTTTATCCGTGTTTTAAGGCAATGAAAACAATATCATTAGAATACGAAGGTAAATTTCGCCACCACCACAAGGTTATAGTAGCTCAGGTGGGAAATCGGGCGGTCCCGAAACCAGAAGACTCCAGTTCGAGTCCAGATCATTTTTTCTTTTTTTTAAGTTGTTTCTTTTATGAGAAAAAACCGTGAGTCATCCAGGTACTATGATACAAATTATTTAGATACACGTTTTTGTTTGACTTTGGCGGAAATATACAGGATGGCTTTTCTAAAGGTGCCCAAATTCACACAATAGGTTCAGACTCGGTAGTAGATTTTTGTTTATTGAAATATCTTTTTTTTTTTATTCCATTCCCTAAAAAACAGAACTTCTTAAAATGCCATCGTCGTATACTTTTTGAAATGGCGTCACGTACTTTTTGAGATAAGTTCAAATATATGTAATTAATTACTTATATAACATTATTTTTGTCTAGAATTTAATAAAAAAATGGCTACACTTAGAAAAGCCTGCCCGTATAACTGTTTCGAATCAATAGCTGATCCGATTATTATTTATGGATATAGCCAATCGAGGACTCCGTGGCGCAGTTGCTAAGGTATTGGGTTCGGCGTCAGGGGTCGTGGGTTCGATTCCCACACGGGACAACTATTTGTGTGACCCACAGGTAGTTGTTTCGCATCTGGGTGTTTGTCCACGTGAAATTTATGTTTGTAAAACGTCCTAACAACACAGGATAATAATATCCTAAAGTAAGGGTAATGTATTTAAAAAAAATGGTACGACAATGGCCAGCTGTTGGCCGCGTCGAGTGTAATCAGTGAAATTCCTAGATTTGCGATCATTGAAGTGATATATTCTATCGTTTGCAAAGACGTCAGGTAGCATGTCAAAGTAAGATTTGAAGAAATTAAACTCTTTTAGAAATGATTGTGTACTTTTAAAAAGTAATCAGTAAGAAATTAAGAGCAAAGTAAGGCCCTTCTAAGCCGTTACGCTAAAATATGTCATTTCTGATAAATAATAATAATAGATAAATAATGAACATTTTTCCGTTACTGCGATAACGAAATCATCATGACACGACTACATTTCAAATGTTCACTCGCATAGCACATGCGACTATGGTCGTAAATATGTGACTTATATCGTTTCGTCAGTAAAGTAACATGTCCTACTGCTGGGCAAAGGCCTCCTCTATATAGATGGTATCTGGGTATAGTCCAGCACGCGACCCCATTGCGGATCGACGGGCTTCACGTGGCTTTGAAATATTTTTTTCTTATTATTTCGAAAGTATGCAGGTTCATCGCGATGTTTTACTTTACCGCTGAGCACGTGGTAATTCAGTACTTAAAATTAATAATTTCATTCGTGCCGACACCGGGGATCGAACTCACGTTGCTCGAGTATATTGAATTAAAAGCGATCGCCCGGACGGTGAGCTATCACGGATCGTTCGTAAGGCTACTTTGGAAACCGTGGTAGGGTCACGCAGCGGCCTCGGCTGTTGCACGAATGAGCAGGCTCGTCCGGTTAAGTACCACGACCTCACAGAAGACCGGCGTAAAGTCGAAGTATAATA
The DNA here is from genome assembly GCA_933534255.1 of Iphiclides podalirius. NCBI lineage: Eukaryota > Metazoa > Arthropoda > Insecta > Lepidoptera > Papilionidae > Iphiclides > Iphiclides podalirius. The sequence goes on along the minus strand of OW152813.1, from coordinate 16,992,397 downwards.
CTTTCGCGTTTCGTCTGGTGAGTGAGGTAGCCGGAGACCAATTTTCAAAAGGTTGTCAACGCATCTGGAACCCTCGGGTATAGCAGCTGTCCATGGGCGGCGGTATTCACTTAACATCAGGTGAACCAATTGCTAACTCAGCAACTTTTTGCATAAAAAAATGTTATTATTAAAAATGTAACTATTTCGAAAAATCACCTCTTGGCGCTTACTCAATAGGAACATGCGAAATGACGTAAAATAAATATTATGTGATAACGATGAGCCAACAATCCAAAACGAGCTCATTGCCAGTCGTATTTATTTATCTATTACGACTGATTTGTGTCAAATTGATGCTTCACGACTTCTTATAGTGGATACTGTAGCATTCTTGAGTACGCACAGTAAATACTGCGGGTAAAAATTCCTGCCTTCAATTCGACTAAACGACGAGACCGCTATCCCGGATCCTTTATTAAGATGTTTACGACCGCAACATTTTTATAAATTCCCTGCGTAACGTGGCCATTCGAGCCAGACATCTGAGAATGTCACGGCGCAATAAAGGGACTGTGTCTCTACTTTTGATGTGAGTCGTCTTCTGATCATTCATTCGGAACCTCGACATTGCGATTGTCTATCATCCCGGCGACGTAGTGGCCAGACATTTTCGGGCGCGTGTAAATAATTATGCAAATTTCATGTAAGCGTGTTTCTACTTTCGCATCGGTGAATGAAACAGATATACACAGCAATACACACGCCGAACAACGGCGCATTGGCAACGATATATCGGTCAGCGAAGAGTGTTCTGCAAAACGCCACCAAGAGGAAATATATAGGAATGTATGAAAACACATTTATGTACGAGTCCATCTTCATGTCTGTGACGTGGACTTACCTAATATTTAGTATTTATTAGTATAAGATGTTCATACTTATATTTACGTCTGTTTCAGTCGTTACATACTTAAGAATAATAATATTTGCAAAATTTTTAATGTGTAGGCATAAAAGGAATTTAAACTGTAAATGTAGATTCCAAAGTGGCAAACAACAAACGTTAACTTACTACACGAATATTGTTCAGGTGATAGATAGACAGAGCGGTACTGGCGTGAACCAATCAATTTTGCGCCGCAGTCCTCTATTCCGATATACATTGTGCAAAATTTTAAACTCCATATGTGCAAATAGAATCCGACAATTAAATTCCTTCAACACACGAGTCTCGTGCATATTCCTAGACATTTCAATTTCCTGAGCAAATTGATATTACATTTATGCCTCGAACGAATTCGCCAGAACATCCGCCCACGTTTTCAACAAGCTCTGATGAAATTCCTCGAGGAAATCGCTCGAGATCGACCCAAGCCGATATCAGGTTACCGGGTGCATGCAGTAGCCGATGGCCTAATGTATTTCTGCCCGAGGAGCTGTATCGGCTCACGGGATGAATCTGGAACAACAGTGGAACCAAGACGGTACAGTTGTATTCGTATTTTTCTGTTTGCCATTACGCTGGACACGAGCCAATAACGTCCTAGCTGACTCAGTTTACGAAGATTATCAATCGGTACAGTTAAACGGCAAGTCTCGTTATTTATTTTTACTAAAGGAGATCGCGACAAACAACCGATGAATAATTAAATGGTTCCCATGCCCGCGTGCTTGTCTGATGAATCCAATCTACTCAGGGCTGCATTCGAAGAAAAGCATGATACAATTATATATTTACCATTCAAAATTATGGGTAATTTTTATTCATGAGAAATATTTTAACTACACGTTTTTAAAATTCACTGAATAATATTCATTACTTTGACTCGTAACTTCACTCTATAACTCTGTCAGTTGTCACAGAGTAATTAAACATGAGAAATTCTTGACGAGCCAGTGGCAACCCTAAGCAGAATGTCGCTGTGGAAACTCGTAAATCTCTAATGAACTCGGCTGAGTTACGGGCATTACTTTTAATTGGAGGAAGTTGTAAAGCGTAGCGTACTGTTTTCAGTCACGTGGCTCTTTAATAACAGTATCTGCATTTGTATCGGCGTGTCGCGGTGCGACTCAAAGCGAGCTTATTAATACAAATTCTATTTTCGCCTTAATGTCTACTCTATCTCGGTCGGTGTTTTAGTGGTAATATTCTTACTGACGCTTCGTTTACGTCCCGCGGAGTTGTGTGAAATATAGATGTTAAATAATACGAAGTCGATGTATTTTTTTTTCTAAATTCACTCACTCAACAGCTGCGAACATTTAGTGTTTGTTGCTTATTATTATGTTACATTCGGAGTCTGCTATTGCAAAAACTGAGAGTGCTCCAGTGGCGCTGCTGTGTAGGTAAATTTTATCAGAGACTTGGGCGTCACGTGACACGGAAACGCGGCGTCTTTAATTATTGGCTGCTCTGTGATGCCTTGCTGTCACGAGGTGTCATGTGGTTGGGTAACACGGACCATACGTTTATAGAAATAGGTTTTATTATACTATTTTAGGAACCAATATGACTATTTCGGTCTCCATAGGTGTGGAAATTTTCCAGCTGATGGATTACGATTTATTACATCGCAATTATGTCAGTTCATTACCGAATCATTTTAATTGAACGCGTAATAAGCGTAGAAAAATGTATATTTTTAAGCTGGACGATTTTTTAAGGGGTATTATTTTTTGAAAATGTCATCGAATATATTTAATTTTGGTTATTTCATAAAAAATATTCATTGTGGTTCTACAAGGCTAAACTGTAATAATAAATAATAAAAACCACATTTTTAAAGAGCATTAATTTTTATAAAGATTTATTAAATTTTATTATTCGGATTTCTGACATTGGACATATTCTTAATATTTTTTATAAATTAGTAATTGTTAAACATTTAGCAGTGAAACTAAGCGAACAATATGGAACAATCCAAATTTGGGAAATTTTTAGGTTGTTTCTTTTTCAAACTTAAAGTAACGCGATAAGAGAATGCTAACGATATTTCGTATGCAAAACAGCGACACCAGTTAGGCGGTTTCAATTGTTCAAACTTTTTGCCAGTTACCTACCTCTTTCACGGTGCTTTAACTTTATTATTGCGACTTATTCATTCTTGTGCCGACTTTGACAACATCGCTTACGAATTATTCTCACGTGACAATTATATTAAACGATTTTGATACGTCACAATAAATAATGTCGACGGGTTGGTTAGACTTTTAAACGTGAGGTGACCCTTCTTGATTTGCTTTCTTGTAACTTGTAACGTTCAGATAATTTATAATCGTATATATGTATAACATAACACATATTCCGTGTTCATATAAACCATTCCGTCAAAATTTTCTTTTGCATATTTCAGTTTAACGCAAACTCATTGTTTCATCAGTGTGTTGAATTAAGGATTATTAAAGAAACTGAATTAATGTGGACTAACTGGCTTGCTTCGGGTTCGCAGATTTAAAACAAATTTAAATAACGTTAAATTTTCCGCATCACTATCAATGAATTTAAATTCTGTTCAAATATTCAAGCAAAACACATTTCAAGAGTACAAACAATCAAATACACTTTACAATTTGGGTATAGGTTATGCTCTTTATTATTTGCTATTCGGCAGTTTAATTTATCGCTTCGAGGTCAACTTATTATTGACATATTGACACGGACGGTATATGGTCGCCTGATAAAGACTTTTCAAGGATCAATAAATTGTGATTGTATTGTATTCAGTGCAAACGGGATCGCAATTTCCTTATGCGCCACAACTTATTAGAACAGATATGGGTTGATAAAAATATGTTGATGAGTGTGACGTGCATATTTCGTAGCGATATTATATAACCTCTCGGGACATTTAATGGCTTAAATGATTTAATTCATTGTGTTATGTAATAATTGAAAAGTTCAAATAGTTCTAGTTAAAATTATAATTGACTAAAATGGCTTCTGACACGAATTATATACAAAGGTATATATGGCCGCCATGTTCCAACATGAAAGAATCAATTAAATAAAATGACGTCAAAAAACTTTAGTTAATACTATACTTTTTATCGCTATTTGTACTAAATTACGTTAAAATTTTATTATACACAATTACCTTATTTAAATTTAAATATCTCGCGAAATTAAAAAAATAAACTATGAGTCGAAATTTTGAACATCGGTGTCCTCTGTTTTGCCGTTTGAGCTTAAGCTCAGCTCATGTGAGAAACTTTCTTTGCTGATAAAATCCAACTGGGCTTCGCTTGGTCCACATAGCGCCATGCCGTGGCAACGGCACAAGCCATAAACAAAGAATACGTCCTATGTCTTCCATTAGACAGTGTTTGTAAACACGGTTAGGACAATGTCGAGCGGTGATTTGATGGAGATTACAATAAAGTTCTGTTGCGCAGCCAAGCCAAGTTCATTCTGATCATAAAGAAGCCATTTGAGAGCTGATTAGTTAGCTTCTACGATGTTTCAAAAGCCGCGCGATAGTTGTCTCAATTATGGACTCACTAGCGACCCGCCCTGGCTTCTCACGGGTGCAATGTATTATACATATAAACCTTCCTCTTGAATCACTATCTAATAAAAAAACACATCAAGATACGTTGCGTAGTTTTAAAGATCTAAGCATACACAGGGACAGACAGACAACGGGGCGACTTTGTTTTATACTTTGTGGTGATAGTGAGGAATTCAGAAAATATTGTCGCTTAGCTCTTTTCAAAAGCACTCGTCAAACATTAATAAGAATGTTGTTATTGTGGCAATCCTAAGGAGGAAAGAGTTCCTCGCTTAATTACTAGCAGAAACATCGGGCAACGGTATGCAAGTTGAGTAGGAAAGACGGAGCCAGGAGGGCCCGTCGCTAAATTGACAATTTTCCTGTCCGCTATTCAGCGCCGTCCGTTAATTAATTCTAATAAGATAACATCTTTATCGTCGCCAAAGCTGGATGGCACTATTATTCGCGCCGAACAATCGATTTTTGAAATAAAAAGGCAAAGTTATAAACTTAATTGAATAACTTCGGCCATTGTTGTTTAGAACATGGTTTTTTCTCTTCTCGTTAATAGTGTACTGTTTAAATTATTAATTACATTATTTTAAATAACGTTCATTCCTGGTTTGTAGAAAGAGTTATCGAGTATAATTTTGAGGTTTTGTTTGGACGATTCTACTAATTAGATAGTTTTATATATATACTTATTGTTAAATACAATTCTAAAAAGAACAAAAGAACTGCAATGAGAAAAACGAATAAATCAAAAATTCATTTTGGTGTGCTTTCTATTTTTCTTTTACAGTCACGAAAAAGATCTCCATCCAAGTAATTGGAATAAGGATGGCGAATGGACAGGTGGATTACACTTATTGAGAACATTATTATAAAATAAATTCCATTACTGATTCTTCTTAGCAAGTACCGTTTGAGAATTTAAAGTCATTTGACGGGCACAATAATTGTAAAACTGATTGACGTGTTATGACATTTTTTCTGGCTTAAAATTTGCCAAGTACGAAAATGATGAGAGATGCGTTTGAAAACACAAACTGATCTGATTCATAGGGGCCTATTTGGCCACGACTCTGCAATGGACTTAGGATCACATCAGGGAATAAAAACGACACGATATTCTACGTCGATTTATTGCAGCGAAATATCGGAGTAAATTTTGAAATGTATCAAGAAATATTATTACACTTAAGAGTATTAAGTACACTTTACAGCTTACAAGAAATATTTCTTTTGCATTTACGAACTCGTGCTTCAGGTATCGGTTCTATGTAAAATTTCCAGTTTCATCGTTTGACCACCTCCTTTAAGAAGCTTATGTAACAGGTAACAGTAGATAGGAATCTACTTGCAACTAAAGGAGACAGAGCGGCAATTAATTATGAAATTGCCCGGACCAAATCGCTACTCAGTTTGTTAAATTAAAAATCACAGTGCACTTTGGAATATTAGGAAGTAAGGCTGTGTACGCATTGAAGAAATCCTTAGACTATTTACTTGTGCAAATAATAAATATGCTTACTTATTGACGATGTGAAAATTGCCTAGCGCTATCTTGAAAACGTTTCGGAAATGTTATAATTTACCTTTGCTCATTATCGTTTGATGAGATATGTTTTATCTGTATTTGTTGTCTGGCAATGTTTTTATATCATCAGATATAAAACTCTGATGCTTAAGCCTAAGAATATCACTTTGACTTATAAAAGTGTCTCTAACGTACTTTGTGTGCATTTAGCCTAAGCTTGTTTGTGCTTCAGACGAGATTCATCGCCGGCATCAAGATGGCGAGCTCACTAATTGCTCACAGGACTTGGACGTTTATTACCGTAATATTTGACTTAGCTACTGCGAGATGTTTCTTAAAGTGACGCCTGTCGTAATAACACAATTAGTGGCAGTTTACTAACCAGCTCCATTGCACTGTTCGGCGTGACTCGAAATGTGCTCGCACAAATATAAATTTTACCGAACCGCTATATAATCTGTAAAAAGCCGAACGTGGCCAATGGAAATAAAACGAGAAAAGCACATTACGAATTGGAAAAGCATTGAAAAGGATTCCATCATAAGCGGATTGTTCGTGATTAATTTATGTAATTCGCAAAATTTATCGCTCGTTCCATAGTCTATCGCAATTTTAATCTTTAGTCTATTCTGGGACTTAGGTAATAACTTTATACCGTACAATTTAAAAGTAACGTAGATCCATAAAAAGATTCTCAAGTGTTCTAAAATGTGGAAGTGTTCTAAAGGATAAACAATAATTTGCGAATATCTAATACCTTTAAACGATTCGGGGGCGTAAAATCGATCTAGCTAGGTTTCATTTTTAGAAAATGTCCTTTTATCCCTGTTTTCAGGGAATGAAAAATGTCATTCGAATATGACTGTAAATTTCGTCGAAAAAAAATGTTATAATAGCTCGGTCGGTTATCGGGCGGCCCCAGAACAGAAGGCCGCGGTTCGTGTCACGGTCATTTACACACTATTTTTTTTACTTTTTTTCTAGAACAGATCATTGCTTCCTATATTTTTTATTTTTTTAATTTCCAAAATACACAATTTACCAAAAAAAAAAAGGTCCTCCAGGTACTAATCTGTAAACTAATCTGTAAAGCAATTTATTAGTACAGAGCACTTTCGAATTTCTTGTATTTCTCCGGGAATTTTAGACTTCAAAAGTCCCGGCTATCTTGCTGGAAAACGGCTCGCACCTTTTCAATTTAACTTCGCACTCCTCTAAGCTGTTTACAAGTTGACTTGTGGACTTTATAAATGGATGATGTCTGTGATATTTTCCGTTATATTTAGTTGAAACAATCGAGCGTACTTTTACTGTTGTCACTGCTGATATTCAGCAATATTGACAATTTAATTTTACATAGATGTACTCTCAATAATATTTTCAATGTGTTTCGGATCTAGTGCGCCTGATAATAATCATATGCTAGGTATCGGCAACAGGTTTCAGGACACGGAAGGCTTTATAATGGCTTATATTTAAAAACTAAGAAAGAAGGAAAGAAAGAAAATACATTCATTTACCACAATCAAATAAACGAACACTGTAAAAGAGAAAAAAAAATTTAATAATTCAATAAAGCAAGAGAACACAAATACATAATTAAAATATAAAACAAATGAAAAAGAACATCCATTATATTAGCCGTAGGACGTCCACTGCTGAACATAGGCCTCACCATTGACTTCCGCTTCGACCGGTCGTTAGCGGCCTGCATCCAACGCGTCCCTGCGTTCTTGGCTAGGTCGTCCGTCCACCTTGTGGGAGGGCTTCCTACGCTGCGCTTGCCGTCACGTGGTCTCCACTCGAGAATCTTTTGGCCCCAACGGCCATCGGTTCTTCGAGCTATGTGCCCTGCCCACTGCCACTTCAGCCTGCTGACTCGCTCTGCTATGTCGGTAACTCTAGTTCTTCTACGGATCTCCTCATTTCTGATTCGATCTTGTAGAGAAACCCCGAGCATTACCCTTTCCATAGCGCGCTGTGCGATCGCGAGCTTCCTAATGAGGCCCATAGTGAGAGACCACGTCTCGGCACCCTAGGTCATCGCTGGTAGCACGCACTGGCTAAAGACTTTCGTCTTTAAGGACTGTGGTATTTTGGACGTAAAGACGCTGCGCAATTTCCCGAACGCAGCCCAGCCGAACTGGATTCGTCGATTGACCTCCTTCAATTAACAAACCAAAAATGTTGTACGCCCTATTCCTTAGTATTTAGGTAAAGAGAGGTAGAGTTGACGGCTTATAATAAAAGAAATTGTACTTTGGACCTGACGTAAAGAAAATAAGCCACAGTTATATTTCATGTTTGACCGATCTAACGAGCACTAAAAGACGACAGATTTCGCTAACATTGCTATGAATATATAAATAAAGAAATATGACTAATTCCAAGGAAACGGTGTTCGAACCATCACCGAGAAGCTTTTGTAATACTATCCTTACTCATATTATAAAGGCGAAAGTTTGTATGTTGGATGGATGTTTGTTACTCTTTCACGCAAATACTAGGTACTGAATGGATTTTAATGAAACTTAACAATAATATAGCTCACACATCAGAATAAGACATAGGCTATAATTTATATACATTGTTTATGTATATCTGTCTTTCTGTCTGAATGTTACTTCAGCCAATTCTACATAGAGGTACGTCGCGGGCAGCAGCTAGTATATAATATAATATATATATATATATATATATATATATATATATATAACAAGGTATTATTAAATTGTTATACTAAATACTCGAAGTGACTAAAAATTTAATTAAATTATCGTAAAAGTACACTGGAACCGCAAGGATTACGTTTTCATTGCTTCTTTCATTTAACCTCACATGTTAACATGTAAAACAAACCATATAATTCAAAAGGTAAACATTGTTTGCTTGTTATAACGACTATTCGTATTTAGTGTAGCTACTAATACTCCGTAGCTCGCTTTGCCGTCGCGAAAGCGTTTTGTGGGTCTATGGTGGAGATAAGCTGAGGGTCTATGGTGGAGATAAGCCGAGGGCGTCGGGCCCCTTTCTCTCGCCGGGCGCAATGTAATTGGGATAACGGGGAGCGCAACTAAACAACTCAGCTTCGGGATTGTCTATTTAATAGGTTCACTATGTTCATCAGACAGTATTTTTCCAGTAGTGGGGATCGAACCCACACCATTTGGCCCAAGAGGCAGGATCGCTACTTTCTACGCCAATCGGATCGTCGAACAAACTAATAAATGAAATCGAAAAAATAATACAAGATAATAAAACAATTTAAAGAAAATAGATCTTGTGTTTGATCTCAAAAAGGGAATAAGTATACACCATAAAAACGTTACTACGTTATGCGGCACTCAGAATTTTTCCAATGTTCACCAAAACAGTTAATATTTTTAATTCGGCTTCATTGCCTTGATTGAAGACATTGTCCCCCGTTTTGTTTTCGTCATGAATGGTTTTCAAATTTTATTTTATGATTTCTTTGTATCGTATTGAAAATTTTGTATAGTGTAAAAAAGGTTTAATTCCATAATCGTAGAAAATAATGGACGGTGCAAACACTTCCATTATCATCGGTATTTATTTTATTTGTTTACTAATTTAACATCTTTTAATACCAACATGTAATTGCATACATTCAAGACATTTTAAAAGAAGAGTGACAAGATTATTTACCCCGATCATGTGATCGTATGGGCGGAGTTTAGAGGAACTTTAAAAAGCATAATTTACACAAATCCAATCCACCATCGCACTCGTGTTTCCCCAGCAATCTCATTCACATTACACCACTTCCTAATTTCGCAATTCGATGCCGCTGAAGTAACGCTATTTAGCATCAGGAATGCTATAAATTGAAGAACGGTCCATGTTATATTTAGCGGAAGACTTTAACGTGGGGTAAGCTCGCGAACGAGGTTATGTCGGCAATAATAGCATATCCAAACGTGTTTCGATTATCCGAAATTGCGTTTATTAACAAATTTTTCATCGAACCGATTCATTGTCAATTTTGATTGATGTCATTTTAATTAGAATTAAATTTGTTAAGCGATCGGTTTCCAATGTTTATTGACTAAAAATTGAGTCATTTAATATGAATGAAAATATTGTTAGTACGAGACATAATTATGCAGCGAAAGTGCTCTGTTTGTTCTCTCTGCTCTATCGGGGGATGAAGGAAGCGGTACTCGACGGCACGTCCAAGAAGCCATACTACTTTCAGTGTTGTAATACTCGTATACCCAAAGCGGATAATGGCTGGATCTAGTGCAGCGCGAAAGAAAAACACGGCCGGGCTTTCTGTTGTTGCCAAGCGTACAATGCGCGTCAGAAATAACTGGTTAATGCTGACGCGCCGTTGGAGCCAACGTTGGTGCCAAGCGAATCACATGATTCACATTTTAGGCGGGTCACGAGTGACTCCCACATGCGTACGCAGCGTTAACGTTAATTCCGGCGGCCTCTGGCGGACTAAGGTGTTCGGTGATGAGTGAACGAACACTGTTATCGGGCGAATCGCTACTTATCGCGGTTGGTCCACGGAACGCAACGCGAGTGAAGCCATCGAAATCGGCTTCCTTGCGAGTGTGAGTGCAGCACAAAAATCTGATGACACCGGAGATCGATCCTCCGCGCTCGCGTTTGAAAACAAAATGCTCAAGAGCTTTCGGGTGGCGTGTAAATAATTGTAATAGGCGCGTAAAAATAGAATGTTTTCGCGCGCGAGGCCATGCAGACGGCGCGCACGCGGTCGCCACGCTAGCAGAGCGATAGTCGGCGCGCGCACTAGATTTAGGCCTAATTCGCATCACGGGCTCACAGGATGTTGGCCCTTATCGACATTGTTAAATACTCGAGCGTCTGCTCGCGGCACGGCGTTACATTTAACCACTCAAGTGATACTACGGTTCTGAGCAATGGAGATAGAGTTGAAAATCGTGCGTCATCGCCGTGTCCCCGAAACAGCCTACCGCTGGCCACTGTCTCATGGTGTGAATACATCCTCGGTCGCCTGGTACCTGTCGAACCCGTGACCGGCGGACTTTGCGTCGATGCAGCGTCGGAGGTGGCCGCGCCGCACCGCTGACGCGCGCCCAATAAAATTAATCTTCGGCCGGCATCCGAAACTGTGTCAGTTATTCACATTCTCTATTTTTGTGTGCTATTCGCGTTCGATGTTTATTTGTGCTGGCGACACTATTCGTTTCCCGCGGAACCGTTTGGTGCCGCGTACGGGCCCTATTGGGGGCAATGCCGCACCGGCGCGCGCGCACACGACCCGGCCGGCGCCGTGACACGCGTTAATGGCTAAAGTCATGCGGAGGAGAATGTTTATCTCGCGTTATTTGTCTTCGTTATTATCATAACTAAGTGGGATTGTGTCGGGAATTATGTCACATTTGCAACGTTCGCAGTATGAATCTGTTTTACGGAACACGTTAGCACATCGGAGTATAGTACGGTGACCTCTGAAGTTGTTCGTTAAATCGAAATATGTTAGTAGATCAAGTTTTACCGGCAAGTTGTTTTCAGTTGTATCACTCGTATGTGATATTTTGTAAATAAACTATCCAGCTAAATGATTCCGGGAAATTTAATTTCGTTGTTTGATATTGAATATCTATTTCGCGGATTCCCTGTAAAGGCTTCACCCTTCATTGCACAAGGTCCACCGTCAATAAATATGTGTTGTCATAGAGCAATACAAATTCTGCTTATTGAACATATTCCTATTCAAATTTGCAGTGAACGCTACCACGATATTCCTTTGACTGTTGTTTATGGCGGCATTAGTTGAATATTGACCGAGCTATCTTTAGCTCCCCGTACTCTGTGATCTTGCACACAAATGAGCAAGTGAAACAATTCTGGCGCGTCACCGACCGCGATACAGCCCGGCACAAAAAGCGAGTCGATCCTTTGATCGAATAGGTGTGGAATATCATTGTTTTGCTTCGTTAGAACTTTGCAAAACACCATGAACATAAATAGTATTAAACGGCCTCAGAATCTTAACTGTAATGTGGAGGCTAGGCTCGCTAGGCTCGGCTTTATGAGGACCACATTTATTTACTTAAACACTTTGCACAATTTCGTACAATGGCGGACTTAACACCGTTAGGTGTTCTCTACCAATCAACCGACAAAGGAAGAAAACAAGGAGGTGCGAAAGAGCCAGATGAGAAGAAGTGAAGAATATGATTTTATATAAAATATAACATACATAATATACATAGTTATATAGTTAAAAATATTTAGTGTGATCAATCAACGGGCAAATATGATTTTATATAAAACTAGCTGACCCGACAAGCGTTGTTATCCCATATAAATTATTTGTAGGGAAAAAAAATGTTTGGGGTGGACCACCCTTAACATTTAGGGGGATGAAAAATAGATGTTGTTCGATTCTCCACCCTGGCCGATATGCACTCAAAATTTCATTCATTCGAAAATCGGTCAAGTAGTTTCGGAGGAGTTCAATTACAAACACCGTGACACGAGAATTTTATATATTAGATATAACATACATAATATAAATAATAGTTATATAGTGTAGTAGTAGTATAGTGTAGTTAAATATAAATAATATTGTGATCAATCAACGGGCCCGTCGCTTCGCATGCCCAACGCGCGTAAAGTCTCAACGTTATTGATGATCGCCACAGTTTGAAACGCGCAATTAATGGATCGGTGACATTTGTTTTGAGTTTGGAAACGTAACGAATGAATTATTCAGACTTAATGCCAAGTGTCGAGCTGCAAATGCACTTTCTTTATTGATGACGCTGTTATTTGGCCCGAAAGCTCTCAATCTTCTTTCTGATAACGGAACTGGAATAAATGTGGTTAGATCGAATTTGTTCATATGAAAGCCATACGACAAGTTTCTTTTAACTTCAGTTCCTTATCCTTCTTTTTAAAATTTTGTACGGTGTCTCTTCAGGAACTGTGGTAGGTTTTTAGACTTTTTATATGGTGAATATAAATAGGTAATATTAAAACAACTTCTTATGTCATTTTTTAGTTCTTGTGAAATTATATAAATTCATGTTTATGCGTTACGTTAACTTCATTGTAGAATATTATTTGAATTGAAATTTCTATAAAAATTTTCTAGAGTTGGAGTGTAAGAACTCCGGAAAAGTACTGTATTACAAAAAATGAAACTTCTTTATCGATCCAAAGATTGGCTCGGTGACATGAAAACATATTTTTATCCACTGATTATTCGCTTATTCTATACCTATAGTAAAATATATGAATTACTAATTCAGTTTTATATTCTACATTCTTGCAATTTATTTCGCATGTCATTGTTAATAATAAAACTGAATCTATTTCTCAAAAAAATATTATTTTGATTGGGTTAGTGTTAAACACTTCCATAGGAGAACAGAAGGCTTATCGCACAGAAAAGAAGCTGTGTAAGTGGTCACCAACGCTGTTGAAAGTCGTCTCATTGGATTATATTATAACCATTAAAGCATATTCACTTTCATTATGTGACTATGGTTCACAATTTCTAAAACATACTAACTATAATTTTGATAACTAGTTATATTACTATTGTTCCATTGTTATTTTTTATATAATTATTGCATATACATTAACAATACCAGTAATTTACGTTTCACTATCACATGAATTCAAATATATATTGACGTAACCTAAACCTTGTCTGTGGTTTTTGAAATTAATTAATGAAGTTTTGAGCAATATCAATTGCGATTAAATTAATGATATTTACTTAAAATGTGTTTTCGGCTTTCATTGCTTAAATTAAATATCAGTATAATGTTTAATTAAATACGAGCCTTTCTATAAATAAAAGATTACAGCTGGCAGCATATATATATACTTTTTGGTTTTATTTTAATTTTTATGTAATATGTTTAACATAAAATTTCCATTTTCAAAATATTGAATTTGTTACCACGCGATATATAAATAACGGTATATAAATTACTTAATTAAAGAGGAAAATATTTCTGTCTAAGAAGATAATATCTTTCTACTCTTATTCAAGCATAATTTTTATTAAGATTCTATTGGCGGCTTATAACATATTATAATGAGATACAACTCCTCGTTGAAAATCCCTGAGAGTACTAAACCAATCCGAAAAGCATTTAAACAGGAAAACCTGCTTTATTCCGGAATAAAATAGGGTAAACCTTATTTAATATATATATATATATACTACTAACTTAGAATATGTTTTATTCAAAAAGTTCAATGATAGAATTCTCAATATTCGTAAATCGAGTGGTTAGGAAAGGGGAAGAGTTGGCATTTTGAGGGTTAGTATTATAAGGAAATACAATCATCTGATAATCTGAATTATTGAAGTATCTCACATGCATTTGGGCAAATTGTAATTTGAAGCTGGCTATTGTACTATAAGCACGTTATTTTAAAAGTAACTACGTGAGCTCATTTTAATGCCCGCTCACCAATTAACCGGTGCTTAGCGCATAGACAACAGTAGCGCATTAAAATTGTGTCGTTTCATGGGCCTCCATTTATAGGGTTCCGTACCCAATGGGTAAAACGGAACGCTGTCTGTCTGTCTCTCTCTCTGAACCGTGATATTTAGACAGTTTAAATTTTCACAGATGATGTATTTCTATTGTCGCTTTAACAAGAAATACTAAAAGAGAGAATAATAAAAAATATTTAGGAGGGATTCCCATACAAACGACATCATTTTTTGACGTTTTTATAAATAATGGTACGGGGCCTTTTGTGCGCGAATCCGACTCGCACTTGTCCGGTATTTATTTTCAAATATGAATATTAAAATGCGAGGCTAGACCATTGTAAAGCGACGCAGAAGTGGAGCTTTACTCTCTTGTCCATTTACTCAAACTGCAGGTTTAATGCAATTTATTCGTGGGTTTTTACCCTCATTTATACCTCATGTGTATCGCGAATCTAAAATGTAGAAACGATCTACGAACTCTGGCGTTGTGTGTGACCATGAGCGGTGGTGACCATAAAGAGGTCTGACTATGTTGAACTGCCTTGTTCAGTTGCTATTCCTTTGACTCGGAAAAGGAAAAAACATTTGCTGACTTGAACGACTTTAACTTGAAAAATGAAATTTTTAAAATTGGAACACACTAAACGTATTGTGCGAACGAATCGTCCGCTCTTTTCAACGGGGTGGTAGAGTGCGGTCCAACGCTCCGTCAACTCGATGTGGAGAGTACGCGGGAAAATGGGCGTCCGGTGCGCGACGATCGCTGCCGATGAATGGGTGCGATACGAGGAAACGATTCACGAGTTACCTAAACACCTGCTACTATGCGAAGTGCGTGCCCGCAGCGATCGCTTGCGTCAGCCGCGGCCCGCGACCTCTACCCGCGAACTAATTATTGCCCGATTACCGCTCAGGGCTGACGTCGACCCAAAACAGCATGCCGACGATGACAGTTTTTTAAAGCTACGAACACAGTTTTTTTTAATCCGTAGATAGATGGGCGAAAAGTCTTTTGCCGCCGCGGATATCGAAGCCGCGCTTCCGTCCATTTTTATAAAAATTAAATAAAAGTAATTGTATTTGTAGCTTTAAAAAATGTATTTATATATTTACATACGTAAACGATCATGCCTGCGATCCAAAGGTACCAAGTTCATTGTACATATTGTTTCTCTCCATATCGTCACGTGAGTTGCGGGCCCTTTTATGTTACATGCCCATCAACGAAGAGAATAGAGAATACTTTATTGTTACACTTATTATTTTACGGTTGTCCTCTCTGTGACATCTATTACAATTTATTTTACGGAAAAGCTATTCCTACATTTACTCCGTCATCATGATATCGCATTCAATTTATCGGCCTCCGTTTCGTTCAGAGATAGGTGTGTGGAGAACTTTGACCGTAAGGTTAAAATGGCAACCGGTGGCCGAAATCGGTCCGTCGTTCGTCACAATTAATTATTTTACTCGGCATGTTTTAAGATGTCTTGCTCGTGCTAATGTTGCGACTCGAAACCATGTGTTATGTATTCGATTATCTCTATTTTCAATCAAGATTAACGTCAACCTCTCCTGTCTTTTCCAGTCCTTTTTATAGTTTTACTAATTGTGACTATATATAGAAACGTTTCGTAGTATCTGTGATTGGAGAGTGAAATTATATAAACAGCAATGTTCAATTTACTACACTAATGACAGTGTGAATATTGAAATAAATACCGTTCGCAGCCACCATAGTAAGAGTGAATATAATCATTTCGCACATTTAACACGAAATTCACAATAACGTAATATAATCAAACATCAAATTAATCAAATTAGTGTTTCATTCGTGCATTCACAGCGGAAAGTGAGTTTACGGTTAATTTAATAACAATGCAATACCTCCTATGATTTTTATTTATCAAAAACTGACGACAACTTGAGGCTATGATGAGACAGTGATAAAGTCTGAGTATATAAATTCAGTTAAAGCCTGCTTACTCTTGTGGTACCCTAGTGCAAAAGTTTAATATACAATAAACACATCAAACAAACCCTACAATAATTCATATTCATCTCTACAACGTGTAGTAAAGACGATCGAAATCTTTCTAACGCGCGTCACGTTAACTTGAATCTTATTCTCCTTATCATTAAATTGCAATTTAAGAGTTCCAAAAACAGACAGCGATTGTTTCACTAGTTGGGCCAAGGTTGCGGCGCAATGTTTAGGCTGAGAACGAGGGGTAGTTAACAATACGAGTTCTACCGAGATTTTGTAGAAGGAAATTGCAGCAACTACAAAATATGCAATTTTCCAAAAAAACAAATTTTTACCCACATCAACCACATTGGGGGATTTTCGATAAGCTGATCCTTCCTAATTCGTTTCAGTAATTTTAAAAATGTAGATTTATAAACTGCATTTCAAAAGCTTTGATCTCTTTTACTTGGAAATAAAGTATGTAAACAGAGTCAATAAAAAATTTTCAACCTATTACATATAATAGGTGATATAGATTGACTTAAAATCTTTTACCATAACTACATACTTGTGCTTTTTACCTTGTATATTCCGGGGTTCTTACGTGGCGGTGTTGATTAAAATAAAAAATTTGTCGTTTCGAAAACTGCCCAGTTTCTTAAGAAATTTAGTGGCGTCCTTTTCAATAGGGTTGCTACCAGACAGCACACAAGTTTCGAATCTCGAAATCTCGTAAACTTGCGTGCAAACAAAATGCCGTCTTGGAAAACAGAAAGTTCGATATAAACGTGAATACGTGTAACTTCAAGTTTTCGACAAATTTTCCGACAGCTTTACGCAGCTACCTGGCGTAAAGTTCCGAATTTACATCTTAATAGCACAATATATCTAACGGATTAGACGTAAAATAGAGCGGCAACAGCAATACATAATCTGTGAAAATTTCAACTGTCTTACTATCATGGTTCATGAGATACAGCATGGTGACATGCCGACATGTGACATGGAGACGGACAGACAAACAGCGGGGTCTTAGTAATAGGGTTCCGTTTTGCCCTTTGGGTTCGAAATCCTAATAAAGCTCTCCTGCTAATCTCTGTATCGCTTGGACTACGCTTAGAGTACAATGCAAAGGCACAAGTGCTTTGCGCTTCAATAACTGTTGAGGTTGTAATTCGATGCTTTTGTTCCAAGATATAAGGTCTAATATCCCGCACCAATGAAGCGTGAGCCGTCGAACCGAGTGCAGTATTGGATTCCTGGTTCATTAATATTAATGGCGTACCACAATGTTGCAAGTAAGTGAAGATCGTCCCGTCTTTATATCGAGTGGAGTTTTTTAGTTGTAAATATTAATTAGATTTGTTTACGCGCATCTATGTGTAGCGTATATCTTCCAACGATACCGCATGATAACCTATATTATAGCAATATTCGATCCCAGTTATTATATTTAAGACATTGTGATAACAAATAGTTAATTCTTAAAAACATTAAACAGTAGCCCACTATAACAGAAAACCGTTTGCTTCTTACGACATGTCGCGTACATATGTGTACACGTGTGTACAAATTACAGACAATATAAAGAACAGTTATAATTGTAGATTTTATTAAAACTTTAACTGATTACTTTAATTGAATATTTGCGAAAATTTATTTTACCGAAAATGATTTTACCGAATTTACCCCCAACTTTTTTTCGAAATCTATATTTAATACGTTATATCAAGGAACCGAAATAATTAGAATTCTTTGCCAATTTACTACAATTATTTTGATTTTGTAAAATAGTAATTTTAAAATAAATATTAATATAAAAAAACTCTTCGGTATCCAGTAACTGTGAATGCTACAAAGAATTCGAAGTATCGGAATGAAGAACTAAAGCAAAGACGATAAATTCGAAAAAATACTTTCAATTTATAATATAAAGGGTTCGCGTAAATATAAGAAATAAAGAGTTAATAAAATCTAGTTTTCTAGCACCTTTCAGAAGTATGAAATCGGGGACTACTTTTTCTTTTCAAAGTACACAATGACTCGGAATGGGTCATTGCTATTGTCTAGTCGATTATTGCACAGTCTAGCTTTTGGTTTGGGCGCCGGGGGTTGTGGGTTCGATTCCCACACAGGACCATTTGAGTGACCCGCAGACAATGGTTCCGGATCTGGGTATTTGTTCCCAAGGGGTGGATGTCGGGTAGATCGTAAATATTTGGCCAAAACCAGTTACGAGAAAATTCACATGTGCCGACCCCAACTAGCTGGGATAAGGGCAGGAGGATGATTATAATTATTACTTATTTATTTTTTTGCAAAAAAAAAGTTGCCCTTACTGTAATAACATTTTCCTGTGTTGTAAGGACGTTTTTACAAACGTAAATTTCCCGTTTGTCCAAAACACCCAAATGCGAAACAACTATCTGTGGATCGCACAATTAGTTGTCCCGTGTGAGAATAGAACCTACGACCCCCGATGCAGAAGCAAACTGCCTTGGCAACTGCGCCACGGTATCATCAAAATTGATGATGATTGTTGTTTAAAATCTTATTGAGCGTCACCTACTTTTTTTAAAGTTGTCAACGCATCTGTAAGCCATCGGTTGTTGTAAATGTTCATGTTGGCGTCTTAACTTAACATCAGGTGAACCGCCTGCTCGTTTAACAATTTTTCACATTAAAAATAAAGAGAAAGAGTGACCATGAACGCTGGAAAGGGTTCGAAACGTCGGGAATTTAAATTAAAATAAAAAACGTGATAAAATCCGTAAAGTAGTTTCATTTAATAAAAATAAAGACATCAAAAATACTACCAATAATTAATAATTAGTATGAAGTGTACTGAATGCTAACGTCCAAACATAATACCAAATAATGCGGTATTTGTTTTTGTAATTGACATAAAATATCAGCAATTGAAATTAATTTCCATGGTAGAACGAATTAGAAGTCCACAACAGATTAGATAGTAGCAGCAGATATGATATGGACATAATGTATATATTCCATTTGAGCTGAAGATTCGGAAAACAAATGTTTTATTTGAATGTAATTGGTGTCGCCTAATTTCTAATCCCATCTGCTGTTATGCAATAACATGTGTATGTATGTCTGCAACGTAGCCGTCATCTAATATCGGTATACCAGCTATATCATTTTTAATATATCTAAGAATATGTGTACAAAGTTTCATGACAATCGATTGAATAGTTTTGGCGTGAAAGCCAAACAAACAAACCTTCATTCGCATTTATAATCTTAAAAGTAGGGAGCGATAGGGATTATTTCCACAAATCTTAATGAAACGTTTTGATTCAAACCATCCAAGCATTTGTTTTATAGTTTGTTTTCCGCTTATGACGAAATATGGTCAAGTGGAACAAAGTTAAGGTTTTTATAAGAAATTTTGTTAAATTTTTTTTATTAATAATACATGATATTGCCATTTATCGACAAATATGTTTTAATTAAAGGGGCAGCGAAAGGTACTGAACAAAAGTTAATATTCTAAATATTTCTAACCCTTAGGCAACGGCGTATTTAGGGACAGACCCAGGTCTGGGACGGCAAATTCATAAGGGCACCGAAATTTTTAAGATGGCCGAAGTTTAGTTTTTTATCAAATGTAAGACAGATTTTTTATTTGATTTCTTCGGCCACTTTTTTTTTTGTTGAAATAATAACCCTACGGGTTATTATTCTGTAGTGTAAGTACTGCAATTTAACACGTGTAACAAATAGATATAAAATATTCTTTAAGTGTAGCAATTTATCTAAAACATTAGATTATTTTTTATAATATCTTAACAGTGTATGTTCCTTCTTTATTATGAAACAAAATATTAATTCGAAATATTTAATTATGCCATTATTAGATGATTCACAAACGTATACCTGAATGATGTAAAATGGTATAAATAAACGTTTATCAAATTTTATTATGTTCTTGCTCTTTTGTAAAAATGACTAATTGTATTGGCCCATAAAATTAACGCATTGATAGAGCCAGAGCATGTTAGCCGACTCAGCGGCGGTCTTGGCCGCCCTAGGCCCGAGCTCATGTCTTGTCTTGTATCTGACGCAAAACCGGTGGGCTAGCCAGAACCCACGGGTTTGGCCCCTCCGCGGTGGGTAGGGCCGCCCATGTGCTCATGCGTTCGTTTAACTATGGGACCCGACGGCCGTCGACTGTGTTTTTAGCTAATCGGTGGTTGGAGGAGGTGAGAACCGCCGTGGAACGCGGGTGTACCTTGTTAATGCGTTGTGTAGGTCTCACAGTGCTCGGAGGCGAGCGCAAACTATTGTGTTTGTGATTACACTAGCTGTTGGTGTAGTGTTATCCGGTAGGACCCCCGACGGTGGGTCCGACGTATCTAAGTCCCCTTCCTCGACCGGGTCGATGAGGACGTTTCGCGGGCGACGCTTGTTGACGTTCGCGTTTGTGTCGGGTTGGTAATTTGCTGCGCTTACCACCAGAGGGTTGGGATGATGGGCCATAAAGGGATATTTGACCCAACTTTCTGCATTGGCGAAGGCCTTTATAAAGATGTGATGTGAAGTACTTCGTGTGAAGTGAATCGCCACATTCTTTTCGAAATTTACTTCTATTCTCCATTTGCGGAACCAGTCGCCTGGGCGATCGGCGGCGCTTTGGAGTCCAGTGGTTAATTGACTGGGGTTATCGATCTGAACAAAAGAGCGTCGTGTCATCCGCGAAAATCGCGAGATTGACGGGCGGGCCCGGCCCATGTAATATGTTCCAGTTGCTTCTTTCTCAGAGCCCATCATATATCTTGTTATAATCAGTGAATTTTTTGTCACGATTGGCCGTCCTTAATATGTGGACGTCCTTAGCCCGGGCCTATTCGGCCTTAGGGTAAATCCGCCACTGTCGGCCATTGTAAACTATCCACGTAACTTATTTACGTTATGCGACACTCTCCACTGAGGCATATTTGCAATATCACACAAAGACGTAGACGGCCTGTGAGCTGAAATGGCTCTTACTCCGATCTCAAATAGAATCTAGCCGGTGGCAGGAGCGCTAATTTAGGAAAGCCCAAAATCCTACGAGAAAATGTCTACAATTGATTATTTGTAGCTCATAAAGTCCGAAATAACAACTAAGATTTTGCATGGAGTTGTAGAAATATCAAAACGTATCACTTGCAAATACTCCATTCGAAACTCTGTTGGCTTATCTGCATTTAGTCGTCCCTGAAATCGCTACAGTGTAATAAGATGTGGCGCTTAACAAATCGTGTCGAATCGTTCACAATGGTATAGTCTGCCAAATGTGTTTCACTGCGGATTTTATCTAAATCTGAGCGGTGCAGTGATTGCCTTTTGTTTTTCTGGTCTCACATTACCTAAATGAAAAGTAAATTGGTAGGTCAAAACCATTTATAAATGTTATGCTCGGTTTCTGAAACCGGCCATCGTAGAAGTCAACTAACCGGCTGTCAAATGGCTTTTCAAATGCTTCATTTCGATTATTTAAAATTTCATTCTGATCAATTCTGAGAGTTTAACAATTCTTTGGGCAACTCAAATATCATTTGAAGAGCCATTAGACAAGTGATTAGTTGACCTCTACGACGATCAGTTTTTCAGAATCCGGGCGTGAGACGTTCCTAGAGCGTTCCTTCAATACTTTCAATCATCCATAATTTTTATGACTCCTATTTAATTTTTCACTACTGATGAGAAGTTCCAGACAGTGTTAACTTACCATTTTCAATTTTACCGAGATTACAGGATAAAAGGATACAAAAGAGACTTTTAATTAGATCCTCCCACATCCCCGATTTCACCATTTTGTATGCATGTTCTTCAGAAAAGATGAATGAAATATAGTTGGCGAAGCTTCACAGAGAGTTCGAAAGTTTTATTAAAGTTTAATATGTTTTATACTCGTGTTCAAGTTAGTCATGTAGTGGACTGGAAGTAAATGAAGTTTGTTCATTAAAATTCCTCGCGACGCTCACTGTTTACGTGTTATTGCATACGCCTGACAAATCCAAAACGACAAAGTTCATTTATAAACAACAAGTTGTGTCATTTTGCATTATTTCACTAGAACAACTCACCGGGAACTCCATATATTCAGCGCTACTAAAATTGTACGTATATTTTCCATAAAAGAATATTGCACAATGCTTTGAAACGTTTATAAAAAAACGGGAATTAGTTTTTATGAAAATCTAAATGCAATCGTGTATGACGATTAAGTTTTTCTGGTAGAATTTCTAGAAATGTGCATAGCATAATTTTGCAAAATACATTTCGAATACATATTCATAAAATATTGTTAGAATGATATTATAAAATACTTGTAGTCGTGACATAGAATCCAGTTAAAATTATAAAAATGCTGGTGCTTTGACATAACATATGGTGTTCATTTCCTCTCTCCGACCGATTGCACCCGTGGTAGTAGTGCCGCGCGACTACTCCATTCTAGTGTTATTACATAGTTCAAGTTACTTGAGCTCACATTGTACTAATTGCAACATCTGAATCCCTATTCACGTGACAAAAGCAATGACTTGATCAACTTAAAGTGTTCATGACAAACTTAACCCTTTTTCGGCATTCGGGTAAAATGTAATTGAATTCGATTGTGCTTTGTAATTGTTTGCAATAAAATATTATTAAGACCACATTGTGACAAAGCCATTAATATAAAATCGCTGAAAACGACGCCGCGGTCTGTTTGCGGTCCGCACCCCTTAATCGTCAATAATATTATTTTTTTTAAACTAATATATATTAATTATTTTATATATATGTATAATAATAATATATATATATATATATATATATACCGCACCGCTACCAGCCCGGTTGATGTACGCGGCGGTGACAGCCTAAAAAGAAAATTAAAAAAAAAAAAAATACATGTTAACCAAAAAAAAAAAGAGTACGGACCACGAGTCTGTAGAGTTACTTTGTCAAAATAAAAAAATCGTCAATAATATATCTATAAATAATAATATAATAGTTACGAATATTATTTGAGCGTAATAGCGAATTAAAAAAAACGTCACTGCAAGTCATTTTGGTATTTCGACTGACCGATCTGCTGATTTATTATATTTCTAACAAGGATTTTTCCCTATTGAATGCATATTGGCGATATTTCATTCGATTCCAATTAATCTACGTTGACACCATTGATAAATGACTGGCGCGCTGTAGTGTACTCTTGACCCTTTAACCTCGGAAGATTTTTTTATGAAAAACAGTTTTACTGTTTTAGCACCATAGCTAGGTGCATCAAATTTATTACAGATGGAAGATACGAATAATAAAAGGCAAATATAAATAAAAATGGTTACTAAAACGACAATATACCATTTTTGCGATTCCAACAAGTTTTTCTTTTATGTGAGAAAGTGGCAAACGAGCTGGCGGCTTATCTGATGTTAACTGATAACCGCCGCCCATGGACATTTGCAACACTCGCAAATGCGTTGCCACCTTTAAATAAAGTAGGCCCCGGCTAACTCACTCACCAGAGGAAACGCAGAAGTGCAACACTTCTACTTTACAACGGTATTCTGTGAGGTCGTGGTGCTTACCTGGACAGAACTGCCCATTCGTGCAACAGTGTTGCGTGGCCCTACCACCATTGAAATTGTACAAGTAATTTTGAATCGTTGAACAAGCATTTTTACTTTTCTTATTTTACTTCTATAACTTTATGTCCTGGGAAAAAGGGCTACTACTGAACTGTACTAAAGGTGATGTGATAAAAGCAAGCTCATTTGCAAGCTCAAAGCCAGTTGCAACAAGGATCGGGAATGATGGTTTCTACAATAGGTCATCTGCCATTAAAATTTACTGGCTTGGCACACACTTCACTCACATAATACACAACAAACTTTTTTAAGCGCTTCCAAACGATTAATTCATTTTGCAACATATTAGAATTTCACATGACGACGCGGATGTAACAGCAAGTTAATTAAAAGTAACTCGTTCTGTCCGTCCATATCCAGCTTTCAATTTAGACGAGGCTAACGCTGTTGAAACTTTGAATTACGTCCCGTTTGCAACAATAAAATTTAATGTAGTTTTGGGTTCGGATGTTTCCCGTCTTACGGAACTCATTCATGGAATTACCTTCATTCATTTATGTTGTATTATGTTGTAAGATCCACGATCGATGAAGAGGGATGACATTGAAAGTTAACCGGGCAAAAGATTACCGTCGTTGTACCGTTGATTACCTTGTCAGGTTTCCCTATAGGGAGGGAACAATGGGACCCTGTTACTAAGAATCCGCTGTCTGTCTGTCTGTCTGTATTTATGTTTGTCTGTTTGTCTATCTGTCTATCTGGCTATCTGTCCGTCTGACACCAGGCTGTATTTTATGCACCGTATATATAGTTAGATAGTTGAAATTTTTACCTTGCGACATCGAAGAAGAGACCACCGTGTTTATGTGCTTGGGGTGTTTAAAGCCATTTGTTCCGTCGATATAACTGGTCTTGAAAGGCGTGTGTGTCTAGCTCGAATTGTTGAATTGGCCGTTTGAACAAATATAGTCAACCTGTAATTTTTACAGGACTATTTATAATGAGCCGTTCGTAAAGCTTCCCCAAACAATTGAGGATCAGGAGACTGATAGGGCGATAACTAGTGGGCTGGATAGCCGCCATTAATGCGTTACTAGAGCAACCTTGGTAAATGAAAACTTGGCATTTAGAACTTTGAGACCATTTCAAACTCTCTATCGTTGCGGTAAAAAGCTGTAAAAAGTCTTAACCTTGGATCCAATACTCTTATATTTAGGGACGATTTAAATTTAACATTTTGTTTTATTGAAAACTTCGTCTTCATATTTGGGTGTTGCTAAATTATGATTATAATTAAATGGAATAATTCAAATACAATATGCTTTTTTCACTGTCATATTAAATAATCCTTTTTGGTATGATGATACATTTTGTTATATGTATGTAAAAATAAAAAGATACATATATAAATATGTATGTTTTTATTTTTAATAGTTACAATAATAATTTTTTATTAATATCCAAAAATTGCCTGAATAATGAAAGCTTATATTTTATCACTTATATTTTATCACAACAACCACCATTAATATGCGGAACCCACTCTTCTGTTAATAAGCTTTTGATATCGGCAAAACGCAATTCCATTTTGATTGTAAACTTATTGTTAGCTTATTCTTCGGAAGAATAGAGTCTATTTACCGGGCAATATAACGTTGTCACAAAGCTCCTTGTAGGACGAGGCTCCATTCGTTTTATATTAACGGTGGGCAATCGCATCTAAGGCAATAAGGTTGACATCAGCGTGTTCTTGTGCTGGCTAAATATCGCGTGTATTCGAGGCAATTTCTTAGGGACAGACACAATCAGGTAGAGCGATACGATGTTATTTGCATTCT
Organism: Iphiclides podalirius; assembly: GCA_933534255.1. NCBI lineage: Eukaryota > Metazoa > Arthropoda > Insecta > Lepidoptera > Papilionidae > Iphiclides > Iphiclides podalirius. Next base: position 16,966,513 of record OW152813.1, on the reverse strand, counting down.
ACTTCGATTACTGAATAATGCATCGTGTACCAACGCTGAAGTATTATGAAATAGCGGCTCCATTCTGGACGTAAGTGGATTGATCATTTGTGTATACAGGAGGTTGTTGCTGCATAAAAACGCTACGTATATAGCAGTTATATAAGGCTATAAACGTAAGTTATACAACATCTATCCTTCGTTCTCAATAAGCGTAATAATGTAAAAAAATAATGTGAAGTTTCGTATCAGCTTATACATATCCGACAGCTGGGCAAAGGCTTTCTCTGAACAGAGGGTATTAGGACATAGTTCATTACGCGGACTCACTGTGCATTGGTGAACTTAACATATCTTCGAAATACTTTTTTAAGCTATTGCATAGCTTTTATCGCGAGCTTTAAGCGCGGCAACTGAATAAAGAAATTCCGTAACGAAAATAAAACCTAACATCCCCCACTCCGCCTACCATGTAGCTCGGCCGAGCGTCCGTTTAACGTGTATGTATATGGTACGACTGTAAGAAGCTCGCACGGATGGATATTATATCATGATATTATATTATCATATAATGATATGATATTTAGAGGGTATTAAGGCTTTAACTTATGATTCTTAATTCAGCTACCATAAACCTATAGTTTCAATGGTAAAAATTCCTGAATAACCTAGTTGTATTGTAAGATAATAATAAAATTTTAAACGATATTATATTTATTCAATAAAACAAAAAAATTGTTTTCTTATCGGTCACCACGCTCAAAAAGTGTAACTTTAATTAATATGAAAGAAAAAACTTGAATTAATATCAAAGCAAAAAAATACGAAATAAAACATAAATTAATAATTATAATTGCATAACTTTATAAAAATGCTTTACCGCGGCAGTTCCCGAGTGGCACAAATTTTTTTTTGTTATTATTTCGAAAATATGCATGTTTCCTGATAATGTTTTCTTGCACCGCTGAGCACGTGTTACGTCAGCACTTTTAGTGCTATTAATAATATTTTCAATGGTGCTGGTACTGAGATTTACACTCAGGTTGCTCGAGTATATTGAATTAAAAGCGAGCATCTGGACACTGAGCTGCTTTTTTGTGAAAAGTGTGAACGTGAAAAGGTGGCAAGCGAGCTGACGGTTCATATGATGTTCAGTGTTAACCACCGTTTGCAACACCCGTAGGGTTGCAGATGCGTTGCCACCTTTTAATAAAGTGGGCCTTGGCGACCTCATTGACAAGACAAAACGCAGGACACTTCCAGTTCACTCCATGGCGCAGTTGCGATTCAGTTCGATTCCCACATGGTACAACTGTTTGTGTGACCCACAAATAGTTGTTTCACATCTGGGTGTTTGTCCACGTGAAATTTATGTTTGTAAAACATTCTCACGGCACAGGATAATGCTTTTAAATAAAAATCACGCCGCTTTTCGGTCCGCTGTCAAGTCATGTTTTCTACCCGGACGGACCTGCCGATCCGAGCAACAGAGAAGACTGTTGCGTGCTGCTACCACAGACAGACAGCCAAATTTAATAATCTTTAAAACAGGATGGGAAGTAGACAGATGGGATGGGATGATGTTGCTTTTGAAGACTATGCATGCCTTTAAGACATTCGATATTTAGTCATTGAATCTATTATGATAAAGCGATTCAAAACGCTTCCACCTTATGCCCGTCTCCTGGATATTTGCCATATTCAGCCAGCATCGGAGATTTTTACACGACCATTACCGTACATTTGTGAACATAAGTAACAAAAAACACGGTCACAATTTAAGTACGCGACGACCGGGCTGGCTGCCAAGTCGATCGTTAAAGGCGTCCATTCGCCGGCCGTCTTGACTAACTTGTGATATAGAGCCCGCTTTGCCTTTTGCTGCACTTTTGATACATCGTACACACTGCAAATATCGTCTGATAGATACTTACAAATATATAGGTTATATTAGAAAGAGTATAGTAGACGTCAGTATCCAGATACTTATACAAGAACTGCAATTAATTCGAAGAGAAGACCTTGATGACGAGTTTCCATTAGGATTTGACAAATCGCTTCATAGAGAGTCAGCTGTAGAAGCGGAAAAAAGACGTTTTATGAGTAAATAATCTGAGCCAAAATTTGATCGCCTTTAATAAACTAGAATAAAAATCAAGTTGAGATTCAGAGCCCAAAAGCTTGGGGTAAACAATTGCAAACATGACACTTATAACATTTGAAACAGAAAAAATAAACTCTGTCTACCTAGTCTCAATAGAAGACATCTTGTCACAAATAAATTTTCTGGATGTGACTTTAATAGGCCAAATCATTTAAAAGTTACATTCTCACTTATTAATACACCTTCGATTATTTTGGATTAAGAATTATGCAAGACAAGCATTTTATTCACTTTTCATCTAAGAGCCTCTTGAAATGAATAGCTAGTATCCCTGTATCGGTCTAAATCTCCTTCCCATGACAACGCGACCCCGTGGATGGTGGATTGGTAGAATCTATAATCTCTATATATAAAAATGAATCGCTGAATGTGTTGCCGACTAATCTTGACAACAGCTGAACCGATTTTGCTATTTTTTTTATAATGTTCGTTGAAGTACGAGGATTATCGTTACGGAGAGAAAAATTTAAATCACACTTTTATTATGTATTTACATTCCCATATACTTTTGTATCTTTATTCTTTATCATTGAATCTTAATTCGTAATAATATTTCAAGTCAATTTGAATACCACACCACAAAGTTTAAGAGTTAGTGGAGGGGTTCCGGGAAGGCAACACAATTGATTGACGTTAGTATCGTATAAATATTAATGTCATTATTTTTCAATATTTATACGATGGTAACATTACTCAAAACAAGTTGTCTGTGGTAAAAGCCACTTGAAATGTAAACGCCTCTGCTGTGCATCATCACTACATAGTATAAAACAATGTTGTCCCGCTGTCTGCCCCCTGTGTATGCTTATATCTTTAATACTACGCAACGAAACTTGATGCGGTTTTTTACCTAGATAGAGTGATTCAAAAGGAAGGTTTATATGTAATAATACATTGCATACGTGCGAAGCCAGGACGGGTCGCTAGTATATCTTTAAATTCCTTTTATTTTTATTTTGTATAAGGTTCTGTTTGCTCGCGATGTTAAACTTCATTAATGGATTGGTCAGCACTTAAAATTGCAATCATCAATTTAAACGAAGGCAGCACCTGTATTTAAGTTCCTTTCACTCGAGTGTATTGAATATAAACGGTGCGCCCAGTTACGGAGCTGTCACGACTGTTTAAAAGGGGCAATTGCGAAGGAAACACCGACTACATGTAGTTGTACTGGCAATTAAAACTGTTCGCATATTGGCGGCGTTATGTCCACTAGGTATCCTACGGTGGACAACTACCAGCACGCGTCACCGAGTGTCCTAGACATAATGTTATTCAGGGAGGTCTCGCTCGACATCGAGTCGATAGAGACAATCCATGAACTAGACTCAGACCACAGGCCCGTCCTGTGTAAACTGGGCCAGAACGCCGGCGCGGTCCCTCCGACCAAATCCGTAGTGGACTGGCATCGTCTTGAGGTCAAACTCAAGGCCTTGGACCCCCAGGACCCTTACCCGAGACGATAGCTACGTTCGATGACGCAAATCGAGCGATAGCGAGTCTCCGCGAAACTATTACTTCCGCAGTCGCAGACTCGGAACGGACGGTGAAACTGTCGGGCGACCGACGGTTCAACTTTCCGCCCGACCTGCGACTGCTAATTAGACAGAAAAATGCAGCCAAACGCGCCTTCGACCGATACCGATCGGAATCGAACCGAACCCTTCTTCGACGTCTTCAGCTAGAAGTCAAAGATCGTGTATCGGAACACCGACACACAACGTGGGACACTCTCCTAGAGGACATCGAGCCATCGTACACCGCCTACTGGCGGTTGGCCCGCAGTCTGAAAGCAGACCCCCGCGAATCTCTACCGCCGTTAGTTAGACCTAATAGCGCTTCAGTAGCCCTAGATGACTCCGAAAAAGCCGAATGCCTTGCGGACAACCTAGAGCAGCAATGTACGCCATCGCGCGAACACACCGATTCGGCCCACCTAACGGAGGTGGACCGCGTAATCGAGACTAGGGCTGCGCTTCCACCGGAAGGCAAACCTTTAAATTCAGTGACCCCCAAAGAGGTCCAAGATATTATTAAAAATTTAAAACCAAAATCCGCCCGGGCCCAGATAATATAAGTAATAAGATTCTCAAAGCTCTCTCTGGGCCGCTTATCTGTTTACTGGCGACAATTTTCAATACCCTTCTCTCCAGTTGCTGCTTTCCGGACGACTGGAAGCAAGCCACCGGTTATCGGCATTCGCAAGCCGAATAAACCAGCCAATAAGCCCTCCAGCTATCGTCCCATCAGCCTCCTCAGTTGTCTGGGGAAGCTCTACGAGCGGCTATTGTTAAACAGGCTCAAAGAGCACGTATTTTCCAACGCCCTTCTGCCGACGGAACAATTCGGCTTTCGAGCTAGACACTCTTGTCCCGATCAGTTATACCGCCTAACGGAGCACATCCTAAAAGGCCTCAACCACCCCAAACACATCAGTACAGAGGCTCTCTTCTTCGATGTCGCAAAAGCATTCGACAAAGTCTGGCACAACGGCTTGCTTTACAAGCTGTACACACTCAAAGTGCCAGATAGGCTCGTACACACCATCCGGGCCTTCTTGTTGAACCGCTCTTTTCGATATCGAGTCGAGGGCACCCTTTCCACAAGCCGCCGCCTCACGGCCGGCGTACCAAAAGGCTCCTGCCTCTCACCCTTGCTATTTCGCGTCAATCTCGCGCTTTTCGCGGATGACACGGCGCTCTTTTACTCAGATCGCAACCTCAGTCATTTAACAACTCGACTCCAAAGCGCCGCCGACCACCTCGGCGATTGGTTCCGCAAATGGAGAATCGATATTAATCCAGAAAAAAGTGTGGCGATTCACTTTACTCGTAGCAGCACCCCCAACCCCCATCCGCCACACCGTTACAAAGGTCCTCGCCAGTACAGAAAGTTGGGGCAAATATCACTATATGGCCAAACTCTCCCCTGGGAGAAAACGGTCAAATATTTAGGAGTCACTTTCGACTCGCGTATGACTTTCACTACGCATATCAATCAAGTCCGAAATAAAGCCGCGTTCGTCTCCGGCCGGCTACACCATTTAACGAAGAAGCAAAGTAAAATGCCCTTAAGGCACAAACTACTGTTATATAAAGCTTGCGTAAGGCCAATCATGTCCTACGCTTGCATGATCTTCGCACATATAAATCCTACGCGCATTAACAAATTGCAAGTAGTTCAAAGTAAGTTTATCCGCCGCGCAACCGGTGCGCAATGGTATCAGCGCAACGTCGACCTGCACAGCGATTGCAGACTCCCGACGATTCGCGCGCATTTTAAAGATTTGACAAAACGGTTCTTCGATAGAGCCCAGCATCATCCCAACCCTCTGATGGTAAGCGCAGCAAACTACCAACCGGACACAAACGCGAACGTAAACAAGCGTCGCCCGCGAAACGTCCTCATCGACCCGGTCGACGAAGAGGACTTAGATACGATGGACCCACCGCCGGGGGTCCCTCCAGATAACACTACACCCACAGTTAGTGTAACAACAATCACACCAGTTCGCCCTCGCCTCCGAGCACGGTGAGACCCACACAACGCGTACACAAGGTACACCCGCGTTCCGGGGCGGTTCTCACCGCTCCCAGCCACCGATTAGCTAAATGCACAGTCGACGGCCGTCGGGGTCTCGGTCCGAACCGGCGACCTCGACGGCCCTTAGATCACACCATAGTAGTTAAATGCACGCATGAGCACATGCGCGACCCTACCCATAGCGGAGGGTCCAAACCCGTGGGTTCTGGCTAGCCCACCGGTTCTGCGTCCGATGAAGCTTTAATAGTCTCGGGACTGAAAGCAAAAACATCAGTTAATACAAGATACAAGATACGGCGTTATGGCTAAGATCGTACGCGTCGAGGTAAACGAAAGGTAGACGCTTAATTGTTTGCTTGTAAATCCCGTGGAGCGTGGCGAGTCGTAAAACGGGATCGCTTCTGTCGTTTTCCGCGTGCACTTTCGTCGTCACTTTGACACGAGGCCTCGATGTTATTACGTTGGGTATTTTGCGAACGTAATAATACCGGTTTCTCGAGCCCCAAAAACCTGCGATCGATCCGCCGAGACTTGGCGACGCCGGCCAGGAAACTGTTCAGACACTTACTAAAAACTAGCTTTTAGCCCACGGCTTCGCTCGCGATGAACCTCTTAAATAAATATCTTTCTTTAAAAACTATATACATATATTTTAAAGCAAGGTATTTTCAACCCTTTACAACACTTTTTACCAGTTAAAAAATATATATGCCTATGTCCTTTCTCAGGTTCTACACTATCTGTGTTCCAAATTTCATTTAAATCGGTTCAGTAGTTTTCGCGTGAAAGCGAGACAAACAGACAGAGTTACTTTCGCATTTATAATATTAGTATGTATTAACAAACATAAATGCCCGGTTTCTGAAACACTGATCACCGTAGTAGTCAACTAATCAGACATATGACTTATGTTATACATAAGTGGGATTCAAATAAATTGGGTAAGATTCATAATTTAAAAAATTCCAATAAACATCGCTAACGTCGTGACGTAATGTTAGTTACCAGTGTAACCATATTAGTTGGTGTTCCAATGCTGCTACATGCATCTGTATTTACAAAGTTTCATATCAATTCGACCTACAGTGCAAAATGTAAAAGTCACTGCTATCATCCCTTATACGATCCTATATTAACTATGTTTGATTGTGGAGTGGTCATGTCGCCCTTTATAATATGTGTGCTTTCAAATCAATTAACTAGGCTAACGGTTCTTGAGTTTTAGGTGAACATACATTCAAACATACATTAACTTTTACTTATATAGATGTGCTATTAGAGTAAACACATGATATCTTTATGATTGAATTGTGTTCGTAATATACTCTTCCGTGTTAATTACAACCTACACTACAGTCATTATTAGAATAAACATGGGACACTGCGGCATGTTAACGTTGAGTGCAGTGTATTTATAGAAGCTCTTTGTACACGCGGCCTTGAACTAGAGGCAAATAATCCACGAAATATCACGTGCTCGGGATAGGCCTGCGTAGGTGCCGCATGCCCTAGACTCGCCGGCGCGACACAAGCGCGGAGGGGGTTACTTTCCAGGTCACGGGGCGTGGCGGGGTGAGTTTTAGGCGCAAATGATGCCGAGAAGTGCCGAACAGAGTCGCCCCCCCCCCCACCACTACCACCCCGGCACAACCGACCCGCAGCACCGCAACACTCCGATGTCAAATTGGACGTAGCGGTTTCGCACGCAAAATTAGTGCAATCATTTCGGGAATCGAAAACAAATAGTGCGAAAATGCATTATGGTGGATGGATAATTGTCCGAATGTGTAGTTGTATAAGTTTCTATAGGTTTAATTACGGCGAGTAACATTAGCTTATGGCTATATTTATATACATAAGCGATCACCGCCGCCCGTGGACATTTGCAACCTCAAAGGCCGGCAACGCAATTGCGACTCAACCGGCTGTCTTCTTGAAGGTCCCTAAGTCGTGTCGGTCCTGAAACACTTTCGTTAGTGTTTGGATTTCCTTTCCGGATATTAATATCATATTTGTATTAAAAATATAGAGTTTGTAATATATATCGTGGCTGAATTTTTAGAGTTAGAGATAAATTTTCCCACCCGGCGGTTTACATTTGAAAATACTCTGCGCCTACTGTTCTGAAGAATGAAAACGGCATGAATGCGCGCGATGCTAACAACCGCTATTTTTGTATCATTCCCTTGTTTGTATACCCATCCAGTTATACTTACACATTACGATGCATTCAGACATGCTAATGAGGCTTACGTATAATAAAAGGCTTTGCGTATGAATGTTCAATGTACACTTTAGAATTCAAACCGTCTAAAAACGTGGAATGACTTTTTAATACTGTACACATTTGTTTTTTTTTTGTCATTGTGAAGTCAATGGACTCATGCATATACGCAGATAATTAATGACCCAATTATAATAAAATTACGCGCGGAACGTTGGCTTTAAATGGTCAATCTATTTTCCTATTAATTATAATGTTATGTAAACTATAATCAAACTGAACATAATATATCGAACCGTATCACAGAGCATTTGCACTGTTTACATTATGATCCGCAAACAATATATTAATAGATATATATAATTTAATACATATTATTATGTTGGTGCTCCGACAAACAGCAAATCGGAAGTCGGGAAATAAAATGGACAATTACACCACCTATCAGTACAAATTAGGCGTAAAAGGAAAGTGATACGTTGCAAGGTAGCTCTGTCTCGTTATATTAAAATTGGGTCACTAGAGCATGGCAAAATATTAAATATACACGAATGTGACGATTGATGAGTCGTATACTTCGGTTAAAATTAATATGTACATAATAATTGAAAATTTCGATTACATAATATAATGATGCGTATTTTGAGGATTTAACGAACTTCTTTTTAGGAATAAGAAAATTCTCGAAATTTTCCGACCAAACTTTCGAATTAACCAATCCCTCCATGTAAATATATTTTCGGTCGTGAATAATAAAAGTCGTGATGTATGCTCCATTTTCCTGTTAATGTTGACGACGGCCCCCCACGGAATCTCTCGTAAGTTGTCGTAGCTTTGACTGCTTCGGGTGGCTGCGCGATATCACGGTCTGGAGTTCAGAGCCGGTGAGGGCGGCGGCCCGATGACCCGCGGACCCAATTCGATCGCCGCGATCGCCTCGCCAATATCGCTGCGGGTTCACCATCGAATCTGACCCTGGGCATGTCGCGAGTAGGACACACATACAGAGTACACGCAGACTTGTGTAGGAGTACATAAATATATAAGTCTGTGTGTATATGTGTCAAGAGTTAATATATAATGAATATGTTAATTAATTGTTAAACTAAGAGTTAATATATATGTGTCAAGAGTATCACCGTGCAGGTCCAAAATCGCGCAAATGGCTTCGGATAAAACAATCTTATAAATTAGATCAAGAATAATATTTCGCAGGGGCCACAATATCGCTACATAGTATAATACAAAGTTGTCCCGCTGTCTTTCTGTCCCTATTTATGCTTAGATCTTTAAAACTACGCAATGGATCTTGATGCGATTTATTTTATTTGATAAAATGATTCCAGAGGAAGTTTCATATGTAAAATATATTAATTTATATAAATAATAATAAATAACTTTTAATATATAAATACAATGAAATTAATTTAACTAAACCAGTGAGGCCTGGACGGGTCGCTAGTGTAGGATAAAGTAAAGATTTGGATGATTGATTGGTTCATGTTTTCATTTTGATTATGTCAGTTGTATGTTGGTAATGAAACTGAGTTCCGCGGAATTCCTAGGTCGTGCTGGGCTTGTGTCAGTATAGTAAGTACGTTTATACGTAAGTAATATCTGCCGCATTAGGTATTCGGAATCGAACGGCAGCCAATTAATGATGCGTCTCAGGCGTCTCAATTAAACTATGAATAAATGGGAACAATTAACTTAACTTATAGCCCGCCAATGAATTATATCGTGTTGTTGTTATCATCTTTTAACTGTACATGTTCCACGTCGCACCATTTAAATAGGTCGACGGGGAGGGGGGGCTGTCAGCTGTGCGATTCGGTGAAATATGTAAAATATTCTTCCAATCGAAATATCAATCACTGACCGGTGGTATAAATAAAAACGCCGCTGTAATGTACACACGATTCCCAATTTCGATTCTCGAGCGAACGGAACAAATGAAATAAAACCTAGCACAGCTCGCAAGCTATGTGCGGCTTCGAAATTGAAGAAGGTTTTTTATGCTGGCCAATAAAGTAGTACGGTTTTTGCTTATTGAAATCTTTTTTGCCGTCATCGCTCGCGAAGGTAGTAGTTGTGCAAATATCGATGCTGCCTTGAATGATGTGAGAGAGAAAATAATTATCTTCTCAATGTGTTCTTACTGTTTTACCTAAAGAACTGGTCAAAATAAGATAAATACTATACACCGCATTGAGTTCATAGATGGCACATCGGCGTAGGTGACTTAGGTGATATATGTCCATAATTCCCGTAATTTTACCACCTAATTCGTGTAATTTCCGCAAAAATTCAAATGTGTAATTGTAACCAATTACACATTTCAACAAAAGCAAATGTGTAACCAATTAATAATAATTGACCCAGAATTTTAGAACTAGTTAAAGTTGCACTTTATGATTGAAGGTATGAAAATATTTCATTTGACTAACCAAATCTCACGTATGGTTTAAACTTTTACGTGATCGTTGGAAAAAAATATCGATGGATAATCACTATTAACGGATAATAACTATCGGTTGCCGATACTTTTCCCATCCTTCAAGAGAATAGGACTTATAAAATGTAAAGTTGAAAAAACCGAACCGGTCTTCTGTGGCCCCATAGTATTTCTCTCGGAGACGGGCCCATTCGTAAAGTAGTAGACAGTCTTGCGTGGCTCTGCCGGAATGAAACTTTACTTCGTGTATTTACACAATTGGATATCAGTTCCGGAGGCTGGTCTGCCAAGTGGATCCGTGGGGGTGGATCCCATTCTCTATTTCAATTTACGTTGATGGCGCACAAAAAACGAGCGAAGATCTAACATCAAACTAAAACAACAAGTGTCGCGTCGCTTTCAAATCAACAATGGTTTTCCAGGACCCACGGCGGCGTGTGATCCCGGTTCGTCGTTTTTTTTTTTAAATCCCCCCCTGGCAGCTAGAGCGAATCATACGTAACTGCAATAGGTGCCGCAAAAATTCCCCGTATTTGTAGCACGTGCCGCCCTACAGAATTTTGAACGGTACTGAACCTATTGCCTTTGTTTGAATTTCGTGTTCGTGTCTGAATTCGTTCGATTGTGTCTGCTATGTTTGAAAGCGAAATACCATCTCATTGTTTGCTCCTTGTTCTACTTTTACCGTTAGAAATTAAACCTGGTCGACGTTCATTGTCATCTAAATTGCATTTCCGTGCTAATTGAACTATTTGTGGCTTGCGAAATAATTAGATCGTCAATAGCTGCATACTGTTCAGTGTCATGTAAATGAAGTTTCTGACCTAAATTTGAATGACTTGGCATGGCATGAAATGACTTCTGAATGTTCAGAAAAGTATTTGTTTTTTAATGGTAGGTAATTGCGAAAAGACAATCTTTATTGATCTAATATTTACAAGATTAAATCTATCTAAAATTACATATTATCTAATAAACCTAATCCACGCGGCATGGTGCCAAGAACGCTAGCTGCATTTCCTCGCTGAATAGTTATGCTTAACCTTTGTGCGAGAAAAGAAGTTCTCCTGTCACCAGCCGCGGCGTTAAGCCTAGGACATAAACTTTTAAAAAAATTTGATGTGCGGGGACCCCACGGACCTAATGTTTCAACAGCAAATGGCACAAATATATAATCTGAACATAAAGACTCATAATTATTAGGTAATTTAAGTAATTCAAAATCTGAAACGCTATGTAATTTACAAGAATTTTAATGCATGTAAATAATGGTCCTGTGATATTAAAATTTTCTAATTGCGATCGGTTTTGGTAGCATCTGGTTCATACCTATGAGATTAACTCTTAAAGATTTATTTTTATAGGTTAATATATAAATTTTTAGGTTAACATCGAAAAACGAACCATGAGTTCCAAATAAGTTCATGTTAAAAGTCAGTTGATTTTAAAATTTACCTCAGACTCGGATAGGTATGGTTTTTAGTTTCATTTGTTCTTAACTGTGATAGAGCAGTTCCATGTGTTCCATTCCAGAAGATTGGCGTGAATTGAAGGCATTATACTTTAGCGTGCACACATTCCTAAACTTCACCAACACTAATCTGCAACGCCAGCCTTTGTAGGTGTGCGCAACTTGAACCACCGAGCACCAAAAGCGTCTGAACTCCTGTTAAAAAAATAAATTGCCGGTGGACTGACCTGTCTCCTCGGCATTAAGCCCTCCGCTACTACTGAGGACGGTGTGTGCAACTCCTCGTCGGATGTGTAGGTGTCAGGGTAGCGTCGCATTTCTCGCATACCTTCCTGCCGCCGGCCGCATAAATCGGGCTGCTCCCATTCCACTTACGTATTCCCATCAGAACCGCTTCCACATTTCCGAAGGAACTGCATAGATACACGGCACTTGTTTTTATGGTTGGTTCATGTGATCGATTATGTACCGTTATGGGACTAATGAGTTCATTATAGTGCGTATCCATTAATTTTTAACACCTTTTATTTTGTCCGTACGAACTGCATTTTTGAAGAATTGAAATAAATTGCACATAAATTGGAATAACGTACATGTCACGTAAACGAAATGTATATTATATACGAGTAGTAGACACGTAGTTTAGTTTATTAATGTATATTAACGAATTGGCCATACCTGGTCACTTTTAAATTCATTTTTTTTTATTTTCATAATCAATTTCCTCGTAAAGTATTTTCGCGTATGCGTAATGAGTGCTGATGTAAAACTTTCAGCTACGATATGGCCAGTTTATTTTAGCTGAGTAGGTCACTCCACGTAACTTTTCAGTTTCTTTACCGTAAGTAATTAGACACTATGTGTTACAAGATTCTAAATATATTTTCCTGGTAATTCAAAGTGGATAGCAGTTAAATGCAAACTTTTCTCTCAGAATTATCATCTTCACGTTGGTTTAAGCTTCTTTAGGATAAGGCCTTCTTAAGAACAAGAGCGCCATCTTTGACATCCGTTTCCGTTTCATTTTTAAATTCAAAAACACTTTATGTAAAAGTGTTTATTGAAGTTTTACTTCATTTAGTGCGTTTGGGTAATATGATGACAGCGAATTTTTAAGATTAGTGACAGCTGAAAGCGTCACCAACTTCATGGTGCTATGATTGCAACCAATAACAACTCTTTGACATCTACCTATAATTCCTAGTTATTTAATAAACTGTTATCAATTGCATTTAATGTCTTTTTCACAAACAAAGAGTAAGTCTTTCTTAAAAGGCCGGCAACGCATTTGTGAGCCCTCGGGTGTTGCAGGTGTTCATGGGCGGCGGTAATCACTTACCATCAGGTGAGCCTCCTGCTCGTTTGCCACTTTTCTCCATGAAAAAAAAAAATAGTGGCACGCGGGATAAAATTTATTAGTTAATTATCTTTTGTTATGAAAATAAGATAAGATTATAGGCAATAAATAAATATAACTTTTTACGTGCGTACATAAGTAGTCATACACACGCGCATTTCTTCAAATAAATAAAACCATTAATTAACCATTTAATTAATAAATACGTAAAAGGAATTTCACTATAAACGTTTTCGGAACAATTCTAATCTGATTTCCATCAAACGTTTGTTATTATACAATATAAATATTTCAAACGGATTGTTGCACCTGCCACAATTTATATCCATGCCCCAGATAGACTGGGATATAATGCCTAAGTCTGCCCTGTGTTACCATTATTTTGAAGTGTTAATACAGCTGTACGGGACAAATAACTTCATAAATAAATAAACGGTACAAACACTCCAACTTTATTTACGCTTTTGCTTGCATGGTACTTACTAATTACAACGCTTTTGGCAGGAATTAATCGCGAAAGCTACCTTTTTAGATTAAATCGTGAACTAATCTATTTATATGCGTGTTGCATAAGTAAGATTTGAGCAATTCTGTATGGGATAGCTCGTGAATTATTCAACACTCGTGTGAAAGTAATTGAGCCAGGTATTATTAGGTCGACATAGTTTTATTACAGACAACTGGGCCACTTTGTTCGCCGCTGAAGCTTGGGTATATTCGAGTTGTTCAGTTATTGAGGAATTGGAAAGTTATTGAAATATATTCTAATTATGATAGATTTTGTATGCAATTTACCACGCAAAGAATGTGTTATTATTAAACAGTGAAAAAGCCAGTGCGGTGGGTGGCTTAGGCGTTGGGCATGCACGCTTTTTTCGAGGATTCAAGTCACCTTCAGTTTTTCGTATATTTATTACGTGCACGATTGACCTTTTGGCTAACTGCCCTTTGTTTGGCGAAAGGCTCATCACCCCGCCTTCCTACAGTACCATCTCTATCTACAAGTTGAATAGGCTGGCCTATTATTTAAAGTGAGATTTATTTCTATCGTAAACATGGTACAGGCTATTTCTTCAACGACTTCACGGAAGAGGACGAAGAAGTGATAACGGCGACAATACGGTTTTCACGAACTTTTACGCTTGTGCGTCTATCACTGGTCGACATTTCGAGGCACTGATTTTCTAAGACATCCGATAACGCAAATCACGGACTCAAAAACTCCTAACGCGTTCAAGCCGCCAGCCAAGCCACCGCTTCGCGACGTTGTTTATTACATTTTAAATGATAGCGTCTTGTTAAGAGCGCACACGAAATGTTGGATGGGGACGGATTCGGTGCTCACCAGCTGAAGTCAGTCCAAGCCGTGGCTTTTCAATAGGCCACCGGACGGCCAGGAAGACGGGCAAGTGGTCGAATGACGCATCAACATGAATGAATTAATTACGCCGCCGTCTGCGTCTACGTCTCGCGGGAAGTTGGGGCGAGTTCACAGCGTGCATTAAATTCTGTTTTATTTTCGAGGTGGCAAACGGTTCAGCGTAAAACTTGTCGGACACTAGTTACCTCACCATATGAAATACAATAGTATGCTACAGTGTGTTACTCCATCCGGGACCCGGAGAACTGAGAGAAAGTTAATTCAGTCGTGTTTGAGGCCCTTATTAATGTCACATTCGAAAACCAGCACGATATTTTAGATCTACTCGAAAATAAATGTTGCATTTGTCCATTTTCAGTTATTTCAACTAATAGTAAAAAATTTCACTCGTATGTAATAAAAGGAGAGTTTGAGTGGAAAGTTTTATAAAAACTTGTGCTAACTTACAAGTTTTGATGCTATGGTAAAATATATAAAATAATTTAAGATCTCACTCAGTCTGTGTGGACAGACCCTAAGGTGTCCGCTAGTGGTGGGCTTGCCAGGCTAGCGTTTAGTCCAGTGCGAACTTGTCAGATTTGCTGTGCGCTCGTCGTCCCCAGATACTAACTGGACGTAAGACTGCCGATTTCACTAATAATAATGATTTCACTTTTTAACCGACGTCAAAAACGAGTACTTTCTCAAATCTGCCATATTTGTGTGTGTTACCAAATACCGTAATTTATGAGCCGATTGATGGACATAGTTTCCATTTGGATTAGCTTCCATGAGGTCCCATGGTAATTTAAGGTAATTTATCGGGGCAATCCATGAAATCAAATAGAAAATGTAACGTGGACAAGACGCTTTAAGTAGTTTTTTTTATATTTAAAATATTTACTTGTATTATCAATTACAGTGATATCGAGGTTACTTTAACAAAATATTGTTCCCAACTATCTTTTGGTATTCTATAATGGATTTGGTGTATCGAAGGAAATTTCCTTAATCGATCATGCAAAGCTATGACGGTATGGATTTCGCTGATAAGGATACGTGTTAGATATCAGGAAAAACAAATTCATTCCTTCAATGTTAATTTATTGATAGTAAAAAAAATATGATTCACGCGGACAACGGGCCGTGTAGCGTTAATGGGGTAGGCAGATAGTTGAAGGTTCAGGTTTCTTTTGATGTCACTCTTCTTTAATGTCACTCTTCTTTATGATTAGATGGTCTCTTTAAAAAAAGTAAAGAAAAGTAACAGCCTATAAATGTCCCATTGTTGGGCAACTTTACGCAGCCCTATAGCGGATCGGTGGACTTAACGTATTTTCTAAAAATTTATCCTTACTTTAATGTATGCAGAATACATATTTACATGGATTAAATATTGGTTATTTATTACAATACTAGCTGCTGCCGGCGACTACGTCTGCGTAGAATAGGCTGAAGGCGTAACATTCAGAGCGAAAGACAGATATACATAAAAATATGTATATAAATTATAGCCTATGTGTTATTCTGATGTATAAGCTATATTATTGTAAAATTACGTTAAATTACATTCAGTAGTATGTGCGTGAAAGAGTAACAAACATCCATCCATACATACAAACTTTTGCGTTTACAATATTAGCAAGGATTAAAAAATGTCGCATAGTCAAAAAAATGCATTTGTGTCCAGCTTTTAATCTTTAACGGATTTTTTACGTAAGTCACGCGCCAAGTTACTGAGTATCGCAATTATCTACTACACCACCGCTACTGGAGCCCTATTGTGTCCGGACTTTCTTTGAAAAGTCCGGCGCATTTTAGCCGTTTACAATCCTATATTCATCAATCCAAAATATAACTTATATTCATCAGCGATCCAAAATTGTTTGTCAAAAACTGAGGACAACTCAGGCGGCATTAACTCCAACGGAGCTCGATCGCGACGCCAATTTACTTAAATTTACGACCTTGGCATTTGAGGTGGCGTGATAGAGTACAATGCGTGTTTGTGTACTTTTTTATGGAGAAAAGGGGGAAACGAGCAGGCTCACCTGATGATAAGTGACTTCTCCTTTGAGGTTTGAAACATGACATTGTAACAAACTTAACCTCAAACTGAACAATGCCGATTAACGGAGGTTCTTTACATTTTAGGCTAGAGAATGTCTATTTCGAAGCATGTATGGATCAAAGTTTTAGCGTCGAGCTAACATGAAGATCAAATCGTTTACCACCGAAGAGGAACTACTCGTGAACTCGGCCTGACAGTTTAATCTTCGAACTTCGATATAACTAAATCCTTAAACGGCTCAGTTTAAATTTGTTGCTTTAAACATCACTAATTTAAACTAAATCTAGAATTATCGGAGAGCAGTTTCGTTTGCTAAGATGTGCAATTTAAATGTGAATAATAGGAGAGCTCTCAATTCCGGAATCCCACTATAAATGTCTAGAGAAAAATCTTGATAGCGAAGAGAGACTCTTATTAGAATACGATAAACATACAAAATGAAACTGACTCAAAGAGATTTTAATCAGCAGCTTATTCCGTGAAACTTTGAATAAAATTTATTATTTATGAATAACGTTTATAATTTTTTATGAACAACTTAACACAGCGTTTAGATAAGTTAAATATTTTTTTTATAAAAACTATTTAACTTTTCTAAGTACTCGCCTATATGTTATATAAAACACTGTCATCACTTAACTTCTGTTGGAGTAGAGGCAACAGCGATCACCTAAGAAAGTTGCTGTTAAATTGGAAAAAAATATATAAATTATGATTATAATTCTCTTTATGCCTTTTTAAAAAAGAGCATTGAACTTTTTAATTGCGAAACTTTGTCAAGAACTTCCTAAGAAGCTTTAAGGAGATTGTTGTCTTTATATTAAATCAAATTTATTTAACTTTTCTATTCACAGCTAAGAAGCTGTGAAGATAGACGATAAGGAATATGAAGATAGACGGTAAGTCTTATAAGAATATTCCTTATCGTCTGATTTTTAAGGTTTCAATACGAGGAATCTTTATATCAATAATTCAGTGAAGAATTCTAGACGACTTTCTCTCGCAACTCTTGATTCTTTTTGATTTGAATAAAATTAATAATTAAAAATGTATAATTAAATTTTGTAGCTTGATGTTTATTTTGTTCACGATGTTGTTGAAATGTGATGAAGTAACATTTCATCAACTTCATCAATTTAAATACCTGCAGGTCAACTCAATAAATTAAAAAGCAATGTCTTCCTACTTATCTTATTATATCTCATATGTCTTTCCATGTGCCTATAAAGGCGTAAAGCTTGTAGAAGTTTTACTTCTTTTGGTGTGTTTGGAAAATATTATGAGAAAATAATTTTTACGATGCACGCGCAAACCGATACCGTCATAGCACCGGTATTACCATTTACCATGGTAACCAATAACGACTTTTTGACATTTATCTATAATTCCGAGATAGTCAATTAAACCGTTAAAATTGGATTTAATTTCTTTATCACAGACAGAGTACCGGCACAGGCGATGATATTTTAGTTATTTTTTTGTTAGGCTAAATAGGTGTGGCTTCTTACGTGCGTAAATAAGTACCACACGTATTTTTTATGACGCTGTAGCAATAGAATCAGGTGTCAAGGGTAGAACAATTGCGACCAGTGCCAATTTGTGAGCATAGTACGACGCGGGGCTGAGGTAACACGTCAGTTAAATCGATCATCCGTTTAACGACCAAGGTGTGGGGTCTCCGACAGTAAACATTAATACGTACAGTCTGTTGTGTTCTGCTCCGAGAACATTCTATCGTTTGAACAAAACAATAAGGTTACACTTTACATTCTCAACTTCTATTATTAATAGACTTTTTCCAAATATCATCATAAATAACGCTCCGCGTTCTCCATAAATATCAATTAATCAATTAAATATCTGATGCAATAAAACATTTTTAATTCCTATTCATTCGTCTATTTTACACGTTGGATCAAACTTTTACAATGAATCGTACGCCCTGAACAACAACACTAATCAAAACCTACGTTCAACTTTTAACTGTTCAGATCGGAAACATTGCACCGATGTGTCAAAACTTTTGCACGTATGATCAATACATAATTTTTTTACTTTGTTTTTTCTATTTCAATGCAAATTCCGCTGCTTTAAATATCTAGTACTTTCTTATACGGTATATCTTTAGTGAAAAAACAGGTTTGTAATATTTTTAGATAAAATCGTATACCTATAGTATAAAAGAGATTTTGAAGGAAAATATTGAGAGGGATTATTTTAGGTATCTTTTTTCGCTATATTAAATAATCTTTCTGTGTCTATGATGTTAGTCTCAACAAATAGATTTCATGTTTGTTTTACGAGTGAATACAGAAATGCATAACGTACTCGCATTTATACTGCAGCGCGGAAATTACTCGCTTTTTGATGAAAAGGTGGTATGCGAACAGGCGGGTTGTTAAGTTTGAGACACCCGTAGGGTTGCAGATGCGTTGCCATGTTTTAATAAAGTGGGCCCCGGCTACCTCACTCACCAGACGAAAAGCAGAAGTATGACACTTACACTTGACGCCGGTCTTCTGTGAGGTCGTGGTACTTACCCAGACGGACCTGCCCATACGTGCTACAGCAAAAACCACTGCGTGGTCTTACCACAGTTAAACTTGCATTAATACTGTGACTCAATTAATGAGTCCAGTCAATTATCTGATGGCGTCGATCTAATACACTCAGCTGCCACGAGACATCGCGAAAGGAAGCGGTGTCTTTGTACGACACCATCTCCGTATCGGGCTCGACTAACACACTCACCCATATTTCTTATCAGGAATTATTTAAATTTGTACAACACGAGCAACTTTATCTGAGACATTGCGACGCGTCAGATCTGCGACAAAGATTTTTCTTCGATAACATATTCGTTACATCAATCTTGCGTAAGCTACCTGTTTTCCTTAACATGTTGCGGTAATGATTCAGCTTATCTGTTATAGTATTTGCTGGTCTTGGCCCAAAACTCGGGCAGCGCACATTAGGACCTTTGTTCCGAAATACGGGGCTATCGTTGTTGAAACATTTTAAATACTCTCAATGCAATAATGATACGATGCCCACGTACATATTTACCCTTCAAATAGGTAGCGTTGTTTCTTCACTCATTCAGTCCATATATGAGGCAAAAGTTATTATGTTTTTAGAATCTAAAAAGTAAAACACTTGAATTTGTTATTCCTTACCTTACTAGTTTACCCATGCGAAATTCCCGCACTGTACCTTGATCACTCCGAATACTATAATTATAATAACTAGCGACCCGCCCCGGCTCCGCACAGATGCAATGTACATATAAATTTTCCTTTTGAATCACTCTATCTAGTAAAATAAACTGCATCAAGATCCGTTTCATAGTTTTAAAGATCTATTAAAATATGTAGAAAAAGTACGAAAAGATTGTCGTCGCTATTGTAATCGAACCCACGTCTTCGGAATTCGCGGCCTGACGCTTTAACCACTAAGCTAAACGGCTGATTGCCACACCGACGAAAATCTTAACGTCTTTTATCTACATTGTTTTTATAGCATTTGAAGCAATGCTTGGCGCATCCATTGTTATAACCTTTCCTTTATATGATATATGTTCAATCTTAAGTACAAAGATTAGCACTATAAATATTTTAAAATTTCTAAATATCTAATCATACATAGGACAGACACACAACGGAACGACTTTGTTTTTTGTATATTATAAATATTGCATAGTATAAATTATGTGACATCCACAAACAACTAAGTGTAAACAATTTCAAACATTTTGTAAAAGATCGAAGGATACATTATACAAGGATACGTGGAAGTGACTCGTACTCTGCACTTGCATGTACCCAGGCTGCTACTGATTTTTTACTTAAATAACATTAACTTGATTCATGAATAAAAAAAAGATAACAAGACCGCAGAGTTTCTTGCCGGT
Source organism: Iphiclides podalirius (assembly GCA_933534255.1). Classification (NCBI taxonomy): domain Eukaryota; kingdom Metazoa; phylum Arthropoda; class Insecta; order Lepidoptera; family Papilionidae; genus Iphiclides; species Iphiclides podalirius. Next base: position 16,945,979 of record OW152813.1, on the reverse strand, counting down.
TCTTCTCTGTCTAGGTCTAGTTTAATGAATCAGACCAGTAAATTAAGCCTGCGTTGAATAAAGAAATATTGACTTTCAATAATAGTTCGATGAACAATTGTGTAACTTGTGGGACTTTAATAGAAAAACAACTTTGAGAAATACTTATACTATATTTCTAAACAGATAATTATTAATTCTAATGCAATATAGGCTTAATCTAAATTAGGTACTTTTGTAGCAAAATGTTGTGTGTGTAGTTGTTATGTGTAGTACGGTTGTCACAGAAGATTTATTTAAGTTTTCGATAAAAATCGGTATCCAAATACACCCACTGCACATCCATCGGACTTCTAGCTCCACCAGCCCGACTCTTCCCCAACATGTGCTAAACAGCCTTTCACCGCAGCAACACATAGATCTCAATCCTCACGATAAAAGGGTTAAGGAGTTTCTTTTCTTTGACACGATAAACTCCTTCCTCAGGGTCGGCTACACTTTGTCGACATAACAACTCTGGTTTTACATGGTACACGGGTGGCGGTGATAACTAGTTCTCAGTTTATCGCAACGATGGAAGTTGAACGTCTCGATTTCGCCATCTAGTTATTAGGTTTCCGCCCATGGAACCGCTTTCAAGTTTTCGACAGATAAGCGATTGGAGTACTGTATATACGAGTACATATTCATAGAGCGTCTTTATATGAACTGTATAGGGGCCTATGCACGAAATTTGTTAGAATAATACTTTACATGAAGGTCTGTTATAATTTAAGTTATCGCTTCCAATATACGTATATGATGGCAACTTAACTTCGACAAGAGTTTAACGTTGTGGGTTAAGAGTTTGAGGCAGACTTACTACAAGTATTTGTAGAGCCTAGATATGCAGCTGGCCTTTTACAAACAAGTGTGAAAGGCCAGCTTTGTGTTTCTTGTGTTTTGTGTTTCTCCTCAACGCCTCAATAAAATCAAAATCAAAATCATTTATTCATCGACATAAGAAAATTAAATTTCATCTATCGATAGTCATATTTTTTTTAAATCTACCACGTAATGAGGTTCCTCTAGCGGAGAAGAAACAGGCGAAAGAAACTCCTCTTTTTTGTAATTCATTCTTTTCTTAAAAAAAAATTAAAATATTATACAACTGATTTTGTTTCCTTTTAGAAATAGCTTGGGAGCGATCAACTCATTCCCAGGGGTTATTGTCATTAATGTATTCATTTGTATTATAATAACCCTTTTTTAAAAGTTTTTCTTTAATAAATTTCTAAAACCTGTTAATAGGCAGGTTTTGCGCATTTACTGGGATTTTGTTGTAAAAGCGTATACACGGCCCCATGAACGAGTTACTTACTCTATGTAGTCTAGTTACTGGCGTTACAAGCTTGTGTTTATTCCTAGTGTTCACATTATGTACATCAGTATTCTTATCAAAATTAATAATATTTCTACGCGCATACATAACATTTTCATATATATATATTGAGAGGCTAATATATTTATTTCTTTAAACTTCTCTCTCAAAGATGCATTCAAATCTAGATTATAAATAGCTACAAGCGCAATCACAAGCTACAAACAAGGAATAATCCTCAGTACAGCCGTCGGCAAGGGCTATACTCTTCTATATTGGGACAATTTTTATTAAAGTACATTGGAAATGAACACAATTCGGAATAATATTCAACCTCACTGCTTGTTTATGTACTAATAATATCATTACTGTTATAAAGGTTATTAACTTAAAATCTTTATTATTTCAAATATAGATATAAAAAGGGGTATCTATAATGCTGAAGATTAAAATGCGGTGAAAGTCCACAGCGTTGGCGTGTGTAGATACGGGCTTGATTTGACTAAAGCTGTTCCCTAGCATAATCCTTTAATAACGCGGTTATGTCGTATTCAAAAGTAGGTTTACCCGTTAATCCCCATTATCTAGCCTTTTGTTACAGTATTCAGTTACCCTAGCCGCCGCATCAGAACATTACACTATGGTATGGCGGTGATGCGTAGACGGCAAATGCCCTAGCTCAATTAAAGCGAACGTTTTAATCATGAAACAAATGGTAGATGAGGATGAACTGAAGGAGACCGGCATTCATCACCATTATCATTTCAGCCTGTTCGAGTCCATCGCTGAACAGAGGCATCCCCCACAGACTGTCACGAAGTACGATCCTGAGCCACCTGCATCCATCGACTTCCCGCACATTTGCACACATTTGACCGGCATTACTTGAGCCGCAATAAACAAGGCTTGCGTTGTTTGCATTATGATGCGCTTCGTAACTTATTCTTAAGTACGGCGATATGAGTTTCAAACCCAATATGTGTCTAAGCTTCCGTTACTACAAACTTGCGGTGGTGCATAAGCTAGCAGACACCGTAATTTCTCTTTATTAAATTATGTTGTGCTCGTCTAACACAATATTGTTTCTGTGGACCATCAATTGCCCTCTGAAGTTTGCGTGTAATAAAAAATACATGTCCATTGTATCTTGTACCAAAGTCACGGTTACATTCTATTAAAATACACAATAATTCAGTAACTATATTGTGAAAAGACAAACTTAGATATACCTAGTAAATGTATTTTGTTTGGATGTTTGATTTTTGATGAAACATTATCGGTACGCAGTACGAAATGAGAATTTTCATTTCATTTTCGTTGTTGATAAATTGTTACAGAAAGTCTAGCTAGTTCAGTGTACTTACCGTTGACGGCGTGTTTGTTACGCTTCAAACGAATTGATTTTATATTCGTCTAGCAGTAAAATTTCATGCGCGAGTGTAGACCGGAAGGAATCTAAGCGGCCGTAAATAGCGGCTAGGAGTGTGGCAAGGTCGTATGGGGTTGCCAAGACAAGTACCTAGTTGTGCATTACAATAATTGGTTTCGTCGATTCTAGTTTAAGTCGTGTCGGACGTCAGGCATTTCTTATGCCGCGAGTACAATATTCATATGAATAATTCCCAACTTGGCTTTTCATTGATAAGCAATTTTTTCCTAAAGCTCTTAAACTTTTTTTTTTAAGTCCTCCTCAAAAATAGTAATAATCTTTTAGATTTAAGGTCATATTTACAGTAAACCAAAAAACTTAGCCTCAATTCAGACCAAAAATCCTTGTGACACATTTTGACGTTTCGATATCGAAATATATCCGCTGGAGTACGGTGCAGCGATCGGGTTTTTTTTTTTCTGAAACAAATCCGTTTATCGCAGCGGCGGGGCGCGGAGCCGGAACGAGCCGGTTAATCCGGTTCTAACTGGTTCCCCGGTCTAGATATTTAAAACGTCCCCTAGTGAAGTTAGTCCACGCGCGTTATAGTTAACCGGGTGCGAGTTTGCCATTTTGGGCCCGGGGTAGCCTCTGCTTGGATGATCTCACATATAGGAACGAGTGAAATTACCCGAACGCCACTTCTGCTTATTTGATGTGGGATTTGATTTTTTTTAACGATAACTTTAATTTCCGCTAGGAGAGTGCTAACGATACACTCTGATATACACTCTATGATAAAAGACTTCTGAAGGTCACTGGTAACGTATGGCTGACGTACTATTAGGCTAAAGTAATTAAGATAGGCTCGTTTCTACTCGGAAGAACCTGTTCACTTTACTTCTACTAAAAGTAGTGCATTTTACAGTAACAGCTATTAGAGGATTCCACGTGTAATAAGTTCAATTACACTCGTTGACGCGACCGCAGCGCTGACGGGCCGAATAGGAAACTAAGTTGGCGAATCCTTCGGTAAACATCGGTCTTAAAAAGTAGCGATGTCACGCGGTAGATAAACTCCGCGACGCTCCACACTTAGAGTGCTAAAAAATTCTGGTGGCTCAAAGGCAAAAAATTAGTTTCAAAAACTAAGACATCTAATATAATATATAAACTATTCTCGCTCAGTATGCTGTTACATTATTGTCCGTAAAAGTATTTCTTTCAAACTGATGCGATTTTTTTTTAGTAACAGCTGTTAGATTTTGTTACAAACAGTGGTTTAATACATGTTTCACCAACTTACAATGATAATAACAACGGTCAAGGTTCTTTTATGCAACGAGAATTGAAGCAGTTTTCTCTACTCGCCACTAGATGGAATGCAATTATGAAAACTATAGTTACTTGCGAATAAATCCCGTAAAATTTAGTGATAAGGTCGCTCTTTCTATAACCTTATTTGTAACCTTTTTAAATGGATGTTTTGTTAATGCGTGTTTCCTTATGGTGTGTACAATAAAGTGTATATAAATAAATAAATAACAAAAATCACTTATCCCTAAACGGATTTGTCCAATAATAAAATACCATTTTATTTTATCTTCTAATTTCCTAATGATACTTTGAATTAGTATTTTTCTACGGCGAATAAGCTTCGTTGAAATACATTTAAGCTAACAAAAGGCCTTGAAATATTGACATTTTCACCAAATCTCGATTACGTAACAATTCAACGTACCATAGGAAGTTTAACCCTGACCAGTTCAAAGCTGGCGACAAAGGCTCAAAAGTTTACGATGTGTTCTAATTTAGATAATGTGAAAAATACGTCCGCATCCATTGATTTTGGGGTGTCCCCGACCTTCGTTTCACCCCTGCGGGCCACCCGCGCGGGGCACTCGCGACTTCCAAATCCGCCTTACCGCCGATACAACCCCTCTACCATTCCTTAGTCCATTCCATACTCTCATTTCGGCGTAGCACGCTGTTAGAGGTAAGGCACGGGCTGCATATTATCTTACTTTAATATCTGCTTTCAGATATTTGCGCGTAAAGCTAAACCGTCTAAATACTAATTTTAACATTGTCTTGTTACATAATTATATATTACATAATAATATAATTACAATAGCTACGACGCTATTGTAATTCATTCATTCTTAAGGAGTTAAATTCAAATTTAATATAACATACTTTTAGTGTACGGGACATCGTTATTGTATAATATATTTTGACCGACCGCCTTACAAGTACTAAAGGAATGTACTTTTTTGTACTGAAACGCTGATAATATACAATAAAAAGGATGAAAATCGTATTTATGATAAAACTACAATAAAGTTTTATCATAAATACGATTTTCATCCTTGAATGAAATAAATTGAACAATTTAGTCCTTTGAAAGATTTCGAGTAGCTCCATCTATCGGTTAGAACCGGACACTGGGAAACGGGAAATTTGATGGCGCCGGGATCCCACTTTTGGCTTCTGTCGGGAATAGAACCGGAATTCTATGAAGGATGAATTCTTCTTGATACCTATGAACGCCGCCAAATTGACACCCAGCCACAATATCCCCATGTAACACGATATTATTCCAATGCCCTCACGAAAGCAGCTTACAGTGACAATTAAGTTACAGGTTGCGTTATTTGCGTAAGGCTTAGAGGTGTTACAGTGGCGGCAATGTGACGGTGTCATCGACATGTAATCGCGTTAGTCGATTTGAGGCCGGCAGTGCTCCATCGTTCTGTGAACCTACGATCGGTTTAGTACGCGAAACGCAGGCTTAACTTAAAATGCGGTCGCTTAAAGTAATACTCGGAAAATGAAAATGATCGAAATATTCCCATCTCTTAATTTACAGGCTGACTTATATCCCAATTACGTGGACATTATATATTATACTAGCGGACCCTACAGACGTCCTGTACACACGTCTGAAATTTGAAACTTTCAATCCTTTTTGAATAACTTTGTGATTGTAAACCATTCTCGAATCCACCTGAACACACAAAAAATTCATAAAAACGGTCTAGCCGTTTAGGAGGTTCAGTGACAACAACACACGTACAGAATAATTATATATATATAAAGATGTGAAACGAGTGGATCGCTTTTAAGAATATGGCACGCTCGCAGGTGTATAATTTGGTATACTTTAAATGATTTTATGTGAGTGAGCCTTAGTGATTTATATTAAAGCTTATCTCTATACTTTTAAACGAGCAATTTTTTTTGAAAATTTCATTTTTTGAAAATGTTGTTTTATCCCTGTTTTCAGGGAATGAAAAATATCATTCGAATGTGACGGTAAATTTTGCCTAAAAAAATGTTATAATAGCTCGGTTGGTAATCGGGCGGCTCCGAAACAGAAGGCCGCGGTTCGTGTCACGATCATTTATACACTTATTTTTATTTTCTTTTTTTTAAATACCGAGCAAAGCTCAGTCATTCAGGTACTTATATTGATGAAAAGATCCCACACCTAAACGAAAGGCCTCATGATTTACCCACTCTTTATTTAACTACGCGTACTTATGTACGCACGTAAGAAGTTCGACCGACGACTTCTTTAGATTTATGAAAAAAAAAAAATGAAAATTTTATCCCCCAAATCCGCGTTTTTTCCAAAGGCGCCAAAAGAAGTATGCTTAACTTCGAAAAACAGAGAATTAATCTACTTAATTTATTTTACGGATTTTTGCTAGTATCACTCTATTATTTACTATTTTCACGTATTGCATTTGAATAAATCGTGTTTCAACATTTTTTTTACGATCTTCTAGTTAATTTGTAGACTGTTGATTCACGTGTTGAACACAAATGGTGAATGATGTGAAAAAAGTAAATCCGACGCATATCTATCATATTTAAACGTAAAGGCCCATTTACACGGTGCCAGTTTCTTGCCTGTTGTATACAATTAAATTGAAGCAATAAATGAGTTGCATGGTCTAAACAAGAAATACTCTAAACAATTATTGCGCGCAATTTATTGCATTCAATTATTGCTCTTGTATGTTCAAGAAAATGGCATCGTGTAAATGGGCCTTTACGTTTAAATATGATAGATATGCGTCGGAACTTTTAAGACTGAACATATGAATGAATTTCGGGACGATCAACTACTAATTGAAGTCACTGAGACTGGTGTTAGTCAAAAATTCTTGACACCTCGATAAGGAATAGATATTGCTTGTGGGTTAAAACTTTGTCAATACGACTGATAAATTTTCCATAGTTAAATGAGGACTTCCTCTTCCGATTTATTTCGATCAGCTTATTCTGTGAGCTGAGAACAGTTTATCTTTAACAAGCATGATCAAACCTTTTGTATACGAACAAAAAATGTGAAAAATATGCAAAATAAAAATAAAAGGTATTGTTTCGGGAAATTAGGACAAACGACAATTCTCTATGGAAAAAACGGTCTATGCATTGTGCAGTGGCCGTCGACTGCCCAAACGTCATACATTTTATGGTACAGTCCCATTTTCAATGAGGTTTTTTTTGTTTGCTATTTCAAATAGACAATATCATTTAAATTAGGACACATTTTATCCTGCTAAAATAATAAGTACGTGAAGGTGCATGATAGAAGTTTTACTTTTAGAAATTTTTGTTCAACTTGTGATATTTTAAATTCAGTATTATCTCTACAAGATTTGTATCGATGTCGAAATTCACCACCGTAAAGGCCCATTTACTGTTGTGATGCCATTTTCTTGAACATACAAGAGCAATAATTGAATGCAATAAATTGCACGCAATAATTGTTTAGACCATTTCTTGTTTAGACCATGCAACTCATTTATTGCTTCAATTTAATTGTATACAACAGGCAAGAAACTGGCACCGTGTAAATGGGCCTTAAGATACCATCGAGAAATATTTTTATACGGTTTGATTACTTCGCAATGACAGATTAGTTAGCGATTTTAGCAAGATAATGGATATTGAATAAGGATTAAGGTAGTGTACACAGAGAAAAAACGAAAATTTTACTGATTCAAAATCTATGTCACCGATCGAGTCGTTACCGTGTTTTTTTTTAATTAACTTGACGAGGCATGTTTATTACTCGCACGTACTTACGCTTAGCATAAATTGCTGCGTTCAAGGTCACACCGCATTTTCAAGGAGCATTACTAAAAAATGGTGAAGTTTCTCTAACTCGCCGACTACTTAGTCACTCTTGTTGTTGTTGTCGTTCAAATCGCGTCTGCCGCCTATTATGTGGAATTATGTCACACCGGTAATATTGTGAATGCCGTAAACAGGTGATCGTGGCGCCATCTGTAAGTTACGTAGCGATTAGTAGGCACGGCCTTGAAGAGTATTCGTCACGTGCTACCGTACTGACCGCTTTACCGACGCACACCTCGTTAGCCAATGATATCACGTGCTGCTATCCTAACCATACAAATCTCACCAATCGCGGCAATGTACATTTTGGTAACAGTGCGCACATGTGATCGGAGATCAGCTTTTATAGTAACTTTGATAAATTAATTAATTTAGAGAAAAGTTTTGCAATATATTTTATTTTTGTCACTTAATTATGTTTTAATTATATCGTTTATTTATTTTGTGCTTCAATTATTTCACTTAAGGTAGCTATGAGCCGAAACGGTAAGTTGGTATTACATTATACATTTTATTATTTTTCAAGCTACGTCAGCGCCATCAGTGTTAAATGACGGTAGTAGCCTTACATTTCTGTCTCGAAGTATACGTACGATACTGTCTGCCATAGTTCTCCCTCCAATACTTAGATGGCGCTGAAGTTTTATTTGTTTGAAGCATTTTGTACAAGTTGAAAAATCAATCGAATCTTTTTCTTGACACTGTAAATAAATAATTTTAAGCATTTTCATTGATGTTTTGTCATCAACTGTTTAATCATTTTTTTAATCAAAATAAAACAATTTCTGTTTGGTGGAGTTACACGTTGCTTATATCTTTTTAATAAAATTTATTTTTACTTTTTGTTTCGGCTATTTGTCATTAAAATTTTCATATACAATAAACATTCACATGTTAAGCTATAATTACATTTCTTTTTTGTTTTATCTAATTATAATAATCATAATGGGTTCACTATTAAATGATTAATTTTCAAGTCAATTACAATAACATTTATTTGGCCCTTAGTATGCGCATACCAATCATACCTTAATTTGTGAGTGCGATATAAACTTATTCATAAAGAAGTGTTTTTGTAGAAGCAGATCCAGGTATTTTTTTTTTGACTCATTAATATAGTTTGAACTTCTTACAATTAAAAGATTTGAAAAGCAAAAAGAATACATATTTTAGGAAACTTAATCGTTTATTTAGATGATGTTAATTTAGCCCCTACTTTTTTCATAAAACAAAAACAGTATTGACGCGCATACAAAACCTAACTTACCTATGACGTAAATTCAAGAAATTGTTAAAATAAAATTATTTTTCGGACTCTTCTGCATAAATATCTTCTATATTTCCAAACGTTTCAAGGGACAGATTGTTTTAATTAAAAAATACGAAATCGTCACTCGGAACCTGAAGTATCATCAAACTCATTCTTCGATTCGAGATAGAAGAAAGATTTTAATATATATATATAAAGTAAAGTAACAGCCTATACATGTCCCACTGCTGGGCAAAGGCCTCCTCTATACAGAGGGTATATATATATGATATATATACGGCTCGTGGTTTTTCTACATGTTATTAAAATATGGTAATTTTATTATATATAATATATAGAAAATATATTTAAATCGTATAAAGTGAATAGCATGTTCCACTGCTAAGGCCTCAACTGCTATACAGAGGGTATATATATATGATATATATACGGCTCGTGGTTTTTCTACATGTTATTAAAATATGGTAATTTTATCCAGAAAACAATTTAAATCGTATTGAATAGCATTCGATCTATTGTCAAATCAACTGCCAGGTGACTTTTAAGAGGTCAGCCACATCGGGATTCACATATAAAAATTTAACTCCTGAATTCAATACCCACTAGATAGAGCAGTTTAGTAACTATTATACATTTATGCAGGTATATTGTGTCTATGTACTCCAGCGTGTTCTAGTTTAACTTGTAGTGAATCTACATAGCGATAGGTTGCATTGAGAATTGTAGGTGGCGCTGGAAATGTAAAAATCCATCATTGCAATTGTGAGTCAACCGATGTTGCAGTTGTTCATGGGCGGCGGTAATCGCATACTATCAGGTGTGCCGCTTGCTCAAATGCTATATTTTTCCATTAAAAAAATGCCAGTTCTCTCTCGCCACCGCTTGTATTACGCAACCGCATCATCAGATCACCGTAAGACCGGACGGAGTGCATAGTGATGCGCCTTTTCATTTTATACGTTACCTTTTTTTTTTGCTCACGTAGTTTTCTTCATTGCCCACAGATTTCCTGAGCCACGGGGCGAGTTTCAACAAGAAATACGGTAAGTATTCCCCGATGGCGGTGCCCGTTCATTGACTGCGAGTTTATTAATTTTATTTATTATTAGTCTTTAAAGTGCGCCATGGCAAAAAGACGGAGGACCAGATCTTAGCGAGCTTTTCCATTTCTGTGCACATTTCTTACGTTGTAGTCTGTCGCGTGTCCATGAACGCTGTAACTAAGGGGTTCGAAACGTCGGAAATTAAAAAATAACAAAAAAAAAGACGCGATAAATCCGTAAGTAAACATAGTTTTATTTAGTATTGTGTAATCGCGTAAATATAAGAAATTATTATTTCTTAATTTGATTCAAACTTCAGTCGGTCACAGCAAATTTAGTTAAATTCTACCCGTTGCTTAACAGAAGGTCGTGCTTTGAATATTTTTAATATAATGATTATAGTTGCATTTTTTAAATTATAATTGTACTGCAGATAACATTCTTAACATTTAATATGAAACAAAATGTACATTATGATTTAACGTAATATGCTTACTAACTGCGAATGGCTGTAATCAAGTGGAGTTGTTGAAGAAATTTAAATGGCAATCATATAAATTACATTTTATACAACGAGGAATAAATAAATCGCTGGTTTGGAATTACAACTGTACTGGCACGAGTCTCTAGGACTAATATGATATTACCACACGTGACATAACTCGTAATTGTGATGTGTGGTCATCGAACCCGCTACACGGACCGCAAGTGCAGTGTGATATGCCCCACACCGAAGGCGTCTCCTCGTCAGAAAGAAAAACAACTGGAAACGTAATGAAAACATATACTGCCGTTCTGGTCACCTCACTATATTATCCCTTTTTCGCTTTACGATGACCTGTATCAAAATAACAACTCCATTGGCACTGTTACTGAGATTTGAAGCAGCTTCTCTCGATTAGATCGGATATACTGAATTAAAAGCGTGCGGCAGGGCACAGAGCTATCACGGCTTTAACTCTGGTCCAGTAATCTGGTTTGCGCTCCTAAGTTTTATAAATACCAATATATTGATTGATGCCTGTATATATTTTGACTAAACTATATATAGTCAAAATGCATACAGCCATCTACCTATAAATGAATGAAGCCAATGGTAAATTAATGAGTACATATAATTGTAATTCATTCAGGCGTGGTTCATTCGCAGTTGCTTTGCGAGCTGCCATGCTTTAAATCACTCCTATATTGCGGTAGGCGACACTGCATTTTAGGCCTAAGATATTTAAATGCCGATACTTCCGCATATTCTAACATATTTATCAATAAACGAGTGTGGAAGGTCTAAAGTGGTCACGCCCCACTGTCCACCATGCATTGCAACTTTAGTATCGGCATTTGGCGTGTTGCTTACAAGGCTAAGTTTGCAATAGAGTTAGACCATTAATCGATAAAAGTTGACTATCAGAAAACTATCTGTATTTATAAAACGAACGTAATGTCTTGTTGTTGTTTGAAATGATTGTGTGAGCAAGTATACCTTCAACTGTAGGTAGTATTACATTCTTCGTTAATTCGTGCTGTCTAATCGAAAATACTGTTCACACTATATAATTAAAATACGATTGTTTTTCTCATATATATATATATTCTCAATAGAGATGAGATGATCACGCTAGATGAGAATTAACAGTAGTTTATTCTCATCTAGCGTGAAGTGGAAGTTTTATACTTCTGCGTTTCATCTGGTGAGTGAGGTAAAGGAGTCTACTTTAATAAAAGGTGGCAAGTTAAGTTCAAGTTTTAATAAAATAACAATCGCGGAATTATACCATCCCGTGTTATAATCGGCTTCAAAAACAATTGATATTTAGAAAAAATGGTTTTGGGATCACTTTCACATGTAAAGAACCGATTTTCTGTAATAATTTAAACAAAGTCGTAAAAATATTCGAGACAATTCCTGAGAACACGAATTCTAGACGCTCTTGTAATAGTGTTGCAAGTGATAACAATATTATCTTTACCCAAAAGTTAATATGAATTTTATTTGTTAAAACATGGTGTATGGATATTAAATACATTACAAAAAACTCTGTCATGCTCAGCCACATATCGCAACATATCAATTGGTAACTTGAGATATTGCCTAGGAATCATTAAAGCATTACTATTGTTACCAGAATACTAACATTTAATTTTTCAATGTAAAGATGGTACCGGACTATCCATTTTAACGTGTAGGACCTATATCCATCGACTTCCCGCACATTTGCACAGGTCGTCGCTTCATTTAGTGGAGGAACGTCCTACACTGCTATAGCCTCGAGTACGAGGCTGCCACTCAAAAACCTTTCTTCCCCATCGGCTATCGGTTCTATGAGCTATATGGCCGACCAATCGTCACTTACTAATCTTCTGAGCTATGTCGCTTACCTTTGTTCTACTGCTAACATATTCCAATTCTACAGCACACATGCGCAAATCTCCCGATCTCTTACACCGAGTTGCGATTATTAACGACGTTCCCATCTATATTTTTCTTGGTCTGAGCTTCTAATATAGTAAATAATTTAGCTATAGAATTTTATTGAAAGAAGAAGACGAAAACGCTCATAATTCACATGAATGCTACCCCCTTTTTGCGATTCTACACCGTTAAAAGGGTGCAATTAACGCTAGCATAAGTAGCATATTCCAGAGAGCAGCGCAAGGTAGCGTCATACAGGACAAATTTTGTATGTAGAACTTTAAGTGGCATATCGCTTAACAAATCCGAACATCTTACACGAATGAAATTCGAAGTGTTATGCGATTAATGTAAATTTGATGTAAATTTTAATCCAAGATCGATTGGAGTTTCTTTGGGTTTTGGGAAGATCCCGACTTAGAAGATGACGCCTAAGTATATAAGATAAAGCTACGGAAATATTCAAATCATCAGGTAAAGGTTCATCGTTGGTTATCTAATCTGATAATTTGCGAATCAATTACTTCGATACCAATAACCAATTACCCTATATGTTATTTTTTTAGTGTTGCTTTGGAGCTTTTGTATAAAAGCTATTATAAGGAAAAAAAAATCCGATTTAATTTTCAACTTCACCTGTAAATAGTTGTGTAAAAAATAATAAACGTTGGTTTTTTAAACCAATGACCGATGTGAAGTTAATTAAGTTCAGTCTTACTTTTTAAGACATCGATATCGAAATTATTAAAAGCATAATGTGAATTTAAAGACCATAGATATATTTAATACAATTTAAATACTATTAAGAACCTAGAGGCCAAACATTATGCATAATATCTTCGTTCGACAAAAAAACGGATTGCACGCCTCGAAAAGGTCAGCAGATATCGTAGGTCGAGCAGATGTCCGACATAAACAAAATAATAACTGTCTGAAGCATGTACTTGTTTTGGAATAGAGGCCTCGGAAGTTAGGGGTACTGGTCTCTCCGAGCCAAAGAACAAATCAGTCAAGAGCACCCTGTATCACGGCCCACATCCTGCGACCGTTCGTAGTCAATTTTGTTCATGCACACCTGTCCTCATACGAAACTCTACCACAATAGTCTCTATCAAGCGCGTTAAAAACTAGCCTGTTCATGAACTTTGTGCCCGAATAAGCTTTATGTTAGTCTATAGACTAGGGCAGACGTCACTAAATAAAAAAACGTCTTTGAAACACAATTCTGGCATCAAACAATCAGCCCTCCTACCTTTTATATATGTATATAAATAAAATGATAGAGCAAAAAAACTACTGGATAGATTTCAACTAATTCTTCTAAGTTTTTTTATGTGATAAGGTGGCACGCGAGCTGGCAGTTATCTGATGTTAAGTTATAGCCGCCGCCCATCGACATTTGCAACATCCGAACTTATTTTATTAAAACTACTATCTCCACAAAAGAAAATTTTCCACTGAAAGTTAATCAACAAAAACAGTGAGATATTCCTTCGACGCTGATGCTATGTATGTGTAGATGGTACAGAAAGCTGTTTCCATCTTTCGCCATTGTTTTAGGCGTCGCATATAAAGAATCGAATTATTGGGTTCACGATTCACCATCAAGTAACATTACTTGACGACGAAAGCTTACGCGTTACTGTAGGATTCCGTTATGGTCTCTAGATAAATATGTTCTCCACGAGCTTTCTCGTCGATAGTGCTGGTCGTTTTTCCCGCCACGGTCCCCTGAACCACCATCCGTGGGACCCTTGTTTCATAAATTTACCTTCTATATTAGAGCCCTGTGGCATTTTTCACGACGATGGCAAGATAATCGATGGCTTGACTTTGATCTCGTGGGAAAGAAGCTAAGCCTTCGTTTGGGTTACTTGTGTAGACCTCGATCAGACCGGGGCGGCATTGGAGACAGCTGAAGTAGGTAAGTGGCCGAATATGAGTCTCTATTCAAATTACCTATCTGCTGTCATGCAACTGTCAACAGACAGCTGAGCGGCCGTCTTCATATAATCGAATCATCTTCATATTATGTGCTTTACTTATAGGAGCGGACCAATAAAAAGCAATGTCTATAGTTTTTATTGGTCTGAGATTCAAATAATGATATAAAACAACACCTGATCAAGTTATACCTTGAAGGGCGAACGAAGCTTTGACCATAAGATGATTGATTATGAACTGAAATATGTAGAGATTTAATTTCGACATGCTTGCTACAGACATCGAAACGAAGGGAATTATTATCCAATTAATTAACTTGAATATGTTTTATTCGCTTATAGTTTGCCTAGAATAAATATCTTTTCTTATTTCTGATTTTATTCCTGGTTTTAGAATATTTTCGCTTATACGGTCAAAGAAGCGACATGGTATTCGCAAATATCAATTGAAAAATATTCCGGTGCAAAATAAATCGCATTACGTATAATAACAGACAGAAAGACATCCGGATATACTGCACAATATATGTATGTCACAATCACGGGCATTGTAGTCGCCTCAGCGTAGATCGTCGTAAATTGAAACTAGGTATATGTTGTTACTTTTTACTCTGTATGGTGTGTATATTATATCACCTTTTCACATAAAAATGTAACCGAGTCATCCAAACATCCTTTATATATTATAAGCTGTAAGATATTCCATTGTTCACAAAATTATGAACTTACGTCACAGGACTGCTACGCAGCTTAACGAAGACAAAAGGCTACCAAAATTCACTAAGATTTTGAAACTATTTAAAAAAAAAACCCCAAAATTACACGACGAAACACTAAATTCGCATTTTGTTTGTTTGTAAGTAATCTTTGTCATCTCAATAAATTATTAATCAACAAAGATTACTTGCGTCATAACGCAAGTTACTAACAAACAATAAAAGAATCAGACGAATCTCAATAGCAAATACCAAGAAAAATGAACTTGGTAAAGCCCACTAAAAAGCTTTTGTTCAGTCAAAAGTCGCTTCCATGAAACGATCGTTACGAAATTGCTTAAACAGATTGTCCATGGGATGTGGCTACGCATGCGATTTGCTACGAAACGATCTACGACATCAATCTATGATATCTCGCTGCCTTTGGCAATTAGTAAATGTTTGATCGCTATACTTAAAAATAAATAAATTACTTAATGATTACTTACACACTTGTTTGAAAATAAAAAGTGGCGCATGAAAGCAATTTATTTCATGTGATATATATATATATATCTAAAACCATGTATATTATTTATGATATTGACCGTTTTCAGATAATATCTAGAATAGTTTGAATATTCCGTAAACACTACGTCCATAAGTTGGATAATGTCTACGTGAATTTTTGTTTCAGTGGAAAATGTAACCGATGACATAACGTTTCTCGATACAATTGCGAATATCGTTTTGTGAGTCACTAAAGGGCCTACGGCTTCACTAATTTAAGGTCGAGGTGGATTTAATTTCTCGCCATTGTAAAAAGTTGAGACGTTACCAAACATTGAACTAATCGTTGTGATTGTTTAACCTACCTCAATGTTTTGTAAATAGCTCTTTTGCTTTTATGTAACATGAGGAAAATAAAGTTTCGGTTTTCTTATAGTACTACGCTGCTTCCAAGAATCACAATTAATATAGTAGCAAATGTAGGAGTAAATTTATCTAAAATTAAATATAATAGCAAACATACTTTATTGAACCCCAAATGACTTATATGTTACATACAAGTGAAATAACCCACATATATGTATGTATGTAGATAGATGCATGTGTGTGGGACTCACTCGCGCCAGTATTTTAAGTATCATGAGAACAATTTTTATGTCTATTGATTCCTATTCATAGCATATTAATAATTATACTCCTCATTTAATCAATTAATCTAATTAAATTTTTAGGTTTACTACAATAATATGGTAGAGCGTCTGAGTCTTAAACGTTACGATGTCGTTCTCAATTTATATAAGTATAGCGAGAACTTCACTTTTATCTCCCACGCACTTTCTTGGTTCGCTAAAGGGATCATGTAAGAAAATTAATGGTATGAATCATTGTTATTGCAGCGTCTGTAATGTAAATAATGATATCGATGTCTAGGCTATTTTTGTCAATTTGTATCTCGTAAATACTTTAATTACGTAAAGGAAGAAAATATTCCACACAAATATGCGTATCAAATATTTCCTTTTCCTCCCCGTCGAGTAGAGCGTAAGGGTCTGTCTGCAAGCTTCATGATTTCAGTCTTCGGGCGATGGCGAGTAGTGTCGTAGGTCGATTTTCGCTTGGCTCCCGCGAAGACAGGCTTGAGAGGCAGGTGAGGCGGGGCAGGGGAGTGAGCCGCGCCGGGGGGGGGGGGGGGGGTCCAGCCCAGCACGTGGCTGGCGGCGTGCACGTTGCGAGCGAGCGTGCCGGCAGTCGCACGTTGCTCCGATTGTGCTATACTCTCAGCTCGTAGTTCCCTCAATCCCGCCTTAGGTCTCCTCGGGATCGGTTGTGTTAGCGCCGCCACCATTGAGTTCGCACAATTCGATACCGGCCTCGCGCGCCCGCGATGCTGGTCAGTGCGCCCGTTGGACCGCCACGGCTACATCGACATGGGCACCGACTCCTCGAGGCCCCCATGGGACCTCGCCGGGTACTGCACTCCAGACTCTTCGGATCGCCTGTTCCTGTCTCCGCCTGCTCCGCTGCCGCCGATGCCGTATCGCGTGCCCTCTTGCTGCCACTACTCAGGTACTCTTCAAAGCCAGGTCCTGGATGGTGCAGCAGCTCTACCACAGTGCAAACCTTCCGGCTCGGCCTTGATCTTCATTATTATCTTGGAGCCTTTCTATTGCTGTGTACATTGTTTGTTTTAAACCCCGTTTCACGAAACTCGCGCTAGATTATTTCCACTTCCTACGACAGTTCAAATATTTAAAAAAACCTCGCTTATAGACGACTATGAATCTATGTATTTTCAGTAATGGATCTTGAATTTTACTTGCTATTGGCCAGTTTAGAAATAATAGCTCTACGAACACGTGCCATCGTTAGCTCGGAAGCCGTTGAAACCGTATCGCTGCTAGTTGCAAGGTCGCATTGATAAATAAAAACAATCACATGCGTATACCGTGGCGGATGCGCAGTGCATGCTTAAGGTTTTAGCAGACCATCTCTTGAGCAATTCAGAAGGTACCCTGTACCATAAGGTCCCGCGTCGAAAAAATCATTCACAGAAATTCGTAGCAAATCGTAGTAGTATTGGCATACTTAGTACTTATATTAAACCTCTAACTAGTCTCTACCAATTTATATTTAAAAATAACATTAAATTTTAATAATTATTTTCAAGGTCGAACAAAAAGTAATTTTTTTATCTCGTTTGGTAGAAAAAAATAATTAATGTTTAAACGTCTTTGAATCAAATTTAAACGTAAATTATTAGGTTTCAAAACAATCTTATGATATTTCACATCGGATAGCCATTTGATTGACTTATACAACAGTCTAGCAAATTTAATAAATTGAAACTCCAATTAATTTGTCTGTGCCGACGATCACGTGGGACTATTATTTTTATTTTTTATTTAATAGTTTTATAGCAATTAAAAGCGAAGCTTTAATCTATCTTGACATTATAACTATTTTATGAGAAATAATCATACTAGAATACATAATTTTGGAACGCACATATTGGTTTATATTTTTTTTTCTTTGTTATATGGCAAAGGAAATAAATATTAATTTGTATTTTATGAGTCAAATATCAATGGTGGGTTTTCAATATAAAAAAGAAACAATACAAAGACACAAAATACTCAAATGTTCTTGGTTTTATAAGAATTCCTAATATTACTGCTGGGCTAAAATATTAAGGTCTTAGAATTCCCCGCATCTTTAGATGTATAGACCTTTTTACGACTTGAAATGTAATTTCGCAAAATTTGTAACATTTTTATACTAAAAGTTAGTTTTTAATAAAGTGCCATGCAACCGAATTCTGGTGAATGGGGCCCAGTTCTTCACGTTATGCTAGGTGATATCCATTGACCAAGCACGTCAATAACCTAAGCTTGCAGATGCGTTACACATCTGAACAACCTAAAATGAGGAATCCTCGCCTCGTGTCGATAGTATCTATCGTAGACGATAAGTAAAAGTAATAAAAACTCTGTTTCACGAAGGTCTTCTGTTAAAAGAAGCTGCTGGGAGGCTCTATCGAAAAAAAATCCGGCCAAGTGCGAGTTGGACTCGCGCACGAAGGTTACCGTACCATTATATATGTAACCGGCATAAAAACGTGTCTGTTGTATGGGAGTCCCACTTAAATATTATTTATTCTGTTTTTTATAGTATTTGTTGTCATAGCGGCAACAGAAATACATCATATGTGAAAATTTCAACTGTCAAACTATCACGGTGCATGAGTTACAGCCTGGTGACAGACGGAAAGACAGACAGACAAACAACGGTGTCTTAGTCCCGTTCTACCGTTTGGGTACGGAACCATAAAAGTATCTCTGCATGCATGCACCTGTATATCTATATATATATATATGTATATGTGCATATAAGACATGTGTCTTAAATTCCAGCACGTATTTGAATCCCTTCAGATACAGTTTTAACCCTGCTTTGTGAATCATTTCGTCATCTACTCTTTGATACCACTTTATCATTTGCGTTGCACATCTGGAAATAGAATTAGCGTAATTTGTTTTCACTGCCAATCGCATCCTTTATGACAAATAAAATCCATAAATCGAGTAAATCCAATCAGCGACGATTGACAAACATAAATGGGTAGGCAGTCTAGGTTTATCGATATTTCTAAATTTTGTAACGGTTTTCATTATTTCGTAAATAGGGATATATGATTAAGTGGAAACTGACATCTTTGCTAGTAAACTTAGTAAGTAGTTAACAAAAAAAAAAATAACAAAAAAAATTTATCTTCTGTGCCGGTACTCTTTGTTTGTGAAAAATACATTAAACGCTATTCATTACGATTTAAATAATTTGGAGTTATAGATAGATGTTTAAAAGTTGTTATTAATATCCATACCAACAAACATCATCACGCGCTTCGTAAAAATTTTACTCTCATTATTTTTATTAAACGAGCCAAAAGAGAAATAATAACATTTACAGTTATTGGAGTTAATAACTGTAAATTAATTACCAAAAATATTCCTATCAGCCTAAGAAAGTCGCACACCGTCAGTCGGCACTGACGTCTCCGAAACAAAACAAATAGGCAAGGTCACGGTAACGGGGATATAACCACGCGCGATAAAGGGCATTTAGTTTTTGTACGAGGAGTTTTAGACGCAAACGCGGTTGAAGGTCATACGTATGACTTTTACATATCAGGTCTAAGATTAACCTAGAAACAAAACGGCGCGTAAAAGACAGCAGTTTTTGTAGCAGTGACAATGCACTGGACTGCTAGTAAACACAAAAATTCATTGACGTACACGCGAGTTCAATTGCGTTCATATCAATTGCTGAATAAAAGGTTTGTTTGGCTCGCGTCCTTATTTGTATAAACGGCTAGAGTTGCATCATGTCGCCGAGAGATGGCGCTTTTTTCATTAGAATCTATTTTGTTAATCTAATGCATAAATGAGAATGAAAGCTAACAATCAGATACGAATTAATTGTCTATTTCAAATTCTATTTATATTATATCTTAACATTATTCAATACGTAAACATAATTTCAATACTTAAAATTTTCCAAATATTTTGTGCATTGATGTTTTAATTCTAAATTTATTTGTTATTCTAAATTTGCGGTAGAAACGTATACGTAAGTACCGAGCGGGGCCGCAGCTTATGAATAACTGGTCCATTCGCAATTTATAAACCTGCGTCATTCACGCAAACAATAGAAAAACTCACACACAGCTAATAAGACATTTATTATTGCACACAGACACACTGTGTTATATTTTATACATAGTTACTTCCGTCGCTAGCGCTTCACATGCTTTAGATGTATCTTATTCATATTCATAGGATCTAAATAGCATATTTTTTTATAATACAATGTTCGTCACAAAGTCTGTGTCATATCTATACTACCGCTACTTACATACTTCTAGTGTTAGAACATTAATTTGTAGTGCTTAGCCAATTATAAGTTTCCTATCTTTCCCAATATTTTTAGTTTATTGGTAAAAACATTAGCACACGCATTACACAGCAATAATTGGATAAAATAATAATATACTGCCTAGTCCGTTAAAAATGTTGTGCGTTTTGAAGAAAAATCCGTAAGGAAAGGAAAGAAAACAGTTTATGGTACATAGCTCACGTAAAATAATTAAACTGATTATCATATTTTATTTCTGCCCGTAAGTAACACTTACGCACTAATCCGCTAGATGGCGCTGAATTTGTTAAATACCACAAGTTTCTCCATGAAGATGAACTTATTAGATAATCTTCCTGGATTTTCTGTTGTTAAAAAACGAACTAGATACTGTGTTCTATTATTTTCTTAAAGCTCTGAAATCAGCTCCTATTGATTTAATGAAGTGGATGGTTTGCAAGTTAAAAAAGTTTAGAACCGAACGATTTGTAAATCAAAAAGTGGTTCCGAGGTCGATTCGTTTTGCATAAATTGTACTTAATATAAATATTTCAGCGACTTACGCCTTATCTAGATTGTGTCAAGGATTGTAATCGCATCTAAGCCAACTTGGGAAAATAATTTTGCTTTCTACCACGTGTAAAAGTTTTTATGTGCAAAGTTGCAACCGCCTTTTTAATGTAGAAACATTTCAGTTTCCTCTTTCCTCGTCGCTTAAAACAATCCAAAAAACGTGAACCATGCGACCGAGTTATTTGTTGTGGTTAATAAAATCAATTCCAAATTTTCAAAGTGCCTAACTCACAATCCCATAAAAATAACCCGTTGTCGAAACACGTGCCGACGTCGGGCGAATGGTTTCTGAGTCTCGTGACTACGAGATGTTGTTGCGAACGTCTCGATTGGGATGGGGGGACTGCGAAGACCTGCAATCGCTAACAAATGTCCCGGAGCCCGGGATCATGCAGCCCAAACGAGTTGCTACGTTAATATGGCGTGTCCGCTCGTATGCCATTCTATGCTAGAATGGATGCTAGATCCAACAGATAGGTTGGAGTACACCGACGATAAAAATACCGACATTGCGACAACGATTATCGTGTTCATTTTTTTTAATTCAAGACTGGCCTGCACTTGACTGCCATCCCACTTGATGGTAAGCGGCGATGCAGCCGTTGATGGTAAGCGCGCTAGCTCAGTAAAAACCTATTCACTCTTGCCTTGAAGACGCCTACGTTGTAATCGGACGGAAAGACGGACGCCGGCAGGTTATTCCATTCCTTGGCTGTACGGATGATAAATGAAGAAGCGAATCGCTTTGTTCGTGTACGTGGAACGTCGACAGCATAAGGGTGGAGCCCCGCCGTATGCCTGGTTGTCCGATGATGGAAAGGGGCGGGAGGAATAAGATCATGCAACTCCAATGCACACTCTCTAAAATGTATCCTGTAGAAAACCGAGAGGCTGGCTACTCTGCGCCAGTGATCAAGGCTAGTGAGATTGGTTTTAACCAAGTTATGGTCACCAATGAGCCTTTCCGCACGCCTCTCCATTGAGTCCAAGGCAGCCAGATGGCATTTTGCAGCCCCAGCCCAGATATGGCAACAGTACTCCACACACGATCGGACTTGAGCCTTGTATAGAGCAAGAAGCTGTCCCGGTGTGAAGTACCGTCGCACCTTTGCAAGGACGCCTAATTTCCTTGCAGCTACCCTGGCTTTAGACTCAATGAACCGCCCGAAATTGAGGTTTGAGGATATCGACTCCCAACAACAACTGAAGGCGCTAAAATAAATAATTTAAAAAAAATGTAACGGATGACATTTTTATTGTGACGAAAAAATTATCATCGGTAACCATGAAGGCTTTTAAAGAAACGTCGTAACTTAAATAGAATATGTAAAGTTGTTACATTTAACGCCCAATATTAGAAAATTTTCAGGCAAGTTACTAACTGAAGCACCGGAGTAATATCCATCTAAACTGATTAATATCATAAAGTAAAATCTGCGCTAGTTAGAAGTATTACTGCAGTAGATGTCTTTCCATAATATTTAAAATACGTACTGCCTCTTCTTAAATTGTTTAAATTAGAAACCGACGCAAGGAACGATGCGAAACTCGAGGCGAAAGGTGTTTAAAAGTTAAATATGCTTAATTGGACCGTGGGCCACATAAGCCGCCGGTCAAAGGAGCATCGCATCGAGAGAAAGCCGCCTTATCACGCAGAAACATTTCGCGTTTGCAAAGATTCCGCGAGCGTCGCCCCGCGATATTACTTTCAAAATGCCTCGCCGTTCCGCCTCAATCGGTTTTTATGAATTAGCTATAACCAATTCGCCTTGTGAAAATTCCATGAGATCTGTTTATCTAGTCTCGTAGCAAATAAAAGGGACCGAGCATACTTTACAATATTTCGACGAGATTTGACTGAGCATTTTTTTACAATCTTAATTTTTTTTTTTTTCTTTATTATCTTTTTCGGTTTTCTTAAATAAGGAAAAGTAGTTATGCCCTTTTATTATCACGTTTAGCCTATTTTTTTCCTTTTCGATTTATTATCCAAGTGTTCTGTTTTGAATATAACGTGCATAGCACACATGACGAATCTTTTAGCGATGTGTTACTTGATTTCTAGGTCTAGGTCTATTTACTAATACTCATTCTCCTAGCAATCGATAACGTCCATAAGTCGATCAATAGAGTAATTGTTACAGGCCTTAGTTTTTATTATACTGTTTATGATTGTCGGTCTGCGACAAAGTAAAAATGAAACGTCTCCGCTAAAATATATATTCACACGTGAAAAGTTTAATCAACGTGACCTAAAGTACTTATAAGTTTCGGAGTGGTCTATTTTATTCCACGGTAGTCAGTCAGGCTTCGAGTTAAAATGCTGGATTAATTTCAAAAAAAAGGGTATCGATAACAGTTGAGAAATTTGCCACGTGCACTGCAAAGTCTTTAAACGTAAACAATTTTCATGAAACCTAGTAAAGTAATGTTTGTTTCTCCCGAGTTTATTGGTATTGCCGGGTTATGTGGCCTTCTAGAGAGACCCCGTACAGCATCGGGCAAGGTGTAGGCTTCTGGTTCTTTAACAACAAATCGCACTTTCTCTTTGTACTGACGGCAAAATTTTTGCTTAACTTAACTTTGTAGCGATATTCTCGATAGAGCATTGGCTAGTCCATACATTTGTACATTAGTTCAATCGCATAAGCTTTTGACAAATAATGCTGTTAACTACAAATTAATTTTCATACAGCTTTTACATAATTCCCATTTGTCCTACGCTTTGACATAACGATAAGCATAGCATCTTTTCTTTTCTTATTTCTTTAAACATTGCCCTTACTTTAGGATAACATCATCCTGTGTTATAAGGCTGTTTTACGAACATAAATTATACATGGACAAACACTAAGATCCGAAACAACTATCTATCTGTGGGGCAAACAAATAGTTCTCCCGTGTGGAGATTGAACTCACGGCCCCCGATGCCGAAGCCAACTGCGTCACGGAGTCATCTAAACAAAACAGTATGCGTTTTAAAAATTATTCTGCAATTATTTTGACGATGAGACTAATCAAAAGTATTTATGCTTCTTCGAGTGAAAAGTAACAGTTTGTTAAAGTGCGGCTTCGCAGTCAAGAACGCCAAGAATTCCTTGCACAAAATGATAACAAATTATTTATAACAAATTACAAATTATAATTAACGAAGACTAGTACTCGGCGCTTGATCATCACAGACGTATGGTTCACCGAAACCTTATAGAAGGGTCTAAAAAATATACAGTATAATAATATAGCAGAAAAGTCAATATTGGTTAACAAAACGGACGACCCGAATGGCGTAGTGGTTAGTTTACCTGCCTCCAGCTCCAGAGGATGTGGGTTCGAACCCCACTTCTGGAAAAATATTGAGTGATGAACATAGTGTTTTTCTAGTGTCTGGGTTTTATATGTGTATAATATGTATTTATTTGTAAAAGAAAAGTATGTTTAAGTATGTTTATCAGCTATCTAGTACCTATAGTACAAGCATTGCTTAGTTTTGGACTAGAGAACGTTGTGTAAAAAAAATTAATTATATAAAAGTCAAAGTTAGAAAGCGTTTAATTATGGTACGCCCGACAAAAGTTGCATATTACCTAAATACCGGTGCTTTTCGTGGTTAAAATAGAAAAGAATATCAGATACTCCGGTCTGAATGCAAATCGCTTATGACTGTCGAACGACATTGACCTAGAAGTTCCGAGTCCACTTACCCCTACATAAGTAATGAGATAACGCGTACACGTGAACCAATTGTGTAACATGTGCAGTAGGAATATGGGTCATAAATGTGATCGTATTGCGTTTATAGGATTTTTTCGCGTTTTATTATGAATATCACTAGTCTGATGGTGTTACTTTAATTTTTTTAAAATCAATCGTTTAATTGTTGAAAAATCGTTCTTGAGGTGTTCTTTATCATAGTGTTGCTGCTGAATAAATGGACCGATGAAAGTTATATATTTTTTATCATTGACGGCTCGTTTGGTGTAGTGGATAGTGGGCCTGCCTCTTCTGCTATAGGACGTGGATTCGCTGCCCATCGAGTACGGCAAGAAATGTTGTGTTATGATCATTTATTTCTAGTAAACATTGCCCTTACTTTTGTATAACATTATCCTGTGTTGTAATTTCACGCGGACAAACACCCAGATGCGAAACAACTATCTGGGTAACACAAATAGTTGTCTTTGTCGTCACAAATAGTGTTGGGAATCGAACCCACGACCCCCGACGCCGAAGCAAATACCTTGGCCACTGCGCCACGGAGTCATTGTGTTCCTCAAGAAATGTATGCTTAATTTTTCTTACCTATATAAGCTATATTAAGCTGCAGTTTTTGTTAAGAATTTTAAATTAAACTTCTATAGAAGAAATAGCTAAATCGTAGAAATCGTAGAAATCGTTGAAACATGTTGCATTTGTTATAAAAGTGTCGACCATATTATAATCATGGGGCGAGTCATGGGGGTCATGACCCCCCCAGGACCTAGGTGGACCACTAATTAAAATTGTTAAACATAATGTTTTTATATATTTTGCCACAATATAGATTTTATGTAAGTACCTTCAATATTTAATTAATTTAACATAACATTTTAACCGACTTCAAAAGGAGGAGTTTCTCAATTCGATTGGTATATGTCCACCGATTACGTTGAGATCATCCGATTTACGTGATTCTTCTTTAGTTTGATGCAGAATAGTTTACATTTGGTCCCATAAAAATTTAACATAGTTTGGCCGAGTTGTTTTCATTTTATGAACATTTTTACAATATTGTAATGTTTTTCATCAAAACTTGCAAATTAAATTTGATCCACTTCCCGGTTACTGGTTGAGCTGAAGTTTTGTATACATGTGTAAATCGCGAGACAATGCAATATTTTTATGACATGGTGCTGATCTGAAGATGGAGCTGCAAAGTGGCGAATGGAACTTCGCAATGAAATGACAGAGCCTCATCGCGTTTGGGCACATTTGAATCGTATTGACCTAATAGTTTGTCTTTCATTGGTAACCAGGATCTGATGACGGAGCTCCATCTTCAGCCGTCCATGGACATATGCATAGGGTTGCAGATGCGTTTCCTACTTATGATAAGGTGGGCCCCGGCTACCTCACTCATCAGACAGAATTGGAATGTGGCCATTGGAACTCAATAATTAAGGAACACAACTGCGTCGAGTTTGATTCGTCTCAATGGCTGGACCGTTTTTGATGGGTGGTGAGAGATGGTGGTTTAGTGGAAGTGAGTATGCGACCCCATCTTTGGGAAATAAAGTTTGTTCATTCCGTTTGTTATGAATGTGGACTCTGTCTTTGATTAGATGGATTAGATGAGTGAGCGCTAAATATTATGAATGAATGAATGCATGACTGAATAAATATTTATTTTGTTATTTTAACGTGGATGATGTAATTTTAGTGTGTGTACGGCTATTTCAGGGGTTTTCATTTAAAATTTTGATTTTTATAATGCTAATCTCTGCAATTAAGATTGAAGAAAAAAAAACTTTTTAAAAATAAAAAAAAACTTCAATGCAAAACTATTGCGCGACACAAAATCATTGCGTTTTATTAACGGGCGTTTGCACAAGTTAATAGTAATCTTAATTACCTACCCACTACTTTTTACTTTATATACCTTTTATAGATTTTTAAAAGCTATAAAATATTAAAAAAACTAAAACCGTTTTGCTTGTTTTAACACTATACATAAGCATCATCAGATCTATATGAAATTTATATGGAACCATTTCGAAATGACCCTTGATGAATGAACCTTTTCAAACAAAACAGAATTTTGCAAATCCGTCTATATATGACGATGTTATACCTGAACATACATAAAAAAAATATAAACATGCGAATTAATAATCTCCTTCTTTTTAAAGTCTGTTAAAAATACCTACTTTTTACTTGTATCTATGATTATATGATTTCGAACAAAAACACCATTGTCATGACCTATGACATTTGAGCATTGCCCTTAATTTCTCTGAGATGCCATCATCAGATCCGGGTTTCCTTATCATGGTACCATCCTTGGGATGCTATCTCAAAAAAGAATCATCAAGATCGGTTCATGAATGACGAAGTTATCCGTAAACAATAAAAATAAGACTATGTGACCCCCCCCCCCCCCCCCCCCCCCCGGCACCAAAACTGCATCCGCCCTTGCTCATTACTCGTTGCATTCATTGCATCTAGCCGCCAGATCAACTAACAATCAGCAGCAAATGTATTCATTTCACAAAATCTTGCATTTAAATCATACGGATTTATATCTGAGTTGAATTACTAGCCATATTAATGTATTGCTACTTAGCCACGGGGTTTTCATTTCAGTCCTACTCTAGATTACAGATTGTAAAATTAAAAATTAGTTTTCATACTAAAAAAAAGGGATAGGTGAACCTCGGTATAATTTCTTTAACGTCGGATAAGCATTTGTTGCGCTTCGCTGGCCTAACATTCTGTTAGAGTCAAGGGTGAATATATATTTAACTGCATATGTTTAATTGGATTTCTAAATAATAAGAAATTGTGTAACTAAAAGAAATTGTTAAGACTAAGTGACGGAACACGAATGAGTCCTTACTTTTTGAAGGCAAATATAGTTTCGTATAGTATTAAATTTTACCCGACTTCATGAGAGAAAGGAGGGTTCGTCTATGTGATTGTTCCTATGTGGTGCTTTAGATACCTAACGCGTAACCTTACGAGTAAACCAAAGACATGACAGTAATTGAAATTCATTACGGCAAGACTCCATATTGTGAAAAAGTTATAACGACCGAACCGAAAATGTTTCTAACGGCTTCAAATTGGCGTTTTAGAAAAAAAAAATTTCTAAAACGCCAATTTTACACAATTACCTAATGTTAAGTGATAACCGCCGCCCATGGACATCTGCAACATCCATAGGGTCGCAGATGCGTTGCCACCTTTTAATGAAGTCTGCCCCGGCTACCTCGATCACCAGACGGAACGCAGAGGTATGACACGTCCACTTCGACTTCAGCTCTGGTTGATGGCAAACATTCATTGTTGCCAGGGGAACCACTGGTGCCTGGTACGGGCATTCCGCGTCGGCGCGTTCGCCGCCAGCGTGTTTTCTCGTCGGTTTCGGCTTAGGTGAAAGTGTTCGGGTTTTTGAGAAAGGAAAAGTAGTTTATTTTTTGCGGCAAGACGCTGTGCGCGGGCGCACGGACCTCGGTACCGTCTCTCCCCCCCCCCCCCCCCCCCCGTTTCCATCATCGCCGCTACGAAAGTGAAACCCGCAGTTCGGACACCTTTCTGGTGTCCAGCGTTCATGGGCCGTTCTTATCGCTGTTTACTCCCAAACGGCGACGGTGGCGCCACTCTTGTCTCTTTACGCGCGCGCCCCACCTCCGAAATGCAAGCTTTGTGTAAATTCGTGCGCGTGCAACGAAAAACATAACTGACTTCAGCCTGTAAACACAAAAAGAAATTTTAAAATTGGTTCATAAATGACGTGGCTCTGACGTAACAAACATAATAAAAAACGCGAAAGTTTCATCCGATTGAAACGAATAAATGACTGTGCACCCACGTCAGTGGTTGGGTTGGACGCCGTTCTGCTGCTTCAATACCCACTTTCATACCTTAATGCAATGACAATTGGTATCCGTCGCTCGCGCGTTTTTCATGTTTGTAAAACGTCTCGCGATATAGAAATTATTTTCTAATATGACAATGACGTCTGTAATCGGCTCTACGGTTATAACATAACATATTTTAATACGCGAAAAATAATACAATTCAAATGTAAAATGAATTTTGGTAATTATATAAAATATATAACAATGTATCAACTATAAAAATATTCCTAATACTGCACAGTAAAGTTTCTATGATGGCGAGGCAAGTCAGCTATGATTGGATAGCAACTGATCATCGTAGCCGATGAGTTTCAAGGGTGGTGGTGGCGTCGGCTATTAAGTTAGGAGCAGGCTCCCTTTTGGAAGTTCCCTAATTCGGGCTGAATAAACCGCTGACGGGAACTATTAACGCAAACGTGCGTAGAAACAGTACGAAATTTCTAGAAAAGCGCACTGTGATGGCGATGACGGTGGCCTTTGGGGGTCTGTTTTCTTTCATAGTTTACTCAAGTATAAATAATTATATCTAAACATAATGTAAATAGCACAGGTTCATATCAATATTCAATCCGGCTGCGGATTCTATATCTATAAATATATATGTATAAGAAAGGCAACAAATAAATTTTGACTTTTATCTTTAGTAACGGATACAAACCTCTCTGTGGTTTCACTCCTTTTTAGGTCTCATAAAACGGAGTCAAAATTGTGTCTCACTCATATCGACCAAATCAATAATGTATTATTGAAAGGGTACAGTTTATATAAATGCGTTCTATATATGTATATGTGCCCATACGACGTTTAAAAATGTTAAGACATATACGGCTTTTCACGGGCTTGAACACGAAACGACGCAACACTTTGATAAGACGAACAATTAATTACGCCTAACAATTAATCACACACTTATTTACACATACATATTACCTACTTAAATTGGGCGTATTTACATGTAGAGCGATCCCAGATAAACGTAGAGAGAATTCGAATTATGTATATCAAAGGCGCGTCAAAAACTAAACGATTAACATTTAGCCGGCTTCTCTGTCTGTATACATAAGGTTGAAAATCATTCATAGCATACGTCGAGGTAATTTCTTTTGGATTCCGCGCGTTCCTCGACCATTCACAATTAGCGTTTGGACTGTTTAAGAGAGAAAGAACGCTGTTGAGATTTTTTTAGGGTTCCGTACCCAAAGGGTAAAACGGGACCCTATTACTAAGACTCCGCTGTCTGTATGCCTGTCTGACCGTCTGCCACCAGGCTGTATCTCATGAATCGTGATAGGTAGACAGTTGAATGTAATTTATATGGTGTATTTTTGTTGCCGATATAGCAACAAATAAACACATTCATAACAAAACGGAATGAAAAAATATTTAAGTGAATATATATAAAAGATTGAATCCCATGATTTTTTTACAGTACGGAACCCTTAGTGCATGAGTCCGACTCGCACTTGGCCGGCCTTTTGTGGAATTGGACTGCATGCAGTCCGTTCGTTTGTTGTTAAGTAGTTACTGTGTGATTACAGATGCTGCGTCCGCATATTAAAAAAAATCTCCACACACTAGGGCTTCTACTGCCAAAGCGGCGCAGGACTCGACACGCGATCATTGAACTATCCTGGAAAAATTTCCTTATCAAGCGGCTCGATTAAAATCAGAATCAGCCGCGTGACCCTATCGCAGTTAATTTTTCATGTAACGGTGGAATTTAACCAGTGGTCGGGTAACGGGCCTAAGTTGCAACTGTTCCGCTGAGAGTTAAAGTTCGGGGCACTTTATCGCGCGGGTTATCACCACTCCACAAAATTATGTCCGTCTGGAGTACATTGGGTTTGATTTAATAGGTTTTTGCATATTAAACAGGTCTTTGGTTTCTGCTAATGCAGTACAGTATATAAGGAGACCCTTGTTACATTGATATGTGCGTTCAATAGCCGGTGCCAAGGTAAACAAGCGCGGCTCACTTTGTGACAGTGAGCTTCAATATTTTTCACATAACGGAGAAACCCCCATACTTTCGGTGTTATCTGAATGATTAATTTTTCGGTATGAAATCTCCTTTTCATTTTTTCACTCACAAAAAATAGAAAAATTGTCATATAGTAAAGTAAAAATAAAGTATCAGCCTATACATGTTCCACTGCTGGGCAAAGGCCTCCTCTGTACAGAGGGTATCAGGGCATAGTCCGCCACACGGCCCCACTGGCGGACTTGGCGGGCTTCACATATCTTCGAAATATTTTTTTTGTTATTATTTCGAAAAAATGCAGGTTCCTCACGATGTTTTCCTTCACCGCTGAGCACGTGATAACTCAGCACTTAAAATTGACAATTTCATTGATGCGGGCACCGGGGATCGAACTCAAGTTGCTCGAGTATATTAAATTAAAGGCGGACGCCCGGACACTGAGCTATCACGGCTCCTTGTCATATATACAATAACTTGTTATATAACAACTAAAACTAAAAAAAAACGTGCTTACGTTTTTTTTAGTTTTAGTTGAATGGAGTTGAATTAGTTTGTTGAATAAAGCTTAACAGGTGTGTTCTACAATCGTTTATTTGTTGATTCGATAAATTACGCCATTAAGGGTACGTTTGGAGAGTTACTGAAAACAACAAAAACTTTTCATATTTCCATCCGACAGATAAAAAGATAGATGGATTTACGACATATGAAAATAGGTTTATATAAATACATGTACATATGTATAACAATATCAAATTTATATTCGATTAAAAATTATTGTATTTTGAGGCTTGTCGTGAACTTAAACTCGTGCAAAGTGAACAGGTTACAGGGGTAAAATCCTTATCTCTAAGCAGTGCACATAGTTGATGTTTGTAAACAAGCTCTTTGTTAGGCACTTTTTAACGCTCAACATTGTTCAAGTCTTAGGAAAAAAAGGAAAATAGAGCCGCGCACACGGCTCCGGCTTGTTTAAATTCTTATACGGCGGGTGTGGAATGAGTCAGGGCGCTAGCACATCTGGCGAAAAGGAAAACATCATTGTTTGAGCTATCGCGCAACGCCCAACCGTAACACCTGCTGGAAACGTTGCTTGTCCCAGGCGTGGGTTCGTGATTGTTGACGGCTGCCGCTGTTACGGCTTTTCCAAACTCCTGTTGGGGGAAATTTTCAGGGCGGCTTTAACAGCGGAATGTAAATACGCCGCAGGAAGGATTTCATACAGAAGAATTCAACGCGCGTAGCAGACGCCGAAATGTAGAGCCCGTTGTGACGAATTGCATAAGCGTGCAAAAATGGATGAGGCTACTGAGCGCTAACTTAGTTAGTTGGTTATAACGACGAGCTATGATTATAGGAAATTCAATCGCAATTCGGTGGTCGCGAAGAGAACAGATGAACTATTCGGTCGGTGCTGCTTTGCTTGGGATAAGAAACTTGCAGCTGGGAGTCCACCGCATGGCCTAGAGCCGGGGCTGTTTATCTGTGCGAGCGACACGTGCAGCCTCGTGCACACATAACATGCGTCAGTAATCAGTTATCGGCGGCGAGAGTGATCGCGCATCGCTATTATGTCACCGCAATTAAAAACTGTGCCGCGCGGCGAGGAAGCGTCGGAAGCCGGGTGGGTGGGGAGGCCGCCGTGGTGGTGGTGGCGCTGCGGCGTGGGGAGGGGGAGGCGGGCGCTGCGGGCCGCGGGCTGGTGACTCGCGCGCCGCACGCCGCCGCGATCGCACGCACGCCCCTGCCGCGCCCCGAGCGCTCAGCTGCGCCCGCGCCGCGATGTGTGAATAGTGTGGGAGCGCGTCGCATGCGCCTCGGCCCGCCCCATGGAGTACCAGCACCCGCAACCCGTCCAGCCGCTCGGCCCGCCGGCGCCGCCGCCGCAACTGCTGCCGCCCGCGCCGCCGCCGCCCCTGCCCACGCTGCCCCAGCTGCAGCACGGCCACGTGCAGGACGACGACCGCTGGAGCCAGTACCACATCTGGAGGCAGCACGTATTCGTGAACGGTCAGTGTTCGCAGCCAGCCGGCGGGCGGGTCGCGCTCGCGCACTTTCTCCAGCGTACGCCGTCCGCGGCCGCCCCCAAAGAGAAAGTGCGCGACCGTACCCTGACAACGCGCCTCCAGCGGAAGTTTTCGGGTATCGACAGATCTTTGTTATGTGCCACATTAATACAGTCAGTTCACATCTGTCGCACGGAATATTTCTAATGCCAGTTTTTTTTAGCTTATTAACTTGTCGTACTCGTATTATTTGAAACTCCACGATGTTTTACTTTGACACAACTTTATAATACGACATCAAAATCACTGGCCTAAAGTGTTGAATTAATGATTGTAGCGTTCAACCGGAACTAATTCATTGTTGAATTGCATAATTATGTCAATTATACCATAGGATAGTATAAGAATGATTATAGGGTAAACACTTGAAATCCTTTTATTTGACACCACGTGGTGGAATCTGGAATTGGATTTCAAACATGGATATAATAAACAGAAGGACCGAGGGCTGTATATGAAGACGTTTGGACAAGCGAGAAACACGCGGAAGGCACTTAATCTCAAATGCGATTAGTTTGTCAGAGTGTTAGAAGCCCTAGAGAGACGCGAAATTATGCGATAAGGCTTGATGCTATTTACTTTACGGAAACACGATGTATTTATTATAAGGCTTTGAATTTCCACCATCATGTCCTCGGCCATAAATCTTTTTAAAACTGCTAAGTTCTGAGTTAAGTTTTATATCTTGACGATTTTCAAGTCAAATATGAAATAAAACTGGACGTATTCGGAACCTTTTTATTACGCATTTAAAGATCCGACGCATGTTGGGTCTTTAAAATAAGACCAGAAACTTTTTAACATTTAATTTCATGTATTCCACAAATATCAACACCAAAAATCACTTGTGAACGGACGAAATCAATTCAAAATTAAAGTTTCATTGTATTGGGGGGGATGTTTATCTTAAATGAGGATCATAAATAATTAATTGTGGAAAATTTAAAAATACAAAACATTTTGCAACATTCGTTGGCGACAACATTTTCACAAATATATCCCATTAATTATGAATCTGGAGAGTGCCTTTGTAAACTGAATATTTTAGAGTGCGGCTTGCTGCCCCCGTGGCGGTCAATATTTTAGGTTTAAACACCACCATTATTGATTTTATTTACCGTCGTCCGTTCCCCAATGTTCGTATCATACGTAGATGAAAATGTCATCATTCTGCTGCTACATATAAAATAACTGATAAGCTTAGGCCATAAAATCAGTATTCATGTTTAATGTAGACGAGGTTAATCACGGAGTGTCGTGTAATTGGAAGCAACTTGACGTCCTCCATTTATCTAATTAGTATCGACATCTGGTAAAAGATAATTCAAACTAGGAACTTTGGGTGTGAAATTTTATTAGTAGAATATTAATGAACCCGATGACCCTAAAGGGCTCTATACTCTGGCCTTGTTTGAGCACGGCCTGCCTTAAAGTTATTTCACATAAATTAAGACTTTTATTTAAAAAAAATTTAACAATTTGACGTTTCCGAAATGTTTGTTAATATTTGTCAAAAATTAAATCTACACCTATCAATTTTGGAAGCTGCTGGTCGATGGTCGATCCTCCGAAGATGTCAATTTGTTCTTCTCTACCACGCGGAAGTCAAGACTGATTTAGGTCAGTTGTATTCAAATTACTAGCGTTATCTAAACGTGAACAGGGGTTATCTAGGATTCCTCTTTAATAATTATTATCATCAACCAAGATCTAACACGTGTAGTCTTAGCCTTGACTCCAGTAGTGTGTGCCTCGCCTAAATTTGTGGAGACAAATATGTATGTACATGCATAATGGTCTTTTTTATTAAGGGAGTGAAAATGCCCATTAATTTAAATTTTTGACTCTACTCCTTTCCACGTTGCGAACGGTTTGTTTTTTAAATCAGGATCGCTCTATCGTATTTCATTTTGAGAAAGAGACAATTTAATTTGCATGTTTTTCTATCGACCTATTAACGTTGATGGTCAATTAAGAACGAAGTATCCGCTATAATGCATTATTTATATGTAACTGGAAGCGTATTCCCATATCTAGCAAATAACCGACGACATTAATAACAATAGATGAGATTTTTTGCTCGGATCGTTGTTCAAGATTGAGCAAGAAACTCTCATCAGGCAGAGTTTAAATGTGACGGAAAACTCACCTGCTTATTCTACTAAAACATTCCATAACGATCGTGTGGCTAGTTACCAATAAACGGAATCAAATTGTTATTTGTTGTCGCATTCATTCACACGACATGTCTCAGTAGTTGCTTGGTTTGTATTCACCGCCTAGTCTCGTCTCATTACTGCGGAATCATACTATCTGTTTACACTTCGCTCGCTATCTTTAATTGACGTTTTTTTTATTCACACACAAATGTGAATGTTCGGGGACCTTTGATATCGTTTTAAATTATTTTACTAGAGTCTAATAATTAGCAACGCAATTTTGTTTATCGTTTGTCGTCCTTGTGTTATTAGAAGGCTAATGCGGATGTGGCGTAATTATCGTACGTGGATGCATATGAACAAAAAACCAGTGCGTCAATGCAATGCACACTCGGATGATACGAGGTGCAGCGGTGGACGGAGCTGGCGGGCATCGCTCGTTTCGGCAGGCGGGCAGCCCGTTATTTCTTGTGATCAATTCGAGCGTGGCCGCGCACTTTCACTCCGAATATTTGGGAAAAAGTGTCGACCTTTTCGCGACTTTCACCCCGCCCGCCCCGCGCCCCGCCCCCTAGCACGTGCTTTCTTCCGCGCTTGCCAGAGAGCACTTTTACTTTTAAGCCGACGGCGCTCGCAAGAACGAACCGCGGACCCCTCGCCGTGAGAGCATCACACACACGGCCGAGTCACCGAATAGACTTCGAGTAATAGAAGTTTATGAACGAGATTTGAGTTATCTTGTTACACAATATTGCGTTTACATTAAACTTGAGCGATTGCGGGTCGGGTCAGTGCGGAAAACTCGGAGTGTTATTTTCAATTAGATAATAAAAATGTATATCATAGTAAATGTATATATCGTGCTTAAACTATATTACATTTACATGTATATACATTGTTGAGCTGCCGAAAACTATTTAGTACATAATTATAACCTCAATCATATTATAAGTGTTTTCGATTCTCTCTCAGCATTGAAAAAAATCCTATGTTCTACATGTAAGAAATATCACATCTGTCAAGAGCAGCACGCAAAGAATATAAACCCTAATCATTTAGACTTTTTGACCAATGATTTTCTTGTTTAATTCCAAACGGCACATAAAAATATACATAATAATTCATTGTATGTGCAATTCAGGAAGTCTTTTGTATATAAACATTTTATTTTCCTTATCGATAATGTCGTAAGTACATTTGACTAATGTATAGAAACTTCACTTAGTACAGCGCCTATATATAAGAGAGCTACCTAATCATAAATTAGGTTGTGCTGTTATCTGTTATATTTTATTATATAATTTAAAGCATATAAAAACTTAGTCCGATCAAACAGTAAATGAGGTATACGATACGGCTCTTGACTGCGGTTACCAAGAACAGACTAGAAATTATTTTTTGGAGCAGAACATACCATATATTATAAACTATCAGTATTATACAATTTATTTGCCTTTTTTGTCGAGGGGGACTTGGATTATTGTGGAGAATTAGATTATTATCTTAATCATGGTCCTTGTAAATGCTGGTGTCCGCCTGCTGTTAGTATTGCATAAATGTTACGTGGCAACCATTGCTTTGTTTCGAATATCAAAGGAACTTGATTTGTTCGCAAAACGTATGGTCGGTAGCTTAATGCAGGCAAAGCAGAAAGCCGATACAGGTCCCGTGAATACC
This sequence comes from Iphiclides podalirius, assembly GCA_933534255.1. Lineage (NCBI taxonomy): Eukaryota > Metazoa > Arthropoda > Insecta > Lepidoptera > Papilionidae > Iphiclides > Iphiclides podalirius. The sequence continues at coordinate 16,909,266 of OW152813.1, read as the reverse complement.
CTCGTATTTATAAAAACCTACTTGAACGGAAGTTGAATAAAACACACACAACCACACATTTAAAACTAAATGCGCTATATAAAAATTAAATGAATAACAACTGTTACTAAATGAACTTGTTTGATAATAAATGAATGAACACGTACAGTCAACAAAGCCAGAGCAAATCTCCGAACCGGATCATCTGCAGGGGTTGACGTAAAATAATTATTTATCTTAATTGTAATGTCTACTCAACGATAGTGCAGTCAATGTCAAACATAGTAGGTAGTAATTTGTAAGCGATTTGAAATTAATTAAAAATAATTGAAAATATTTTTTTTTTAATAAAAGTTTCTATTAAATTTTTAAAATGATATTATAAATTATAAAATTTTCAAAGGGTCACTTCTACGACAGTTTTACTTATTTTCAGGTCAATATTTAAAACTACGGTAGTTGTATCAACAAAGAATTAAATTTCATCATTAAAAATATCACATTATTCTAGTCCAAAATTTGTGGATTGAAATTAAAATTACAGAATTAGAGCTTAAACGCTGAATAGACCTTACTGATTAAAATGTTTTAAACCGTGCGCAATTGCAAATCGAAATGTATTATATCAAATTAATTTTATGCAAAATTACTGAAATCTCTGTTACCTACAGTGTACCATAAAGAACTCCTAAACTTTATTATCTGGTCTAGCTACTTTCACTTGTATCTGAGCAGCGGAGGTTTTAGCCGAGGCACCGACCTACTTGCGAGCTCGCCTGATTGGACAAAAGATTAAACTCACAGCTTTTTGGAATTTGCGAGGAAACTTGATTCTAATTGTCAGAAATGATTTTTTATTACTTAATATTAAGAAACCTTAACGTATGATATATTATTATGACTCTTATACATATAAATATATTTTACAAGTAATTTCATTAACTTGATTTCATTTAATGTACTAAATGCCTGTTGATAAAGGGTTCCATTTTTTCGCGGTTCATAAAATTTGATATTCACCGTTCCATTTCCACGCGGAACATACCGTAAAAGCCTACCTCAAACCGCGCACAGCGTGTAGGCTTTCCATTGAATATGAATTGGTTGCGCAACGTTAGAGCGTTGCATCGAAAGGGAAAACGGGTGTATACACTAGTCTACTGGTTCACTGCGGTCGGTCGCATGCCCGTACAGCCGCCCGCGCAGCTTCCGCCGTCCGTCGAGAGTAAAAGTTACTTTCCGTTGCATTTCCGCGTTGCGTTGAGTTGCGCGGCCCTCCCTCCCCCGGCACTATCCACCTTCCGACTTTTACTTTTGCGCCGACGCCGCTCCGACGCTTGATCGAGCCGCGCATAAAGTGTTTAACAACTCGCAATTACAGCGAGGAAATTCCCCACAGATTGCATATTTATGTACATACATATACATATATATACCTTTGATTGTATTTTTCGAATTTAACAAATTCAAAATTGTTTTTTATTTGAAGCAACTGTCATTAGAAAGTTCACATGAACGTTGTATAATAATATTTATGACGGAAAACTAGTGAAATAAATTACATTTTATTTAAAATTTCGGTTCGGTAAAGTCTTTTTAATTTTAAATAGATCTTACCGTATACAATAAATGTCTTTTGATATTTAAAAAGTAACAACCTTCAAAGAGACAGCTTAATGACGCTGACCCAATTAAACTTAGATACGGTGTACCTTATAGTAAGGAATTTATTTATTTTTTACAATAACGTAAGTTTATACATACATTGAAGTTACAAAAGAAAATGTAATTAACTTGTATAACTAACTTGTGTAACTCCAGTAACTCGTACCTCCGAAATTTCTGTTGGTCTTCTCTTTACAAAATTGATATATATATATTGTAAATGCATTGGCCAATGAAACTTTTCTCGCTTAAACAAGCGAAAAGCCAAGTCGATTTTACATCATAACTTTAAACGCATGATATCATTTACCTCGACTAGATGAAACGATCGAAAGCCATGGGGTCCACAGTTTTCGTGGTCCCCGCATTCTGGTCTCGTGTCAAATATGCTAAGCGATTTCGTAACGTTTGTATGTCATAGTCGATTTCCTCTGAGATCGTTGTTCGAATAAAAAACGGCCGATACATGCGGCGTATGGGCAAACGTGACTCCGGTGATAAGCAGCGGAACGTGACTGCCCCCTCCCCCCTCCATCTTGTCCCTCAGACTGCCGACTTCGCGTACTGAACTACGCGATTGGTATCTGCTCAGATGTAATCGATTCGCGCGTTCACATTCTTCCTCGCGTGCGCGCAACGAGAAGCGGAAGGAGATATCTTGGATGAGAAAGAGAATCTGAGATGCGATTCTCTATCTAGCCTCTACTTCCTTTGGAAGACAAGGCGATGGCTTTTAGAAGGAGACGTAGTACTGTATTATATTGTCATCGATCTCTCGACTTTAAAAAAAATCGAAGAACGAACAAACGTGACATAACAGTGAATATAAAATACAAAAGTATTCTACAGATTTTATTTCATAGCATATTTACTATGATACATACACTACATATTATAAAACTTAAGTTTTGCTTTTATAATATAACCTCGGTGCAAAGTCAGTTCGTTCTTAATGCCGTCATAACTTTTTATTTGAACTGTTAGTAGACATTTGAAAAAAAAAATGCGGAATGAATCGCTGTCCAATAATTGAGTAGAATTATTTTACTTTATCGCCGACAAGTTACGTTGAACAGCTAAGTCTTGTCGCAATAATATAAATTATCTCTAATCGGTTTGTGCATGGCGCATTTGTCTCAATGTATTAGGTGTCTTTAAGTTGTCTTTAAGCATGCTGTGAAAATGCGCAATTGTTCTTAACTTCTGGTAGTGAATAGGTGCATCATCGTAACGCATCTCTCGTAACATAACGTCTAGGAACTAAAAAAGCTAGAAGCGAGAACTACTGTCTGGATGCGCGAAGAGAGCGAGCTCATTGAATTGAATGGATCTCGACTCGTCGCGCGTTGCCTACTAGCTTGCGTGACGCCCGTTCAGTGGCACGACGCGCCACTGCCCTCGTGGCCGGCTCTGTTTATTTACTACAGTGATGTCAAACGCTACCCGCCCGCGTGTTAATAGAACGTGGAAGCAGGACGCCGCCCGTTTGATACCCGACATTGGTGCGTTACTACGCCTCCCCATAATACCAGTAAGTGGGACAGAGAGCGCAACAGCTGGCGTCCCGCCTCCACGTTTTATTATAAAGCGGGCAGCGAGTGTCAGGCACCGGCAGCCCTGGGACAGAAGCGCGTCGACGACGGCTCGCGCGATCTCGACTTTCTCGTTCACTTTCGCTCAATTCACACGTTCACGAAAATGATCGCACGTCGCCGGAAAACGGCGGCTTTCACCGTTGCGCAAGCGCTGCCACTTCCCGTTCCCCCCTACTGCCCGCCCTCCCTCTCCACCCCCCTCTCCACAGCCCCGTGCAGTAAGCGGCACTCCTCACCTATATTTTCCAAGTAGGAAGCGCGGCGCGGCGGTTGCGCAACCACTTTCCATCGGCACTCGCGCGGCATTCCTACGGCCCGCGTTGAGGCCGTATGGAAGCGCTTGCACTTTCAATAATCCGCCGTACAGCCGCCGCGTCCGATGAATTGCAACAAGGGACCGCCAGCCGGTCCGCATTTCCATCGCCAGCGGCAACCCTAGAGGTCCCTAGAGGTCCCTAGAGGATTTCCTAAGCACGATGAGTCCGGAAAACGCGGGTCTCTTTTGATTGCCAGTTAGCGATTGGAGGCAACGGGCTTCGCTGAAAGCATAGTTTGAATTCAAACTGATGATGTTGAATTCAGTTTCTTTCGACAGCTCTTTGTGAAAAGTCTATGAAGAAATATTTAACACTTCTCTACAATTTTTTAATTTACCTATGACTTTCAAATGTAATTTGCAGCCAAAGCCTTTACTAGGTAGTGTTATTAATGTATAATAGACATGTTCGATCTTTGCTAAACGAATTCTTGTTATTCTTTACGTTCCGTCTTCCGGTGCAGTTCCTGGAAAAAGTTTCTGACACGAAGTCAGACAATTGAAAGTAAAATTGGCGTACATTTTGTACATAGTAAGCTTGCATGCTTGCAGCACAAGAAGCTTGCATGATGCAGACAGATCATAAATTTGCTGCATTGCTACGAAAGGTTCAAGTCGAGGTTGAGATAGTCAAATAGAAATGAATTTAAAAAAAAAGTATTATTACTAATGGTACCCTATATTGATTTGGCATGAGCAGGAAGTCTTTATGATTGGCGCTATTACGTGAAGCTGTACATAGTCCCCAGGGCTACGACCTGGGGACTATGTACAGCTTCACCGTTAATCAATTGCGAAGCTTATGACGGAGCTGAGACAATACTAGGCTTGGCAGAACATTGGTTGAAAATTCACGGGGTCAGCCGATCGCCGCCCACGAAAGTCCGGGCCGAGAGCGATTCGGGCTTCACTTTCTACCATCCACTCGGAAAGTGAGAGTGGACGCGTCACCGCTCGGCGCTCATTTCGACAACACTTTCACCGACACGTGCGCTAGTAACCGTCGAATTCAACGAAACTCGCGGCCGCCGCGCTATTGGTGTCTATTCCGAAAGGCGTCCTATTTTCTAAATCGAAAGTATAAAATCCCGATAGTACCGGGATAAGGCCTACCGACACCAGGAAACTATCGTGACCCTTTCCGATGTCAGTCATGGTTGAAATAGCCCATTTTCCTTAGAAAATATCTTTACTCATCGTCATCATCATCATTTCAGCCTGTTTGAGTCCACCGCTGAACATAGGCTTCCCCCATTGACTGCCACGAAGTAAGATTCCGAGCCACCTGCACTCATCGACATTTTTACACAACATAATAAATTAAAATTAAGAGACACATCTCAATTTCAATCTTCTTCTTCTTTACGTGTCGATGACAAATCATATCTTCCCAGCCCAGAACTTAGCCACTTCGACAGCACAATTTGTGGCATCCATCAGATCCTGCTGCGAACAGGTGAAAGGGCAGGCAGGACAAGACATCAGATGGGCCATGGACTGTACTGCTCCACACATACAGGTCCAGGTCTGAGTTTTCTGAGAGTCCCCATCTGAACATATTTTCCTTGCTTCGGCCAACCTGAGTCCGAAGTCTATTTAAAGACTTCCAGGTTGGCCAAGGTAGTCTATGACCAGCCGGAAGACTCTCAGAAAGCGGAACAAACGGATCTGGAAGCAGAGTTTGAGCACGCCACAGAGAGCTCGCTTGAGAGGGCTCGGTTTTGAGGGGGTCGACATATTTCAAAAAACTTTTTCGACTTTTCAGCCTTTGCGGTGGGAGCTCATGCCCATGTAGGGGGTGCCGCTTATCTTCGTCCGCCTTAGCCCTCTCTAGTGAGCTACAACTCTGCGTACAACTGGCGGCGCTATGCCAGCCAGTGGATACAACAACTTCACCGGGGTTGGCTTCAAGCATCCAGTTATTATACGGCAGGTTTCATTTAAGGCTGTATCCACGAGCTTAGCATGAGCCGAGTGGCCCCATACGGGGCACGCGAATTCTCCGGCAGAAAATGCTAGCGCTAGGCCTGAAGTCCGCATCACTTGTGGCGTAGCTCCCCACTCAGTACGTACTAGACGCTGTAGCAGGTTGTTGCGACCTTTCGTTTAAGGCCCTCACAATTCTTTTTGAAAGTGAGGGATCTGTCCAGCAGGACGCCGAGGTATTTAGGGGAGTCGTTATGCGCAATGGGCACTCCGCGCCAGGAGATCCCGAGCCTACATCCCGCTTGTGCGTTGCGTAGATGGAACACGCTCGACTCAATCTTGGTTGGGTTAGGCTTGAGTGAGTTCTCGTCGTAGTATTGGCCTAAACTGTTGAGAGCTGCGGTGAGATTGTTCTCAACTTCGTCAAAACTGGTCGACTGGGACGTAAGTGCAAGACCATCCGCGTAAAGGAAGCGGGAGGTTTTTGGACTCGATGGAAATGTGTCGTAGGCTGCCGAGAGGTCCACAAACACAGCGCCTGTCACTCTTCCCCTCTCAAAGCCATCCTCAATGTGTTGCGTGAGCTTAAGTACCTGGTTGCAACATGACTTGATGGGTCTGAAACCTGCCTGCTCTGGAATTAATCTTAGGTCTATAAGGCTTGTGCGGCGAGTTAGTAGAAGCCGTTCAAAAAGTTTGTATGTATGGCACAGTAATGCGATAGGCCTAAAGTTTTTGGGGTCATCTAATGGTTTCCCTGGCTTAGGTATAGCTATGACCTTCGATTTCCTCCAGGAGCGAGGTATCTGGGAGGTTTCAAGACAACAGTTGAACATTTGAAGCAACCAGGACACTGCGACCGGCCCAAGGTGTTTAATTTATATTTAACATTCAGAAGGGCGTCGATTTCCTTCGCAAACTGCTCCCATTTAGCCTTTGCGTAGTTAAATCGGCGTTTGTGTGGAACTTGTAAGGGCTGAACAACTGGTATTATATCGCACATGATGGGCCTGTGCTGGGTGCGAGGAACTGGCGCGCACACGGTCTTAATCCACTGAGAGCTTATGTTAGAACTAACGAAAACCAGGTCTGGGTTATATCCTTTCTTCCATCGGCCACTGTTGAAGGACGCCGGTTGTTTAGGATCGTAAAACAGAACCAGGTCGTTCGTTTCAGCCCATGTCTCAAGTGCCTGACCGCTCTCATCCAGGTCTTTGTAGCCCCAAAGTGGGTTATGGCTGTTGAAGTCGCCGATTATAATTCCATTGTGCTGGTCATTTATTAAGCTCTCAAGATGATCGAGTTTAAAAGGTGTACCGGGTGGTTTGTATACGGATGTTACGGAGCAGTGATCGAGGTATAAGGTGATGACCTCAATGCCGTTCTGGGTCGAACACTTTGTCGATTTAACACTCACTCCGGGAGTAACAAATACTGCGTTACCGTATTTCGGGTGGTAAGTCTCGGAGATGAGGGTGAGTCCAACTACGTGTGGTCGGCTTTGCGTTTCATCTCGGTGGGTTTCTTGTACACAGAGGACATCGCAGTGCGTTGTACGACATAATTCTGACAGCAGTTCTGACTTGTCCTCGGAGAATCCTTCGATGTTAATCGAGATTACGCGCAGAGCCGGCTTGAGCGCTGAACTGTCAAGTGGATGATTCGGATTTGTCAATTTCAGTGATGTTTGGTCAGAGTCGTAGCTCAAAATGTTTGATACTTGTCCCCCGGTTGCGGCGAGTTGTTTTGTCGTTTATTTCTCGAAATTAACTCCTCGAAGAATGTCCCTATTGTGGTTGTATTTGGAGATCGTTCACCGCGGCACATACAGCCGGTCACGTGCGCGGTGCGAGCCGACAAGCCAGTTTAATTAACGGGTACTGCAACACAAAGCCACCGTGCTATTGCGCGCGGCCGACTCTTGATTGGCTTTGCATAGTGTCGCGATGCCGTCACCGCCGCGACTTTCTCCCGCGCGATGAAAGTGAACGCGGAAGCGATCCCAGCAAAGCCGCCCAGATGTGGGCCGTGGGCCTCGCATTCGTGGGTACCTCCGTGGGATTCCCCGTGGACGGCCCGTGCCGCGCGAACACCATTATTTGTTACTTATTATTATTATGAAGATAACCGACAACAAGGTCGTTTTACGTCGTTTACGGATTACAAGTTAGTCAGGTTCTGATCGTTAATGGCCCGCTTCTTTTGTATATAAAAATATAATAATTTACTATAAACTAGGATCAAAAATAAAATAAAAGTATAAAGTTGAATAGATTTTAAACTATGACAAGACAAGAAATTATAAAAATACCAATTGAGAGTGTAAATTTTGAAGACTCGTAATTTAAACAAAATTTTATTTTATTATTTATCATTTTATGTTATTGAGCAACAAACTTCAACTTAAAGCCAAGAAAGGATGTACATTTTGTACTGAACTTATTACTTCATTACAGTTTTATGAGATCTTCCTCTTTTTACGGAGCCTTTGGCCACTGGCGAAAGAAACTTTCAGCCGCGGTTTGGCAGTATTAAGGCTATAACGGAGAAATAACAATCAGTGTTATTGCGCAATCCGGCAGTGTGTAGCGAGACACGAATACGCCAGTTTGTAGTCGGGACACGAATCAGCCAGTTTGTACTCGGGAGACAAAGCGGCCAGTGTGAAGCCGAGAGGCAAAGGCGTCGGCCCCACCGGGAAGCCCCAGGGTTCCAGTCGGCGGCTGCGCAATCGAGCGGGTGTGGCGTGCGTCGCCCGCGCGGAACGTCGAACGAAAGCGTGGCAGCGCGCGCAACAGAGCCCCCTAGGTTACTTCCCGCTTCCTGCCATCACCACTTGGGCCCGCCCCGTTCGCTTTTCATGAGGAAGCGATTTGGCGTCGACCGCGCCGATAGTTGCAGACGCTTGCATGGCGGTCCCAAAGACCAGCATGCCGTCGGTCTAAACGTGTGGAAACGTAGGTCGTGCGCGCCAACGCCCTCTGGTAGGATTTTGATCCGGTATTATTAGATTGTGCCGGTCTGGCGTTGTGCATGTTTACCGATGCAATAGACTTTTTCTTGGCATTAAACTTTATAGGCATTTATAAAGATCCGTTAATAAATCCATTTTTATATTGAGATACAACGACGTCGTGTGTTTAATCCACAAATTTAAGAATGTGAACATCTTCGCAATTGGTTGTATATGCCATTATTTATGAATAAAGAAACTCTAATCATACATACCTTTATAAGTTGCTAGTTTTGTTTTTTACTAATACATATATTTTTTTTATATTTTTCACTAATATTTATAATTGTTGATACCATTGACTTGCATACTACACTTTTGATAAAGGCCGTGTTTCATTTAATACTCACCTTAGAAACGTTCTATATTAGCCTTACTTTATTTCTTCGAAAAGTCCAATAATTCAGAACACCCCACGGCTCACATGGATTCTATCAAGAATTCGCCACATAACGTGAGTTACAACGTTCTCATCGTTTTCCGATGTTGACGTCACTCTGATGCAATCCGCGTGCCCAACGATCTTTTCCAATTAGCCCGAATCATGAATCGAATGATCGGTGCACGCTATCTGACGGCTGAACAGGGAGGACCTAATTAAAATAAAATCGATTTTTGAACGCGAGCTCCGCTGTCATCGACAGCTCTCTCTCTGCGATGATTGCGGTGACAGCAAATCCAATTAAGTATCACGGAACGACCAAAAGTGCTGGCTTTGTCACGAGGCCGCTCTTTACATGCGTGTAGTGCCTCGTGACGCCAATGCCCCCCACCGGCCACCTCCCCCCTCGCTCACCTTTCGCCCTTCAACGGAACACTGCAGACACGTGCCACTATAGTAATTCCAACTTATGCTGTGTACAGATAATACGGTACTTACCATATTTTTAAACTTTGCTCCCTCATGCGTTTATTATTTCAACGTTGTATGTAATGTACGCTGCTAAAGACTATTATGAAGCGCATAAAATTGAAAGTCATAACTAGAGACGAGACCAAATTAAAAGTGATAAATGGACAGGCGTTTCTTTTTTTTATTTAAATGCGCCGAGCAAGTAAGCAAATTAAGAGATATCAATATCGATTTCGCTTCCAACGCTGAATTTACATTCAAGAAAGTTGTTATATAAATATTAGAAACTATATTAATGATGATGTACTGAAGTTGAAATCAGCTGATTCCATTTAATAAAGTATCAAACCATAGAAATACATATCAGATATGTTAATTTTTCTTAGTACGCGGTGTTGAAATACGTAAACGTAAGGCTTGTTTGTCTGTCCTCCGCCTTTGTGCGACATGCGATCATGACGTGTACGTTATTTTTTTCTAACTCTCCGTCTCGTATATTATACTAACACTTCCGGAATAAAATTTAAGCTTATCAAAGTTGCCATTTTTCACTGTCTATGTGCTGCCATTGCGACTCGATTTCATGTTATAAGCACGGCGAATATTTGTTTACATACATTACCACTATACATTTTGTTTCTCTATCATTACATTATTTGTACCGCGACGCGTTGGATGTGAATGCGCCAAGCGCTCCATGCCCTTCTGTTGCCACGGGACCACACCGACAACTGTGCACGAATCCCAAATAAGCGGCAATTTTACTCCGCACAGTTCTGGTTTGTCTGTGGGGAGTGGTGCCTTGGTTGGGTACCTGGCCCGGCGCGCCGTTGTCGTGTGTGGGCGGAACGGGCGGACCGCGGGCTTGCAGTGACCCGGCACACGCTATTGTTGTTGCAGGCAAGTCGGTGAATAGCAAGGACACGCTAGAAGATAAGAAAGATGACAACGAGCTGTGGGAGGCGCAAGCCGCCTTTCTGGGGCCCAACCTCTGGGACAAGACGCTGCCCTACGACCCCGATCTCAAGGTACAAGAAGTCAGTATTCACGAACTTTATTACCTATTGCGTGTTGCGTGTCGTGTGCGTCTCTCACCGGCTTCCTAATAGTTCAAGCTCGCACTAGGTAATAGAGTAGCTTCTGCAATCTTTCGTTCAACGCTCGATTGTCGTGCCGCTGTGTTTACTTTGTTATTAGTTTTAAGTTGACCATTATAAATGTGCATACTATATGTTCTTTTCCTTTGCTGTGGCAAGCGAATGAGCGGATTGCGAACGTTTTCGTTTTATTTCCTAGTAATATTGCTGTTGCGATTAGTGTGATTCGGTAACGAAACAAAACTTGCCGATTGATTCGCGTAACGATTAATCCGAACGTGTTTTGTTTCCCGCACGCATACTGGAGACTGTTCGGGCGCCGCTCGCAGTCGTGGTGTCGGTGTGAGCGTGCGACGCGTTATGTATCACCACGGATGTTTTCAGTACGTGGACCTAGACGAGTTCCTGTCGGAGAATGGCATGCCGGGCGAGGGTTTGGGGGGGCCCCACCTCGGCGGCTCGGCCTTCGGGCCGGGCGCCGGGCTGGCTCTGGGCCTGCAGCCGCCGGTCACCAAGCGCGAGCGCTCACCCTCGCCCTCCGAGTGCATGAGCCCAGACACCATCAACCCGCCGCTCTCGCCCGCGGACTCAAGTGAGCCCCCACCCTTTGCATCATACGAACGCCGCAAGGCACTGTTTCGTGTCCAGAATACGCGTGCGATTATCGCAGGCGATTATCTCCACGCGCTCCTCGACCTCAACTTTCGTTTTACACGCGCCAAGTTTCTTATGTTCTTGTTCCACGTCCGCTTGGTTTGTGACTATCATTAGGACGCACGCAACCAATCGTAAAGTGTGCTTGCGCAGATTTGAAATTAAATGAAAAATATTGTAACACATATGCGCAATGAGGTATCCGATTTCACTCACGATTTATTGGAAGACTTTCGATTACCTTAGCGAACATACGAATAACTCTGATAGTTACCATTAAAGCCTTCTTTAAACAGTACTTAATGAAAATGAAAAATGAAAAAAAAAAAATTATTATGTAATGATGATATTTTAAAGCGTTGGTTGTATCCTCTTATATTTACTAGTAGATTCCGTCATATACCGTATAAATTCTGTCCATTCCCTTTACTGTACCACTGAGCCTCATTCTGTGGTCACTATAAGTCTCGAACCCAACACCAAACTCTCACACGAGGAGCTAGGTTGGTATCAATGGCTACAAGCTCCTGATATTTCTTTCTGGTCGTTAAATCTTTTTCATTAAGTTCAGTTGCCATAATTATAATTTCGCTAATCTTAACAAATTCCAAAAAAGAAATACACTATGGCGCATATCTTTATGTAGGTGCAACTATGACTGACAGATGCCGGTTTTAAGAGCTCTTAAGTCCATATGTTCAATTACGGTTGTAATGATACTAACTCTTACCAAAGTTCTTTTGTTAAAGTCACTACTTATAATAATTCTTACCGAAAGACCGAGGATGGCTAGGTATCCTAATCTGTGACTCGATAAGCTCTGTGAAAGTTTGACCGCCCTAGCCACAACTGTCTGAAGGCGCGAATCCGGTTCAGCAGATCTTCGACAAAACGTTTTCTGTGGCCTTACTCAACGGTGCCGTTCTAAAATTTCAGCATTCTCAATGGCGTCATCTGGTCGCGACTTCGATCCCCGTACGCGCGCTTTCTCCGACGAGGAGCTGAAGCCCCAGCCCATGATCAAGAAGTCCCGGAAACAGGTAAATGATGTTAGTGCGCTGATCATTCCTAGCGGCATGCTGCAAACAGCCTGCGGGGTGCGGCGTCACTCACACATTAACGTACTCGTACACTCACACAGGAACACGTCCGAATGCGTGGACAAACAGCTCACTATTCTAAATTCAAAATTTCAAAATTGGCATAACACACCCCGTTCACCCTTTTGACTACACAAGCGGGCCTGTAGCGTCTCAGCAGCCATTCGCATCAACTTGTGCCCTCTAGATGACGGATTTGTTTTTACAACAATACCATGATACAAATAATTAATCACTATATAGTAAAACAAAGTCCGTCCCTTTGTATGCTTAGATCTTTAAAACTACCTGGAAAGGATCTTGATGCTGTTTTTTTTACTAGATAGAGTCATTCAAGAGGAAAGTTAATATGTATGATACATTGCACCCGTGCGAAGCCGGGGCGTCATAAAACCAAGCCTTTTTTACGGTAAGGCTTGCTTCTATAACAATTTTTTAAAAAAAAATTATAGTGCTAATCTCTGCACTTAAGATTGAACATTAAAATTTTAATGATTTTAATATTGAAATGGTTTCTCCTTGATACGTTAAGAATAATTTTCTGTCCACCGAAGATTGTGGGCTATTGAATTTTTCAACTTCGTTGGAATCATAATCCTAAAACACAATAATTGCATTAGGAACAACCATGTCTTCTACTTATATCGTAAGCCTTATTATCAAGAAAGTTTCTTAGGATCGATAGAGTTATAAATAATCGCATTTGACCGACTGTGTATTATACATACTGAAAATATTAAACGTGCCTGAGAGAAATAGAGCTTAAAAATGAAATTATAAAATTTAATTTCGCTCGAGTTTGGTAGGGATCTTCAAGATGCTCAAATTCGGATGCCGTATGGTTATAAATAAAAAATCTTAATCGTTATTCCAAATTCATAATAACATGAAAAACTGTGACTCTACCTGTAAAATCAATTACGAAAAGAGCGGGAAGTAAACGTTCATTACGTAAATAGGAGCTGATTATTGTATCTGTCACTTAAATAGAAGATTGTTATTTTGTCTGTTAAAGGTTTTTTTAAACTGCTGATCTCTGCACTTAAGATTAAACGTCAAAATTTGTAGAAAAAGTAAGTAAAGATTGTCGCCGCTGTCGGAAACGAACCCACGTCTTCGGCATTCGCGGCCTGACGCTTTAGCCAGTAAGCTAAACGGCTGATTGCCACATCTCGACGACGAAAATCTTAACATCTTTTATCTACATTGTTTTTTAGCATTTGAAGCAATTGTTGTCTGTGTTTGTTTTACCACTTTACAATATATAATCTAAGAAAGCGGTAAAGTGAATTAATAAAGTTTTTAACATTAGTAGGTGACGTGACGTCCCACTTATCACAATTTGAATCAAACAAGCTAGGTGAGACGTGGATCGTCTCACCAAATCTGCTTTGAATGACGTGGGAACATGTTGTTTTATATGTAAAATATCTGATATCATTATAATTTAATATATTACAATCACACATGATACTTCTCAAAAACGATTTAAGTGGCAATGCCATATCTCCCTCAATTGTCAAATTAAAGGTAAAGATTCAAACATAACTGCGCAGTGTACGCTTACATTGATTGCTTATATTGATGAAAAAAAAAGTGATAAAGTTTGTGTTTTAATAAGGATTTTTCATTTAAAACTTTTTATCAAGAACGTATTATTATGCAAAGTTGAAGATATTTTACAATAAAACTGATATTTACCAGGCAGTTTATTATCATTCAGTGAACGATCTTGATTTTCTTTTTATCACGTTCTCGTCTTCATATTTCAATCGTCTTTACAAACTCTGTACTATTAGGTATAGTATACGGTGATTGTAATTATTTTTGTGATCAATCCGTATCATATGGTCGAACCATACATTATGAATGTAAATATTCTGACCATTTAAAGAAGGGAAAGTTATTATTTATATAACAGCAAACGTTAACGTTAACGTTTTACTTTGAAAAGATTGTTTCAAATTACATTCACAATTACACACTCTTTGACACCATGTTACAGCATGACACTAGCTTATCTAACGCTTCATCAAATCTTTACTAACCATGTAAATATATAAATAAAATGTATATTTTATCTTATACGCTTTTTAAGTGTAGGAAATTTTCGATAACCACATTTAGCTTATCATGACTAATATACTTTTTATTTATAACTACAATAGAAATATTCTTTAATTTAATGAAATACTAAAATGAAACAAGGATATCTTTCTTTCATTTTCCCTTTCCTTAAAATAGTGATGAACAAGAAATGTATATACAAACATCTATATTCTAGTTTACATGCATGAAATAGTGCGTAACACCAACGGGTTTATGGTACGTTTCTGTATGAATAATTTCTGTGAGGTATACCATTGTTACATATTTTAATCAAAGCTTCCATCAATTGTTATCAAGAAATATACTATGAACGACGTATTCGATACGTTTTGCAGTTGAAATGTAGCTAACTTTTGTTTTAAACGTATGTATTTGGAATCGTTTCGTATCGACGAAACCAATTTGTCGCTGAATAATGACGTACATGTATACATATAATGAAAGTTTTTGAAATAGATAAAAAGTATTTTATTAATTCATCAACTACCGTATCTGTTCTCACCATGGTATTACTTTACTGCTTCACAGAAATTGTTTCATTTAAAATTTCGATAGGAGAATCAGTGGCGTATGTATGTCTATCAAACCCTCCGTTATTTTTATGCCATATTACATTGTAACTACGGAAGAACGCACACGCGACCACTAAATAAGCGCAGGGCACATATAAGGATCGTATTATCCGTCACAATACGGAACAACAGTACCTCTACGAGTGAAATGATAGAACCTAGTCTGAGTTTGACGCGTGTCGAATGCTGCCCGTGTTAAGTTATCAACCATGAACCGGCCTTGTTACATGGAGCATCCTCCAAAGGGACCAAAGAGCTTGGCAGCTGCCCAGTTATTAACAGAGTGACGGCCCTAGCCGAGGCCCTCGAGCATACACGAGGTCCAGGCTGGGTGCCTTCAGAGACCGGCCACCTCAAGGCCGGTGGATCCGCGAAGGCCCCCTAAAGGCCAGCAGTGGACGGTCCAAACCAAAGTAACCTCCCCTGGTGATCGCGTGTGCGCGCCGGCGACGCACTGTCGTAACGCGCGCGTTGTGTTCCACTGGCGGGTGAAGGGTGGTATTAGTGTGTGGCGCGGCGTGTTAACCCCATATCGACGTCGCCGGCAGTTCGTGCCCGATGACCTGAAAGACGACAAGTACTGGGCGCGCCGGCGAAAGAACAACATGGCCGCCAAGCGCTCGCGCGACGCGCGCCGCATGAAGGAGAACCAGATCGCCCTGCGCGCGGGCTATCTCGAGAAGGAGGTTAGTGGATCCGATGGAAGGGCTTTGACCCTGGGCGATTAGAGCAGTGTATGTGGAGATGAGCTTAGCAGAGATGTTCGATCTTGGAGCAGGGCGCAGCTTGAACTGTTGCGTGGTTCAGGACGTGGAATCGTCAGCCCCGAGTGACGAGCTTCGACTCATTTGTTTACTCATACCTGTTAAAATCATTTGTATGTCTCGTGCACCTCTTGTATAGGCGACTCTCCGTCGATTATCGACTTAATTGTTGAACAACAGATGTATAGAAATATAACATGGATAATTTTTTTTCCTGCTTAATTAAAATGTTTCTTGTGTCCAGCAAAATATTAGACTGTAAACAAGTTAAATGCCTAGTAGTTCCACCCAAAGTAAATTGTAAAGTTTCTTGAGAATGTCTCCGGCACTACACGTTTGTCATTATATATTGCTCTTTGAGCTGGCTGGCGACTGACCGAACCGGTCTGATGGACTTTGCAGAATATGGGGCTGCGGCAGGAAGTTGAGCTGCTGAAGAAGGAGAACCATATCCTCCGCGAGAAGCTGTCTAAGTACGCGGATGTTTAAGCGGCCCGCAATCCCACCACCCCGTATAGCACAAACACGCCACACGATAAGTAAGTTTATTTTTATGTGACAAAGTGGCAAATGAGCTGGCGATTCACCCGATGTTAAGTGATAACCGCCGCCCATGGACATTCGCAACACCCGTAGAGTTTCAGAAGCATTGCCACCTTTAAATAAAGTGGGCCCCGGCTACCGTTCTCACCAGACGAAACGCAGAAGTGTAACACTTCTACTTTACGCCGGTCTTCTGTTTCTTCTGTCAGGTCGTGGCACTTATCCAGTTGGACTGCCCATTCTTGCAACATTGAACACCATTGTGTGGCCCTACTACAGTTTATTGATACAATAAATGTTACCCTTTGACAACGTTACAGCTTCAATACTCAGTATTTCGGAAAGTTCTTTATTTTCCACTAGCGGTTCTTTATTTTCGACTTCGCCCACGTGGAATTTAATATAAATAAGATTTATAAACTAAAAGTAGCCTAAGTTTTAAGACAGCCTTTTAGATACAAGTATCGATAAAAATCGATGTTATTTACGCCAATCTTCCGTTGCAGGTCGCGGGCGACGCCGCTACCGGTTTCGGGTACATCACCACCATCTTGGATGCTTTTTATATGTTCGGTTTAAATGTACTTCCGCTGACGTGTAACCGTTAGTTGTATGAGAGTTATGATGGACTTGTTGACTGTGGCTTTGGTCGAACCTTCATTCCCTTTCCCCAACAGTGGACCGCCCCGCGGGCACTGCTCCAACGTCTCCTTCCGTAACTTTAATTTCACACCGTCCCTTCTATACGGGAGTAACTTCGCTAACGTCCATCTCGCATGAACAGTTAACGCGCATCACTAATTCAGCTCGCAACGCCCAAAGCCGTCTCAATCCGACGGCGGCTGTTCAAGTTCCCGCGCGATTGCGAGTGGCGAACTAGCTCCCACGTCAACGTAACGCTATCAGATATATCATAGTAATAATCAATATTGCAGTTACCGTAAGTTTTATTTATTAGTTTAGTTATGTGAGAATCTTAACCAAAGCTCCGCTCGAACTCGCGATATACCGTCGTCACACCTCATCCCGACTCGGCTCGCCGTTCTTCGGCGGGGCTGGTTAGCGGCGCGCGAACCGATACTCCATTCGGGTCCGACGCGTTCCGTGGTATGTCAGGTGCGCGCCGCCCCCTAATTTAGCGTTGTTGAATATTTATAACGTACCGGCGCCGGCCGCGTGCGGTTAGTTTGCTCAAGTGGCTCGCGTTCGCATCGCATGTAAGTGTAGTGGCTGCGTCGTCTGTATATAGGTAGTTGTTAATAGGTCCCGCACACCGCGCTCTGGGCAATGCAGCCCGCGTGCCGGCTCCCCCCCCCCCCCCCGCCCCTCCCCCTCCGCCTCCCCGTCCCCGGAACGACTCCAGTGCAACGGCGTGCCGTCCGCGTGTCCGGGGCCGGCGGCCGGCCGGTGCCCCGCTCTGGCCCGCTTCTTAGGAACGCTCCATACGAGATTAGCCCGCGAGGCGTCCGGGGATCGAGGCCCAGAGGACGACGAATCCCCGGACGCCCCGCCCTCGCTCCCTTCCCCTCCCCTCGCCTCTCCCCCGTCGTCTACGTAGCAAACGAACACTTGTTTCGTTTCAAATTTACATAGTAGATAGTTTAGGTAGTACGTAGATTCCGTAGCGTAGTCGTTATTAGTATATTTTTGTTATGGCTGTAGTTGTTAACGTTTTTGAAAGTTTATATATATATATATATATATATATATATATGTATGTATATATATATTTTAGTTATTAAAATAACTCGCGCTAACGCGTGTGACTGGGTAGGACCCGCGTATGTAGGTATATATGGATCGGCGCTCAGTACCACACACCGCTCCCCGAGCGGCGCGGCCGTGAAGGGCGCCACGTGTCCGCCGCGTCCCCGTTGCGTCCCCGTTACGTCCCCGCCGCGTCCGCATATGCGGCCACGTCCCCCGCACTGACTGCATCATCTCTGGACGTTTCCTCTGCACTTTACTTGACTCGTGCTAATGTTATAATATATTTTTGTAGGTTTTTGTCGTTGATAAATGAGTCAATTGAATGTTTATTGAATTGAATTAAAAAAAAATGTTTATGAACTAAGACTAAGAAGTTGTTGCATTTGAAAGTATTTTATGAATACAAAAGCGAGAACAATAAAATGTTTTTTCTATAAAGGTTTACATGTGAGGGATACTATAAAGGTGTGACGGTTTAAAATTCACTATTTCATATCAAAATGGTATTAAATGTAATTGACTTAATGTAATACGGCCGCGCAGTGTGGCATTTGATATTCCATCTTGTTTGTTATAAAAAAAGTATACATTGAATTACGCAGTAAAATATAATATAATATGCCTATACTATATACATGTTACACGCCTATTAACTGTTTCCCCCAAAAGAATGTGGATATATATTGTTCTAATAAGGTGTCGTAATAAGAAGTTGTATGTTAGAGCAACGCGGTAGAATCGCCTACCCGCACCCCGCGCCCCCCCACACCCCACCTCCTCTATTTATTTCCTGTCCCGCTCTGTTTGAAAAAAAAAAAAAAACGCCTCACCTTGGGAGTTGCAACAGCATAAAACCATATTGATAAACACGTAAAAGTAGTATTTCATTTGATTATAACTTATATGGTTCTATGGATTGAAATAAATGTTAATTGTTGTATTTATGTTTATTTATTTTTTGCCGCGCAGCGGTCGCAGTTGGCGAGCCGCTAAAGTCGCTCTTTCATGTAATAAATCGTGATTAAGTACCTTGCACAAAAATGACGTTTCATTGACAACACCCCAACTCAACAGGCACACACACGAACGATGACGGACAGTTTCTATACACATGTTAATAACACTAAACACGAGGAGAATGCGCCGATGTTTTGTACACATTTTCGGTCTAGCTAAGCAACTCATGTCAAACGGCAAGCGTTTTACACAATTAGCCAGGGCTCAAAGGAGAAAACCGTTGAGAACGTCTTTTATTTTATAACGACTGACGTGAATTGGTGCTGTATCAAACTTTTGCACGCTGCCTATAAGGTTTCAGAAATGCCGAAATCCGTCGCCTTGTACATGTGCGTGGAGAAATAGTCCTACGCGACACGGGGAAATTGCGGGCCGAAATCTGTCCCAAGCATCCCTAAAATCCCAAGTTTTCGAGATTCTTTATGTGATTATTTAGAATTGTCCTAATTGTAAGCATTAGATTGATGTTTTCTTTGTAGGTGTATTTTAAGAATAGTTTAAAAATTTCTTTATTTGTATAAACGCTGTTTGAAAGATCGTGTCACGTCTGAATGGTTTGATGGAGTGAGCATTGGCGCTGTATACATAATATATACCGAGGCGGAGATTAAAAAACACGATTTAGTTTTTAGCTTGTGGTGTAACACCCAATGAATATGTCTTATGTTGATTTTGTGCCAAAAAATCAAATACAAAATCAAGATCCGATAGATAGATGTTCGAGTAATTTATAGATTTTAAGTTTACCACTGATAGAGAGATACTGTTTATCCATTTAATGCGCGTATGAAAATGATAAAAACTGAACTATTATTTAAAGTTTATGTAAAGTTGTAGAGGAAATGTAATCTTAGTTTAGCGTTCACTATAATATCCTTGCAATTTTGATTTACGTGTAAAATATTTTTGTTTTGTCATCAAAGTGCTGTGCTTACATTAATGGAAACTATATATCATAGAAATAGTTCATTTTTATTCTGAATTTATCTTAATCGTAATACGTAAACTAGAATACCAATGATATATGGAACTACTGATAAATGTATCTATACCTATCAACTAATAAATGAAAAATTTTTTTTTGTTTAGTAACATTTTTCTATTATGCATATTTAATCAACTATGAATTACGCACTAGCAAAATTTACTGCAAAATTTAATTTTGATCTTGATTTTATATATAAACGCTTATTTGCGTGAAAATAATAACCATTTAATTGTAAATATTCGGAATTGAAAAAATCAACCGAAAATTTTAAATATATAATACGGTTATATTACTTATAATAGTTATATTAAGCTATTTATAATGGTTAATAATCAATTTGAAGTACATTTATATTATAAATAAGGTTTACGTTTTTGACGCGTTAAGTATATATATAAACAAATCATAAATGGATTGTAACAATATTACGTGCTATTATAAGTATGGTATTTGTGTAATTGCAATTGCTGTGCTATATTAAATATGCTACAAATAAAATGAAATTAAATAAATCAAAAATTCAAGGAATTTATTATTCACATTTTCTCACTTAATATTTAGTTGTTCTTATAAAATAATGGAACGTGCAGGCGTAAACAACTTTTAATAATGCCCTATACTTCTGTTGGCTAAAGATACAACTAAAATTAACGTAGGTTTGCAAACTCGTCAAAACATATACGGGCAAGTCACCCTAGACTTTTGCGCTCTACTAAATAGGTAAAAATTAAATTACTTCCTGATTAATTTTGTTTTTGCTAGGAAAAAATTAACAACAACCAAAACCTATAGAATTGCGTACCGTATGAATAATGGATATTTTATGGATATAGTTTTCTTTAGCGTTGAATAGCTAGACCATTTTGCCCATTCTCCTATAATAAGAATAATAATTTTGCATCTTACACAAAAACAATTTTTTTATTTAAATACACAATAACTTAATTATATAGGGTGGCACAAAGGTTATATTTATTTTAAAACCAAGTTATATTGGCAAGGTATCAGTTAATGTCAACAAAAACGTATATATTACATTTTTTCATTAAAATAAAACAAAAATATATGTTATTGCTTTTTTTTCCGTTAATGTGGCAACGTTTGTGCCACCGGATAGAGTTGGCTGTACTTCTTATATACATCACATTTGAAACACTTCATAGTGATAAATATGAACTTAGTAGTGTTTAAAGGTACTAAATAAAAGTATGATATTGCTCACTTGAATTGTGTAAATTAGATTAGAACAATAACTATAAAACAACAATAAAAAAAAAACAATAAATGACAATGTATAAAAAACTACCATAACAGCGCTAGATTAGCAAAGCAGTATAATTATTTATTATTTATCGAGTTGTATTTTCGAAGCTAATACAGTTTGTTAAATGTACAATGATACGCGGGACATTGACATTAATACACTAACTGTAAATATTTTTTGTTTAAAAAATTCGGGACTTCATATACGAGATCCATATATATATATGTCAATGTTATTATTCTGCTTATCAACCTATATTTAACAGACTGTAGTTTAATATTACTACCACTACCGTCTAGTACCCTCCTACTACCCTAGCGCCATTAACTTAACGTTTTTCAATTCAAATGTTTTATACACAAACTAGCTGACCCGGCAAACGTTGTTTTCCCATATAAAATATTTGAAGGGTAGAAAAAAATATTTGGGGTGGACCACCCTTAACATTTAGGCGGATGAAAAATACATGTTATCCGATTCTCTACCCTGGCCGATAGGCACACAAAATTTCACGAAAATCGGTCGAGCCATTGAGGAGGAGTTTAATTACTACCCTCTATAACTTGAATTCTACAAAATACATTGCAGCTACAAAAATGTTTAATAGTTCTCGACCAATGAACTTATCAAATTAATTTCTACAACATTAGGTACGCAAGAAATACTATAATTAATAAATTTCAATATCAAAGATATTTTTCAATAAGGATTTGGCTAAGTAATATCCATAGCTAGCAACTGTAATTTTTGCGAAATATATTTTAGGTAAGGTCAGATTAGCCTAGTACTATGCTAGGCGAGAATGATTGCATAGAGTGGTTGCCACTCAGAACGCCATTTCCAATGAGCAATTGAGGAAACATTATAATGAAGAATCAAGGATTTATTGTCATCATCATCATCATTTCAGCCTGTTTGAGTCCACTGCTGAACATAGGCCTCCCCCATAGACTGCCACGAAGTACGATCCTGAGCCACCTGCATCCATCGACTTCCCGCACATTTGCACAGGTCGTCACTCCATCTAGTGAGGGGTCGTCCAACACTGCGATGGCCAGTACGAGGCTGCCACTCGAGAACCTTTCTTCCCCAAAGGTTATCTGTTCTACGAGCTATATGGCCGGCCCATCGCCACTTCAGCTTGCTAATCCTCTGAGCTATGTCGGTTACCTTGGTTCTACTGCGGATGTCTTCGTTACGAACTCTATCACGCAGAGAAATACCGAGCATAGCCCGCTACATAGCTCGCTGAGCGGCTTTGAGCTTCCTCATCCGGCCAGCAGTGAAGGACCACGTCTAGGTTCCGTAGGTCATCACTTGAATCGATTGAAGACTTTAGTCTTCAAACATTGAGGTATATTCGACGAGAAGATTTGCCGAAGTTTCCCGAACGCTGCCCATCCGAGTTGGATTCACCGATTGACCTCTGCGTCGAAGTTGGACTTACCTAGCCGGACTAACTGTCCTAGGTAAACGTAATCGTCAACAACTTCGAGCTCAGTGCTCCCAATAACAACCGGTATAGGCGTGACATGGACATTAGACATGATCTTCGTCTTGTCCATGCTCATCTTAAGGCCCACCCGTTGGGAGACACTGTTGAGGTCATTGAGCATAGCACCCAGGTCCTCCAGCAATTCTGCCATGATGACTATATCGTCTGCAAATCGAAGGTGGGTGATGTATTCGCCATTGATGTTAATACCTCGTCCTTTCCAGTCCAGAAGCTTGAAAACATCTTCAAACGCAGCGGTGAAGAGTTTCGGGGATATGACATCACCCTGTCTTACACCCTTCTGCAGATGGATAGGTTTTGTACTACTGGACTGTACTTGGACGGACATCGTAGCCTTGTTATACAAACACCTCAGCACTTCGATATTGCGACAGTCAATTTGGCACCTTGAAGAGCCTGGAGTACCGCCCAAATTTCGACAGAATCGAAGGCTTTCTCATAGTCCACATACGCTAGGCACAAAGGCAGATTATACTCTTCGGTCTTCTGTATAACCTGTCGCAAGGTTGTGTATGTGGTCTATGGTACTGAAACCTTTTCAGAATCCGGCTTGTTCGGGAGGCTGGAAGTCGTCGAGTCTGGAAGCGAGACGATTCAAGATGACTCTTGAGAACAGCACATAGACGCGGCTCAGAAGGGATATCGGTCTATAGTTCTTCAAGAGAGCGTTATCGCCTTTCTTGAAGAACAGCACCACCACACTTCTGCTCCACGCCTCTGGTGTAGCACCACCCTGAAGGATGAAATTAAAGAGCCTCTGAAGGACTACAAGTACCGGTTCTCCACCCGCCTTCAGAAGCTCTGCTGTAATTGCGTCCTCTCCCGATGCTTTGCCATTCTTAAGATGGTCGAGAGCCATTCTAATCTCGCTCAGACTGACGTCCCGGACATATTCTCGGAATAGTGTCGGATAAGCTTTGCTCTTGGGTCGTAACTCACACATGTGTGTGGCTCCAACGACGATGTGTACAGCTATCCATAGAACCTCTCAATGTCACTCAAAACCTCTGGTCTACTGGAGATGACAGCCCCTAGACAGATAGACAGATCTCTGTCGAAGTCTTTTGAGCCTAGGTTCCGCTCTATAGCTCCCTCAATACGAGCTGTATTGAAGATGCGTAAGTCTCGCCGCATGCATTTGGAGATCTGCCTATTAAGCCGCCTGTAGTCTGACATGTCAGTTAAAGACTGCAGTCGCATCTCACGTCTTTTTCCCAAGAGGTTAAGAGTGTGATCGGAGAGTTTTTGCGTTCTATTTGTGCGGCGGGCCTTATAAAATTTAAGGCCCACGGCATGGACAGTTTCCACGAGCTTAGCGTTAATAGGATTTATTGTAATGAAGTTAAATCGAATAAAAACGAATACTAACTAATACCCTTTCCAAATGAATTGCTGTTCTATATAATGAGTGTTTCGGTAAAACCGAAAGTTGATCACGGCGTAGTGTCAATTAAAAACGATTTTGACGACTTATGTATTATGTTTCCGATGTATGACATATTTTCCCTCGTTTTCCGCAATCTGGGAAAAGTTATTTTGTAAAAAACGAACGGAAGTGTGTATAACAGGAAGCCGCGGAAGCGCGCCCTTTTTGATTGGACCAATGAGAACGCGCGGTGCTGGAGTTGGCCGTAGATGGTTTATACGAATACCGACTTGTGTGCTTAATCTACAGTGTGCTGTTATTGAAAAAAAAAATATGAGTAAAGTATATTGATAAGAGTGAAACCTTATTTTGGGGTTATTTATTTAAACCTTAGGGTCTGAAAACAAATGTAGTTTATTGATATAAACACATAAAGGAGCTGTATTTAACTTTTAAAATTTTCAGTTAACTCTACTGTGATAGGGCTACGCAAGTTTTCATTGTTACATAAACGGGCAGGTCCGGCCGGGTAAGTACCACGACCTCACACAAGACCGGCGTAAAGTAGAAGTGCTACACTTCTGCGATTCGTTTGGTGAGTGAGGTAGTCGAGGCCCATTTTAACTGAGCTATCACGGCTCAAATTTTTCATCAAAAGGTGGCAACGCATTCGCAACCCAACGGGTGTTGCAAATGTCTATGGGCGGTGGTTCTTACTCAACATCAGGTGAATCGCTCAGCTCGTTTCCCACTTTTTCACATAAAAAAGGTAAATTCGTTTTTTTTTTTATTTAAATTGAAAATACAAATTAATTAATTGGATGGACGACTATAGACATACACATCATATGCGACTGCTCTTAGACTAGCTCGTTTTTTAAATATGATGTTGAGTTTTAACGCCAGAAGTATAAAACCAATAATTTGTCGTTTTACTTTCCTAAATACGTAGTAATACTTACGAAAATCTTTAGGGAGTTACCAGTGTGTAGTTTTGCGAAGATGGGTTGAACCTGTACAATTTACCAACTTCTGATTTTCCGTCCGAATAAAATGTACGTCTTTTAAAGAAGAACGAAGGACTAGTGTGTACCGTTTAAGGGTGCATCGCTACTTATCGTTATTACATTAGGACAGCAGTAAAGCGCTGCGTAGTCCCCAATAAAAAAAATCTCTTAGTTCTAAACAGTGGAGTTACATGTGAAGGGATTTCACATGGCAAGCGATCTGGTATGATGTTAAGTGAATACTGTTTGTTGCCAATGCACATTTAAAAGACTCACCAGACGAAACACAGAAGTATAACACATTCACTTCACGCCGGTCTTCCGTAAAGTCGTCACAGACGGCCATGACGATTAATACAACAGCGTAGTCTGTTGCGTGGCTCTACTAAAATGAGATGATTCTCTGATATGTAGTTTTTCCTTTTGTTTTCCACCACTGAAAATGCTCTATGGAAGGATCTTAATTTCACTCGTCGATGGACCTGTAATATAAATTCCAAGTAAAAACATAAATATAAAGGAACTGTTTCTAATGGCTTTGAATTATATTATTGTACAATGATATCTATTTATAATATAAAAATAATTAATATAAATAACTTTTTTTTAATAATGGAGGAGGGCGTGATGTACAAATAGTTTTAAATTTTTCCATTTCATTAAGTTGTAAGTAATTTACATTACTGTAATTATTTATTGAGTAATATATATAATTAACACCACTTATTTTTAATCGGTATAAAGTGCATTGCACAATATTTAACTTACCCGTTTTTTTTTAAGGATACTTCCCTTTTTTATAAGTAAATTTGCATCAATAATTATGTACATAACAATTGTATGCTCTGTTGTCAACAACACGGAGCTATTTTCTTATTGAAGCAACAACGTAGTACCCTGTTATACGACTAGGCGGCGCTGTTAGGTATGCGAAAATATAAAGGAAATATATGGCATCTATCATGTCGGGAAAATATATTATCAGTTGTCAAATGATCATTCTGATCATGTTTAGAGTTTGGTATGTATTGCCGCTACTGAATTTTATGGCTAAAAGTACTGAATTATAAAATTAGAGGGATCAATACTTGAGACGATATAATGCCATTGAACATTATGATTATTATTGCCGACAGTGAAAAATTATTTGAAATGAGGCAATAAATAAGGCAGAAAGTGTAAAAACTAGTCAGTGTTATCTTAGGACCGTCTTAGGCCAATAGGTATCGGCGGCTATTGAAAACGGTACAATGACCGCGAAGATGAATGACCGAGAATATTGAAAGTGAAATTAAATCGTCAAATTTTAATTTTAACATCGGTGAATAATATATAAGTTAATTGATTTTACGGTTAAGAAGAGCAACAAAGATTATTGCCGTATTAGAATGAAACACTGACTAATAATGATATTACCAGTAGCATCATTTATTCAAGCGGATTGGTGCAAAAAGATTTTAGTATCTGTTCTAAAATTATAAATACGGAATAATTTAGCCAAGTCTAAAAATGATACCTATTGTTTTGTTTGTAAATGTCGTTTCGTTTGTAATTCTCGTTTAACTTTCGAAAATTCTCTATAATCCCAATTTTTTATTTATGTATTAAAAGAACCCTTCATTGACACCTTTTTATTTATTTCATCATCATGATCATTATTTCTGCCTGTTTGAGTCCATTGCTGAACATAGGCCTTCCCCATAGACTCTCACGAAGTACGATTCTGAGCGACGTGCGAGCGATGTCTTTTATTTATTTATTTGTAGTTGATTCATATCAGCGAAAACATAGTCATTAAGTGCAACCGCATACAATTTTTACTCAAACAACTTACGGTAGAATAACATCCTACGTAGGTAATTAATGTGCCGCATATGATGGGCAAATACCTCTTTTGCAATATATTACGCCACGATATACGATTCGAACTCACTCTTGATTCGAGACCGATTTGAAAAGCTTACCCCCAAACCGAATCGAAACTAGATACAATATCGTGCGTTATCTGTATCCGGCCTATTACGTCAAAGACAAATTTTCCATTATTACGGTTACAGCATCTTTTTTTATATAAATGTTAATTGCTTAATTTTTTCCGAAAAGTTATTCGATCTTAGTTCCAGTTAGAGCCACTACTCGATTGTGCGTTGGCGTCAGATTCAGTGGTACGAACTATCATGAATTCGAGTCAAACTCGATTGTTTCAAAACTCGAATCTGTCGGGAGTACGCCTAAATTCAAGGTAATTAATCGGAGGAGGTGCGGGCGCATTTTGGTGTCAACGGAAGTGTATGTATGTATGTATGTATGACTCCCGGTAAGGTGCTCATCTAACCGTAATGGAAATCGATGTCGCCGAGAAGCAGGATACAGGGTGCACGTTGGGCCGCAAGCGAAATGGGATGAAAGCTAATTTTTTGTCAAGTTCCGGTTTGGATTTGGACCGGATTCGAGAACAGTAAGAGTAATTCGACGAAGAGAGATTCGAGAGTCCGACTGCAGGACCTTTGATTACCGGCGCTTTTTCAAAGTTGCATGAATGATATAAACGCAAATGTAGTGCACAGTGGAAACCAAATTGAAAAAATTGATTCCACAAAATATTTAGGCTTGAAAATCGACAGAATATTAACAAGGAATTATCAATCGGAAATAGTGGATAACAAATTGAGTACCAAGCGACATATATTCTTTGAAAATTGGCTAATACTGTAAATAATGAATTTCTGTTAACTTTTTATTATGCCTATGTAGAATTATATCTTAGATATATCATACTCTAGGGAAAATAAAGTATGAAAGCGAACATAATATTTAGGTCGCAATAAATCCATTAGAGAGATTTGCTAGTAATACACAAAAGACAGCCGTAAATCGGCTATACTCTCTCACCTTCATTAATACCATAAATGTAAAAGTGTGTGTATTTGTTTGTGTGTGCGTTTGTTGGTTATTCTTCACGTCGAAACTAAGCAACGGAATGACATGATTTTTTAAAGTGATATTTCAAGTCAGGAGAGTGACATAGGAAAGTGCATTTTTGAAAAAAAGTAACTCTTTCCTGAAAAAGATCTTGTATTATTAGTAGCTATTACAAAATTAACGATTTCATATTGACCTTCCACGTTGAAAAACTTTAAAAAAAAACTGTAAATTTAAAACTGTAAATCATGATGTTTAAATGGGGATATTGGTAGGTCTGGAGAGGGCCGTAGGCTACATTACATCATGGAAAAATGAATTAATAAGTAAATATAATTATAGACACCCCATACCTACATATTTCATCGTTATTAGATACGGTCACGTTGTTGGGTCGTCGTTGTTGGTCATGAAGTAACTTACTTAGACACTAGATGGCTCTTTATCGTTTTCACTAAAACGCGATGAAGATGTGTCCTGGACACACATCAGACTTAAAGTGTCATCAGCCGTACTATACTTAAGCTCATTCTATAGTAAATACCTTTACTAATTGGCTTAAGTATAGTATATAAGTTAATTAACTTTCTTTCAATTACGGTTATGATATTTAACTTGCGATTTGTTTTTGTTGAATTGGTACTAATAAACAGTAGTTTGGCTTTGTTTTCCTGATTAAAATTACCCGATTTGGCTTTGTTCATTTGGTAATTAGATCGAATCAAACCATTTTCTGGTTTATTTGTGTTTTAGTGTATATATATTGTACGTAACCCAGTTTTCACCGATTCCCGAGCCTGGGACTCTTCGTCAGTGTTCCAGGCCAAAATGTATACAATTCAGGCCAATCATTTAATGTGTACATCTGAATACAATGTCACTGGTGGGAGAACAACAACATTTATCCTGTCGAATAGTCACAGTGCGTTGAAGGCGATGCAGTCCAACGAAGTTACCTTCAAGCTTACCTTGGTTTTTGCCCTGAATAACCTTGGCTCCTGTAAGTCAGTAGCGCTGGGTTGTGTGAAAAAATCTTTCTTGCTTTTTTTTTTATTTAATACTCATGAATTATATTTTTTTCCTGTGTAGTCTGCTTAGACTTTTTTTTGATGTGTGTACTCATCTGATCACTAGTTTATATGTGTTATAGGTTAATGATCAAACATTTTATTAGTTACTTAAATCTTTTTTCATTCCTAAATGTATCAAACAGTGAATCAAGAACATAAATACCTGAACATGAATACGTGTCATATTTCTAAAAAGCTTAAGGCACAATGAGTAATGGATTCAATATACAATTAATAAAGTAGATATTATGATTACAGTGTAGCAATGAGAAAAGAATCTTTCTTAATGACATTTCTTGCCTTCAAGATAAGAAAATTTATGGCCAGGCTTTTTGAAGATATAAAAGTTTTGATTAAATTATCGCAGCTGAATATTCCAAAGTTAATATAAACAGTTTTGAAGTGGTATTCCACAAAGTGAATGGCGAACATAACAATACACTTAAATCTGTGTCCAAAGTCGGGAATCTATAGGGAAATTTCTATTCCGATATTATTGTAGAAGTATATTACTGTTTGAATTTATTGATTTGGAATTTTCATTTTGGACTTAAACAAAAATCAGTTAAGTATGCACTGAAAATCACTTTCACTTGTTGGGAATTTCGGGTAAATTTTGCCAATTTACAGCTACTGCCCTCGTCTACCTCTAAATAAGGGTAAAATACCTGAATGGACCTTTGTGGCCCAATGACCCAGATACTTAAATTTTTGGTCTTGTTTCAAAGGTATGTTTAGTAAAAATACAAGAGTAACAAAACATATTTGAACGTTACCTCATAACACAGTAAATTATTTCACTTTTATTGGAAACGAATCTTGTTTTGTAGGCGTCGCCATCTTGTAAAAACCAATACAGACCATTGATGGGTGGATTCAATCAGACACAAGTAGTTTTTAAAATGTCAATTAAAATAAGAAAAGTGAGCTCTATGATTGAATAAAAAGTTTGTCAGCAAAATTGATATTAAGAAGGGACATTTGAAATTTTCAAACAGCATAATTATAGTAAATTTCTAGTAAAACCCAGCTAGCCTTTTAGTAAAAAATAAAAGGAGATGTTCAATTCAAATATCTTTATTTATTCAGCATAGGAGCACTACACTCACTTATTGATAGTCAAAATACTACTGATAGTACACTTTATATGGGCTTATTGAGAAACATTGGATCACCAATGCCATGCTTTCTTACGGATCGAAGCTTCAAGGTGGTTGTTGACGTTGCATTCTCTAATGCCGAATGAATGCTATTTTGCCACAAGATTGCGTGCTGTTCTTCGCTTTTTTTCTTCTGCATATTAGCAACATTCATATGCGGATGACAGTACAGGAGAGGCTTGAAAGCTCTACAAACTTCTCTCATCTGTAACCCTCGGGTGTAGCAGATGTCCATGTGCGGCGGTATTCACTTAACATCAGGTGAGCCGTCTGCTCGTTTGGCAACTTTTCATACAAAAAAAAAAGGTCTACAAAGCCCAGATTCGGCCACACACGGAGTACTGTTATATATATCTCTAGGCTGGAACCCCAATACCAGATGTTTCATTTGATTGCATCAAACGTAGCTCAAATCGTCGCAGACCTGGCGCGTTTCAATCGTCTCGGCCTTGCGAATAGATGTTTCATTTTTTTGCATTCTATATCGTATCTACGACGGGGAGTATTTTTGTTCGGATTAATACCTTCTGCTGAGTTTCACTATCGTGCAACGCGACAAACTGCCAAATACCATCATTACCACCTCAATGGTTTGCAATCTACCACTGTGCCAGTCGAGTATAAATTATCTGATGTTGCGAGTGTCCATAGGTGGCGGTGAACACTTACCATTAGGCCCACCTGCTCGTTTGCCTCCTTTACCATAAAAAAAAACAGAAATTAAAAGGAAGGTACACAAGCTGAATTTAATTGATTACGCATAGAAGTCTGTTTTTATTTTTATTTATTACTAGTGTGAGAAGGCGGCACACGAGCAGACATTTAATTTGCTGTTAAGTGATACTCGTAATCGCCACCCATTGAAATTTGCAACACCCGCAGACTTACAGATGCGTTTTCACCTTTTAATAAAGGCACCGGCAACCTGACTCACCAGACGCTATAGAGAAAGATAACATTTCGAATTCACGTTGAGGTTATGGTACTTACCGCTGGACCTGCCAATTCTTGCATAAACTGTTGCGTGGAGCATACCACAGTAGCACAATATTTCGAGGGCTAAGTACGCTGACATGATTTTCGCTTGATTTTCGCTGCTGTTTTTGTATTTACTTATATATTTTTGAGTTTAATTTAATATTACTTTGATGTCTATGTAGACGTCAAAGTAATATTACTTAAAATAATTAAATTACACATGTACCTGATGAAAGTCTAAAATTATGTTAACTCAAAATCAAATTAAGACATTCCAGATTACACTGTAATGTTATCAGATTTAAAATCATAATACAAATCAATAGTAAAAATTAAATCCTCATCAAAATAAAAAAAATAAATTCTGATGTTAACCTTTTAAAAGAAGAGGTGTGTAAAAAATGTTCGAATTTCTAATTGCGAGCATTCATGAATGGAAGCCAAGTATACTTGAATGTTTGTAGCACTATTTTCAGAAGTTATGAAAGCATATAGAACTTTTTCCTCAATTCAGTAAAACCTTGCAAAAATAGAATAACGATACACAAATACGAACAATAGTTCTTGGTAAAATAACAATTTACATTGTAAAAACGCCCACTGATATCCATTTTGATAATTAATATAGTTAAATTTAACTTATCTACAGTTAAATCTTTACGTTAATTTTATAGAAATAACTTAATTTATATGAACGACTAGTTGAATTATAACTTTTTTTTTGACTATGAACAAACTAAAACATTTCCTTGGGGCCATAGCGTCATGTTTATATCTGCACTTAAGATGAATCATTGAAATTTGTGGACAAATGTACGTAAGTTCTCCTTAGTAACTTTATCGGGCGTTGTATATTTTAGGGTAAATTTTTTGTTGGTGTTGTGTACCCTAATTATGACTATCAAAAGGATTGCTAGTGCCTGAACAGTGTCCCAGATTTTCCCTTGATGTCCGATTCGTGATATATTTATACATACAGGGAGGCTTTTCTAAAGGTGCCCTAATTCACACAGGAGGTTCAGAATCAGTAGTACAATAGTTTATTGAAATAAAAACAAACAATTTTTTTTTTTTCAAAAAAATTGCTCATAACTTTTACTAAACATGCCAAAATAAGACTAATTGATCTAATATTTACAAGATTAAATCTATCTAAAATTACATATTATCTAATAAACCTAATCCACGGGGCATGGTGCCAAGAACGCTAGCTGCATTTCCTCGCTGAATAGTTATGCTTAACCTTTGAGCGAGAAAAGCACCAGCTCTCTTTTCACCAGCCGCGGCGTTAAGCCTAGGATATAAATAATAATTAATAATAATTAGACTAATTAGACTAATTTATAATATCCGAAAAATGAATTAAATGAATTTTCTTAATTTTTTTTTATTTAAACACATATATTTTTCTGAAATTAGTCAGAATTCATTTTAAGATTAAATATTTAACATATAAAATAAATAATTAACCTAAATAATTTTAGCCAATATCACAATTATTATATCGTTGCTTATACGTTTACGATGTATACATGTTCTGAAAAACGTAATATGATTTCTTGTTATTGAGGGATGTTCCGGCAGACCTTAAAATTTAATGTTTTAATTAATTAAGTATATTAATATTATTAATCAATGGATATTATTAATCAATGAATTTTATTAATCAATATAATAATATTAATGATGAATTAATATTATTAATCTACTCGGATATATAAATTATATCGCGCCTCGGTACGCCGCGTTATTGAACTCAACTCTATTGTCTGAACGAATGAAAAACTGCTTCATAGCGTCGCGACAGTGATGGATTGAAACGTACGAACAGATTGGTGTAAAAACTCTTTATTCGAATAGTTTTGTGGTTCAACGTCAAATACAGTATAAAATCGATTTAAACAAAAAAAAATTAAATGGATATTATTTATATTATTACGACTAAACTTTTGATGGTTTAACTTTGCTCACAAATAATACGAATCTGTTTAAATCATGTAGGCCAAATCAAGTGCGACATTTTTTTGAACTTACAAAACATACTTAGAGGATTTTGAAAATGACAAATAAAAAAGGTGAATGGAAAATAATATTTTTCCGCTGGAAGTTATCCAAAAAATAACACTGGCATATTCCAATGCAAAGAATAGCTTAATTTGAATAACCTTGATTTAAAACTTTTGAGGTATTTAGGACGTGGCCGCATGCTTGATATGTTATATACGGTGCATGCTTTGTCATTTATTTAAGAGCCTTAAAGGCCGCGCGCAGGGGTAACGGATGGGAGCGCCGCATCAAGCAGACCTCCGAGTACCCCCCTTCACCATCTCAACCGGCAGTTCAGCCCAGATGACCTCAAGCCATCTGACCACTCGTGGGTAGCGATGAAAAAAATTAGCTGCCAAAGCAAGTTGTAGCCCAAGACAGGGCAGACATCCTGGCAGAACATATAGAAGGGCAATTCCTGGCCAACACATCGACTGGAGGCGCCATTGAGTTCCACCCTGAGAGAGAAGTGGAGAAACACATACCACGGTTGGATGGTGACATCGTCGCCTGTACAACGGTGTGCTACGTACGGATGGATGGAAGTCGTCGAGGAGTTTGTCCGGTTGGCTCGTCGCATATACGACAAACCTGAAATCGGGCCACACTCACACCAACAAAATATCGCACTTCATGCCAGTCCTTTTGACGGAATTCTATTATGTAACATTAAAGTAATGTAAATGTAACAAAAAATACTTTTCGATTCTTATGCTTCAAATACTATGTTGTCCTTTACCGCTAAGCACTTGATAAGGTGGAACTTGAAATTGCAATTGACAATGCACACACACAATGACAAACACCTTGCATTTAAACTCGCGTTGCTCAATGACACTGATTAAAGCGAGCGACTGGACACTGAGCTATAACTGCAATTCGTTATGCCGTAATGGGAAATAATGTTACATATATAGCTTGACGATAATTAATCAAATTTTCCCTCCTTACTTTACGCATCTGACGATGATATTTTTAAATATATATTTAAGCTTCCAACCCATTTTCAGTTTGAAAATATTTCGTGGTTAGCGCCTATCATAATGTAATGCAATTTGATAAAACTTAATGCCCTAGGTTCAAAAACTTTGCCGATACTGGTTATAGGATGTTAAATCATAGACCGGGGGAAAGTTTAATCAAGGTCATTTCGATGTAACTGAAAGCTCCCTTCTAATTTTACGGGAACTCAAAGCCAAGTCATTAAAACTTTATTTCTTCCGTTTCTTATGGATATAAAGCTCATAATAAAACTGAAAAAAGCATCATATATGCTTTATGTTTATAACGATTAATAGGAATTTTGCCTTCAGTATTTTTTGTCTATCGTCAGTGTTGCATTAAAATCCATACTAATATTATGAATGCGAAAGTAACTCTGCCTGTCTGTCTCGCTTTCACTCCAAAAGTAGTGAACTGATATAAATGAAATTTGATACACAGATAGTCTAGAGCCTGAGAAAGGACAATTTTTTAATTAGAAAAAAGTGATTTAAGGGCTTCAACGTGTGTGGAGCCGCGGGCGAAAAGATAGGTATTATCATAATTTTCATAATATCTAATATTGCTTAAACAACATGTAAGCGTACCTTCAAAATAACTTGCAGTCAAAGTATTTTTGCTCAAAAGAAGTAAATGGGCACGTTGTGGAATTATTTATTATAACTTGGAATATTTTCGGCAGATGAAGATCTCTAATACCTTTTTACATCCATTTAGAAGCAATTTAAAATAAAACGATCAATGCTTTGTATCTCTCTTCGTGATAGAGTTTGTAACGAAGATATCCGCAATAGGACAAAGGTAAGCGACATAGCTCGTAGAATCTATAACCGATGGGAAGGAAAGGTTCTCGAGTGGCAGCCTCGTACTGGTCATAGCATTGTACGTTGACCCCACACTAGATAGGGTGATGGCTTGTGCAAATGTGCAGCAAGTCGATGGATGCAGGTGGCTCAGGACTGTTCTTCGTGGCAGTCTATGGGAGAGGCCTATGTTCAGCAGTCGACTTTGACTGGCTGAATTATTATGATGATTATTTATTTATTTAGAAATTATGGAGGTTTCCTTACAAACTTAAAATATAGCATTTATGTAAAAAAAATAGAAAACACTGTAATGTTTTCCTTTTTTTTTGTTTTTCGTCGGATAGAGCTTACAAAACTCATTTTTCAAAATTCTTTTAAACATGATTCAAAAGAAATCAAACCATTATAACTTAGCACGGACTGAGGAAAGACGAACTATTCAAACATTTCGTTTATTCTAAAACATGTATGTGGAAATCAGAGTTAGTTTTAAAAGTCAGTTAGATCTTTATAAGACTTATCCTCCAAAGATACGTATATCTTTGGGAAAATAATAAAGGCTGTTATGGCGCCTGTAGTGCTAACAAAGGCATTGAAACACCTAAACAGGAAAACCGCAAAGCGGGACCAAGAAAGACGTGGAAAAAGATACCCTTTGTCTAACAATACTGTCGAAATGATCGACTGAAGAAAAAAATAATTTCTTGGCAAAAGACCAAAAGCTAATTTCCACTGGGGCGGACATTTCGAAACATTAACGTAGAACAAAAGACGACCGACAAAAGGTCTGTTATTTTGGCGTATTTTTGTTAAATAATAATTAAAAGTCGGTTCTGTATTCAGTACTTGTTTAAATCAGTATTTAGATTGGTAAGTGAAAAAAATAATTATTATTATGTAGCACAAGGTGGACGTTCTATCCACATTCGGTCATTGCTATTTCAATCACAGTACCGTAATGCAATATCTATTTTTATAAATAACATTTCATTTCTCTTATACATGTATTTCGATCAGCCTATTGCAGAGTCCACTGCTGGAAATATAACCACTACCAGCAACCTATCTCAAGCCATGGGTCCACCTGGCAGGAAGCGTCCCACACTACGTTTATGGAGACGTAGTCTCCATTCCTGAAGCCATCTACTTCAACGCTAATTGATTCTACGACAGATGTGGCCAGTCCTTTTTGGTTTTGGTCCTGTGTCGGACGATTTCGTTTCAGATTTTATCCCTTTGCGAAATCCCGAACATGAATCTTTCTAGAGCCCGCTGACGTGTAATCAGTGAACAATCCTTACTCATGGGGGTTCCATGTCGCAGCTCCGTGTCAGACGCTGCACTGTGGGGATACTGATAGTGACGACGAGAAGGTATGACGTTGATTTCCAAATGCTGCCCAGCGCAGCTGCAATCAATGTAATATAATTCTGAATGTTGTCATCTATGTAATACAAATAAATCAATATAATACTTGATGTTGAACCTAAAAGTAAAGTAAAGTAACAGCCTATACATGTCCCACTGCTGGGCAAGTGCCTCCTCTATACAGAGGGTATCAGGCCATAGTCCACCACGCGGCCCCACTGCGGATTGGCGGACTTCACATATTTTCGAAATACATTTTTTTGTTATTATTTCTAAAATATGCAGGTTTCCTCACAATGTTTTCCTTCACCGCGGAGCACGTGATAAGTCAGCACTTAAAGTTAAAAACCGGTGCCGGCACCGGGGATCGAACTCAGGTTGCTCGAGTATATTGAATTAAAGGCGAGCGCCCGGACACTGAGCTATCACCTACTTTATCTTAATTCAGGAATAATAAGCTGTTTTTAATTATGTGTTCTCCATCTCCAACAAAGTAAAAACGTGAATTCTCTCCTGTCTGTCCTCAAAAGTAATGACAAAAAAGATTTTTACGCTACGTAACGGCATATTTCCTTAGCTTGCAAGATAATAATTAATCTATGTTTATTCTGTGATGCACTTACTCGTACAGAAGGCTGATTTCTGCAAGCACATAAGCTGTACAGAAGCAGAAACCCTGATGCATTGACGAGTCGGACTAGGAAGTATAGATATATATACATAATTATAATCAAAGGTTCGATACATGGTCTGCTAGTGCTGTTATAGCACAGCAACAAGGTCGAGGTATTGTGATCAAGTGCTTGTAATTCTAGAAAGATTCAGAAGGCAGCCCTTGAATGCTGTATAGCTCTTGAATATGTGTAAGTTTTATGGCTTAAAATTAAACATGTTTTTTTAGGTTCTGTTTCGTCTGAAATTCTAGTCAAATTGCTTAAAAGATGATCAAATGAAATAGTGAGAGCATAAGTGAGAGCTTGTCCGTTTTATTCTTTATCTTTCTTTGATTGGTTAGGGTAATGTTAAGCAGTAAAATTTTTCAATGAACACGTTTGAAAGGTTACTTATATTATTTGATAAGGATAAATCTTAATGGTTTTTATGAAATATTAATGAATTTCATATTGCGCGAAACGCTGGTAAAATCTATATTTGATTTCAAAGACAACCGTTTACATCTTATAAAAATTTCGTCAAAGTTGCACGTATTACTTTTATTAACAAATGGATTCAGGATATATTACTGTGAGATTCCATTTTAAACGCAAATCATAAGAATTATAAGAAGAAGAACTTCTACTTGTTAATTTTGAAAGTTTAGTTATCGCATTCAATTAAATAACAGGTCAGTTTATGTTACATGTTCTATTATTCAAGTACGTATTACATATCGTAAAAGATTAAGTTAGTGTGAATGTATTTACCATACATGTAGAATTTGTTGAACCACGTATCGCACAGGGAGTCTAATTGAATCACATATCAAGGAGTGGATTTATGGCCATTGTCTAAAGTTTCAAATATTATTTTTAAAAGAATGGGATCAGTTCCAAATTAACATTTTCTCAATAAGTTGACATCAACTTTTAGTCCAATCCACTACACGTTGGATTAAAAGTCGATCAAGTGCGATCAAGTGGCTTGGATAAAACAAACAGCCTCTGTAAATTCAGTCATTCATTGTAAATTCGAAAGGA
This sequence comes from Iphiclides podalirius, assembly GCA_933534255.1. Taxonomy (NCBI): domain Eukaryota; kingdom Metazoa; phylum Arthropoda; class Insecta; order Lepidoptera; family Papilionidae; genus Iphiclides; species Iphiclides podalirius. The sequence continues at coordinate 16,871,163 of OW152813.1, read as the reverse complement.
AGATTTCATTTTCATAGCCTATATACATATACAGTATTCATTGAACAACAAGCTTAAAAAGGACCAAAAACTTTTTGGATATGTCGCAATGGGCGCCGCCGTCCCCTTTCTTGTTTGCCGTTCCGTCCCAAACTGCAAATACGCATAAACTATTCGCCAAGTGTTTGTAAATTTGCATCGAAATATTTAAATGCAGCTTGCCGTACAAACAGTTATCGAATCGGGTAGCATTGTTATATATATATATATATATATATTTTTTTTTATTTTTTTTATGCGAAAAGTTGTCAAACGAGCAGACGGTTTACCTGATGTTAATAAATATGGACATCTAGGGTTACAGATGACAACCTTTTGAAAATTGGGCTCCGGCTATATCACCAGACGAAACGCGAAAGTATTTGTCATATACTTTACGCTGGTCTTATATGAGGTCGTGGTACTTACCCGGATATTATATATATATATATACACGGTTAATTGCACAACAAATGACGCAAATGATTCACGATATTGATGAATAAACACTACTAAACATTAACATAAGAAATCATAATAAACTTTTTACACCGTTCTGACAGAGATTTGCTCGATATATGTATTTAATTATTCTAGTGTTTTTTTCTGATGAGTTGATCACCACAACCATAATCAAATACGACTAGACCAGATAGACTGTGTAGTATTATTTATCATATGTTTTTGGAATTTAATAATAATGTGCTTTTTCTCTCACATTTACTTACGATTATGGTCTATGGCGATTTTTTGTTAAATGAAATGCTTTAAATTATTTGCGATAGTGCTGATCGAGTAATGTAGGGCGTGGGTTAATGTTGTATGCATATTGTAATAATAAAGTTAAGATAAATAGGTGCAAAAATTGTTTAAAATTTACTATAAGTCAGTGGATTCTCTCCCAAGTACATTTGCTATAAGTTTTCTGCCTGTATGGCCCAAGATATAATTCCATTGAGGTGGGAAATAGGGCATCCTGCGGACACAACACCGCTTATCGACTGTGCTTCTCAATGAATCACTTGATTGAGAAGCACTATTACTTCATTGAGAAGTACTATTTTGCTTCGATATAGTTGTCGATGGCTGCATTGTCGAGCACCTGGGATATGTCGGTCCGAAACTAGCAGAGACGCTTTCATGTTGTCGAGAAGTTTGCGTTCTGTCAGAGTCGGTCAACTATCGTCGTGATGCTATGAGCAAAGTCCCCGAGGTCATCTTGGTGGTGTCTCTAGTCATCGCCAATGCCTTTAAAATCTACCCTAGGCTTACATTAGGTTACATGGATTGCATAGAGATGCATCAGGTAGAGAACTTCACCACACAATCAGGTATAGTTTTCGCACCGTCCTGTGGAATATTCGTAAGCTGAAGTGGGAAATGAGGCAGGTGCCTCCTGCCTCATATCCATCTCACGTCATCCCCAGTACTTACTGAAGATGAAGTGTGGTGTTCCACGGTGGTCGGTGTTGGAGTTGCTCCCGTGAACTATACATTATGACAGTGTTCTGTATGACCCCAATCTCAGGAGCATCGTGGTGATAGACTACGCCAACGATATCCTTATCATCGCCAGTGGCACTAACTTTCACCCGGCCGCTTTCCGAGATATTAGAAATTTTCCACACGTACAACAAAAAGGAAGATTTTGTTCAAGTTGTCAACAGCCTTTTGTACTTTGTTCTATGTAACTGTAAATATTCATTTCTAGAAGCTGTCATAGATCACAGTTGGCTTCTTAATTTAATTTCCTCTACTCTCTACTTCTCATTTTTGACGCTAAATCACGAAAAGTCTCTTGGCATCTTGCCAAACGAGCAGTGTTTATTCTCTCGCTGTAGAATTTTTGCTTCTGGTAAATTACGTTTTATCTACAGGCAATATTGCGTCATAAATTTGGTGTATATTTAATTGAATATTTATTAAAAGATATAATTGGTATAGAATAGAATTAAAAGATATAATTGGTACTTTTTATTGTGAGAAGTTGGTAAGCGATCTGGCGGTTCACCTGATGTTAAGTGATAATCATCGCCAATGGACATGTGCAACACTGGTATATATGGTTACATATGCATTGTCACCTTTTAATAAAGTGGGCCTTGAGTATCTAACATAGATTATTTTTAACGAATATATTTATATATGATGTTTGCATGTGTATTTATGTATAATTTATTAATATGTATTTATATTTTGACTTATTATTTTCTGTTATCAATTCTGTGTACACAGTTACCCGATGCTACTGTTTCTACCATCTCCTTTTACTAGGTTGCGTTAAGAAATCGCTTTTTAGCGATAAGGCTGCCTATTGTATAGTTTTGTATTATTTTTGTTGATTATTCAATATCCGTTGTTTGTGTACAATAAAGTATGTTTCATTAATTCCTTCACTCCACATCACACCGATCTTATGTGAGGTTTTGCTACTTCCCCGGACGGACCTGCCCTTTCGTACAACAGCGGAATCTGTTGCGTGGCCCACCACAGTAAAAACTTAATTTATATATAATAATCATAAAAAATCCGTAAGCGTGTTTCAGCAATCAGAATTTAGCTTATGTTAATTCTGTTAGATATATACATGTAAAAAGTCTCTATAAATAATTATTTTCTATGCTCAATTTAAAGTGTGATCATTTATCTGAACATGTACAGCCGTCATCAATCATAAGGTTCATCTCATCAGAGAAAAACAGATATAAAAAATACCGCAGTGCCGAAAGTTTTTGTTCATTTCTTTAACCCATTTTCGATCCCATTTCCTTACTCATGATAATATGGCTCGTATGTTTCTTACGAATACTGAATTAAGAAAAAGATGCGGAAATGTTCATAGACTGAAAATCTGTTACACCGAGTACAAATTTGAAACAACCAATTTTATGGGTCACACAATTTTAATTCCGGAATGGCATCTTTTCTTCATCAAGACGCTTCTTGATGCAGCTCTCCGGGTCGCCTTTATATATTCTTGTCTCCCATAAAGGGATAATTAAAAAGGTCTGTGGATTCATGGGAAAACATAACCCTGGACCAATTTTCAACCTGGGCCAATATTCACTAGGCGTGCTCTAGAGGAAATCGTAACATGGCAATTCGATGTACCCTGAGAGTTTTAGGGCCACCTTTTGAGACATAAATATTTAGAGTTTCCCAGATCGGATAGAGCGTATTTCTTTGATCTCATGTAAACTGAAGCAGTCATATACAAAATTTGTCCACTGTTGGAAATTTACAGTTTAATTTGGCTAAGGCGGGTGAGGCTGTTTACTCCAACATTTAAAAAGGCCAAGTGGGAGTCGCACTGACTTTCGAAGGGTTCCGTACCATTATCTATAAAAACGGCAAAATTATCATGTTTGTTGTATGGGAGTCCCACATAATTTATTTTTATTTTTAAGTATTTGTTGTTATAGTGGCAACAGAAATACGTTAACTGTGAAAATTTCAACTGTCTTACTATAACGGTTCATGAGATATAACCTGGTGAGAGACGGACAAACAGACAGACATACATGGGAGTTTTAGTAACAAGGTCCCGTTTTACACATTCGATTCGCAACTCTAAAAAGAGAAAATACATTTTAGTATTCATATAAAAAGTAAGTGCACCTTACTATTGTTTATGCCACTGCGCCCCCGCAGCTATGTATGAAAAAGCTTTATTTTTTTGTTTGTTATCTAAAATTCATTCATCCTTTTATAAAGAGTTGTACCATTTATTATACCAATTTCCTAACAAGCTTCACGAAGTCGTTGCATAACCGTGTCAGGGCTCCATTGTTGTGGAGAATTTTTTCACAACATTGCTTGAGTGAAAGGCTATAAAAGCCAAGCCAAGTGAGAGATCCCGTGACTCCCCATGAAAGCTGATGGCGACCACTGTGGGGTTTAAGTCGGTGTAAGTCCGACATAGTCTGGCTTTCCCTTTGATTAATGGATTCCCGACTTAAAAAAAGATAAAGATAAATCCAACTTTTCTAGTAGTACCTACAACGCATACTTCAGCTGATGGTAAGCTGACTCAGCACCGATTAGCGTTGACAGCTCAAAAAAATTTCATATTTATTACCTGTGTGTTTTTTTATAATGACTCTGTTTAAAAAAGACGAAATTATTTACGCTGAAACTTATAAAAATAAATCCACTTGGATTTATTATAAGCTATCATTGTAACATGTTATATTGTCAAGTATTGTTGTTTTGATTCTTCAATGGCCGAACCGCCAGTATAAATCGATAAAAATATGATTATTCTCCATTGGCGCTCGGTGAAATACAACTTGTAAAAATGTTGGGATGTTAACGTTAAGATTGGTATTGACCACATACATATTGATGTAGCGTAAATTTTCAGAAACAAATTTATTCTTAAATAAAACATTCTAAACTCGTTACACACAAATAATCTTAAATCCACTTTATGAATCTGAAAAACCAAATTGCATCTAGTTTTATATAAAATAAAACTACTGAATAATTTTAACAATCCAATAAATTGTAATGAATACTGAAACGAGTTACCTATTTTTAAGTTTCATCTACATTAAAACGAGCGTTTCCAATCGTATTATTATTTCACGTTTTGTGCACCGGTTTTGTCGCAAAATTAAACGTCAAACGGAACAAAGCGACAGCTCGTTTCTATGTCGCGATTAAATAAGCCACATGTTCAACGGGCATGTTTGATTTTCATTAGTTTGTCCATTTAAACGGAATGTTTGTATTGTGTTTGTTATTCACGGATTTGTATGACCGAAGTGGTACAAATCGGTATGGCGATATGAATAAAATATATTAGGTCCTTACATATGTAATTAGCGTTTTGTTGTACTGACCACTTAATCTGAAATATCTCCTCTTTGGTTAAGAATTCCAAATTCAAATTTATAAATTCATATAGCTGGTAAATTTGACTTTTGAAAACAGTCATTCATTTGTTTCTTCCTCATCATTTTATTCTTTGGCGTCGCTTATTACCGCACAATGGACAACATGAAATATGGGTATATTTACGAGTACGAGTTCTACCGGGGCACTAGTGCTGCAGAAACATAACATGATAAAACCGTATTAATCCACTTGAAGCAATGGATCGAGAAAGTAAGAAAACTTGAACGATGGGTACCTTACGAATTTAGTGAATCGAACTTGCAAACATACTTCGACTGCTGTGTTACTTTGCTCAACCGACACAATAATGAAGGGGTGTTAAATCGAAGCGTTACTTTTGATGAGAAGTGAACACTGTATGATAATCGGAAGCGCTCGTCTGAAGGAAGCGAGGAACGGCTGAACACTGGAGACCTAGCCAAATCCTGCCCTTAACGAAAATTGACTCAGAAAAAGTTACTTGTGAGTGTTTGGTGGACTAGCACCGGTGTCGTTCACAACAGCTTTATAAAATCTGCCTAAACGATTACGGCAGATATCTATTGTCAGAAACTGCAAACCATGAAGAAAGAACTAGTTTTTAAACAACCGAGATTGGTCAATTGCTCTAGGCCACTGCTGCTTCACGACAACGCAAGACCACACTGCACAACAGCAACCACTAAGTTAGATGAGTTATAATTGGAATGTCTGCGACATCCACCGTCCTCGGACCTTGCTCCAACAGATAACCATTTTTCCGGAATTTGGACAACTTCTTACAAGGAAAAAAATTCAACTCCGATGCGGCAGTCCAAACCACCTTAAAAGAGTTTATTGATTCCCGCCCCCATGCTTTTTTTAGTAAAGGGTTCAATGAACTTCCTATGAGATGACAAAAGTGCATAGATAACAACGGTGCATAGTCAAAGTCAAAGTCAAAGTCAAATATCTTTATTCAATATAGAAGCATTCACTTAGTTATTGATAGTCAAAAAACTCTACCACCGGTTCGGAAGGAAAGCCACTGACCTGAGAAGAACCGGCGTAAGAAACTCAGCGGGACATTTTTTTTCTTGCCAAAAAAATTACAAATATGTGTACAATTTTTAAAATCCACTTGAAAGAGCCTGGAGCGGTCAATTTATTTCCAGAGTCATCATTCAAATAATCACGATTACTATAATAGTACATACTTTGATTAATTAAATATAATTAAAAAAAATTGACTTTATATTCCACCCGTACAAAACGCCAATTTCATATACCTAATATATTGGACTTAATATATTTAAATAGAGAATTTGCAGCTTTTAAACTTAAAATTTACACGAGGCCGTCAAAACTCGCGACTCTAACGCGATTCTAAGATATGATACGATAAGTAAATTGAATTTGTCATCTTTTTCTTAAGTCGACTAAACAGCGATGATCAATTTTAAAATAGTATTTATTTCACCTGACCCTTGTTAACAGGAAACTAAAATAATGTCAGATAACTAGGTAAAGGTGTGCACATAATTAGAAATTTTTCCGAAGTAATCATAACAATATACAAGCGTTAAACATTTAGTGTACAGAATTGTTTTATTTTTAAAAATAATAAATAAGAAACATTTAAAAAACTCTAATAACAAAATACCTTTAGCTGAAACGCTTTAGTTTACGAATATGCAAATATGGCTTTGGGGCAAGTGGCAAGCTCGATAAACAAAATAGAATTTTGCTCTGCTGGAGTTTCGCGATACACTAAAATAGTCTGTTATCTGGACGTGTAGTATCAGAGCATACAGCGTTTCAGACAGGTCGGAAATATTCTAATAAATGCTTTGGGACCCACACTTTAGTTATCACTATCAAGGAACGCTATTTAGTATATATTGCCATATGCAATAAACAATCCAGTACAAAAAACAAAAATAATCTGATGTTGTGCTTCTCATTATGTTATCGTTAATGGCCGACTCAATCACAATCTGCAAATGACACACAAACTAACCGTCGATTTGTTCCAATATCGCAATGGTAAGCAGCTTGGGTTAAATTTTATTAAATACGCATAGGTACGTTCAGCAAAATCTTCGAATAAACTAATATCACTGATTTACCATTTCCATCCTATTTTGGAGATGTTTCGTATCATGAAGAAGCTATTTGACTCCCGTTGAAATAAAAAAAAATAAAAATATCTTAAATAAATTAAATGAAAATGAGCAATAAGCAGTTCCTTTTAACAGACAAATGGATTCGATTTTTGAATTAATTTAATTCACAATAAAAATTTTATTCTTATAAATGGTTTAACTAAATTTAGACGTAATTGAATGAATCAGTTTTGAACATACCGATATAAGGAAAAATACGGAACGTCCGTTTTGGCTAACGGAAATAGCGTCCTTTTCTTGCCGAATCCTTAATAACTGTTGGTCTTTTTTATCTTTCATTTGAAGGAACTCATAGTACTATGTGGAGATAATATGGAATGTTGCAGTAATGTTCGTACCGTGGTATTCATCGTTATATAAATATCAAACTGCCATCTAGAAAAAATTATAACATCTTGAAACGTGTACGCTTTTTGTTCACTGAAGTACACATAAAATTGAAAAAGCGTATCAATAAACTTATTGCATTAAATTCAATTTATCAGATTTTGTTTCTTGTAATAAAAGCTTAATTGCAGGATTATCATTCTTTTGCTACTTGATTAAGAACTTAAACTTAAAAGCCAATATCTTACGTAAGTTATACTTATTAAGGTTTTATCCACAAAATAAATTTAAAACATTTTTATAAGGCAAAGATAATCTAGCTAATTCTATGGCGACGTTTTAGAAAGACGGATAAATGTTTTATATTTCTTCTAATCTTGTACACATTTGAGAATTACCCAAACCCTTTGCTTTTGTATAAGGTAGAGTACATTCTTAGCATCGTTATGTTCAATAACGCTATTTACTTCTTTTTAATTATCTATACATTTATTGATATGAAATTTTTCTGAATGATATTAGGATATTTTATAGTATAGCAAATATAATACTTATAAAATAAACATATTTCTATATAAACACACGTCTTAATCCTTACGGATTTAATACTCTTCATAATCCTTGCTTATCTTATCCATCTCCCTAAATCTACGAAAAGGTGCCTGTCGGTTGCATCGGTAATCCTTTCATGCTGCTCTATTTCGGTAAGTATCAAAACTGGTCAATATGCGTGTAGTACGAGTACCTCCTCAACAATCTCTTCCACTCACTTGCGCCCCAAATATTATTTTTAACACATCTTTTTTCATTATGATTTCGTTTAAACACGCATTCCTTTAAATTTTCCTTTCACATTATCTTTCAACTGAAACGTTTTATGAAGCTGACCGACGTTTGTGCTATGAAACTAGAAAATGAATTTCGGCTATATGAACAATGCAAATTTTTCCGTCAGACAAAAAGCGAACCCTCTTTGTAAATTACATGCACAAAAGCGTAATAGTTTAAAGTTTTAAGACTGTACCCGAACCCAGAATAAAGAAAAATTTAACTGTGTTCCTTAAATAATAAAATGGAACTTAACTGATGAAAAGTAGTTAATGGTACAGTTGACATTCGTCTTATTTTATGTTTGAAGCTACGGACATATAGAAAAACCTACGTTATTTTATACACATTGAGTGATTGTAGGCATTGTTATTGGGTCGCATTTAATAATACAAGTGAAACGCCCGGTTATCTACCGACGCGATGGGGTCATTAATTATGATATAAGACGCAAGAACCACTCATATCCTCAACTAATAGCGGGCCAGACTTCGCTCGGCCGTCCATTATCGTTAATTAACAAATTGATGAAGGATTTTATTTTATATGTTTGTTTTACTAATTCGGAAATTCCACGTACAGATAAAAATGTAACATTTGTTATCTGATCTAAACACATCTATAAAAAGCCATTCTATTAATTGCGCTGGCAGCTGGCCAACAAAGAGACGCTTATTTTCCATTGTCTTTTGAATTTTGCGTCAGTAAAATTTATGACTTTCAAATAAACAACGCCGAACATCTAATTGTCCGATGATGAAAAGGGGCGGGAGGAGGTAGAGGTCCTTCTCTTCTACCTCCTCTCCTGATTTTATGCACTCTTCTTTCTTCATAAAATTTATTCTTCTGTGGAATACGCTACCTCGCCAAATAAGGATGGGTAAGAGTCGCTACGCATTTAAAATACAAGCTCGCGAGCAATTACTCAACAAGTTAGCGGCAGAATAATTCCCCACTTATATGTTATTTATTATTTTATTTTGTGACCAATAGAAATAATTTTAGAAGCGATCTCTAGGATAAGTTTGAGCCGCAAAAATGTTTTTGGTGACATTAGAATTTTAAGCTCCCTGTATCAAGTATAATACAGAAAGATAGAAAGAAAATAAATTTATTTACCAAAAAAAGGGCGCACACAACAAAAATTTAACAAAAATAAAAAAAAATTAAAAAAAAAACAATTAAAATAATACACACAAGAGCAAAGAAACCAAAACAAAATCTGTACAATTAAAAAAACTTTGGCGATATAAAACGAAAGAAAAATAAAACAATTTAAAGGAAAATAATTGTACGCCCTATTATCGGTAAATTAGGTCAGCACTCAGCGGTATGCTGTGCCGGAAGTCAACACCCCAACACAGTGCTGATTTTCAGTGCTAACCTTCATACTTCATGATAGTTCGATTCGATGCCGTACTGACCCATATACAGCAATATAATAGTCTTATAATAGTTATAAAAAAATATATTAAGATGTATTAATGAAACACTTTAAAATAAAAACGATTATGACTTTAACAAGTAACAAGTAATATCTCTGTCAAAGTATTTAACTATTGTTAAAACCCACTGAACGTTTATGACCATCTCGTGACCACTTTGGTCACTATTTAGAGTTTAAATTTCATCATTTGGGCCGCTAAGTAGATGGGGCCGCATGTAATTACTGAAAAATTACATCGCAATTCATTGATTTTCAAAAAGTGCATTAAATGGAGATATATTATCTTTTTTTCAAAATTCTGCTGACCGTCTCCTTGAAATCAGGCCACATTATGCACTTTGCCTCTTAAAATTCTGTCTTTTCATCCTAAAATTTACGTATATGCTCTGTTGCTGCTCCTTTTGGAATCACCGAGATCTTTTGACACAAGTAGACAACTTAATCAAATTTAGCTTAGAGTCCATTTTTAATATGCAGCTGAACGAGCGAGCAATCTTGGACCCATACGCATCCTCATATACCTATAAGCATCCCTCTACCCATCCGTTATGGTGGTTTAGGGATTCGCAAAGTTTCCAGTCGCTTTACCAGCCTTCCTCTCTGGTCCATAGTCCAGCAAATCTCATAAGTAAAATTTTAAGGGCATCCCCTACAAACTTTGAGATTGCTGGCTTGGAAGAAACCAGAAAGGCTTTCTTAATTGCATGCCCAAGTCAAAATTTTCCAGTTTGTCCAAATTCACAGAGGAGCTAGGACGACATAAACTACAAATTGATTTATGACAATATTTTGAGCTGTAGGCCTGTGGCCGTGGGTGCGCATGAGGCTGGCTACTGTTGACGGTGGCAAGGGACCGGCGTATGACACCAAATAAATGAAAGTTAAGTGCGGCATGTCTCGAGAAGCGGCCTGCATTTTTTTGGCATGACAGTCGGTGATGTCCTAGCTTGTCGTCATCACTGCCACAGGTACATTTATGAGGAGCGCAGACCGGAACCCCAAGCCGTAGACAGGTTGAGATTCGGAGCGTGTCAGGCTCAAGAAATGTTCCTGTATTTGACGAGGGGTACGCGTGAACCCAGTAGCCAGCTTCATGCGCACCCACGGCCAAAAGCCTAACACGCGCCGAACCTGTACTACAGCTCAAAAGATTGTCATAAATCAATTTCTAGTTTATCTCGTCCCAGCTCCCCTGTGAATTTGGAGAAACTGGAAAATTTTGACTTCGGCATGCAATTAAGAAAGCCTTTCTGGCTTCTTCCAAGCCAGCAATCTCAAAGTTTTTAGGGGATGCTCTTAAAATTTTACTTATGAGATTTGCTGAACTATGGACAGAAGATAGGAAGGCTGGTAAAGCGACACTGAAAATTTTGCGAATCCTATCCTAAAATTATTTTTATCTCAGTTAATCATTGCATAAACACTTATTGGCACCTTTTATGGGTAGCAAACTTGAATTCTACATCTTTATTCTCTCTTTATTCGTAATAAATGATGTTACATCTTAACTAGTTGTCTACATTATAACATTAAAAAATTAAACTCAGGATAAAGGTTTATTGACATTTATAGAAAGTTTAGCGATCTTTTAAACCTCCTTTCTTATTATGAATAAGACCGTAAAACTTTAAACGCCATAGTAATGTTACTAGGGGTTGCAGCAGAATTTCAGAATGGTACAATAACATAGTATTTTTCATTGTTCATTTACACTAAAGCTATTTTCATGGTAAATGTTATCAATTTTTTTTAGTTTCTCTGATTTTTGTTTGCAAATGTATAAAAAAATATTTAGTAGTGCATACGATTTCGATTAACATTTAATAATAAAATTTATGAACAAACAACATTTTAATCGATGGGAATTTCAAACAAATAACTAAAATAAAATATCACATCTGGTGGTGCTTTACAATTAGCGAGTTTATCTGACTTTTTAAAACACTTACGACGTACACCTAGGATTTTTCAGTGTGGAAGGGCCACACAGCGGCTGCTGCAGCTTCGCAAGTGGGAGGCTCGTTCGGGAAAGATCCTCGGTCCTACGGGGCCCATAACAATAAACATTTGAATAAATATTTGCGGACACAATTTTACAAAATATTCTATAGTCCGAAACTAAGTAACGCTTGTACTACTGGTACTAGAAAACTGTTAAATATACTTAAATATACTTTTCTTTTATAATTAAATACATATGTACACCCTGACACTGAAAAAATACTGATCATCACTCAATATTTTTCCAATAGATGGATATCGAACCCAAAGGTCCTTTACAGATCCGACGGGCTTGAAGTGGTCTGGCGCACGGGGCGCCTAGCCTGAACCTCGGCGTATTATTATTACGCGTTATGGTGACAATCACTGACGATGTAAATCAGAAGTATTTGTACTTCTATATTTCAACTAATTATAGAGCTCGTCAGTGAACGCTACAACGTGGCCTGACTAATAGAATGTAAAAAGTAATGTTAAATGATTTTTGTTATGATTGGGTACCATTATGTGTTTGGGATTTCCTCAAGGATCTACTCTATGACCGGTTCTGTTTTTCGCGTTTGTGAATGATTTACCGTTAACTTCTATTAGCAGATCACGCGAAAATCTTCTTATACGTAATCAAATAGATATTAATTACATAAAAATGTTTGCGGTAAATGATTAATAACTGTATCCGATCTTAAATATTGTACGATTGATACTGATAAAGTTATATATAATAGTATTCTACATTATAAAAACTAAACGGTTTGAACGGGTTTCGCCACTCATTCCAAATTCCACGAAAGTTAGAAGACTTTGTCGGTATTAAAAGAATAAATAGTCAAAATTGAGAAAGGCCCTACTATATCTGTTATTATTAGACCTTTAACTGAAGGGGAAAAATCTCATTTAAAATCTGACTTTTACAGTATAATATGGTACGGCGTTTAATGAAAATACTTAATTACACCAAAAATTTTAATCCTCTTATAAACATTTTTAACTAGTTAGATAATTCTGGGGTATTTAATATGTTAGGGATATTTCACTGTTTGAAAGGAAAGGCGTTTTTTTAATAGAAATATGATAATAAGCCAATAAAAAAGCTCTCTTCTTTTAAACTTACCAGTTCAAGTACTGTTTTATTTTTTAAATGCACGCACTGTTTTGCTCTTAGTTAAAGTAAGTATGAAACATAACTATGTGTCTCCTTCAAGAGAAACAACAAACAACGAGAAACAAAAAGAAGAACTGCGTCTAGCGCGAGCTCTATTATAGTCGGAATTTCGTTCGTTTTTTAAATAAAGCTCTGGAACTCGAACCTTCTTTCATTACAAACTATTATTGGCGGATCATTGAATGTAGCTATGTACTGTATAGGTTAGGTTATTAATAGCTAATATTTTTGTTACAACAATGTGCGTAACACACGTTTTAGTTATAAGTAGTTTAGTAAGAAGTGATTCGAAGGTAATTAAAGCTAACAATTGAAACGTTACATTGTATTATGTCTATCAGTTTTCTAGTACCCATAGTACAAGCATTGCTTAGTTTGGGACTAGAGAACGTTGTGTAAAAAGAATGTGTCCTAAAATATTTATTTATTTATTTATTATTTAGAACTTTTATGACATTTAAATGCATTTTGATCTAGAAATCGGATTCAAAGCGAGTTGCCACGACTAAATGAATCTTTATTGAGTTTTTGATATACCATATTCGCAACTTTAACGGAGCTTATAACGTTTATATTTATTTCTGTGTTTTATAAAAGATTTCGTTCAATTGGGGTCAACACCAGTGTCTTCAAAATGCCGTAAACAAAACGTACGACATATCAATAAGCATCGTACATAATAAATATTATGCACCGTAAAACGACAAATGATTACGAGATCTGACGCGTGATGCTTCCATCGTGTTTTTTGTACAGGGGTATGATTTCAGCAGAGGAAGTAAATTGGCTTAGATTTGTTCTATAGATCTAAGACTCTGACATCAATACTATTTGGAAATAAGCTCAAACGTATCATTGTATCGAAAGCAAAAAATTATATAGATTTTGTTACTATTACAACAATTACAAAACGTTCAAAAAATACTAACTACGTCTTCTTCTTCATAAACCTTGGATAGAAAAAGTTTAAAATAATAATTATTAATATTATAAATACCATGATATGTAACTAAAAAAATAAATTGGCCATGAGACTTTTTTACAAACAACCATGTTTTAATATTCTAAAAAGTCAGCAAACAGCGCGGGAGGGGCTTAAATGAATAAGGCGATTATAAAATCAATAAACTGCTATACTCACCTACTTACTTCAATTGTTGCTTTTCTCTTAAGAGCTTAAATTCTTAAAATCAAATCCTTATATAAGAAAATAAATGTCAGTAATAATATAAACTTAGGGAACGTAGCGTGGTATAAGAATTTTATTTCGTGCACTTGCAGTTTCTTGCATCGTGTATGTTCTGTAAGAGCATATCATTAAACAATGTAACCCCAAAATTTATTATAGCTACTAGAGAATACGACAAGTCCAAAATGACGTTTTTATTATCGTAATAAATCGTAAAAGTATCTCGTAAGTGAGAACATATATCCCACGTAGGTGCATGAAAATATCGTATTGTCTGCATCAAAACCGACCAGGAGGGATTTACATTTCAATCATAGAGCATTCCCATTGTTTGTATTTTATAAACCCTTAGAACCATTACTATAATTGAAATTTATTTTATTGTTTTTGTCATCAAGATAATTGAAAACTACGAGTAACTTTAATGGATACCGTTCGAATTGGTTGGTAGATATTGCAAAAAATCGAGATAGTTTGTTGTTGTTGGAAATATGCTGAAGTAAGTGGTGCAGAAATTTGAATTGTTTATATTAATATTATTCATGCGTGCTGTTGAAACCTTAGGTCTTTGGCGTCCTCGCACATCGAAGTTTTTTAAAAGCCTTGACTTATCACCGTAGTTCGTGAGGAGGGCTGGTTCTTTTCCCGCTCGGATATTAAGCGAGGAAATGTAGCTAGCGATCTTGGCACCATGCCCAATGTTTAGTCAGATTTAATATTGTAAATATTTTTTGTCATTTAACAACATTATTTTATTAGTTTTTCTAAAACATCGTGCATGTGCATCCATATATCTTTGAAACTTTCCATGTTTTGCGTAACATTACTTTAACATAATTATATTCTGAGGAGTGCCCTTAACGGTTACATGAAGCTGTTGAATGTTTTTTTTTTGTTATAACATAAATCATTGCTTATTAATTTATAGTCGCTTTAAGCGCACACATTGAAAGTTATTTGTGAGATTTTCTTTGATGAGATTTGTGTGATTATATTTATTCATGCGATAACAAGACTTGCCTTAAATATTCTGACCAATAAATATGTACTAGAGCGGGCGACACAACTGTAAGCCCTTCTAGGTAAGGCGTTTCCGATATTCATGGACGGTGGTAATCACTTAACATCTGAGGAACTTCTACCTAAAAACGTTATCTTTAAATCGTAGACGAATAAAAACCGCGCATCTTTTCTCAATTTTCATGACTTGTTTAAAGATACAAGGTATAAGGGACGGTTTCACTCAGAAATTTGGAAGTAATGATATTAAACAAAAATTAGTGAAACTGCAAATGGATTCCTTATTCTATAAATCAACACGTTATTTAAGTGTTGGCTGTTTTACGGATAAAGCAATTTTTTTTTTAAATGAAATTTTACGATATACAAATTTATAAAGTTCAAAGGTTGAAATTGTTTATTTACAAAGTTATATTCAGGGTTGTGTATAATCCTTAATAATCTTTTTTATTATTACGATAACAATACTTTTTTTTTAATCTACCAAATTATAGTTAAAAGTAAACAGGTTATGAAAATTTCTGCTGAAACTTATGTTACTCAAATAGACGCTTGCGCTTTCTTATGTAACGTCACATTTAACATAAAAATGAATACACAAATTCGTTACCAAATAGTTACCACCGGTTCGGAAAGCAGTTTCCGTTGAAAATAAACCGACAAGAAACTCAACGGTTGCTCTATTTAAAAATATCAGTTTACAGTATAATATGGCACATGTATAATAAAATTTTAAATGATTATAACAGTGTTAACACACATTGTCGTTATCGACATAGTCAGCAATAGTAAAGTATGCCTTAACCATAAGTTTACTTTTAATTTTGCCTTTAAATTGATCTAGTGGTAGACTAAATATCGACTGTGGATTTAATTATACATGCGCACACTTTGCCCCATGAACGACCTATGTACTTTTTGTAGACGAAACAATGGCGTAGTTAGTTTGTCCTTATAGTGACAGGCATAAATTAAACACCTCTATTCTTCAGGTAAAGATTTAGGTTATTTCGAGTATTACAATAAATTTATTGAGACGCAACAGTGAGTATATTAATCTCTTTATCATATACATATATATAGTATGTATCATCATACGAAACTTGATATCACGTAAAAAGATGTTCAAAATTATCCTAAGCATTGCTCAACGATCTTCAGATTGAATATAGATAACTTATTAGTGTAAATAGATAATTATCATTGTAAACCGTGAATGAGAAGATGGTTTTCAAAATAAAAGGTGAACAGAAGACCCAAACACAATGCACGGGAATGTCTACATTGCCAAAATTGAATATAACTGGAATACAAGTAAATCATATATCATTCAGATAGCGCGCTCGCTTGCATTTGCCCAAACGGCTTTGAGAGATGTTACTTGGAACGCTTCTAAATCTTTTAACTTGTCTCAACGTTCACATCAGGCAGTATTGGCCATTTTATAAAAGAACATCCAGATTTGAGTCGAACTCGCATTTGATTTGATTTTTTCGATTTTGTACCATTATCTATAAAAACGGTAAAAAAAACATGTCTGTTGTATTTTTTTAGTATTTTTGTTATAGCGGCAACAGAAATACATCATCTGAAAATGTGAAAATTTCAACTGTCTAATTATCACGGTTCATGAGATACAGCCAGGTGAAAGATGGACAGACAGACAGCAGAGCCTTATCAATAGGGTCCTGTTTTACCCTTCGGGTACGGAACCCTAAATCTCATTCGAATGTAAATTTTTGAGCAGTATTTGACATCAATGTGTGTATATACAACATGTACATACATGCATGCTGAAGCTTTTAGCAAACGTATTCAAGCATAGATCGATAGTTATTCGTGAGTTGCGAAAACTGGTTTGTGTTAGAAAGTGTTTAATAACAAAAATAAAAAAAATAGAATAATAACCAAACAGAATTAACTGGTGACATCGAGATGGGTCTATAATTACATACATCGTTTCTATCATAAACCAGCGTATTAATTGCTCGTTTGAGAGCTGTTGGGAAGTAACCCGTGCGAAAATACAGATTTTTAAGATGAATAACAATCGGAACAATTATCTCATGTGCGGCATTTAAAAATATTGTGGCTATACCATCCTAAGCTGTAGCACTGTCAGATTTGAGTTGCATTAATGTAGTGTAGACCTCGTTAAGGCCCGTTTTCAAGAGTACAAAAGATGAGGCTTGCGTGCTTGAGAAATTGTTGTGTTATCTATCTTGTCTTACTCGTATTACGGCAGAAGACAGAATTCAGCAGCCAAACAGTTACCCAAGTTTAAACAACAATCATTGATTAAGTTATCTGAATCGTGAGGTGAAGATATAATATCCAATAGCGTCAAATGCTCAAGAGATTGACGAAAAATAATAATATTTGTAAATAAAATGATTAAATATTAATGATTATAAAAACTCATCTGCCCATTAGCAGGTGTGTTTTTGGATGCAAATTAAGATTATTATTGTAATTTCCCAATGATAATGTAGTCTAACATGGTTTTTGCGCATTGTTATTTTGGTCAATTTCATTAATGTAGTAACCACAATTTCTGTATTTTGAATTAAAAGCTATACTGAGAACGTGACTATGGCGTAGTCCAAATAGATTGTACGTGATGTGGTTGAGTTTGGGCGTCGATATGTATGATTACTCATTGAAATACAAGCGTAAGCGAAGGTACAGGCCTAAATACGAGAATAATTAATGTAAGTGATGTTGACTATAACTAAATCAAGCAAACAAGACACGATTGAGCATTTCAAAGAACAAGTGCGAGGGTTGTTGAACTCACAGACAATAGTTATGGATCTGAATTAAGTTTATGTAAAACTTTATATAAAACGACCCTACAACGCACGATAATGTTATCCTCGAGTAAGAGCAATTTTTCGAAAAATGAAAAAAAAAAAACAGCTACTACCGTTTTTTTTAATTAATGATTTTGAAAAAGCTCGTGAATAGTTTTGTAAATCGCTTATGCCACAAAATCGCATTAAAGATAATCGTGTGGCGTACACAATGCTTTAAACCGAAACCGTGAACGCGTTTTATTATTACCGATCAGATGACATTTGAAAATCTTGTTCTATGATATGATTGGGATCGTGACTCATTTGCTTGATTTAGTTATAACGATGTTGATTACATAGTTATCGTAAATGATGTTAATCACTTTTTAAGAACACTGAAAGAAGATATAATTTAATAGGATGTAGTGAGAAACATAAAGCTGATGTGAATAATAATGGCGTAGATTAACTTTGATTTTAAAATAATACGTTAAAATATGTTACAAAAATGCAATAAATTATGAACATTGTTTTATCTTTGATTCATGGAAATAGTAACCGGGCAACTTATGAATTTAAATCAATCCACGTATAAAATTTTGATACCTATAAATCTCGCCTCGTGTCTGGAAACCGTCTTGAAACGTGAGAACCTTAACAGTAATTTTGACAGTTTACCTGTACGTGGTCCGATTTAGAAATTTATGGCAAGTATTTTTAGGAACTCCTTCGTATTTTATGTTTGATTGGGGGATTTTAACAAGTTACGCCCAGTTTCAGAAACACTGTTCATCGTAGTAATCAAGTAATCAGCTGTCAAATAGATTTTCAAATGTTAT
Source organism: Iphiclides podalirius (assembly GCA_933534255.1). Taxonomy (NCBI): domain Eukaryota; kingdom Metazoa; phylum Arthropoda; class Insecta; order Lepidoptera; family Papilionidae; genus Iphiclides; species Iphiclides podalirius. Next base: position 16,852,494 of record OW152813.1, on the reverse strand, counting down.
TTTGGTTGCCAAAAGGATTTTTGAACTCTCTGAATTGATCAGAATGATCGTCGTAATGATACAACATATGCTACAACATTATTCATCATCATCATCATCATCATTTCAGCTTGTTTGAGTCCAATGCTGAACATAGGCCTCCCCCATAGACTGCCACGAAGTACGATCCTGAGCCACCTGCATCCATCGACTTCCCGCACATTTGCACAGGTCGTCACTCCATCTAGTGGGGGTTCGTCCTACACTGCGATGGCCAGTACGAGGCTGCCACTCGAGAACCTTTCTTCCCCAACGGTTATCGGTTCTACGAGCTATATGGCCGGCCCATCGCCACTTCAGCTTGCTAATCCACTGAGCTATGTCGGTTACCTTGGTTCTACTGCGGATGTCTTCGTTACGAACTCTATCACGCAGAGAAATACCGTAAATTAAAACTACATAGATGATAATATTAATACAATAGAACTATAATACAGATAAAGTATGCTTACTTAAAAACTAAACTAATTATTTAAACACAAAAAAAAAACTAAACTAGATAAAAACTGCTGGCCGCCGTCTGTGGGGAGTATTATATTGTTTATATATTTATATTGTTATTAATGATGGGATATTATATTATTGTTTTACAGATACGTTATTATTATATAGAATTAAATTTATCATTATCTAACATATAAAATTCTTGTGTCAAAGTTTTAGTTTTTATACTCTTCCGAAACGGCTTGACCAATTTTGATGAAATTTTATTTGCATATTCAGTAGGTAAGAGAATAAGTTTATAACAAATTTTATACCCCTAAGGACCTCTTTCGCCATCTACAAGTAAAGTAGGCTAATCACCACTTAAAGTCACCAGTAACTGCTCCTACGATTTTCACCATGTATCAGCACTAACTAAGGGTTAAACTAGTCAGTAACTTACTTGCTACTTCATCTGCCAATTAGCGTGTTTTACTGAGGGTTAAAATACAAAACTACATCACTTCTATTGTCAGTTGGCCATTTTGTGTTTAGTAACAATTATATAAATGGAAGTTCTTGATTTGATTGTTCATCATTAACATTAAATTGAACGTTCTTCGATGCAAATATTATAATAAAACATAAAATAATTACCAAAAAAAATTCAATGGTAAAAAAAAAACTTTTTAAAACCAAGCTTTTGTTTCATTGCCCTAAAAAGAAAGAAAATTAACTTTTAATTAAATAATATTTTTTGCACAAATTAATCATTTCTAATTAATTAACGGACGAATTAATTTGTCGGTTTAAAGCAAAATTAGCTCTTTTTTCTTTTTAAACTTTATTCACGATATTGTTTATTGAAATAAAATAAATCGTAAGGGAAACGAAAACTAACACGCAAATTAAATACCATAGAATGACAACTATCAACGCTTCTCGGGCGAGGAAACGACGGCTACTTCAAACACAAAATAATAAAATCAATACTAATGAAAAAAGAAAAAATATTTGAGTACGCTAGACGGTAAAACGTACGCAAGCGTTGGTAGTGATGACACGATTACGCAACTTTAATTCAGTGTCAAATTGACGCATTAGAATGCCTAGTAGGTAATGGTATACCTATGTAAAACTTCAATCTTAATTAGGAATTATTTCTGTACGAATTGATTATTTTTGCATATTGAACCGTATGAAGTAAGCCCAACAAAAGGTTAATGCTGTAAATCGTTGAGGAATTCCCTCAACTGTCTATGGTCTCCATCAGCGGACCTGTAATAGTACTTATAACCCATAAGGGTGCAAAGTTGTCATCAATAGAAACTAATTAATTCCAAACACCAGGTAATTGCTGTAAAGCGTTGAGGAGTTCCTATCTTTTTGAAGACGGTCAAAATACGCTGCGAATTGACAACCTCATCCTTCTTTTCTTAAATACGGTTAAAATGATTAATACTTCCAGTTTCTAGCACTCACTCTGTTCTCTCCAGAGAAATCAGTTATCGATATCGACAAGTCTCTAGAATTACATTACTCTAGAACAAAAAATCACCTAACATTATTATTACATTATATTAGTACATTATTCTTATATTATATTAGTACATTATTCTAGAACAAGAAATCACCTAACTCCTAACCGTTAAAGAGTAGTACCTTGCTTCATCAGCTCAGCGTCATGAGATGATGATGACTATATGCAAATGTCTTAATAGCTTTTCAAAATATTTGAAAATCATTGTTGATACCTATAGCATTTAAGGACTGCCCTCGATTTCTCTGGAATGCCATCATCACATCCTGGTTTCCTTATCGTGGTTTCGAACGAAAGAGAGTCATCAAAATCGGTTCATGAACAATGAAGTTATCCGCGAACACATATAAAAATCCTTTTCTGAAGTCAGTTAAAAATAAAAATAATCCTAAAAAGCTTGGAATGATAGTAGTCATGATGATTCATCCGATTGCTTTTTAAAATAAGAGATTGAATTGTTTTGCAGTTTTAAAATCATTTTAGGAAACTTAGAATGAATCGCATTTAGCAACGTGGTTTCGTTGAAAGATCAAAGAAGGGTTTTCTTGGATAGCGGTGAAAAGAAAGCAGGCAGACCCCTTTCAATACTAAGTAATACATCGGTGACATCCTTCACCGATCTCTGGGATTTTGATCCGACGTACAAAGAAACGATGCTGTCGAGGCAATCTCTTTGTTTTCAATCTCGTTGTTTGCGACATCTGCATTCCAAATGCGACGCTCCGTTTCTATAGCCATGTTCCCATTAAAAGAGATTGGTTGGTAGCTGCCAGTATATTTTCAGCACCACAAAAGACAGTGTTTTGTCAGATAATTACGAGTATTCAACGACTTTAATAACTAATAAAAACATCGCAAATGAACATGGTGTTGAAAGGTGCATAAATAGTTCTTATGATTGGAATTTGACTTGATTAATTGATTTTGACTTGATTTCTTGTTGGTAATACAATGGCAGCACAGATATATTTATCAACTGTTACATGATGATTTTTATACTTACTTATACCTTTACATATAGGGATGTTTCAGAATATTTCTATTTTAGTTCGTTTTTAGGGGACTCTATTACAAAGAATTCGTTGTCTGTCTGCCTGTCTGCCTATCACCAGGCTTAGACAGTTGCAACTTTCACAGATTATGTATTTCTGTTGCCGCTATAACAAGAAATACTAAAAAATATTCTAGTGGGACTCCCAAACAACAGACATGATTTTTTTTACAGATTTTATAGATAATAGTACGGTACCCTTCGTGCGCCGATTGGCACATGGACGGTTTTTTTATGTGACTGAGCAGGTCGACTGTAGTGTATTAATTGGTGTGAGTGGCGAACTCTGATGATTAAATTACACTGTCTATGTTATACGCAGTGTTATGTTGTCTTTTAATTATTTGTATTTGTGGTTGTCCTAAAATAGGTACATCACCAGCAGTACAGTATCATAGGCTGGCAATGACGATGATGAAAGCTGAATAATTTATCAATGTGATAGCACCATTGGTTTTAGAAACTTTCCTAATTTTTGGCGAAGTAATAAATTTACCGTTGGGTTTTTTAATCTTCCATCGTTTCATAAAAGCTTAAGGGCGATCCCTTAAGCTTTTACGAAACGGATCAACATCGATGTGTTCAAACTTTTGCAAAACGAGATAAAGGGATCTGATCTGAAATAATCCATTTCAGAGAGACGGTTTTACGCAAAAGTATTTATAAACCTCAATGTGTGGTAATATGCTTGCTAAAGTTTTTTCACTTCGTCTGTACATACATTTGCATATGTAATGTGGAACTTTATAAATGATAAATCGTCCAACGGATCGTCACAAGAATCCGCAAATGTGTACTCGTATATTAATTTACGTTTAGATGTTATCTTTATGTTGGTTAAGTTTAGATGCTATCTCTTTGCAGTAATTTGCTACCACGCAGCAAGGGTTTGTACCGCCACGTAAATTGTTATCGGTTAGTATTCAAGTATGCATAATTTTTTTCGCACTTTCTACATTATTTTTACTTACCACTACAGCATTTAATTTTCTATTCAGTTCTTCATCTATAGCGTTTACTCACCAGCGCAATCTCAGCGGGGATTTGAAAAAATCGTGTTTTATAAGCCCGAAATATGTTTTAATTGCATTAATGTATTCATTCTATGGAGGAAATTTATTATGTTATAATAATATATTATACTAGTTGCTGCCCGCGACTACCTCTACGTAGAGGGGTGAAAATTTAGGGTTGTATGTAATTTCGTATGCTGTATCATAAAAAAATAAAAACAACAAATTTTATATAAAAAATAAAAAAAAAATTAGAGGTGGAACACCTTTAACATTTAGGGGGATGAAAAATAGATGTTGTTCGATTCTTTATCCTGGCCAATATGCACACAAAATTTCACAAAAATCGTTCGAGCCGTATCGGAGGAGTTCAATTACAAACACCTTGACAAGGGAATTTTATATATTAGAATTACAAATTAATAAGACAGAAATTTCTTCCCACTGTCAAAATATGACTTAATAAATATTACTTAGAACAAGTTCATTTTAATAGACAGAGGCAAACTTTGAACTTTCATTACGACTTAAAATATTTAAATCGTCTAATGTATAGTTAAATAGTTCGTAGTATCGGTTCTACGAGCTATTTAACTTCTTTATTTAGTTAATGGGGAAGAAAGTATCTCGATTATCCATGGCAGATTAGACGACCCTCCTTTAGAAGGAATGAAGACCTGAAGAATTATAGCGTGATAGCAATTATAAATGAAATTAAACAAACCTGCGAATTGTAATTTCCAAGGCAAAAAGCTTTCTAGTCTTGTATTTGTATCTTGAATCTTGAAGACATTCTGTTAAATATTTTTCTCACAAACGAAATGGTTTTCCTTTTTTTTTAGTTGTAATTAGGAACGTTCGAGATAAAGAATTAATTACCGGTTCAAAAGCAAAGCTCCGCTCGTTTATTTCCAACTAACAGCAAAAATAAACGTTTCTGCCGTAAGTTATTTTTTACACTTAAAGAGGATACTTCGGTTAGAAAATAGCCACTTTACACTGATTGTTGTCGTATTGAAATAATTTTCTGATGATTTTCTTTATTCTCGACTTTAACTAATATTTCTTAAAAATGTATTAAAGATCAATTTTAAAATGGTATACATTTTTATTAAAATATAAATCAGCACACATTATACTAATAACAATCTATGAATATACCTATAATTCAGTCCTTAAATTATAAAGTGAAATAAATCGAACACCTCAAATCAATAATATTGCCTCTTACATTCTTGAACTGCTGCGCTAATAAAATATTTTCAAACGATGGGACTGACAAAAAAAAATTAATAAACTCTTTAAATCATCTTTGTTATCTTCAATTTAAAGTACCTACATCTTCAAATTGAATGCCGTGTTTTCCACACTGTTCCAATTCAGGAATTCATTATTTTACAACTTTACTGTCGATTTGATACAAGAGAAGTGATGCGTCCAAGCAATGCAATGGTTGGATTTTGAATATGACAAATCACATCTACCTTACAATTATATAATAAAATATTTAACTTTATTAATGTTTAAGTACCGACATATACTGTAGGCACTTGAACACTGATAAATAAACTTAGGGCATAAATACCCCCCCTCCACCCCAATCGTCTTGGCGATTTTCGTAACGCTTCGGACCCACCGTCGGGGATCCCGCCAAATAACACTTAACACTATACACTCAGTTAGTGCATCAACAAACACCATAGTTCGTCCTCGCCTTCGCACGGTGAAACCGGTGTACAACGCGTACACTTGATACACCCCCGTTCCAGGGCGGTTCTTACCGACCCCAGCCACCGACTAACCAAGCACAGACAACGGCCATCGGGATCAAGGTCTGCACCGAACCTCGATGTCCTGTAGTCGACATGCCATAATTAACGCACGCATGAGTACCTACATGCGCGGCCCTACCTACTAAGGAGGGCCTCAATCCCGTGGGTTCTGGCTAGCCCACTGGATCTGCGTTCGATGAAAATTAATAGTATAAGGACTGAAAGCGTAACATCAGTTTTATAAATACAAATCGTAACCTAAATAATTGATCTGTGGTTTGAGGGCTCTTACCGTGAGGATACTTGAGTCACTGTCACTGTTAAACATTTATCACTGTTAATAATTTGTTAGTAAATAATAGAACGAATTCCTATGTTGATATAAATTATCATGAAACAACATTAGGGCTAATCAAAACTGATTGTGGATAAAATAATTCAATATGTGTTGTACACATTGAATTATTTTGAAGAAATAAGTTAAACGCAAGTGTCTGGTTATGTTTCTTAATATAACTAGATTTCCCGTTGTTTACGCTTTTAGCATATTTATAAATTGTTATAGAGAAGCAAGAAACTTGGTCTCATACACCAATTCGTTTCAAAAAATTCACTTCATAGATCCAAAAGCAACGCATTGATAGGATCTGAAAAATAGTCATTGAAAGCAGCTCGACGCGCTGCAGAGCTTGTGATGTGCGAATCCTTTGAATTTCATTTCACTCCTCACGTTGATAAATTAGTCCTATTAGACGTTAAATTAGCTTGTTTTGTGGCACTAGGAGTTCTTCGAGCCAAATTTCTCCACCCGCATATACGCGTGAGTCTTGAAAATATAAATGAAAACGAACACAAAGTAAACAAATCTACTCAAAATAAATCCATGAAATTGTTTATCGATGTATAGACAAGATTTAAAGAGTCAAGAAAATAAAACGAACACATTTTGTTTTTAATTTCTTCACGATCCTCGATACGAATACGATATAGACCTTTGATGTTGATATTTTTTTGAAATGTTTGAATTATCGATAACCTTATTTGCTTTATTTCTATTATTTCTAGCCAGTTTCAACGGGAAAAGAAGAATGGGTTAAAAGAAATTTCCTCAGACTTAAAAGAATATTTGAAAAATAAATATTCTATAACCCATTTATATTATATTATAAATAATTATAATATAAATGGTACAACTTACTTAAGTCCCCTTATATTATATTATAAATATAATATAAATGGTCTACTTCGAGTTAAATTGCGCTTACCAACATATTTACAGATTCATTTTTAATTATAATAGAATTACGATGTTTTAATCAATATTTTTCGACTGACTTAATACAATACATTTTAATACGTATTAATAAGTCAAAACGTATTTTATTACAACTTTCATAGTGTTACCTAGAAAGAATATAAAATGTCTTAAAGCCGATGTTATATCAGGATAGCTTGGTTACGCATTGGAGCGAATCAGAATAAATAAAGTTTTAATGACTTAACTTTGACCTCCCGTAATAAACTTATAAAGGAGCTTCGAACCAGATTTAAGTGCCTTTAGCTAAACTTTTTCCTCGATTTAAAATATATTTAAAAACATAACAATACATTATCTAATTTTCAAATTTATATACGCCACGCCACAATGATAAGGTATTCTGGAAATATAAAAAAAAACCTGACATCAGCGATAGCCCACTGCTATCGCTGCTAATGGTGTTCTTAGCAACATCACAATGATTTAGATGATGTTGACCACGCACAGTAAATATAAGAAAAGAGTATCGTTCCTCTCCTCATATTCTCTCCATTCAAAAGTTTTCAGAAATTTCGTTAATTAAAATAAGTTTCCATCATAGCAACACGCGTAATTTCCCTTTAAGCAGGGTGAGCCTCAAAAGTTAAACGTATGGGTAAACTATCGAAATTCCTATTAAAGTTCAGGCGTTTCAAGACCGTTCCAAACACAAAGTGAAATTTATAATGGATTACACTTGACGCACGTGACATTAAACCTTCTTGGTTTTCTCAGTTGACTTTAATTTTTTTGTAACAATGAAATAATCCAACACTTAACTTTGAAAGTATTGAGCAAAACTATTTTCATTTTTAGATGGTATTTTTGCATCGAACGGGGAAATCAAAGCTTTTATTATTAACCAGATTAAATAATGCTTTCATGTCGCAGCAAATACGGTTAATATTCTTAAACTCATGAACCCGTTGATATTATTTTTAAAGTTTAAATCATATTCTACTCCTAAAACGTGATTAATTTTTATATTAAAATGTAAGGCAGTGCCCGATCGCATATAATTTATAATGATCCTTTGAATATATCCAAAAAAGTTACACCTGTGTAACCATTAACCCGTGTAATGTTCACATATCTGAGTATCTTAGTAACGTATTTCTCCCAGTATGTAGTAAAGAACTTTCCTTACTAATTTTACTTTTTTACCTCAAAAACAAATTCTTGTATCTGTCCTCATCTCATGATAGGGGATGATACTTCGGTCGTCTTATACGAATAAAATTTGCATTCGAGCGCACTTCACTGGGAACTCCTTTACTATCCAAGCTATTGGATACATCTTTGGAAACGCAAAAAGTAAGACATCTTTCAAAAGACTGGTTAAAGTGGTAAAGGTGGTAAAGATATAGACTTTTGTTATTTATATATATATATATATATATATATATATATATACAGCGTGTCGTTACAACCGCGACAATGAACACTCATATAACGGATAACTTTTTAAAATTGTATTAAATATTTACATTTTTAAACAACAATATTTACCGAGTTATTAAATTTTCCACAACACCCTTACGTATAAAACTGTAACATAAAGTTCATTTGTAAAGGTCACAAAGCAAGTGAATGGGTTGAAAGAATTTAAACGAGATAAAACATACTGTTAGAACGAAGTAACGAACTAACTGTGTTAGGGGAAAAAGAAGTTTTGTAATGCGACGCTGTGGCAACGAATAAAAAAGTCTCTGAATGTAGAAATCTTGTTTTTTTTTTTTTATTTATTTAATTACTTTGTTTCAAAAATATTAATTTTAGTTATGGATTTTTTTGACCTTTATATTTTTTTATGATTATTGGAAAGTAGAATTACACGTGTGTTCATTATTATTGTCGTAGTTGTAACGACACGGTGTATACATATGTCCAATTATAATAAATACTATTCACTACGTATTACTTATTTTTATTCACATATTTTTGTCATTATTTAAAATTTTATTATTCTTACATCATTTGCTGCACCTACCATAAAATCTCACCACATCCTGGGTTGACTGGTAGAGAATGCCTTTGAGCATGTAGACCGCTCTTTGTTACCTTGTTTAAGTGAAGGTTGGCAATAATGATTAAATAAATAAATAAAAACACGAATAAGTAGAAAAACTTGAAATGGATAGACTTAATATTTATTTGTTCACATTACAGCTATTGAATAGTATGCTGTTTTTTTTTTACTTTTTAATTCGAAGTTCCAAAGGGAACCAAAAAAAAGAGCACGGGGAAGAGTGGTCGGGTTCATCTAGCCTTTATATGTAAAAATGTTGCCTCCATATTTTTTGTGTCCGCAAAACTAATCAGTGCAGTAGTTTGACTAGATGTTTGTTCACAACATATCTATTGAACTGGAGAGTGTTTTTTTTTTTTACTTTTTATTCCGAGGTTCTAATGAGGAAAAAAGCTAAAACGAAGCGTGTTCAGCTAGTGTTTGATAAATCTCACGTTAAATTTCTTAAAATTTATCTTGATGTTTTCAAAACTCATGGTAATCAAGAGAGTTTGGAATATTATTGTAACGTAAATACGTGTATTCGTAAAGAGTTAAAGTGTACTTAAAGATTTGAGGTCTTTAAACACGCTTTTTTTTTTTTAAATAATACGTTAGTATTATAAATAATCACCACAGTTAATATTTCAATAAGACTACTTCTGTGTAGAGTAGGGTTAAGGCGTAACATCTAGACAAAAAGACAGATATACATTAAAATATTTCTTTATATACCACTTTCATGGTACCTTCTCACATACAAGGCTTTCAACCAGTCAGATTCTCAGCTTCTAATATTTGCCTTTTTAGGGAATTTGCTTTAAGAAACTGAATATGCGACCCACCAATGTACATTTTTGGTAGAGTAAGGTTTCTTAGAAGCATTATAGAAATACCGACTTTGAGCGTGACGACGCATTCACATAATCTACAATTTTCAATTTTTTTAACAGTTCTTTTTCTGAGGCAACCGCCACTTATACATTTCCGGCCAGACATAAAACAATGCTTAAGTGAGACGTTGGCTTTAGTCTCCCTCGTAATTAAAACAAAACCAGCTAAGAGCGAGGTGGACTCACACACGAAGGGTTCCGTACCATTATCTAAAAAAACGGGTAAAAAAATCATGTCTGTTGTATGGGAGGCCCACTTAAATGTTTTATATTATGTTATTAAGTATTTGTTGTTGTAGCGGTAACAGAAATACATCATCTGTGAAAATTTCACCTGAGTAACTATCACGGATTATGAGATACAGCTAGGTGACAGGCGGACAGATGGACAGACAGCGGAGTTATAGTAATAGGGCCCCGTTTTACCCTATGGATACGGAACCCTAAAAATGGAGAAAATCTTCTGTAAAAACAACTGTAACGATATCCATTTGCTTTCATTTCGGCGTGTGTCCTGTAGAGTTCCGCCATCGGCCTCTTTTAGTGGTCAATGAAAATTCAGTCTCATTCAAAACTCATAGACTCCAATGTGCCAGATAAGTAATTGCGTTCCCTATCAGTACTAAGCCGTGTTTGCCTTTTCTCATTAGGTTCTAGAGATCTAATCTTTCTCATTCTTTTGCTGCTCTAGTCTACTGAGGCATGTTCGTCTTATTTGGAGGCATTTTTGTAATAAATTCCAAGAGATACCTAATACAATATTTGTTTTCTAACGAAAATTCAATTGCTTGGGAAATACTAAAAAGGCAGTTCCTTAATTACTAAAATAATATCAGATACAACATGTGTGTAAATGATTTAGTTCTATCAATTGAAGAGTTGAAGAATTAATGAAAAGTTATTTTGAAACTGAAAATTCAAGTTATCATCATAAAAATGTTACCGCTGCTAGAACATTTTGTATTTATGTTTTTTTTTTGTATTTCGAACTATGTGTCATTTGAAAAAATTGAAAACGAACAGACAGGCAGACAGATGGACGAACATTTCTAAAATGGTTACACTATATCATTTTTTATAAATATATTCAATGTACAAACACAACGATTCTACTCTTTTATTTTTTAAATTTAATTATAATATCATTCGATTTAATAACCACGGTTTTCATTTTTATTGGCAGAACCATTATTTAATTTCGGATTAGGCTGTAATGTTATCTACTTTAACTAATCTGATATTTTAAAAGTTGCACTAACTTTGGAATACATTGATAGGGCAAGTAATAATTAACGAAAGTGATTGAAACTGATAAATAAACCTAAACTTTGCCCATAAAAACGTTATCGTGTTGTTCTAAAATTGGTAATGGAGAACAGACATCTCAACAGTTAGCTCTGTATAATCAAAGCATACCAATGTTCCTGTTGAGTAAGCTAACAAAACTATCGCCTGCACATTTTTATTAACTTTTGTTAAGCTCTTTACAGGATGGCGTCTTTTATAAAGTTGCTGTATTGCTTCTCTTCTTATTGAGTTGATGAGTATTTTAAGTGCCCACTCCCATTTCAATGTGAAACAATATAATCAATATTAATAATAATTAATCACTTATAATTAAAAATAACTCACTTATTTAAAAAAGTCAATTGTATTAAAAACATACGTACAAAGTGGAAAGTTAATTTTAAGGTAACACCGTTTTCTTTTCAAAATAAATGAGTTCAATCCAAGGCGATTTCGATACTATCTTTTAAGGATATCGTTTACAAATCTTATTGAGAAAATAAAATTTAAAATTTAAAATTTCACATATAACAATTAAACTGTTTACTCCCTCCCGAAGTATGAAATTTCCCACAACTATAGTTTATATAGAGGAGCAGTGCATTACGCATAAACATATATTAAATCAATATAGAAAGCATTACACATACAACCTTGTATTTTACATGCACACGCATATATACTGTGTGTAACTGATGTTTTTGCTTTCAGTCCCCAGACTATTAAAGCTTCAACTGAACCAGAACCGGTGGGCTAGCCAGAATCCACGGGTTTGGTCCCTCCGCTGTGGGTAGTGCCACGCATGTGCTCATGCGTGCGTTTAACTATGGTGTGTCATCTAAGGGCCATCGAGGTCGCGGTTCGGATCGAGACTGCGATTTTAGCTAATCGGTGGCTGGGGGCGGTGAGAACCGCCCTGGAACGCGGGTGTACCTTGTGTACGCGTTGTGTTGGTCTCGCCGTGCTCGAAGGCGACGGCGAACTAGTGTGTTTGTCGATGCGCTAACTGAGTGTTATTTGTCGGGACTCCCAACGGTAGGTCCAACGTACTTAAGTCCCCTTCCTCGACCGGATTGATGAGGCCGTTGCGCGGGCGATGGGCGCGGAACCGAACTATGTGTTATTATATGTGTTATTCGGCGGGATGCCCGGCAGTGGGTCCAAGCATATATACTCTTTTGTTTATTGTGTGTATTTGAGAATTATTTAATATTATTCAAACTTACATTATAAATTACATGACTATGGTCGAATTTCGGTCACTCAGCGTCCATATCTTATAAATTTACTAAAGGACAATGGCGAACTCCCATTCACTTTTTTTATGTGTAAATTTGTATATGCTAAATATTTCTAAAATTCCAGTTCAGATTGCACTACTTTGGAACTCCTTGCCAAAAGACAAACGTAGACCTCATTCAAACGCTTAGTACGTGACCTGTACTTAACATCTGAATATAAAATGTTATCGTTATGCTGCTACCGTATATTTTGATGAATGCCAGAACGGTGAATAAAATTAAGACAACTATTCTTACATGTCTTTTGTGGATACTACACATTTTAAATTAAAACAATTTAAAGGTTATCTACAAATTTTGAGGATTTCATCCCGTCAATTTTCGTTTTATTCCTTGATATTTCAAATACTGCGAGTACATCTCTATATATAAAAATGAATCGCTGAATGGGTTGCTAAGCGCAAATCTCGAGATCAGCTTAACCGATTTCGCTAATTCTTTTTTTATAATATTCCTTAAAGTACGAGGATGGTTCTTACGGAGAGAAAAATTCAAAACAACGCCGGAGAGTCTTAAAACAGCACTTTTCTATATTCCCAAACAAAAGATTTATACTTAAAAGTCAATTTGAACTTTAATACGATACCATAAAGTTTAAGTGTTAGTGAAGAAATTCTGGGAAGGCAACATAATTGAGTGACGTTAGTATCGTATAAATATTAATGTCAATATTTGTTATTTTATAATAATTTTGTATTATATAGAGTGATTCGAGAGGAAGGTTTATATGTATAATACATTGCACTCGTGCGAAGCCGGGGCGGGTCGCTAGTTTTGAAATAAAATAACGGATGATGGCAATAAAATTTAGAGTGTGTGTGTCATCCATATATAAAATGTTCCAGATGCGTTGAGAACCCTTTGAAAATGAATATATTCTCAGTTTAAGAAAGCATTATTAACTACGTACATAGGGGGATAAAAATATAAATGGCCAGGTAAAAAATATCATTTATACCGATGTTACCGGGGTATTATTATAACAAGGTTATTTTGCCCGCCGACGCGCGGAAGTCGCTCAATATTCAGATTTCACTGACAGCTATTTTTTATATTTAAACGCCTTATTTCTCAGACTTGTTCACTTTTTAAGTACAGAATTCTAAAGAAGGCCTAGCGTCAGTAAAATGGGCTTCAAGAACGTGAAAATACTAAATGACAGACAATTTAAAAAAGTTATTAAAATGGTTAAAGGTTAATAATTTTTACGACATCAAAGAATTTTTAATAAGATTTAATACTTGACGTTATATTATTTTATTTTAAATCTTTGTTATAAATTGGGACATTTAATTTGGAATTGATTGCAACTTTATTTTGTAAACTTTATATAAATAGTAACATATTTTTGTATAACTGATTTTACGCTTTCAGTCCTTAGACTATTAAAGCTTCATTGATGTATTCATGCGTGTTAGTTTTGACATGTTGACTACGGGCCATCGCGGTTCGGTGAGGACCGTGTCCCCGATGGTGGTTGACTGTGCTTGTTTATTCGGTGGCTGGGAGCAGTGAAAACCGCCCTAGAACGCGGGTGTACCTAGTGTACGCGTTGTGTTGGTTTCGCCATGCTCGAAGGCGAGGACGGACTATGGTGTTTGTCGATGCGCTAACTGAGTGTTATTTGTCGGGACTCCCAACGGTGGGTCCAACGTACTTAAGCCCCCTTCCTCGACCGGATCGATGAGGACGTTGCGCGGGCGACGCTTGTTGACGTTCGCGTTAATGTCGGGTTGGTAATTTGCTTCGCTTACTACCAGAGGGTTGGGATGATGTTCGGCTCTGTTCCCCAGACAACCGAGGAGGCTAATAGCGGGTTTCTTCGGCTTGCAAATACCGATGACGGTGGCCTCTTTCCGGGAAAGAGCTACTGGAGAGAAGTGTGTTGAAAATGGTCGCCAGTATGCAGACAAGAGGCCCAGGGAGAGATTTTAAGACTTTATTACTAATTTTATCTAGGCCTGTGGTGGACTTGGGTTTGAAATTAGTAAAGTGAAGTGGGTTTGGTTGATACCGTTAATATTTTGCATGCTCTTTAAAAATTAGCTTAACATGTGGTTCAGAATTCATGATTTGCAACACCTATTGGGATAACATGTTAAAAGCAAACAAATAAATAAATATATTGTACTATAAAATTTGTAAATAAAAAAAAATTTAGGATAACATTATTTATTATCTGTTGTAAAGATGTTGAATGTGTACATACGTATTTCTATAAATTTCTCGCGGGCAAACACCCAGATCCAGAACGATTATCTGTGGGCCACATAAATAGTTCTTTCAAGTAGGAATCAAGCCCACACCCCTGACGAAGCCAATTGCTTGGCAACCTCGCAACAAAATCAGAATAGTTCAACGAGTTATTATTCAACCACGTTCTATGAAAGATATTGGCAGAAAATACGCCTGGAAAGGCCTTTACAACAAATATTCTCTTAGAAAATAATTGAAATTGAGAATAACCTAAAAAGTACTGTTAACTGTAAATCAATACAGTAAGGGCGCAGACCTGGCGTAAAATAACCGAATATTTAAAGTATACAGTGAAATCACTAATGGTATTGCTACTAGGTATATTAATATATATATATTTATAAATGTTGATCTGTTTAATTATATGCCAACTTTAATAAAAATATTTGGTAACCAAGAAATGTTCTTTAAAATATACTTTTTCTTGAATGATAGCGCTGAAAGCACGGCGACTATTTATGGAAAAAACTAAATCTTTTGGCAAGAGACCGGGAACTTTTTCCGGATGTGGCGGACATTTCAAAAAATTAAGAAAGACGAGGGTATAAAAGCGTTCTGCGCTTGTTTTTTTTTTTTACAAATAAGTGAATGCTGCTCGCGTATATATATATATATATATATATCTCCAGTCCCAAACAAAGCAACGCTTGTACTATGAGTACTGTGGTACTAGACAACTGATATTACTTAAAAATATACATATAAAAATCGAACTACCAATGTTCAAGACCATAGCGCAACTATCCAATAGGCCAATACTAATATGATCTGGACACCGTAAAGAAGACAACTAAAATAATATTATGTATATTGTTTACGCGATTAATAAGCATTTAAGTTTATTTACTGACACAATTAACTCATTCCGCCTGATTTGAACATCACAATATCCAAGATAGTGACATAAGTTAGCCTGTAAAATCGTTATTATTTATTTTGGTCTGGGACTAAAAAATTAGAAGCTGAATTTATAATCTAATGTACGCTTTGTGTATAAAATCGATCAATTCTCTACAGAGAAAGTGTACGTGTGCACTTGATGTGCAGTCGGTGTTAACGCCAGTAGGGGGGCTAATATTTGCGGAGATCGTTTAATTTGGGACCGTTAAAGGATGCTAGAGGAAGTGAGTTACGGAACAACGGTTTCATTAGTTTATTGGCGTTAATTTAACCGTTTCGTTCCAACACAGCAAATACTGATACCCGACCGTATTAGAAAACTCGATTAGTAAACACAAATTACACAATGTACAATACAAATACTATTCACGAGAAAATTTTGCTTTCTCCTTATTTTGCCTTATGCTAATAGATGGTAGAATTTTCAAAGGTAAACAATATTTCCCGGGGCTGAACTGAGAATAATGTAACAAGAACACTGCAAAATATTCAATTTGCTTTATTAGTAGTTACTTTTTACTTCTTATTTACGACTATCTGTTGCCATCGACTACGTCCGCGGAATATGGTGAAAGCGTAAAATTCGGACAGATAAAGACAGATATATACATAATAAATATCACTTTATATACCACATTCATGGTTTTGTCTTATGGGGCTAATATGAATAAATTGTCCGTATTAATGACCCGCAAGCACCCCACGTACAATTGGCTGTGGTCCAGATCCGAAATAATTGCTATGGGTCACACAATAATTGTACCGTGTGGGATTCGAACCCACGCCGAAGGTAGTGCCTTGACAACTGCGCCACGGAGTGGTCAAGCGAGTGGTATTCGCGGAATAAACACGATTTCGCCTGAGCCACACCCACTAAGATCTAAGCTTTAATTATGTGCCTTTGTAGATAAGTTACTTTAAGAAACTAGAATAATAGAACCCGCCATTGCACAATTTTACACCAACTTTGACAAAACACACACATATGCATGCCCAAACAGTATACATTCCCAAAAAGGGCATGTAAAACTAAAAATTCTCAAAAGAAATTCTTAAAAATACACTGTCACCTGGAGAAAGAGTTATGTGGGCTTCGTACCCACAAAACCCCCCTCGGTGGCTCCTTCACTACCCGAAAGTAACCCGAAACCGTCGTCGAAAAGGAATCCTTTTCAAAAAAATATTAGCGTTGAAAGCATGGCGTCCATTTGTTAAACAAAAACAGTCTGCCTTGGCAAGATACCAAAATATATTATGGCTCTGGTATACATTTCAAATAGTACCGACAAGCATGAGATGTGACGTTGTTCTTTTAATACTTAAAAATCGCTCGTGTAATCAGTGCCTACGTTTCTTACTAAGTTTTACTTGTATCTTTATTGTAAACCAAAGTATCCATAACAAAGACCCAATTATTCTAGAGTGGTAGAAAATCCACATTTGGTGTTAGTTTCGAATAACTTTCCAGTTATTCGAAACCCTAACACCAATTTTTTAACTACAAATTGCTACAATTTCTGGTACCCATGAGATTTATTTCAAATATAAATCATAATGAATGACTTTAATGTAACTGTTTGTTGTAATGTAAATGTAAATGTAACTGCGCGCAATCAATTTTTAAATTTTTTAATCAGAATTTCCTCTTGTGCCAGACGAGACTGTTGTGAATAGATGGTAAATTTGTCTTAAATTTTCTGGAAACTTTTCTTAAAGATTTTTCTGGGGTTATTAAAGTATAAAAAACATGTTGTTTGGTTAACGATATGTTGCTAGTTTTATAACAATCTTGGGCGAAAACTATTTCTATTTCTTTTTTTACACTCGATAACGTTTTGTAGTGGTATTCTTAACGTACAATTTTTTCAAAATCTCTTTTAGTTTCTTAGAGTTAACGCTTTTCGGATACTCCTCCGAATTCTAGAAACAAATTTAAATTTCATCTTAAGTGCTGAGAAAAGCATTATAAAAAAACCGGCCTAGTGCGTCCGGCTAGCGCACGGGAGGCTCATAAAATCGTTTGTATGGGAGCCCCACATAAATATATGTTTAATATATGTTTTTTGCTATTTGTTGTTTTAGCAGCAACAGAAATTCATCATCTGTGAAAATTTCAACTGTTACATCAGACAGACAGACAGACAGACGGACAAGCATGGGAGTCTTAGTAATAGGGTTCCGTTTTACCCTTTGGGTACGGAACCCTAAAATAAATGTCGTTAAAAATATTTAGACGAATTTATCTTGTAACTACTCAAGGTTTCTTGTAAAATTCTTTTTACACCTAGCAATAGTAGATTTGTTAGATAAATTTTAATGTATTAGTTAGATAAAAAAATGTTTTAGTACTTCCTACAAATTATTTTTGTTACCACAACTAAAACTCGATTAGTTTCCCTTATAATTTATTCTATTTCAGCATTCAAAGCTTTTTATTGGAAGAGTTGACCGATAAATAATTGAAACTATTCGAGTGAAGCAATATAGTACGAGTATATTAATTGTGAATTCCAGTGGAAGGAATAACATTTCGACCTTCGTTTAGTTTAAATTGAATATTAGAGGAAACTCTTAGAATAATTTACCTAACACTACATTTTCTAGAGATTGTCTGCCGTGAATGTTCAGTATTCAGGCGCTCGCTTCAATATGCTCCAGTAACCAAAGTTTTAATCCATGTGACGAGAACAATGGAAGTGTTAATTGCAATTTTATAACTTCGCGGAGAAATCTGAAATGTTTAAGAAGCAATAATAGAAAAAATGATTTTGAAGATATGTAAAGCCCCTAATACCTTCTGCACAGAGAAAGCTTTGCCCATTAGTGGGAAATAATAGGCTGTTACCATTAGACTTTGGATTTTTTTATATGGAATGACTATCGCCGCTACGCGCAAGGTGCATATCCAACCCTGAAGAATCCTTAGGGAGTGAGCCACCGCTCTTTCACAAAACGAAACGCACGATTACAAAACTGTACAACAGGTTGTGTGCGCGCCCTACTTCTCACTTAAATGTACCATCATTTATGAAAGAAACTTAGATTTTCTTGACTGATCTAAAGCATTTTCCTAATTAACCCTGCGCATTGGCATATTTTAGACTGACGTTCTATGTTTAATATGATGCAGGAAAAGAAAATATTTTATGGTGCTTGTTATTTTACTATTTACGATTAGTGGCGGAAGAAAACATTTCACTAATTGTTATAGTTTAGAAAAATGTTCAGAAACATTATATTATATAAACCAAGCAGAAACCGTAAATGCAAGCCTTGGGTCAAGAACCGCTATAAAAATCAAAACCACAATTTTAATTTTCATCTCGCTGCACACTTAGATATTTCTATTCCAACTAACACAGAAGGCGTTGCAGATTTCTAGTTATAGGTACTTGTACCTCATGCCTAGCACTCAATCGTAGAAAGTGGGACATTTGGCAGTTTGCCAAATAAGCAAAGTGTTTATGATCTCGCCGGAGGATTATTGCCTATGGCAAATTAAATATTGTGTTTTGTTTACGTGCGTACAATTAATGTAAATAATAAACTTTGACGGAACTGCGATCATAATGTTATATTTACGGAAGTCCATAGCTATTTTCAACGAAAACCCCCTAAAATCAACCGAAGCTGAACGTTCAATTACGCAATTTTTGCACACAATCACAATGTTTACTCATCCGCTATATACCTTGCCATCAATTCCCAGATTTACAGGTGAAATATTTAAGGCACCGAAGACAATGTTGTACCATCAAATTAACTCTTAAAGTTAATTTGATGAAATTAGAAAGGTTTTAAAAATACGTGTGAATAATAAAAATAGTTTTATTTTATTTTCAGTGATCTTACATAAAATGGAAGATATAAAAGTAATACAATGCATGCGCTCAAAAGATGCATTCCGGCCACTTAGGTTACTTAGCAATCTGTATTATAGAGACAACCCAATTCCTCATTAGTTTGGAATATATAATTTTATTGTTATTACATCACAAGAATATCCTAATGTTACTTATGCACGTTAAAATGTTTATTTAAAGGAATAAATTTCACATCCACATTTTTTACAGTATTAACGAGTGTTGTTTAATTTTGTCATACGTTTGGATCAGAGAAGAGAAGGTCGTTATGCAGTTATAACTTTTTTGAGCCAAGGGATCTAGGTAATAAAACAACTAGTAAAAGAGAATAGATTATCTATTATTAAAAACGAACATGATTTGTGTAAGTCTTTAAAGGCGCAAGAAGAGAATGAAATTGAACACTTTCGGTTCTCAAAATTGTTTCAGATAAAACATTGTATGCCGCTGTTTCTATAAACTTTTAAAATTAAATCAAACTATGATGCAATTAAATATCACAGCCATTATAGCTAGCTCATTTCTAATCGCCCTACTATGTATGTCACATGCGTATATCTGTCGTTGTCGGTTTCTACTTAGCTTGTCCAATCAAATGGAAAGTGGATGTTGCATAAATTATGTACTCATTTGATCGAGAGTAGTGATGTTGATGGCAATATAATATATTATGCAGACTGCGAATCAATTAAAAGGAAAGCAATTAAAATGATTAACAACAGGTCCATGCTCATACATACATGTGATTTGGCCATCGAACATTATAAACGAAATAAAAACAATTTATTCTTAAATTTGAAAAAGGAACAACATTTTTTTATTTTAATATTTTTGAACAAATTGGGTATTTGATAGTTTCTGCAAAGCAGAAACTATCAAATACCCAATCATTACAGTAAGCCTTTGGTAATTGGATCGCGTAACTACAGATCACTCAACGTTCCAAGTCCCTGAAAAGATATTTTTCTATCATTAACTTTAAATCCGATAAACAGAAAATATAAATTGAAAACTGAAAAGCCTGAAATACAGGGTGTATTTCAGTATTTTCAGTTTCTTTATAAACAATATATAAATATTAAAAGTTTCTTTATAAATAATAAAACTTGACACAGTAAGGAATCAGTCTACAACTACTCGTGGTGTCTAAGCAAACACTTAATATTTAAGTTATTCTCGACTATCAACGTAACAAACATATTAAAAGTCAGAAAATTTCAACGCTTTTGGTTGTATTTCCATTAATTGAAGTTTTGATGATGATTAATAAGCGCCGTGGGAGTTCTACCACACACTTAGATAGTAGTTAGTAGTTCTACCATACACTATAGTCTCTTCTAAACGGCCTCCTCATGAAACCTCATCCTTCAGCGATATTTAGCAACTACAATTCTTCATAAAAACTACAATCGACGACATATGAAATGCGCCCAGCAACTGCTCCTTTAACAGACTGCTAAATGAACATTTCTTTAAGACCTGAAATGTGAAGTCTTCAATTTGTGTAATCTTTTTTTTTGCCTATTTTGTTTTTTTTTTTTTTTTCTATTTTATATTTGCTACCAACAGATTATTACATATGTTTATAAGAATATTTGTAGGTATGTAAATGTAAAGAAACTATGTTTCTTTAATATGTACAGCGCTCTTATATCAGTAAAGCAGTGACCATACTCGTTTACGCCATAGATGGCTCTGTGAGTAATGGCGGTCAACTTCGTCGGGAAAGTAGCTTATGTATGGATTGGCAGATGAGTTGTGATTGAGGATAATTATTTTTAAGTCTAATAAGTTTGGAGTTATTTTCTTATATATATAGTTATATATTTTAATTTGTAAATATATGTGTATTTATAAGTAGTTTATTTTATTATTTTTTGTATATAAATTATTTGTTACTCTTTTGGTTGATTATTTTCTAATTTAATTTTGGTTAGTTTTATTATTGCATCTGCCTAAAGATCTCACCACGCCATAGGGTGACTGGCAGAGAATGCCAAAAGGCATTAAGTCCGCC
This sequence comes from Iphiclides podalirius, assembly GCA_933534255.1. Taxonomy (NCBI): domain Eukaryota; kingdom Metazoa; phylum Arthropoda; class Insecta; order Lepidoptera; family Papilionidae; genus Iphiclides; species Iphiclides podalirius. The sequence continues at coordinate 16,830,834 of OW152813.1, read as the reverse complement.
TGTTGTGTTCCGTATTAAAAGAAATGCAATAAAGACAATAAAAAAAATCCTTTAGTTGTCCTGTAGATAATCTATAGATTGGCGACGATACATTGATTTATTATTGGTTTTAAACCTTCAGGTTTAAAAAAGACAGTTAAAGCTCTAAGGATAAAATTTTAAATATATAAGCGTGAATGTATGCTTTTAAATATTTTTGAACCATGTAATTTCTTTGTTACTGGTGGTTTGTACAGGCTGCTACTTTCTTCGAGAAATTTTTCGTTGAAATTCCAGTTTCAACAACCAAGTCACTTCTTTCCTCACCGACAGTTGCTGAGTCATTACTAAAAAAGAATGTTATGGAATGTAAAGTCAACTTTAAATTTACTACTGTAAACAAGACAGAAATTGTTAAAACTTTTAAAACTTTAGATGTTAAAAGAACTGCAGATCTATGGGGGATCTCGGTTAAGGTGATCAGTTCTATTATTGATGTAATATCACCTTACCTAGCAACTATTTTTAATATTTGTATCAATCGTGGCGAATTTTCTGACCTTATGAAACATAGTAAAATCATTCCGGTGTTTAAATCTGGTAGTACTTCCGACCCCAATAATTTTAGACCTATCTCTGTACTGCCAACTCTTAGTAAAATTTTTGAAAAAATCATATTGAATCAAATGTTACAGCATTTTAGCTCTCATAATTTATTACATAACAAGCAATATGGGTTTACTAGGGGTCGCTCAACAACTGATGCGGGTGTTCAGCTCGTTATGAATATTTTTGAAGCCTGGGAAAAGTCGCAGGATGCCTTAGGAATATTCTGTGACTTAACCAAAGCTTTCGATTGTGTACAGCATGAGACCTTGGTCAGGAAACTACGCCACTATGGTATAAGAGATGCCGCACTCAATCTTCTGAAATCGTACTTGAGCCATCGAATTCAGAGAGTTGACGTGAATGGCAAGAGATCTCCCAGGGCCTTGGTAAATATGGGGTCCCGCAGGGATCTATTCTTGGGCCTTTTCTCTTCCTCATTTACATAAATGATCTACCTTATCTTGTTAATAATTATCATGAGATAGTATTGTTTGCGGATGATACCTCTTTAATCTTTAAAGTAAACTGACGTTCTTTAAGTTATGACGATGTAAACAACACTCTATCTACTGTAGTACATTGGTTTAGTGCTAACAATTTACTGTTGAATAATAAAAAAACTAAATGTATTAAATTTACAACTTCCTCCAATGTTAAACATGTAAAAACTGATGTACTTTTATATGGGGAAGCGTTGGACCCTATTGACTTAACTGTATTCCTTGGCATAACTATTGATGCCAAACTGCAATGGGGCCCCCATATTAATAGACTAGCGAGTAGACTTAGCTCAGCAGCTTTCGTGGTCAAAAAAATAAGACAGTTAACTGATGTTGATACGGCTCGCTTGGTATATTTTAGTTATTTTCACAGTATAATGTTTTATGGCATTCTGCTTTGGGGTAACGCGGCCGACATTCATACAATCTTTATCTTACAAAAGAGAGCTATTCGTGCAGTTTACAATCTGGGCCCCAAAGAATCGTTAAGAAACTTGTTTAAAGAGATAAAGGTATTGACTGTTGCTGCTCAATACATTTTTGAAAATGTTTTGTATGTCCATAAAAATAAGGATAAATTTTTAAGATCCTACCCACAAGTAGACTCCGTAAAATAAGTAAATCTTTTATGGGACAATGTATAACGTATACATTACAACAAAATTCCAGAAAACGTTCAAAATGCATCAATAGCTAAATTTAAAAAAATAGTAAAAGAACGTTTGTGTGTTAAAGGCTACTATAATATTAATGATTATTTAAATGATAACACACTCTGGTAATAAACTTGAGGGATATGTATGGTCACTTCTGTTTCCGTAAGCGCCAGCATGGGCAAGTCCTCAATAAAAGCACACACTGGATAAAACTGTTTATTAGTTATATTAGCCATGTGGCAAATTATGGTTTCACAAGCAATACACTATATGAAACATCAGAGCAATATAGTACCACAAATGATATGGTAATATTCCACAAGTTAGAAAATGCTCGTATAATTACGTGTCCATTGTTCCTCTCTTAAACTCTGTCTATGACATATCGTCTCTATTCCGAACTCGCGTTCCGGAAATGCGTTGTTGAGTGCGTTCGGAAACACCACACGTTGTTGGTGCGTTCGGAAACGCTACACCACCCCCCTATGGAGAAGGAGAATCCGTAGGAAATATGAAATTTACAGGTCAAAAGGTTTGGAGAAATGAACTCTACGACCAGACCGAGTAGTATACTGAGGTGTGTGTGAAGGAGAAGAAGCAGGAAGGGGTACGGATGGTACGGTAGGAGAAGAGGATGTCCGAGTAGTATCTAGTTGGGCAGGTTGAGGCACAGAAACACAAGGTGGTGATACCGGAGAAAATAAATCCGTAGGAATCGGATGTTCGACAAAAGCTGGCTTGAGTCTGTCGACGCTAACCGTCATCTGCTTACCATTGACTTCTATCGAGAACGTCTTCCCGTCCTTGGCTCTAGAAATAACCTTATGAGGGCCGGAGTAGGGAGGCTGCAGAGAGCGACGAACAGTATCGTTCCTAAGCATGACGTATAAAGCTGTAGCGAGATCCTTAAAAACGAAAGGAGACGACTGTGTATGTTGAGAAGCTGGGGTGGGACGCAATTTGGACATATGTTGTCTTAATTTGCAGACAAAATCCGGAAGCTCCTCAAAGCCAGAAACTCCAGAAGATACCAATAGTTCTCCTGGGAGTAACAAGTTTTCTCCATAGAGCATTTCTGCTACTGTTGCCTGTATATCTTCCTTAAACGCAGAACGCATCCCCAAGAGGACTAAAGGCAATGCGCTTAACCAGGAATCATCATGGCACATAAGAGAGGCTTTTAACTGCCTATGCATGCGCTCAACGAGTCCATTGGCACAGGGATGGTAACTAGTGGTTCGAATACGTTTAGTACCGCACATGTCGGTGAGGCGTTTGAAAAGGTCCGATTCAAACTGTCGTCCCTGGTCAGTTGTTATGACAGCAGGAACACCGAATCGAGAAATCCAGCCGGCCACGAAGGTACTTGCCACCTCTTCCGCAGTTATACCACTCATAGGCCATGCTTCTGGCCACCGAGTATAACGGTCTATAGCGGTAAGGCAATATTGAAAACCAGAACAAAATGGCAATGGCCCGATGATGTCAATATGGACATGTTTTAGTCGTGACGTGGGGCTGGAAAAGTGTCCGGGCGGAGATTGTGTATGTCGTGTTTACTTTGCTTCTTTGGCAAGGCACACACGTTTTGCACCATCTGCGGCAGTCTTGGGACATGCCAGGCCAAACGAAACGGTCAGATACCAGTCGTATAGTGGCTCGGGCGCCAGGATGGCTAAGGTTATGCAGCTGGTCAAAGATTTTCTTCCGCATAGGTTCCGGGACAAACGGTCGCGGGCGTCAGGTGGACGTGTCACAGACCAGAGATGATGTAGTGCCAGGAACGATCATATCCTCTAGCTTAAGAGAAGAATTTGTATCGTTACGATACTTCTTCAATTCATCGTCGAGTTTTTGGCAAGTGGCGAGGGCAGAATGGTCAGCTTCGAAGCTGGTGGCTTCGATGCGGGACATGGCGTCCGCCACCGTGTTGTTTGTCCCCTTTACATGGACTATGTCCGTCGTGAATTGAGAGATGAAAGAAAGTTGAAAGAAAGTTAATTTTACTAAGAGTTGGCAGTACAGAGATAGGTCTAAAATTATTGGGGTCGGAAGTACTACCAAAGTACTACTTCTCTATAAAACGGCGGAGTCCTTGTACGGTCTTCGGAAGAGGGAAATCTTGCAATGCCTGAATACGCTCTGTTGGTGGTCTTGTTCCTAAGGCGGAAATGCGGTTACCGAGAAAGGTCACCTCGGGAACACCAAATACGCATTTCGCCGGATTAATAACAATTCCGTGGTCTTCAAGACGTTTGAAGAGAATACGGAGGTGCTCGGCATGCTGACGGGCACTTTTCGAATACACCAAAATATCGTCGATGTATGCATAGCAAAAATCAAGTCCCTCGGTGACTTCGTCAATGAATCTTTGAAACGTTTGGCCAGCATTGCGGAGGCCGTACGTCATGTAATGAAATTCATATAGTCCGAAGGGTGTTATTATGGCGGTTTTGCAAATGTCCTCAGGCGCAACAGGTATTTGTTGATAGGCCTTTACGAGGTCAATCGTACTAAATATAGTACAGCCAGAGATATTATGACCAACATCGCCAATATGGCGGACCGGATATCGATCAGGTACTGTGCGCGAATTTAACGCGCGGTAGTCACCACAAGGTCGCCAGGTGCCGTCTCGTTTAGGAACCATGTGGAGGGGCGAGGACCATGAACTTTTTGAAGGTCTAGCTGTGCCACACCGCACCATGTCATCAAAAACTTTCTTAGCTTCTTGAAGCTTTTGAGGCGCAAGGCGTCTAGGGCGACATGAGACGGGGGCTCCCTCTGTGGTCAAGATGTGGTGAACCGTGCTATGCTTCGGCTCCCGAATAAGACCAGGCGGCTTAGTAATTGACGGGAATTCCGCCAAAATTGCGCTGAATTCCGACGGAGGAGCAGACACCACTTTGATGCTGGTCTGACCTAATATTGCGATGACAGCAGCGCATGATATGCCAGTACCGCTGTCCACAAGTCTTTTATTGGCACAATCTGGCAATAGACGGTAGTGTGCCAAAAAGTCTGAACCAATGATGGCAGTGCTGACGTCAGCGACGATGAATCGCCAATGAAAGTCGCGACGCAGTCCTAGGTTCAATGACAGTTGTATAAAACCAAATGTGCGAATCTCACTACCATTAGCAGCAGCCAGTGTATAGTTCGATAGCCTTGGCTTATTGGCTAACCACTGGTATAGGTAACAGGAGAGATCTGAGCCTGTGTCAATTAAAAACTGGCGCTTCGATACGCTTTCGGTGACAAATAATCGGCGACTCTCCGGTAAGCAGTCAGTCGTCGCCGCTAATGACTGCTGTTCGAGTTTTCCGAGGGCGGCGGCGTCCAGGTGCAAGGCTTAACGCACTTAGATGCTTTGATCTCATACTTCGTGTGGTAAAAACACATTTTAGACTTACCGGTTGTTTGCGAGCGATCACGCTGGTTTGAGCGACCCCGTGACCTATCCCTACCGCGTTCGGCAGTGAGCACTGCGATCTGGCGAGTAAGCTCATCTAGGCGCCGTGTGATGTCATCGAGCGATAAAGATGAGACGGCTGGAGTGTTAGCTGAAAAGACGGTCGGTGAGCGAGGTGTGCCTAGACCAGGAGAAACTTCCAAAATTTTGTCCGCTAGCTCAGCAATTTTGTCAAGCGACAGTTCAGACTGAGCGGCCAAAATGGCCTGAAGGTGCTGTGGTAGGCGGCGCATCCAAAGTTGGCGGAGTAAATTTTCGTCCGTGAGAGCGTTCCCAGCTAACGACCTAAGATGTCGCAAAAACTGCGAAGGGCGACGATCGCCAAGCTCCTCATCGCTAACAAGCTGACGGACACGTTGTTCCTCTGATGCTGAGAGCCTACGAATGAGCTCTGACTTTAACCTACCATACTTGTCTTCAGACGGTGGTTGAAGAATAATATCCTCCACTTCTCCAATTATGCGGGTATCCAGCTGAGCGATGACATAATTAAATTTAGTTAAATCTGTGGAGATACCAGAAATTGTAAACTGGGCCTCAGCCTGTGCAAACCAGATGGCAGGCCGATCTGCGCAGGAAGGAGGAAGCTTAACAGAGACCCTACAAATTGAGGGAGATTGACAGGTAGAGAGATCATTGGGGGTAGTGTCTGTGTTGTGTGTTGTAATACTGTTAGAATGCAATGTTTTAAATTTTTCTAGTTCGGCAGTTAATAATGCATTTTGCTGCTGTAATAAGGAATTTTGTTCACTTAGTACATTTAAATTAGGCTCCATGGTTAAACAGATGACAATATGATCTTATATTTAACAGTATTTAGAGTATGTTAAAAGAAAAATATAAGAACAGAAAATACAGATTCTAAAATGTGACGACACACAATTAAAAGAAATAAGAGTAAACAATGCCAATAGCAACATAAAATGATAATAGTACAGACACAAAATAATTATAATAATGAGTTAAATTATTATAGTAATTAGTGTAAAGAAGTAACAAGTACACACACACTTTAGCTAGATTAAGTAAAGCAATGAAGGCCCCTTAAAGCTACAATAATTATATTTATTTAAACAAGTTACTATTATAGTTTATACTATTATAGTTATAGTTATTGTAAACAAGCTAATGTGCCTAAGTTAAAAACATGTTTATGTTTAGATATTAATCAGACAAACCAAAATTATATTGGAAAAACCATGCTGATCTCCTTATAAGATTTAATATAAATTTTTTAATGGAAATTTCCCTAAGTAAATAAGTTTTATTTATATTTACATGCATGTACCAAGTCCTTGGGTTGTCACACAAAACATTGAACCAGGGTAGGAAGAACTTGACCGGATTGCCACACTGATGCAGGAACTGTAGATTAGCAGGCAGCGATGGATGTTAAAGCTCGCCATGCAGTTGCAGGATGTAGCAGAGGTTATACACGTGGTCTGACGCAGTAGCATTAGTCACGTAGCTCATAGCTGTCAGCAGTCGAAAAGCACGAGGTGGAGATAACCTTGTAGAATCCGGTACGTGGACACAGAGACGGGCACGGTGCAAGGTTGCGTAGTCGGGGTCACCAATGAGGGATATGTATGGTCACTTCTGTTTCCGTAAGCGCCAGCGTGGGCAAGTCCTCAATAAAAGCACACACTGGATAAAACTGTTTATTAGTTATATTAGCCATGTGGCAAATTGTGGTTACACAAGCAATACACTATATGAAACATCAGAGCAATATAGTACCACAAATGATATGGTAATATTCCACAAGTTAGAAAATGCTGGTATAATTAATGGTATATTTAATTTAGAATGGCTGTGTCCATTGTTCCTCTCTTAAACTCTGTCTATGATATATCGTCTCTATTCCGAACTCGCGTTCCGGAAATGCGTTGTTGAGTGCGTTCGGAAACACCACACGTTGTTGGTGCGTTCGGAAACGCCACAAACTGATCGCTCCAGGCTCTTTCAATCGGAGTTCTTATATTATTTCTCTTGCGGCGAAATTTACCGTCATATTCGAATTATATTTTTCATTCCCTGAAAACAGGGATAAAAGGACATTTTCTAAAAATGAAACCTAGCTAGATCGATTTTTCGCCCCCGAATCTACGCACATACCAAATTTCATGAAAATCGCTGAAGCCGTTTCCGAGATTCCGATGATATATATATATATATATATACAAGAATTGCTCGTTTAAAGGATAAGAATATAAGAAAACCTAAAAAACGTGTTAAGTTAAGAATACAACAGACAATTAGATAGACAAAGCCAGGCAAATAGAAAGACAGAGCCATATCGCTTGGATATTTTTGAAGAAAGAATTATTTACTTTCTTAATGTCCCGTGCAGACGCTCTCGCAAAACATCTTAGCGGTGAAAAATGTTTCAACTTTATTTTCTCATTATTTTCGTGTTGAATGATATGATCAAATAACTTAACTGCAATCCGACGATTTATAAAAATAATGTGTAATTGTACTAACTTCGGTGTAAATATTTCCAAATATGCATTTGCAAAAAACCGTACTATACCCATACTGTTACTTTTTATCGTTGATATGATTATCACAAAATGAAAATTCTTTTTCAATCGCATAAAAATTTGACCTACAATTTAAAAACGAAAATAACTTTCCAGAGTTATCCGGAAAAATCCGGGAGCACTTGATAAGCTTCTATGTTAATATTTTCTTATTAATATCTTGATGTTGCAACATTTCATGAAAAGTCATTTTTTTAAAAATTATTAAAAATATTCTGTCCAGGATTTTTTAGGCTGCCCAGTTTTAATATATTCTATAATATACTAAATTTATAATAAAATAAATTTTATTCTATTATCAGCTCGGTGAAGGTTGATTTAGATTCGGATCTTAGACCATTACAAGTAAATATAGGATTAAATGCCGTTTTTATTAATTTAAATAATATGTTGTAAAGCGCATCATATTATTGTTCACGCATCATGTTACTGTCATAATAAGGTAAATATGTTTTCCTGTTATTTTACTTCTAGACTTCTCAATAAGAGTTCTATTTACAGGAACAAACATTATTTTTTGTAATTTATCATTACTACTTTTTTACTTGTATAGTTTAAAAATGGCAAGTTGCCCACAATTGTCTGAATTTAACATAATTATTAATAATTGACTTATCGATTGGTTCATAATTTGTAAATTCTTATCCTTTAAACGAGCAATTCTTGTATATATATATATATATATATATATATATATATATATATATATATATATATATAAATCGATCTAGCTTGGTTTCATTTTTAGAAAATGTCCTTTTATCCCTGTTTTCAGGGAATTAAAAATATCATTGGAATATGACATATGGTAAATTTCGCCGAAAAAAAAATGTTATAATAGCTCAGTCGGTAATTGGGCGGCCCCGAAACAGAAGGCCGTGGTTCGTGTCACGATCATTTACATACTTATTTTTTTACTGTTTTTTTTGATTCCAGATAATTTCCAAAATACACGATTTACCAAATAAAACAGGTCATCCAGGTACTATATTGTCTATACATACAAGTTGCCGAATAAGTTAGTGATTCTAGTCGGTTCATAAAATAAGTTAGCAAAGTTATATGAATTTAACAATGATCTGAATCGAATAGTGGTGGTAGAATTATCTAGAAGATTTATGTTAAAGTCACCACAGACAATATATTTATTAGACTCAGATAACTTCAACAATATTTCTTCCAATGCATTTTCAAATGATCTATATAGCAAAGCCGCAAAGGCGATCGAAAATAAATACCTATAAAAGGGGCCCGGAGAGTGTTAGACGGGCAGTTCGGTGGAGGAATTCAAAGAGGATTATTGCTAAAGATTTGAACAACCGGTATTTCAATCCAATACTGAACATCTAGCACGTAAAAATATTCTGTTGTTCACATTTATTCTGCTATAGTTTTGAACAAATTACGTAAATTGCGGACGAATACTTATAGTTTTTAGAAAATCATCGTTCAAAATGGTTGACGATTGACATACCTCAATCTGGATTACTGTTATTTGATGACGCTTATGTATCATAGCGATTACGTATAAATGTGTTCTGTATTTCATTTCTCACCACACTCAAACTTGAAACTCGGTAAACCACGCTTAATTCATGTCGTCTCTGCAGCAATACAGAAACATTCGCGGCACCATTAGGGCCACAATTATACTACACACCAGCGCTTGCAGCCCACTCAGGAATGAATTTTAGAATTATAAACTGACTTTCTGCAAATGCTGATCTCGATTATGCGGCTTTGTTAATTGTGGCATGGTACGTGCCATTCATTTAACATAAACAAAAAACTCTATGCATACGAGTTTAATGTATTAGGCGATGTTTTTCCAGACATTTTTTTCTTATTTGACGACTGCAAAGATGTGTGTAAACAAATTATCTAGAGTAATTAATGTGCTTTAAATTATGATCCGTCGAGGGAGGACTTCGATTAACTAATGCTTTTAACATAAGTTCCGACTAGACCGGATTCTTCATAGCTAACCCTGGAGTTGAGATTACCTCAATAGTTTTGAGAACTGTGTGCGGTCGTGTCCCCGAACAATGCAAGCGAAATTATTCTTAGGTTCGTATCATCATCATCATCATCATCATTTCAGCCTGTAAGCGTCCACTGCTGAACATTGGCCCCCTCTAGGGATTTCCAATTCGATCGGTTTGAAGAGGACTGTATCCAGCGAAGTCTCGCGACTTTGTTCGTTTTGTTCCGTTTTAGCCGCGCTGTTGCTGTTCTGCTATGTTTACGGAAATATTCACCATATTTCCGTAATGCGTATTTATCGCAGCCATTGATAGTGTGCCAGACAATGTTGATAGGGCTGTTATCGTATTACATAGCGTTTTTTGACAACAAGCTCTTATATCTGCGACGGGTGTAAAACCTATAGAGATTACACCTATGACACTCCCTTATGTTATTGGCAGAATAAGCTATTAAGTTTAGGTACGCAATCACTTATCCGCTAAATAACTTAGTTTGAGCATCATTATTGTTTTTTTTTTGTTTTTATACGAGAGATTCTTTCACTGACACAAATCTCCCAACCGTTATTTCTGTTAGCGTAAGGCAAATTTATAATATAAAACCTTTAAAATATTCAATATAAATGAAAATGGCTCATTAGTTATGCAAGCACCTGCTGAATAATTTGCGCCCGAGATGAGTTAACATTTTTATTGAATACTTTCTCAATATTTCGAAATACACATTTATATACAAGTATACTTTATTTATACTTATTTACATATCATCATACATCTCATACCCGAATATTTCTTCATTAGATACATAATTATGAAAAACTAAAAGGTTTGAAACGGAATATTGTATACTTAGATTTTAAAAGATCTCTAGAACCCAAGTAAAACCAATTTGGCTATTAATATAATTTTAGTAAAGATGTGTGCATATGTCGATGTTTATTGAAGGCTAAAGCTTGTAATCTGTGTTCCAGCAGTTAGCGCACTGACGCGCGAGACACTCGACGCGATAAAGGACCTTCAATAGATCCGAAACTAGTCGGATGAACTCACATTGAACCGAATGTAGGTGCGTATGATTCAACGTGAGTTCAGCAGTCTTATTATTTAGTTAGAAAGATTATTTTTTTGATACATTGCCGTTACTGTGGAATTTTCGTTATCTGTTTTTGTAATGACCTTGAACTGGTACGAATTTCACGTGGACAGACATATATGTGTACTGAAAGATATCTGTGGGTCACACTAGTAGAGTATAACCCCGACATGATAGTCGTCACATTTTTGAGAGGATAATAAAAAAACATTCTGCATTACTTTGCCTACTTCCTCAACTGATAACGAAGATGACAATGAGTAAACCATGAAAAAGTATTAGTGAACATTAGTATTAGTAATTGCTGATTTTGTAATTTAGAGGCTTCCCAAGTCAATATTCATTTTTAGCAGAATACTCTTTTGTCTAAGCATTTCACAAAGAGTTTAGTTTTAAAGGTTTTGCTAATAATGTGACAAATTTTATAATAAACTAGCGGACCGGACAGAAATTGTCCTGTACACACGTTTTATCATCGCATCTCAACCATTCTCGAATCGACCTGAAACAAATTTCACTAAAGTCGGTCCAGCCGTTTAGGAGGAGTTCAGTGACATACAAACGTACAGTAAAATGATATATATACATACATACACACAAATATATATATAAATATATATTCACCGAGCTGATAATAGAATAAAATTTATTTTATTATAAATTTAGTATATTATAGAATATATTAAAACTGGGCTGCCTAAAAAAATCCTGGACAGAATATTTTTAATAATTTTTTAAAAAATGATTTTTCATGAAATGTTGCAACATCAAGATATTAATAAGAAAATATTAACATAGAAGCTTATCAAGTGCTCCCGGATTTTTCCGGATAACTCTGGAAAGTTATTTTCGTTTTTAAATTGTAGGTAAAATTTTTATGCGATTGAAAAAGAATTTTCATTTTGTGATAATCATATCAACGATAAAAAGTGACAGTATGGGTATAGTACGGTTTTTTTCAAATGCATATTTGGAAATATTTACACCGAAGTTAGTACAATTACACATTATTTTTATAAATCGTCGGATTGCAGTTAAGTTATTTGATCATATCATTCAACACGAAAATAATGAGAAAATAAAGTTGAAACATTTTTCACCGCTAAGATGTTTTGCGAGAGCGTCTGCACAGGACACTAAGAAAGTAAATAATTCCTTCTTCAAAAATATCCAAGCGATATGGCTCTGTCTTTCTATTTGCCTGGCTTTGTCTATCTAATTGTCTGTTGTATTCTTAACTTAACACGTTTTTTAGGTTTTCTTATATTCTTATCCTTTAAACGAGCAATTCTTGTATATATATATAATCGGAATCGCGGAAACGGCTCCAGCGATTTTCATGAAATTTAGTATGTGCGTAGATTCTGGAGCGAAAAATCGATCTAGCTAGGTTTCATTTTTAGAAAATGTCCTTTTATCCCTGTTTTCAGGGAATGAAAAACATCATTCGATTATGACAGTAAATTTCGCCGCAATAAAAAATGTTATAATAGCTCGGCCGGTAATCGGGCGACCCCAAAACAGGTCTTCCAGGTACTAAACTATAAGCGCCACTTTCCCAGTTGCAAACTCCATGCACTTACGGTCGAAGAAATTAGGGCAGTCTTATCTCGTGTGTATCTGTGCATCAATTTCTAATTTGTTTTAAATTGATTTGTATAATTGATTATGAGTGAATTAAGTTCACCACACTTCAGGTAAAATATCCGACAGTGATAACCAACAATGAAGAGCGATAGCTATCGTTTGGTCGAGCAAATTCTGTTCCGCAATTAATGGACACCGCGGTTACCCTGAATGTACCTGAGTTCGCCGTTAATAATTTACTATCCTAACTTGTTGGTAAGTTACCGAGTACTTCCTTTATGTGATTAATTATCACCCAAGAACTTTACGCGAAGCCGAAGATGGTAAAATTACTCATTGTTAATGTAGTTTTTATATTCCCCTATATATTTTTTACTTTGTTTTGATTTACGACACCACCGTTTAAAAAAATGTAACCTATTTGCTTTTGGAACAAAATTGAATGTCTAATTCTAAAGAAAATTGATTGAAAAAAGCTACATTTTAGATGTGGGCGGTATTTCTCGCTTTTGGTGATAGTGTATTATTGTAAATACAAAAACTTTAAAAAAATTATTTTAATTAAATATTACTAATTGTTATTAGGAATAAACGTCTTTTAAGAATCTCTTTCTATTATCCCCGAGAACGAAGCGAAATTATAGTACACTATTCATATTGGTCCACTAACCTGACCGAGTTTTTAAATACAAAAAATATTTATATCTAATACTACTCACTCATCTATCGAAAATTTTCGAAAGACAAATTGTACCTTAGGTAAATGAAACAACATTTTATTAACCTACCTAAATTTAAGTAGATTAATGAAATGTTATTTCATTGAGTATCCTTATACGTTACCTTTCTAAGTTAGAATGTAAGAAATGTTTTACAGCTCTAGATAACGGACGCTTAGATAAAATAAAACGCTCTGAGAAAAACATATTTTTTATATGTTAATAAAACCCGGGCCATAAAATCGTAATTGTTTCCGTTTTCCCTTCTAATGAAATAGAAGGCGTTACTGCTTTCACTTTCTTGACAAAGTGCTGGTTAGAGTTCATCATGGTCAAGCTACTGTATGGACATCCAAAACACTTGAAAAGTCACGCGAATCCGAATCATTCTAGACAGTTAAGGGGGCTTACAGAACGTTCCAGAAACGCCACATGCATCGTCTAATTCTACTGTACGGCGAAGACGAATGAATGGTCGGGGCGGACTATCCGGCAACCCGGCTTACTGTTGTACATGTACAACATTGCGTTGTATCGCATTATAATATACTACTTCGTTAAGAACTTAATTCCGGTCTACAGTTGCTGATTTGAATCCCATTGCCATGGAACAACGAGTCTTTTTTTTTGGTGTTTTCATAAAAAAAGCATAAACGTAAAATACATGATAACAAAAAAATTAAACCAACTAATTAAATAAAAAAGGGAAAAAAATTGTGACATCCTATACAACTACAGCTGACTGATTCATAACATTCAGAGACTTTGTCATTCGTTGCCATAACGTCGCATTACAAGTTTCTCCTTCTAACAGTATGTTTTATCTCTTTTAAATTCATTCAACCAATGCATTATGCTTTGTGACCTTTACTAATGAACTTTACGTTACAGTTTCATAAATAATGATCTAATTTTTTTTAAAGAATGTAAATGTACACCATTTTAAAAAATGATCCTCTATATGGGTTTATGGTCGCGTTAGTTATACGACATAATATATGTCTCACTGCTGGGCAAAACCTCATCTGTATTGAGAGTAAAGGCGTAAAAGCTTTTTGTAATGGGTCGGACTTAAAACAATTTACTCTTAAACACTGACAGTAGCTTGAATCAGAAGATATTAGCATGCCTGACACTTCAGACCGCCGATGACTTTTAAATGCTGTAAATCCCAAAGGACATAACGGAAATGTAAATTTTGTATCAACACAAAAGGATTGCAATGTGAGTTATACATATTTTATATTTAATACTAGCTGTGCCCGCACTTTGTCCACGTGGAATTAAGAATAAAAAGTAGTAGCTGCTGTAATAAGAGGAATAACTTAGCCTAAGTTACACCTTATTACATGAGCTATCTGCCTGTGAAAGTCCCGTCCAAATTGGTCCAGCCGTTTCAGAGATTAGCCGGAACAAACAGACAGACAAAAATTGTAAAAAAATGTTATTTTGGTATATATACCGTGTATACATCCATATGCATTTATTAATAAACCGTTACTTTTTTTATTACAATCAGACGCTCCAATTTTATTTATCTGTATAGATTAAATTATAAAGTTAATTACTTTATACTATTTTTCGTAGATAATGCGAGATATTTTTTTAAGTTAAGGTCGTTTGATAACCAAGTTTACTTATAAGTCATGTTTTAGTTTTTTAACTTCGTCAAATATTATCTGTGAATAAATTTTAAATAATTCTCTATTAAACTCCCACATGATTTTAATGATTGATTTTCAAATCTCTAAATAATTTTGAAGCTTTTAATTTTCGGGTTTATAAAAAAATCGCTATAGATTCTCCCATTTCAGTAAAAGAAAATAAGACTTTTTTTTATAAAATAATCTATTACCAAATTTACATTTACATTTACATTTTTTGAGTTACTCTGAAACTCTCAAGAAAAGCAACTACAGGTTTTAAATTGTCTACAATATAATAGACAAATATTTGAGAATCTTAAACAAACAGTTAGCCAAATTAAAAAGGGTAAGTTGGTTTGAAGGTTTTTTTATAACTGCGATATTAAATTATAGAGGGTCACAAATCGAAGCTTCGTCAACATCATCATCAGCCGCAACGCGTCCACTGTTGAACATAAACCTCCCCCATAGAACGCCGTCCAAGTTTCCATACAGATAATTTGTAGAACAGCGTAATGGACACTGAACAAAAAAATAATATTTGTTTTACTTAAACTCAAAATCACTCAAAATCAATATCGAAAGACAGTGTGATATGTTTTAGCTACCGGAGCACATAGTCTGTACCCAATACTACTATTTGTACAGTTTTTATATGTGTTAAAGTGAGCGTGAAACTTATACAATTTCAGTCTCATCCAACGAGGCGAACGCAGGCCATCAATATACGACTTATCACCAAATTGTGAAATATTGCGAACCTTTCTATTGAAATAAGGATTTATCTATAGCTTCGAATTTACAAATGTGATTTTTCCCCAATCTTTTTTTTATTCGACGCGTGCTACATAAATGTTAAAACAAACGTCATTTCTAATATTACTCCTCGGGTCGATTTCGACCTTGTCGTGAGGAGGGGTTAATAGCCGTGGCTTTTCCCCCACGATTAGGCAAAGAGGAAACCTCACCTGCCCGTGTTGTGGTGTTAGACCAGCCCGTAAGGGCCACTCCCAATATTGCTTATGAGCAGAGTTCGGGGGACAGGTTGTGGCTGATAGAAGTGGGGCCACTCTCCCCTTCATCAGTGAACGAGGTGGACGAAAGGGGAGTGTTAGTCTTGCGTTTTGTCCGCTCTCCATATTTTCCGCGAATGTCGGTATTGTCATGTGCCGTTCTCACGCAAAGCACGTCTCAAAAAAGGAACGTCGTGGGCGATTTACTTGGTGAGAGTCTGACAAAGGCAAGGCCACGTCGGCCACCGGGAAGGCGAGTATTAATTAGTTTTAAATATCAGTTTCCGCTTTCGTACGTTTAGGCCGCCCCTTCTGGGTAAGTAGCACGTCCTCGCAGATGAGCGTGGTTATCGCATCGAGTTTTAGCAGATTATTCTCTTATTTTCGAATTTTATAGGATAAACATTAAAATTCGTGAGAGCATTAATTTGTGTTTAACTATGTAAACATACACATAACATTGTTTAAAATAAACATAGTTAAAAAAATAGTTAAGCTAAAAGAAAAATACTTGTAAAGCATCAATAGCTTGTACAATGGCAATATTGAGGAAATTAATGCAAAGCACAGAGCGCTTGGGACCTCAAATTGAATAAATTTTAGTCGATATATTAAGCGCCACATCTTTATCTGCCTCCGAGCCACACAGTAAAATAATTTCATTCGTGGACAACAAAGCTATCTCGGTTCCGTACCGTCTAGAAAGTAGTAAGCTTCGGTAAGGAATAAAATTCGGTACAAAAAAGTAAACAAAAAATATTTGGTAAAGATTTAAAAATATATTTTTATTAATGACTGACACTTAACATGATCTTTCTCCAGTATATTATGGTTTAACGAAAGCTTAAAAAAGTATTAACTGCAGAATATGATACAACTAGCTTAGCAAGTTAGGATTAACTGATATAATGTATATAACATATATTTCAAACATCCATATACAGCTCATAAACGATTTTTCTAAAAATTCAGATTTATTTTAGTATTTATAAAATACCCAAATCATTTACTCTGGAGTTTTATTCCAACTAGTATTTCATTTTAAGAATGCAATTCCAAACGGGGGAAAACCTGAGAACGAAAGTAGGATGAGAGAGTTTTTGTACTACATTGTAATGAGATATCTTGCCAACATTTTGTTACAGTTTTAATTACGGAAAAACGATGGTAGTCAACAACGGAACTTTTAAATGCACTGGAACGATCATTTTCCTTGCCTTTTAAAAATACACTCATTTTTAATTCAAGGAATCAAGCGATGTAACAAATAGATTTGTTATAATATACTGCAATATATTCTAAGGTTAAACTACTCAATACATGAATATATATTACGTAAAGGCACCTGCAACATACTTTTTTCTGTTAGAATTATTCAACTTAGTATTGTGAATGTGAAGGTATTGAAATTTTGAAATCTGATTTATTTCTGTTGCCGCTATAACAACAAATACTAAAAAAACTTTACTTTACTTTACTTTACAAGTGGGTCTCCCATACAACAGACATGATTTTTTTCGCCTTTTTTATAGATAACGGTACGGAACCCCCTCGTGTGAGGGTTAAAGGTCTTTCAAAATAAGGCTAACAGATTAGATTGCACAGGTGTAGGAATACGCGGCGTGTTTCTTCAAAATGTTGGTAATAATGACTTCGGCCCTCCATTCAGTAATCGACAACCCGAACACACCCTAAATCGATAAACGATAATGAGACCTGACGTAGCATGAAATACGTGCCTCATTTTGAACGAGCCTTTTACATAGGGATAATTTGTTTTATCTGTGGCGAAAGTAATTTGGAAATAAATTGAATTTGAAAAAGCATGATCCTTTTAAATAAACATATTAATGACAAAATTGGAAGTGTACAATAATTTCTTATAACTTTGAAATCCTAGCAGTATGATAACTAATCCGATAAGAGTTCAACGTTTTTTATTTAATATAGGTATATACCTTTATAGGACATGTAACTTGAATTATTACATAATTTTCTCTTTAGTACGTTGACCTATATCTTGGTTACGTGTTTTTACGAGGATTTCCGCACTTTTTAGTCATAATGTAACTAGTATCATGTATAGGGTTTAAACGGGTGCTCATGACCTGTATATAATATATATATATACATATATATATATATATATATATATATATATATATATATATATATATATATATATATATATGTTATGTTATGTTATACTATACTAATAGTATAACTTAACTTTATTTCCTCAGTATATCACTATATCTTTCCGTCGAATTTTTGGCCATCGGGGGTCCTGGGTTCTATAGGTATTATATATCCTTCTAGATAGTTGTTTCGCATTTGGGTGTTTCTCCGTGTGAAATTTATGTTTGTAAAGCGTGCTTACAACATAGGACAATGTTATCCTAAAGCGGGGATAGTGTTTTTCTAGAAAAAAAAAAATGAATTATATTGGCTTTACATGTATTTCTTAGCATTAAATAACAAGCATGTGCCATCATTTTACATTTGTCTAAGATGTGGTCGGTGCTACAATTTTGGCGTTATGCCACAAGAGATCCCAATATTTATGGCGCCACTGGGAATTCAATATCATTTGCATATTTCTGTTAAACTTAGTTACTTTAATATAAGCAGTTACAAAACTTCGGCATAAAGCCAAAGCAAGGAATACTTATGATTATATATATTTTTTATTACATATTTAATATTATAAAACAGTCAGCAACATTTTTAGTATTTTATCCATTTCAGAATTGTTCTTTTTATTTTTAGAACATGCGCTGAAATGTTTATTATCAATAAAGTTCAAAGAAGGAGGAAGTCCTCAATTCGTTTGTATTTTTTTATGTTTGTTACTTCAGAAGTATTTGCGGGTTTTGCTTCTCATTAATAAAAATTCGACTTATTATTTTTCTTATATACATTTTTAGCCTTTCGCGAGTTGTGTTAGCTAGTAGTGTCACTGAATTTGAAAGGATACGGTGGCGGTGCATAAAAAGGGAACGATGACTTTGCCTCTAGGTTTCTTCCTCTTTCGTCGACGTTTGAAAGGAAACGAGTTTTCATTTTTGAACGACACGGGAAACGGGTTGCCTATAATCCCGCTCCGTAATGACTCGACATCGGAAATCGAATTTTTATGCGTAAACTCTTTTTTTATTATTGATAAATCGGTAATATTGTAGAAAACAATTTACTTTTACTATTGAACATTTATGAAATAATAGTTCAGAAAGTATTTTGGAGTTCGTAAGGATCTGTGGTCAACATTTTTGTTGAGCCGTAAGTACAGTCTTAAAGTACTAATATTGGCTTTGTCCGGCGGACGCGACAACTACATTGTGCAAACTACGTAACGTAAAACTATTATGTTTATTAGAATTTTGCTATTATTTTATGAGATGACATGTAATTTTAGATAGATTTAATCTTGTAAATATTACATCAATAAACTGTACCATTTCGCTATTAAATAAATGATCATAAAACGTAATAGAAATAATTGACGGTAGCCCGTGTTAACTTAACGTTAATCCGTGACTATGAGCGCTGGAAAGGGTTCAAAACGTCGAGAATTAAAAGACACAATTAAAACACGATAAAATCCGTAAACTAGTATCATTTAGTATGTATAATATTCGCGTAAAATTAAGAAATCATAGTTCTGCTACATTATTATATCCTTAAAATATTTTATATATACCGTCCAATAGAATGCTTGGAATTTTACAGAGGCGATTAAAAAGCTTAGAAAATTTATGCATACCTTAGATAAACCATTATAACGAAAAGACACATCACAGGGGCTTCGGCACCGAAGGTAGTGGGTTCGAATACTACATCGGACTGTGAACCTGCGATAATTGTTACGGATGTTTGCTCATTAGACAGGCAGTCGAACGTAAAAAACCAAGCCAATATAGTTAACAATATGATTCTCATAGAATAAAAAGGGAATAGAAGGAATAAGAACGAAGGACAAATAAGTGTACTAAGTGGATGATATACATATTGGTACGTGTATGAATTTTGTATGGAAATCAATGTTGAAATAAAATAAAAATGACCAGCGTGGTAACTAATGATGATGTTGGGCGGAAACGGAACGTAGTCTAACACCCAGTTTCAGTGACCCGTTTAGTGATCATCGTAGAAGACAACTAATCAGCTGTGTCAGATGGATTTTCAAATGTTATTTGAGTTGCCAAAAGGATTGTTAAACTCTCTGAATTGATCAGAATGATCTTCTTAATTATTAGAACGATAGCGGATGAGGATACCGTATATGTGATAGAAAATTTTAGTTCCGAAATATCTATATTTGGAATACTAAATATGATATATCTATAATTGTATTCTTAAATTCTTTTAACGCTTTGTATTATGATCTGTAAAGCCGCTGCACATTAAAAAATTAAGGCTATCCAAGGGAAGACGACAGACTTAATCAGTTTTTTAATACTTATTAGTATAACCAGTTATTTATTATTTTTACATACATACATACATAAGGTACATAAGTATTCGAACAGAAATCCGGTTACGCCCATTTACCACTCGCAATTACAATTGATCTATTTTTGTAATGTGAATAAATATTTGTTTTGTTTGCATGTGTTTTTTTATTTAAATAATGACAAGGTCATGAGACAATTTAGATGGTAATATTACTCTAAATTAAATTAAGTTCAAATCATGTTTCGGAAAAATCAATTTAATGTACTATAGGAATTTAAAAAAAAAGTTACTAGTAGCCATATTTAAGCGTTACTTTCTTGTTTCCATTCATTATTTTTATCAGATTTTTATATATTCTATTCATTCATCTCAGCCATCATTAACATTCAAGCTATTTATGAATTTCTAAAACGGTTCTAATCGTATTGCATTTTACAAACAAAACCCTTACAGAACATTTTGCGCCAGCTGTTTTTATGCTGTAATCTGGCAAAATCCTATAAACCATCCTAGTGGCATATAAATCAATCTAGTTAAGCTATGCTATGTCGAACGTCGCTTTTTAACGTTTACATACTGTACATACTACATGATAACATTTCTACCTTTATCTGGGATATTTGTACGAGATTACTAGAGCATATTGCACAACGTAGCTTCGGATTGGACTTAACATATTTTTTTTTATCTAATATAATGAATAAGTGAAAAAAAATACGTTTTATTGATTTAAAATCTTCGATATATTTTTTTATCATTTAGACAATATCCAGCTTACTTACGATGTTTGTCTTCACAGCGGTTTCTACTTGGCTATATTGTGCAAAAAAACTTATTCAATCTTTGGTCAATGTGTGGCGTGCCTAGATAAAAGAATTTGTTTTATTTTAATATACAATTTTCAAAAGGTTGTCAACGCATCTAACCCTCGGGTATAGCAGATGTCCATGGGCTGCGGAATTCACTTACCATCAGGTGAACCGTCTGCTCGTTTGGCAACTTTTCACATAAAAATAAAATAAATAAATAAATACATTTTATTGTCATCTTAACATGTTTTAATTTTAATACATGATGTATTTTTTTTTTGTCTTTTTAATCCTTTCTATGTACGCATCTTAACACGTTCTACTATTTAGTACATGGTGTATAATACTTTTTAGTCCTTTCTTAAATTATATAGGCATTAAATTCAATCGTTTATGTCCGCATCAACGTAGAAATCATTAATCATAATGAAGATCACGAGGTCAGGCAACGCTAATCATATGAAATGGACGAGTTCATTAAGCGTTACTAATAGATGCTGCAAAGCGCCTAAAATAGGAGATAATATGAACACGAAGTACAAATAGTATATTCAATAATTTTCTATTTAGAAAATTTAATCATTCTGTTAGGTACATTTACCTCGTCCAAATATTGCAGTACTGTGAAACTGCTATATCAAATTAACAAAGGGTGAGGAAGGTTAGTGGTAACGAGGTGTTCGTTATGTTTCCATGACAACAAGTGAGTGCCTACTGTTAATTTGTGAAAATATATCATCTTTAGTGTATAACATACTGTATAATGTACTAAATCCAAAATAGAATTTGTTTTCCTTTCCTGCAAATGTCCCAAATTTTTTTAATTAATTCCAAAAATGGCTGAAACTAAAGACAATGTGTGTTATTGTTTTATAAAAGATTTAAAACGTTAGACCAGTCCGACACGCACTTGGCCGATTTTTTAACGTTATATAAACATACAATCATAATCATTTTACAGACCATAATATATAGTTAACTACAGTTTCATCCAATTCAACTATATAGCAATTTATCGTATAAATCTTCAATGTGCTTCTTTAAGTTGATATTATTTATTTATTTATGAACCGATTTAAATAACACTAGATGTTAAGTGAAGCTTACTACAATGCAATAATGAAAGTTGCACCCAAATGTGTTAAACCGTTTGTGAGATTAGCGCGCACAAACACACAGACTAATAGATAGACAGACAAACAGACAAAACTTTTAAAAATCATTGTTTTGGGTTCTACTGCATTGATAAAGGCCCCCAATAATAGTTTTTAATAATGTAAACATTGAAAACACGCAATATTAATCGGTTTTGTGTTTAGACATTACGGATATTTGGATATAAATTAATATATAGGTAAGTTATTTTTTATACGAGTAAAGTTTAAACACCGTATTAAAAACCCCATTCACATTAAACACCATAAACACCGTATAACAATCGCATACATGTACATACATTTAGAAATTATATATTCACATATACATATTTTGAAATTTGTTAAAGTATTTCGAGTAATTAATTACTGTCCTGTTACACAGTGACTTACTAAAATGTCCTATTATGGTATACGTAATTACTATAATTGAGCATCGCAATACTTTTTCATCCAACCAGGTAAATTTGTTATTAATTATTATTTAATAGAATATTTATACTTTTCATCTAATAGCTGTAGAAAATGATAGATTAGGCGCAATCTGAACTCCACTTACATAACTCTCATAAAGTAAAAAGTAAAGTAACAGCCTATACATGTCCTACTGCTGGGCAAAGGCCTTCTCTATACAGAAGGTATCAGGGCATAGTCCACCTCGCGGCCCCACTGCGGATTGGCGGACTTCACATATCTTCGAAATATTTTTTTTTTTTTGTTATTATTTCGAAAATATGCAGGTTTCCTCACGATGTTTTCCTTCACCGCGGAGCACGTGATAAGTCAGCACTTAAAGTTAAAATCTTCATTGGTGCCGGCGCCGGGGATCGAACTCAGGTTGCTCGAGTATATTGAATTAAAGGCGAGCGCCCAGACACTGAGCTGTCACGGCTCACATAACTCTCATATTACACAATTATTTTCTCGCGATTGTATGGAGTGGCCTAATCCTTACTAATATTATAAAGGCGAAAGTTTGTATGTATGGATGGATGTTTGTTACTCGTTCACGCAAATACTACTGAACGGATTTTAATGTAAATTTACAATAATATAGCTTATACATCCGAACAAGACATATGCTATAATTTATATACATATTTATGCACATCTGTCCCAATGTTACACCTACAACCTATTCTACTCAGACGTAGTCGCAGGCAGCAGCTATTTTCTAATATTTCCCGTAATAACTTAGCCTCGTCGTTAACGGCCAAACTGTATCAACTGATTTTTAGCACTTTTTAACCTTTCTTAGTATTATAGATGTAGCCAGCATAGGCGAGGGTTTTAGGTGTTTTGGAGAATGTAGGTATCTGTAACCTTAGCCTTGCTAAAAGCGAAGTTTTTACAATTACAAAAGCTACCTATGTTCGTCATTAGATAAGATTTTTTTACTATACTGATTTTCCCTAAGGTTTACGCACAAACCCCTAAATCACTACAGTAATCCTTTCATAGCCTATGGCTACTCTACTCTTACTGGGTGGATAGATCGCTGTATTTTCTTTTGAATTAGGCGCATGGCCCTTTATTTTATGAAAATATATTGTATTATTACATTTAATTTAGTCAAACACTCTCTGTCTGGTCCAATAAAGGCAACGTAAATTGGTTCTGGTTGATATTAAGCGTTTTTAAAAGATGTTATATGTTAAACTATGATAAGTGCGAAACTGTTCTGCTTTTATTCATCATTAACTGCTTGCGTCTAATCTTTTAATAAATTGGATTCTAGCTACATTTTCAAACACTTTCGGAAATTATGACACTTCCATTTCACGTCAGTATTTTACGAAGTCGTAGTTAGTACTTGCGCGGATGGACCTGTCAGTTTTCTGAGAAAGGGCACGTGCCCTCTTTTCGGTTCCGGGCGCATGCCTTTGATTTATTACACTGGAGCTATCTAAATTCTATTTTCCGTACAGCCAATATTAAAAGTGCACCAATATTATATGTAAGTTATAGAAGTGAATTCACCATATATATATATATATCAAATCCCGGGTTCCCTTAAAATATATATTTTTAAACAATGCTTTATAAGCATACTAGCTGCTGCCCGCGACTACATCTGCGTAGAATAGGCTGAGGGCGTAACATTGAGACAAAAAGACAGATAAATAAAAATATGTATATAAATTATAGCCTATGTGTTATTCTGATGTATAAGCTATGTTATTCCAAAGTTTCATTAAAATCGATTCAGTAGTATTTGCGTGAAAGATTAACAAACATCTATCCATACATAAAAACTTTCGCGTTTATAATATTAGTAAGGATTACCTACATAAGTATAAAGGTATAATTAATATTATACCTTTATACTTATGTAGGTAATAGAAATGTTCATTTTCTGTTGTTCTTATTTCAAATTTAAATTTTGATGGTCAGTAGGTATTTGTAATTATTAAGCTATTAATTAAATTACGTAATAAAATAGTAAAGCTTTCATTGCAGTTATTGACAACATATTCGCGATTAAAATAATTTCAATTTAGACCTGTTTTGTAAATAATTTACCATTGCAGAATATTCTACTCCAGTCTAAAAGGGACGCCAATGAATTATTTATGATTTCCTCTCTATTGAGGTCAGTGCGAGTAAAATAAATGAGGCCAATATCGCGTGATATCCGAGTGCTTTACACGAGACAGAAAACTTCAGTTGGCATATTGTTTTGATATGCTATTGATTTTAACGTCGAATTTGCCTTACGAATAATTATGTTTTGTGTAAAGTATGTAAGATTAGATTATATTATGTAATCTGTTCTATCTAATATTATATTTTAATCATTAAAATTATTGTCAACTGCATAGAATAATTCTTTACACTCATCCTTTTAAATAAAACTAATTATTGCACTTTTCAGCAATCATAGAAATAAAATCCCGTGATACCAAAAGCATATACCAGAATGAATGTCTTGAGTTTGTACGCGCATAAAATGATCGCGTGTAATTGAATGACAATAAAAAAATTACACAATATAATAATAATAATTTACTACTAAGTAACGACATCATAATAATTTAATAAATATAAGAACATAGTGTAACCCTTTCTCTTGCGCCATAGGGGTGGGTTCGACCCCACTACTGGAAAAATATTGAGTGATGAACATTTTTCTAGTGTCTAAGTGTTTATATAACATGAATATGTATTTATTCACAAAGTAAAATTACGTTTAAGTAAGTATGTCTATGCACAGTACAAGCATGTCCTAGTAGCCATATTTGTAGCTGTGTGGATTTGCTTAGTTCGCGACTAGATAACGTTGTGTAAAAATTTCCCCGAAATATAAAAAAAAAACATTTTGTTACCCATTATTAAATCTCTCTATTTAGAAAAAAAATCTTGAAATGCCTGAACTTTAATAGCAATTTTGATAGCTTACCTTTATGTAAGTAGAATTCAGTTGAATTTTGATATCAAAATTAATTTTTGACATAAATTTTATAGCGATTACTATACGAGGCCTCAAATTAAAACAATATTTAAAAAGTATTAAGTAGTAGAATAAATATTACCGATAACCAAAAAAAAATCAATTAGAAGACAAATGGTCCGAGGCATTCTTCACAATATTTAAAAGTAGCTTTTTTATAAACGAATCTCTTACGAGACTTCGCTCTCATCGCTATGAAGCAAAATGACAATTGTTAATTTACAGCAGAACTTCATAATCCTCCTGCCCTTGTATAATCTTGGTGAGCTCGGCACAACCTATGAATCATGTTGTAAGCTGTTTTAGCTATGTTTTTTTACGACCGGCCACCTGCCTGATGTCAACCCTCGTTGGGAAACAAACACCCAGACCAAGAACAATTATCTATGGGTAACACAATTACTTGTCTTGTCTGGGTATCTAAGCCACGACCCCCGATGCCGAAGCCAATAGCTTATCAATGGCGCCACTAGTTCATCAAAGGCAGAACAAGACTTTATATAAAATAATAATAAGGCAACTTCTTTCTTTGTCTTAATATCACATTTTTTCTTTTAGTCTGTGGGCTATCCAAAAAATTAAATAAATAAGAGTTTGAAATAATTATAAATGAGAGGTACCGTTTAGAGCCGGTGAAAGAATAAGCCACCCCATCTCATCTCGTGGGTGTCATAAGAGGCGCCTAAGGGAAAGCCACAAACATATAGTGTGTGGGCTCCGATAGATGGCAGGATAATCAACGACTCTCCAGAACCTAAATACTGAGACTAAGCCGCTCGCTAGGCCCGGCAACTACGAGTATGGCCCCCGACGTTTATTCGATAGATACAAATGACCCCTGCTTCATCGCAGTCAGTGAGGACGTCTATATTCAGCGGTAAATTCCAAAAGAATCGATGAAGATGGTGATGATAGACGAAAATATGTCTTTTAAAATATTTTCAAAAATCGTCTATATTTATTTCAGACTAAAAACATCGTTCAAGAAACATTGCCAAGACTAGAAATTAAATAACGTGTTGCGGTTTAGCGGCCGCGGTTTCTTTGATCTGAATTCATTCATTAAATTACAAGGTATTGTCTCCAAAAAATATTAGATCCATAATCAAAACGTGGATATAGCGCAAACGAAACCGTTGGTTGTTTTTATTACAAATAAAAAAGTCAACATGGCAGATAGATTATAGCGAAACCATTTGATAACGGTGAATGTTTTTAAAAAATGAACTCCTGTTACTTTCATCCACGTTATTGATGGCGAGGAAAAAATTCCACCTTTCTCTTGGCACTTCAAATATTACATCATTTTTAAAAACTTGACCTGATTTCGCGGCCTCTATTAGCCAAAATATATCTTCCACTACACGAATGTCCGTGTCTGAAACGTCTCAACTAGGCGGTAGTTGAGACGTTTCAGACGTTTCAGTTGAGACGTTCCACAAAGCTAATTAATAATTTTTCAGTTTCGGTCACCCATGAACTTTTAAAATAATAAATAAAGATAAGTTAATAAACATAGTAATAGTCAAATAACTACGGCACGCTGGTTTGTTTGGGGATTATCGTCTAAAAGTCGCTATATTGAAAATCTTTGCAGACACCCAAAGCTCAACTGGTTCAAGATTGTGAGAAAGAGGTTGATCGGCCACTTATCTTAGTCCAATGATGAAAATACGTTTCAGGGCAGGAATCTTTAGAATAGTTGGTATCTTTGAACTAATACTTTCTCCTATAACAAGTCTACTTTGCAAATACTTATAATATTACCTGTCTTCTTTAATTTCTAATGAAAAACAATATCCTATACCTTTTTATAATTGGATAAACAGACAATTGAAAAATTTACAAACCGTCCGATTATGGGCCTGACACCGTGACGATGCTAGCAGCTAAATAGACTTCATTGGAAATTTAAAATTCGAAAAGAGAACAACACTTACAAAATCTTAATTTAGAAACACCAATATTTAACATAACACCATATTTAACATTTAATTAGTGTAACAATTAGGTTCAGTAATAGACAAAATAACACCTCGTTGCAAGGACCAGTTTCAGTATACTTATGAAATGTATCATCAGATTCATAATGAAAAAATATTGGGTTATATCAGTCCTTCATTAAATATATATTGAATAACAGTAGGTATTTTTCAACTACTTATTTTAACATGTAAATACATATGTTTCACGTTTCAATTTTGTTGTAAAAGTAAAAAAAAAATTTTAACTGTGGTAAAATCACGCAACAATTCGTTGCAGGAATGTGCAGGTCCATCAGGGGAAGCAACACGATCGGTGAAAGCAAGAAGACCGGTTTGTAGTGAAAGTGTTACACTTTTGTGTTTCTTTTGATGAGTGAGGTAGCTGGGGCCCACTTTATCAAAAGGTGACAACGCAATTGCAACCATACGGTATTGTAAATGTCCATGGGCGGCGGTTATCACTTAACAACAGTTTAACCGCCAGCTCGTATGCCACTTTATTCTATAAAAAAATTTAATATGCTAATTACAAACCTAATAAATTATTCACACTTGACCAGAGACTGCACGAGTTTGACAGCATTACTTTTTTGAGTCTCTACTCACACCACCCCACTGAAAAAGGATTAATATACAAAAATGTTAATATATTCTATTGATCGAACCGCAATCTTATTTCTGATTATTATTTCTTGATATTCTTAATAAGGTTTTAGCTTTTTGAAGTCTATTTTTTTAAAAAAAAAAAGATTAATTT
This sequence comes from Iphiclides podalirius, assembly GCA_933534255.1. Lineage (NCBI taxonomy): Eukaryota > Metazoa > Arthropoda > Insecta > Lepidoptera > Papilionidae > Iphiclides > Iphiclides podalirius. The sequence goes on along the minus strand of OW152813.1, from coordinate 16,802,418 downwards.
TATTTCTTGGTATTTTTTTCATCCTACAAAAAATTATCAGTTAGGTACAAGAAAGTATGTTATGCTGTGTATCCATAATTAATAAACTCGTCTGGCATTTCCCCGTCAGTTAACTGTCGGATTTTGCGCATAACAATAATTGCAGAGCTGAACACTTAAGGCTAACCCAAAGTTTATCTAATTTTGCTGGCATTAAAACGTGGCTTTCTTTATCCGTCAGCATCAACAATTATAGTTTTATGAGGTAGAGCTGATTATATTCGATGTTAAGTTGAAAAGCATCATTCTTGTTCAAATAGCTGAAATTCCATGGTAATATTTTGATTTACTAATTGGCTTATATTAACACAAAATTAGGTTTATGTAAGGACAGTGCAAGCAATCAACTTGCAGATCTCGTGAGTTTTGGCAATAAGGCATTTATGTACCTTAGTAGGACCTGGTTCAATCCTGGCCCATTAACACAGACTTTATTGTTTTCCTAGTACATAAAGTAAAGTAAAGTAAAGTAACAGCCTATACATGTCCCACTGCTGGGCAAAGGCCTCCTCTATACAGAGGATATCAGGGAATAGTCCACATGCACACTGCGGATTGGCGGACTTCACATATCTTCAAAAAATATTTTTTTTGTTATTATTTCGGAAATATGCAGGTTTACTCACGATGTTTTCCTTCACCGCGGAGCACGTGATAAGTCAGCACTTAAAGTTAAAAACTTCATTTGTGCCGGCACCGGGGATCGAACTCAGGTTGCTCGAGTATATTGAAATAAAGGTGAGCGCCCGGACACTGAGCTATCACGGATTTCCTAGTATATATTTGAACCTATTTTCATCATAGAAAATTAATTTCACGAATGTTCTGAATAATCTTACCTTATGTTTCAGTGATCGATGTTCAAACCACGAACCTTTGTAAAACGAGATAATGAGATTTTAGGTAGAATAAAATACGTGTTTCATTTCCACACAGCCGTTTACGAAAAGGTATTAATAATCTTCAACGAGAACGACTCGAGTGTAGAGAGAGCGCTCTAAATCTGCTTTTAGTTGTAATGCTATATTGTTACAGATATTTGTCGTTTATTACTGTTGCTCAGCATTACTACCTCCTACTAATGTTATAAATGTGAAGGTTTGTGAGGATGTATGGATGTGTTTGTTAATCTTACATGCAAAAACTATAGAACGGATTTTAATAAAACTTTACAATAACATAGCTCATGCATCAGAGTAAGATATAGGCTATAATTTTTAGATATTGTGCAAATTGTCCTAAAAGGGTTAAGCATATCGAAAAAAAACTTTATTTTTCGAACTAATGTGACCCACCAGCATTGGATTGCTATAAATTTGCAAAGACATGGTGTATACAATTTTTTTGTACTGTTGTTGTAATTCGTCCCTGGATCTGCTAAACAGAAAATGAGCCACGAACCGGGGAAAGCGGCGGGTGGTAGTTTTTTGTTTTGAGGTTCAATGAGATCTTATGTAAAAAAGCCTACATTTTTACCTACTTAATTACCGTCTATACTTTTTTGACATTGACTTTGACTCGATCGACATGAACCGCACTAGAAAGTATTTTTAGTAGTGATAGGACGGACAAAAAATGAGGATATATAATGTAATATTATAAAAATTTACTTGGCTACTTTTTAAGCACGATAAAAATGAAGTACATGCGGACGGAGCCGCAGGTGAAAACCTAGTTTATTATAAATTAGTGCTACTCACCTAACCATATCCAATTATGGGAACTTGTTTCCCTGTGATAAAGTTTATAATGGACTTACTAGAGTTTCGAGATTAATTACGATTTATCTATCTCTATTTTTCTATGTAAAAAAAGCTATGATTTTTCTGTGTCTGTCTTGTGTATGTCTACGGATTCTGTTGCTTGGAAGTTCTACTAAGTGTCTACAAAACGGCTCTTCCATAATACGTCCTGTAGTTTTGAATTATCTTTAGCACTTAGTAGAGATTTTCTAGAACACTTGCATCACACAAGTATAAAATAAACACAAGAGCACAACAGAAGTATATTTTTAAACGCGTGGTAGCTTAACGCGTGGAAGGTTTTGACAATCATTAAGTAAGTGTAATGCTTCTATATTGAATAAAGATATCTGAATTTAATTTTTTTTTTAATTTTGATATGAATTTAAACAAGAAATCGTTGGTAAGTTTTAACCAACGATCTCTTCTTCAAATTCTTTTAAATAAAGTCTCAGTTTTGATTAGGATAAATAAAATTAATTCCAGTTGTGATAATAATATATCTTCTATTAATTACAAACATTTCTAAAATTTTTAAGTATAATCTATACTACATTACGTTTGCTTTTACAATGTACAAAGTTCATAATTTTCACAATAATACGAGATGAAACAAAATAAATATCCGGTTTCGGCGCTTCGCGTTTGAGTATGGCCGCGGAAGTTCTCATTTAAACGGGAGAATGTCACCTATGAGGCATTAAGTTACCCGGCCAATGAGTTTTAGATCTCGAACGAATGTTGTGATTAATTTCTGTGATAGAAATGTCAATGAAATTGTTTTTTGTATTTGCGTTAAAAATAATGGTATAATTAGAAAATATTACCATTGCTTTTATAAATATTATTGCTTTGCATAGGAGGCAAAATACTCTGTCGATACTTTCTGTACGAGAAAAGTATTTACTATTAACCACAGATAATTAAAATGATGTATACCGAAATATAATAATTACCTAGTCGAGTGATAAGTTCTGTCATATAATGAAAACTGTTTAGTTTTGAATGCTGGCCAAAAGATTTAAAAATGTACCTGGTTAGTGCTTCCAATAAAGTCTTTGTAATATAGTCTGAGCATTATCATTTGTATAAATAACAAATAATGTATTTCATAGATAGTTTTTAAAAGTTCAGTATTTTTTTTTTATATATTACCTAGCTACCGGCAAACGGTGTCATATAAATTATTTTTAGGGTAGAAAAAAATGTTTGGGGTGGACCACCCTTAATATTTAAGGGGATAAAAAATAGATGTTGTCCGTTTCTCCACCATCCTGGCCGAGATGCACATAAAATTTCACGAAAATCGGTCGAACCGTTTCGGAGGAGTTCAATTACAAAACCGTGACACGAGAATTTTATATATTAGATTTTATTATTGCCATGAGTATTAAAATTTATACTGTTATTTACAAATTTATAAACTTTCTATTTAATAAAATTTAAAGCAAAAACTATCAGCAAATCGATAGATCACAGTTGATTTTCGGTAACAATGTACTTTTTTAACAGAAAACTCGAATACGATGCTCATTTCCTGGACTCAAGAACTTTTAATTAACCTACAAACGCCAGCAAAATACACGTTTCATTCTTGTTAAATTGCCAACTATCGACATCAGACAAAAGCTGTACGAACTGAAACGATATTTTACGAGCTTACTGATCTCAATATAATTATTTTCAATCATTGAACGTTCATTTATGGCTTTATATGTTGATAAATGCATAACTATAGTAATTAATATGTAGAGAAATGTTAGCTTATGTAAACGTTTTTGTGTGAATAAGTTAATGAGACGCGGGTTTAAAATTCATTGTGAAAATCTTTTCGTGCATTTTCCTGCAATTTTTTTTGTTTTTTTTTTTTTAAGGTAATCGAAATATCGAGTATTTCACAGGTTTTCTCCTTAATTAATGATACTTTCACCTTCAAAAAAAAACTCAATGAACGTTAGAAGATATAATTTAGAACGACGTTCTAATAAGTGGAATAAATCTATCACATTATTAATTGAACAATTATATTTATTATTATGTAAAGATATTTTTAATGAATTATTTCTACAAAGTGTTTTTATTAAATACTAGCGACCCGCACCGTTTTCGCACGGGTGTAATGAATTATACAGTCATATAAACCTTCCTATTAAATCACTCTATCTAGTAAAAAAATTATTACAAAATTTATACGATACTAACGTCACTAATTGTTTTGCCTTCCCGGAACCCGTCCGGGAATGAAAATAATTAATACATTTAATTTTTATGGTAGGGTAATAAAGTTCAAATTGACTTTTAAGTATTATTACTAATCTTTTTATGGGAATATAGAAAAGTGTTGTTTTTACTTTTTCAGTAATTTTTGTAATTTTTTCTATCCCTAAGAACTATCCTCGTACTTCAAGGAATATTATAAAAAAAGAATTAGCGAAATCGGTTCAGCTGTTCTCGATATTTGCGCTTAGCAACACATTCAGCGATTCATTTTTATATATAGAGATTTTGATATTGTTTCCAGACATCCATGCATTTGTCGAAAGAATTTAAGAACTTTGTTAAATCCGTAATGAATCTTAAACCGACGACTAAATAGATCCAATGAAATACAGAAACAATTAAATATAGAAACAGCAAAAAAAAATTATGTGTTGTTTGGGAGACCCCACTATTGTTTTTTATTCTGTTTTTAGGTATTTTTTACAAAAAAATATATATAAATATATCATGATTTATGAGTTACAGCTTAGTGACAGACCGACGGACGAACAGACAGACAGCAGAGTGTTAGTAATAGAGTCCCGTTTATTTGGGAACGGAAACCTAAAGCTAACAAACACCCCTTTGAATCAAAGGCTGTGAATTCGAACTCAGCTTAGTACTACAGCTTGTTGCTACGGATACCCATATTAAGTAGCATATTATGAGTTTTCGAATCAAGGATATTTGCCAATGTCTCCTGAAATATGTCTTTATTACATTCAAGTTTCTTATGTGGAATTTTTTATTCAACAATACACACATAAAATGCTCAAAGAATGTTTTAATATAAGCGAGCCTAGCCGGTAAGTGAACAAATAACTAATAAAGATTACTTCTACTTGGTCGACTTACAGGCATTTATACACATACACTTTTTACAGATTTGTTAAACTAATAACCTTGACAATGTGTTCACACGAAGTATAGCAGAGGGTAAACATGAACCTAAAATATACATGAAAACTGATGGTGATGTAAGTGATAGACATTTCCTTCAATTAATTATTCATCCAATTGAAAATTTTTTTGGTCATGAAATGTTTTTAAAGTTCTCTTAATAACTCGTACAAGCGGGTGCAATTTAAACCGTATTCCGTAATTTCATCTCGTGTTTCAATTATATTTGCTTGCATTTGTGTTGAACATTTAAACAATGGTTTCGACTCATGACCACACGGTAAAATTTCCGACTCGTTCCGTTTTGTACGAGAATAAATTTCTACGTGGATTTTAGTTTCCTGTTCCCCTTACAAAGCTGTTTACCAACGCTTTGGTCTGGATTTGCATTGATTAAATGTAGCTGTATGTTAGTTAATTAAGCCTGCACTCGTGTCTGTGACTCTTGGTTAGACGTTTTGGTATCACAAGTTAAAAACGAGCACAATGAGGGAGACATAACAATTTTATTCTTTTTATTATTTCTATTATTATCTTGCAAGGTTGGTAGGAAATAATAAATTTTCTCAATAAATGACCTTCCAGGGCATCTTTTGCAATTATATGAAAAGTTGAAAGTAAATCTTTCACAGTAAATGCAATATAAAGAGTTGGAGTAACTGTACAAATACCCGAATCCAAAGTGATTCTTCAAAATGTTAATATCGAAAACATAGAATGCACGCTTAAGTAGAAGAGTTGTATCTCATATTCTGACTTAATCTCAAATACAAAGTCAATTTAAATACAGTACTTGAAATCGCAATGTCCAGAGAAATCTTCTAGGTTGCTTATAATATGCAACATACAATGTCTTGAGTGCACCTTATATCACAAAACTTATTCTATGTGACTTCTTTATAGAAAATGACACAATCGTACATATGCAAGAGAACTATAAAAGATTGTATTCCTGTGTGTACCACTAACCATAATAATACAAAGCTTTTGATGCCATGTTGGCAATGACAAAAGGAAGCCAATCCGCAGGCTTTCATGAACATTCCTACGTTCTTTTTGTGTGATAATTAAAAAAAAGAACATTTCAAACCCTATTCACGTTTGCTTTGTTTTTTTTTTTTAATATTGTAAAACTTCCTATATAGACTCTTTTTTGATTTGCCTTTTTTTGTACTGTCACCGCCGCGGTCATCATCCGGCCTGGTAACGGTACAGCAGTGCGTTCATATCAAAGTAAGAATTCATTGGAGGAAGAATGGACGGAAATCTCGTCGTCGCAAGTTTAATTGGTGTTATTTCTTTGCTAATCTCTCTGCGACAGCTGCGTCTCTGTTCCTGATATTTGTTTTGGTTAAAGAGTTAAAGATCAATAAAATCATTGCAATTAGGACTTTGTATTTTTATTTCTTTAGTGATATAAAGCTAAGCAACTCATTATAATCCGTTAGGTTAATAGACCCTTTTAGATTGCTTGCTTTATAAAGCACAGATTCAGGCACATGGAATAAAGTTCTCTCATGGCACCAAAATACCAGGTCCTATTTGAAAGCATCCAATGATGCTCCTCGAATCGTTGACGACTAGTCCAGTCCGATCGCCTCGACTCTTTTGCCTTGTGAAGGGATGTTGCATCCTGGATGATGCATTGAGTTTTCTATAATATATCCGTCACGGGGAGTGTTCTTACCCGAGGTGGTAAAAAAGATGAAAGATGAGATGGCTGATGAATCATTGGCTGATGCCAAAGAAGATATGTGAGTCTCACTAAGAAAAAAGGAGGGCCGGCTTTGACATCTCTAAGTGATCAGAAATCTAAGCAGAGTGTAGTAAGGATTGCCGTAGTGTACCTGCTACTGTACGCTGGCCTCGAGCGGAGGGAGTAGAGAGTGGAATCGTAAGATTGTATTCTATTTACATCTTAACATATGAAGTTGTGTGGAATGTCCTTATCTAAAGTAAAAACTAATGTATTTGATTTGGAAGTCTTCAAATCCTACATCAACTCGCGTATTTACGAGTACTACTTTCATATGCGATTCGACTTTAATATGCGATAGAGTCTGTGTCCAATACAGACTCTAGCATAGTTAGTTTTTTTTTGTTTACCGCTTTATTGAATTATGTCAAAGTCCTATTCGGCTAAGAGTTAACGCCGGCTTTTGAGTCCAATATTTATGAATTTAACTTAAAGATAATTAATTATGATGGTGAATTTCGTGGTGACAATAGTGACTTTTCGCCATGCAGAATATTACAATCTATTATAATATGGACAGAAAAGTATAGCCAATACTATAGCAAAGAGTACCTTTTCCATAACATGAATTTCAGTATCATTCAATATTCGGCTAGCATAAGCAATAAGTTTGTCCTAACCTACTGGTCCTTGTGAAAGAACGGCACCTAAGGCATATTCAGATCGTTGGGATGAATGACTAAAATTGTATAAGTAGTCAAAATGATATTTACAACTTACCATGACAAATAAATTACCATGAGTTTTTCCGATCCACTCATATGCTTGCGGGTCCATTTTTTTTTATGGGTGACATATTGTCTTTTACTGATGAGGGGCCAGGTTGAGGATCCATATTTTATGATTTTATCATCTCGTTTGTACAGTTTGTCTCAAACACGACAAATGAACAAAAATTTTACTGGAACATAATTTAACAACCATCCTACGGAGACAAGACAACCTTCGTCAATATGAAAATACTCTCTGAAGAAAACATTCAAATTAGAAAAATGAAACGGGAATGACATGTATGACAACGTCACAAAAATGGCGATAGGATAAAAGTTTTGTCCCGATGGTGTTACCTTTGTCATAGAATTATTCAGTACCTTAAACATATTATTGTACTAAAATTATTGTATAAAACGAATATATATGTCAAAGTTTATGTCGACTTTTATTTTACGGAATTTTTTTTTTGTTTGGCCTTTACAGTTCCGACGGACTTGAGGTGGCCTGGCGCACGAGGCGCCTAGCCTGAAGCTCTGCGTACTATTATTACGCGTTATGGTGACTAAGCTCGAGGACTCCCGGGGGAGCCTCGGCTCGGGCCGTTACGCTATTATTATTACCGGTTTGGGAGGCCGCCAAGCTCTTAGGGCGCTTTGGCGGGCGCTCCATGGAGTGATCAGGCTCAAGGGTCCCCGAGAGGCGACCTCGGCTTGGGCTGTCACTCAGCACGCGTTTAGCATTCCGATTCGAGGGTGCCCGAGAGGGCCGGACCTCGGCTCGATCGGTAGCTATTATCTGACTGGGGAAATTACTAGAGCTAACATTACTACCACTTCGGAGAGCGTTGGCGCTGGGAGAAGAAGTGGCGGAAGAAACTCCAGCAACGCTTCTATCATTAATAGGGGAAAACCTGCCAGGTATGTGGCGGAACCTAGTAAATGTTTGCCGCACTCGTCGGCGAGTGCGGTGTGTGTTGGTGTGTTTCTTAAGTTTTTTGATCCTTTCGATGGCGATAGTCGTCTCATCGTCAGGGAAGTCGAGAACGTGTCGCGGTCTTCGGTAATCGCGGCGGAAAATATTTAGCGGCAAGGGCCTGTAGGTGACGGCACCTACGATTAGAGGGTTGGGATCGGAATCGAAATATCGGCGCGACGCCGACTTCAGGAATTGCGCGATGGTGGGCAACTCTAGATCGACATGTAGGTCGATATTGCGCATGAACCAGGGTGCTCCCGTGGCTCTTCGCAAGAATCGATTTTGAATCACCTGAAGCCGGTGTATTTGCTTCGGAGCAATGTGAGCGAAGACGGGGCTCGCGTACGTCATGATAGGGCGAACTACTGCCTTATATAAGGTCACCTTGTTCCGAAGGGACATTTTTGACGTTTTATTGAGGAGCGGGTAGAGGCGACCGAGTACGAAGGCCGCCCGGTTCCTGACCTGGGTCACGTGCTGGGTGAATTTAAGCTGGGAGTCGAAGACGACGCCCAGATATTTGACTTTATTAACCCATGGTACTGGGCTGTCCAAGAGTTTAACGAGGGGTGGTATTGGTATGTTCTTTTTGTGCGCGAAAAGGACGGCCGCGCTTTTGGCGGGATTGATCTCGATCCTCCATTGCCGAAACCTGTCACCGATGGTGATGGTCGCAGCTTGCAGGCGTTGATGGATCAATTCGGGTGTTCTGCCTGTGGTATAGATACAGGTGTCGTCGGAAAAAAGAGCAAGTTCTACATCTTTGACACGCGGCATGTCATTGGTGTAGAGAGTGAACAAGACTGGGCCCAACACCGACCCTTGGGGCACCCCGGCTCGAACGGGATGCGTAGTCGAATACACGCCCTCGACGCGATAGCGAAAGGTTCGATTACTTAGGAAGTCTCGTATTATGCATACGAGACGGTCGGACACTCCGTACCCGTAAAGCTTGTATACGAGCCCGTTGTGCCAGACTTTGTCGAACACTTTTGCCACGTCCAGGAAGAGTGCACCGGTGTTGAGTCCACGTTGGCGTTTGGTTAATATGTGCTCCGTGATGCGGTACACTTGATGGGTACAAGAATGTTTGGCTCTAAAGCCAAACTGTTCAGGGATGGGGAGCCCTTTGGCGTCCATAAGGGATCTTAGTCGGGCTAATATTAGTCTTTCAAATATCTTCCCAAATGTTTTGAGAAGACTTATTGGACGATATGAGGTTGGGAGAGTGGCGGGTTTAGAGGGTTTGAGGAACCCTATGACATCGGCTTCCTTCCATTCGGATGAGAAGAAGCCTTCGGTTAAGGCCGCGTTGTAAATTAATACTAAATACTAGTATCTGAAGGATGCTAGTAGGGAGGAGCTTGGTCACCTTATTGGTGATACCATCTGAGCCTGGTGCTTTACGCGGGCGTAGTTTATTAATGATGTCTACTAGTTCGGAGCACGTGACCGGGGGAACGGGATCGCGAAGTGGCTCTAAGGCTTTCCTTTCTACCTCTTCGTTCACCATACGGAGGTGTTCGGGGTCGATCGGAAGCAGACTGGGGGAGCATTGAGACTCTATGCTGTCAGCCAGGCATTCGGCCTTCTCTTCGTCCAGCATTGCTGGCGTACCTGTCGGGCGGACTAATGGCGGCATGGTTGTTATCCCGTTACCCTTGAGGGATTTGGGAAGTTTCCAGAAAGCTACGTGGGGTGGTTTTACTGATGTTAGGGTGGAGTCCCACCGTTCGTGAGTCTGCTATGCGTGTTTTGACCTCACGCTGCAATTTACGTAGCAGTCTACGATTCGAGTCGGTGGGATATCTATCATAAACTCGAGTGGCCGCATTCTTGCGTCTCAGCAAGTCCCGCACATCGTCTGGCAGGGCCCAGCGATGGTCTTCCATCGCCGGGACCTGTCTCGAGCATTGCTCGACGACGGTGTTGACGTGGCTTGTGAGGGCTCAAATTGCGGTCTCCGTGTCCTGTTTGGTATTCAATTCTTTAGGGATTGACTCTAGTTGTGGAGGATTGGGTTCGTTAAATTTAGATTTAATTTTATGCCAGCTAATGACAGTTTTGGTTAGGGGAGCGGCTATTGCTGAAGGCCCTAGCCGGAGAAGAACTGGTCGGTGATCGGAGTGAAGCTCGTGTATCACTTCCGGTTCGGATAAGGAGAGACTAATGTTTTTGACGAGTGCAATGTCAAGCACATCCGATGTGTGTCCCTCTACGTATGGAAAGCGCGTATGTTCGACGGGGGCAGTGACTTCAAAGTCGAGCCTGTCGGATAGCGAGTCGAGTGCGGTGCCTCGACTGTTGGTACGTGTCGAGTTCCATCGGGTGTGCTTGCTGTTGAAGTCGCCAGCTAGGATGGTGGCTCCTCCTATAGAGAAGAGGGCCTCAAAATGTGATCGCAATATTGTTGCGGTTGGTCTACAAGGGAGGTAAACTGATGCTATGGTGATAGGAGAGTGGCCGGTTAAAGCCAGCTGACAGACGGAGGCCTCGAGATGCGTGAGCGCGGGCGTGTCTACCGGTACGCAATGGAGAGATTTTTACAGTCAATAAGTGTGCCGCCGCCCGGGGCGCCGACACGATCGTTCCTCACTATTCGATAATTGGGGATATTCGGATCCCTTGTCGCGGGTTTCAGGAACGTCTGAATAAGAAGTATATCGATTTGGTGGTCGCGTAAGAAAATACGTATTTCGTCGCGTTGCTCTTTAAGCCCGTTCGCGTTGTAGAATGCTACATTAATCGATCGCGGTTTGACTCTGCCATTATTACGCGTAGCAGAGAGACTGGTGGTGCTATTATTATTATTGTTTAGGGGTGTACTATCCATTTTGGGTCCCTAGACAGATAACGCAGCAACTATGTGCTGGTATTGGTTAAGGAGTAGGATTCTTGAAGAGAAGTTGCCTTTAGCGTATTGCTCGGCAAAATACATAACCTCCGCCATGTTGACGGTTCGGAGGAGTTGGCTCAGCGAGTCCAGGGGGTTACTTCCGGTCGCTGGTGTTGGTGGGACTGGGATTGGGATTGGAGCCGGCTTTGCGGCTTGTTTGGGTGCCTTGATGGGCGGGTTTGGTTTGGCCCAAGCGGGGGCCATAGGGTTCTGCCACGCGGGGCGTAGAGGTAGGAAGGAGGCAGCCATTGGTACGGGTGGTCTTCTGATGGCCTGAGGGGCCGGTTTGGTGGGTCTGCGCTTGGGCGCGTTGGGACAGCCAAGGTAGTTCGCTGTGTGGCCTTCTTTCTGACATAAAACGCAAGTAGGAGGCCCGTAGCTTACTAGCAAGGCCTTGTCTTTAGCCCGGGGGCACTCTGGAGTGCCGTGGTCTCCTAGGCACTTGACGCACCTAGGCCTGGCGAAACAATTACGGGCTGCGTGCCCGTATTTTTGGCATTTATGGCATTGCCCTGGGAGCACGCATTTATGCGGGGGTTCTACGACTATGTTGTCTAGTCCTAACACGGATTGGATGTTGAAAATTTCTTTCCCTGCCGGGGTCAACTCAAGGTGGACCATGACTAGGTCTATGGGAGTGCGCATGCGCTTACTGGTCATGCGATGGACTGCAAGGACCGGGAGGTTTCGGTTTTTGAGTGATTCGAACACTCTGTCGGTGGATATGTTTCCAGGGATCCTCTTAATTACCACGCGGAGAATTCTATCCTCTGCGAGAGTGTAAGTGTGGTAAAACACCTCCTTGTCTCGCAGGAATTTTGAATCCTGCCTGTGGGCGTCGGCTGTCTCAAGCTGTAGCTTGATGCCTTGGGGAGTGGACGTGGCGCTAAATTTGACCCTATTAGATAGGGCGGACTCGATCATTGGCCACTTTGAGGTGTCCTGAACGAAGATGGGAGGCGGGCGCTTGTCTTGCGGCGCACGTGGGGCCGCGGGAGGCGCGGGGGTTGCTTGAGTAGCAACCGGGGTTGGGATCGCTGAAGGCGATGGGGTTGGGATCGCTGAAGGCGATGGGGTCGGTTGGGTGGGCCCTGAGGGCCCGGCTACGGTCGATTCGGTCGGCCTTGGTGCCTTGACTGGCGATACAGGGGACGTGGCCGTTGAAGACGGCTGGGAGGTGCACTTCTTGCGCTTCTTTTTGTTCACCACTTCGATGAACAAACCTCCTTCATCGGCGTCGGGAGAAAGGGGCGAGTCTAGCTCCATTTCCTCTTGCGAGGAGGAGCTTGCTGCAATATCGTCGGTCGTGGTGGATGCCCTTGAGGAGGGTCTTGATAATTCTTTAAGTGCCTGAAGGGCATCTCGAAAGGCTTCCGGGTGCTTAGCTTGGAGGGTCGTTAATATGGCCTTAATTGCGGCCATCTTTTCTCTCAATTTTTAACTATTTAATAAGCCCGTTGGGATGCCGGTGTGTGTCCGTATCCCTCCCTGCCGGGTATAGGCAGGGAGGATGAGTGCCTAGGTTGTGTGACCCTAGTGCGTCCTTGTGCCAATCTTATTGTGCACTCAGGTGTGTACTTATGACTAATTAAAACTACCCGAGGGCGCTAAATGGCCAAACGTGGACCAACGCTGACTAGGGACTACACCCAAGGCCAGTGATGGAGGTCCCTTCCGAGAATTCGCGGTCCTCAGGAGAGAACCGCAAGGCAATCGGGGCAAGCCTTGGCTAGTTTCGTTAGCACCGTTAAGTATCCACTAGCCCTAAGACGTCAAACAGAACCGCTGCTAAGCACGTTGGTCGGCGCAGTCAAAACTGCACCTCGCAACTCGACTTGCGAGCGGGGTGTCCACTCGTAATAAAAATCACGAGTGAACGCGGCGAGTGGTGCTCGACGACTGAGCGTCCGCGGCGAGCGAGTCGGCACGCGGAAGCGGACAGGGGTGGGGGGTAGCAATAGTAGAGAGAGCGCGTGCCAAGGTGTGCGTTCGTCTCGACTGCTGCGAGCGGGGTGATTTTATTTTACGGAAAAGAAGCTTTGAGCATTTATATGCTAATTCAATAATATTTCTTTAAATAGGAAAATATGAAAATACCATTTATAATGTATTTTTTTCCTCGATTCTCTTTCGATCATTTTTGTTTATATTTTGTACATCTAATCAGGCATATAGATCGTATATCTGCCCGCCCATAAAATACATACTTTATATCGGTAAATCTACGAATATGTTGAGAAACATGTTTATCCAGTATCACACAGATTTAGATAAACTGGTGCTATAAAGGGGATTACAATCGTTCTATTTTGATTCCGGAACGGCAAAATAAATGTCTTTACGTGGATTACTCCGTATTCGTCTTGTCGGATGATACAGGAAGGAGTTTCTTTTTATATGAAACGATTAGTTCAGATATAATATTAGTTACAAAAATTTAGCATATTTATTCTCTTCGTAAAATTATCTTATACAAAACTCGTTTACAATCCTAGTTTACGGTAAAATTTAAGTCCAAGCCACGGAGTTTACGCAGTAGAATATGAGCGCAAAGGGAATTATGCAAACATTGATGAAACTGTTACGAGATTATTAGTTGGTAGTACGTTAGTTAGAGACTGGATTCACATTTATGCGATTTTCATGTATATTAACAAATGAAATGAAAAGTATTATAATCCACCCACAGCGGGAATTCTAATAGAGATTTGTACAGTGGGTAAATCAAAGAAAATCGGTAATAGAAATATAATGAAAACATATTTTGGAAAGCGTGACGGTTTATTGAAGCAAGTAAATCTTTTTTATGAAAACAGGAACACTTATTGATTCAGAGAGTGTACAATTTTAAAATAGGATTTAGTGTAGTTAATGTAAGGCACGACACTTATAAAGACAGTTCAAGTTTTGAGATTGATTTTAATTTTTTTTAATTATGTTTATTCATCACTTATTAGTTTTTTTATATGTTTATGATACATGGAATAGTTGTATTAACTTTCCTATGTTTTATTATTATTCCAAAGTCTTTAAAATTCTAAAATATAAATTGAACACATTTGTCATTACACTAAATACCCGTGTTTGTACGTACATACAAAAGAGGTACATTTACATCTAACTATTGTTTAACTTGCGGTATTGCTAAGCTAAATAATTTATGTTCGGGCCTCGGCAGTCTAATTTATTGCAAAACAAGGAACTGTAATTCCCTTTCATTTGCTACAATGTCGATGACAATATTTATTTGTTTTTGAAAATTGTTGTCATTTTGAAATCTTTTTTGTCCTCACTAATGTGGATCGTGACCATATATATTTTATCTCCACTTGCTTCTATCCTGCGCCAGTTCAATAGATCGTTTTAGAGTTTCTCCTGTTGCCTCTACAATAGTTTTACTCCATCGTGTTGGAATTGGGCCCCTGGACCTGCATCTGCCCCACGTTCAACTGTTTCTCCAGCTCATGCATATGTGATCACATTATGTCCGAAGAAACTTAGCTGACGTTCCCGGCATAAAGAGGTAAGTCTTTTTTTTGATGTGGGAGTTTGTCCTCATGGCCGTCCATGGTGTCTTTAGCATTCGTCTCCAGCACCACACTTCAAAATGACTAATTTTGCTTATGACTCTTTCGAGACTCCAGGTTTCAGCTTCATACAGAAAAATAAAGAAAACTAAGGAATGCACGACCAAAATTGGTCTAGTGCATTCCTTAGTGCATTTTGAAATCACATGTACTGCATTTTTTATATAAATCTGTGAACGCAGAAATGGAATATTTCAACGTAATTGCTCTTTATGCGGTGTCGGTTCTTTTATTGCTTTGCCTTTCCAGTTGCAATGATAGAAACACAATCGTTGGGGCAAATCTAGGCCGGAGAGCGAGAACTTTAGCATGGATAAGTTAACAGTAGCAACGCTTGCGGAAATCACAGATTACGTTAACAATAATTATAGTATTGATACAAAATAAAATAGTTAATGTAATCAAGTAAAAGTGTAAGATATTTATTAAACTCTGAGTTGTTCTTTGCGTTCAGGTTTCGCAGCATTAAAATAAGGTTCCGTCAGACGTGTTTCTATTATGCGCCTTGCCACCACTACCGTACCAGTCGCCGCCCGCAACTGTTCCTTTATTTTACCGTTGACGCTATGTCTGGCGCGTTCGCGATGTCTGGTGATGATTGAGACGCACCGTAATTCAAGGAAGACATTGCTAACCGATCTAAACTTCTATCGGTTCTAAACCTGTGGCTTCTCAGTGCCCATGTTTTTGCCTGCAGCAAGGCTAACGATAAATAACAACTGGAGGTTATGTGAAACACTATCGTTATACAAATTAAGCTAGGTAAGTCACTACATTCCATAGCACAGCGCTAGCTCAAATATATTTGGTAGGTGATAAGGCCCAACATCTCATAACCAATGACGCATCATCAAAGAGTGCTCTACCAATGGTAGTAATTAAACCAAGCCAGATGCTTCGCGTTTAGGTCCTCAGTTGTAAGAGTGGAGACTTTGTTGATCACTTGAGCATGGAGGTCTGAGTCGCAGAGACCGCGAGTACGCGTACCTCCTGCCAGTTTAAAAATAAAGCGACACGAACTGCACGAATAGTAATAAAAGTGCGCATCTCAAACTCGTCGTGATTGACGTCCCACCTGTGGTGAGCAACCTCAATAGGCGTAAACGCTCGCAGGTAGCCTCATCTAAACAGAACAGGATCAAGTATAAGAAGGCAGCTACTGCCTGGGTTCTTCTATGAAGCTGTAGTAGAGCAAGCGAGGATAATCGCGGCCAGAGTGAGCGTAAATATCATTCTTGATGGGGGCATCTGTGTGATGCTCTTTTACTTTCATTTGGGAGAGGTCTGCCGGTCGAAAGGATCACTATTGTGGTTCCATGGTAGAAGCAAAACGTATAGGGCACCGATCTTTATTCTGCCGAGCCCTCCTGCTCAACGAGGCAATTTATAGCGGTAGGCGCATTTAAAGGCCTTTTTCTTTGCTACCTCTTGCAAGGGATACTCATCAGTGTTATTCATCAGGCTAAACGCCACTCCTGGCATGGATCTGGATTATCTCATTTAACACCTTAAGTTCTTCTTTCGCGAGGTGGTGGAATTTAAGGTGGAATAATTGTCTTCTCAGTTTGGGCATGATAGTTGTTCAACACATAACTGGGAAGCCCAAGGCTTGGAACGCCGCGACGACTTCTCTATAAAGATTAAAGACTTTTGTGATCTCTGAATAGTCCTGCACCTACCTCTACCTGAAGCGAAAAGCTCGTGCCTTTATCGAATGGTTGAGCGTTCCAAAATTAGTAGGCACACTGATCGAATTCAAATGTATTAATTTAGTCCCCTCATTAGAACACAGGTAATAAAGTCATTTACTTTTATCAAATTATTATTAGATAAATAATAGTAAATACTAGATCTGACAAAATGAGACGTTTCCATTGAACAGTTTAGTCGTTTAATAAATAAATACAAACATATCTATAGTTACAGCATTATATTCCCAGACTCGGAAAGCTAAGTTAATCTGCAATTTTTATATATTTCTACATAATGGGAACGTCTGTGAGAATAAGACTACACATGACATTATCCAGCTAGAAATAACTTCTCGGCGATCTTAGTAATCAATAATATACCTTTATACTTTATTTCTGATTTTTTTCAAAGCAGAAATTATTTGTGATCTTGTTATTATAATATTAACAGCCACTAATTCTATTAACAGCCTTTTGCCAGGGAAAATCCCGAAGATCCACTCTAACAAATCTTTAGCATTTACAGGTTAATTGATCGATGATTTCTAAATATGACCGTTGACAAACATAAAATATGGCGCGAAACAATACTCATACATGTGAGACGGTGATTTTTATATATTACCTATTAATATTATAATTATAACACGACCATGTTACGTGTCTTCTTGTTGAATTATTGTTTTGAACTGCATTCGGAGAGAATATGACGATCAGGACAACAGTTTCCTTTTTGAAATGATTTAAGCGTGCATGTTATTAAGTTTTGTACTTGTATCAGTGTATCCACTATTTATAAGATATTTTATGTTAGATAAACATAAACTCGTTAGAATTCCCAACGAGGGTTGACGTCAGGCAGGCGGCCAGTCATAAAATAAAGGAATAACCTATAACTGAAATAACAACATGGTTCCGAGAATAAATGATGAAAATGTTGTGCCGACCCCACCTAGAGCGGCATAAGGGCAGGAGAAAAAAGAAGACCTATTAATATTATAAATGAATAATTGCAACGAATATTCGGCTACAATTCGGTATCCAGCCTGTTCGGCAACTTTTATCACATTTAGCCGAATACCAAATATTATTTAAAATTACACAAATATTAGAATCGAAAAGTAAATGCATTCTACAGTAAGGTATTTTTTCTTAGTGTGGTTAAAATATCTACGAAATTTGCGTTCGAACTATCGAACTTTTAATTTGTAAGTGAAAGGTTATAGAGCAGAAAAGCTAATTTCTCTACATTATTAGATTTAGGAAAATTATAGTGTATATTTTCTTTTTTATGTGAAAAGTCGGCAATCAACCACTTATCTACCACCTGGTGGTGAGTAATAAATGTCACCCATAGACATTTAAAACACCAGAGTTTGTGTTGATGCGTTGCCAACTATTATTAAAGGAGGTACCGATTACCTCACTCACCCGACTTTAACCGGAGTATTATGCCGCTTTGCCCTAAAGTTTATGATCGCTTACTATTGTTAGAATTGTGTATTTATAGTGTATTGTTTTGTTATGTTATGTAACATTACATTTAAATGAAATAAAGGTTAAGTTGCATGCTACCACGGCTATACTCTCAAAATCATTATGGATAGACATTAAATTTAGAATAGTTTTACATAACAAATTCAGACAACAATATTCATACTTTTCATACTCTGAATATTCATTCTTTTGTTTCCACTTTTTAGTGCACAATGTTTCAGTAGTCGGGTTTTAGTTTATGAAATTAGAAACTATAATCCATTCATATCACTTAGACTTTACGCAATTTTACTTTTATACTGAACAAAGTGTAGAGAGTACCGTAAACTGTGCTTTCATACTTACTTTGGTTATAAACTGAACTTTGGTTATAAACGAATTTTGCGTTTTGAATAATTCAAAACGCAAAATTCGGAGGTAGGCGGAGGGGCTAACATTTAAACAAACAAGAAAGAATCAAGTACAAACACGAAACAGTTTTATCGCCACGCGTTGGCCGAATACTTGACCGTTTGGCCTGGAAGCCCACTGAATGCTCAATAGTGGCCGTGTATACTATTCGTTGCAAGTCTATTTATTACACGTAAATCTTTTGATTTATATAGGTACACGTAACGCGGTTATACTATCCTTCCGAATATCTACGCGGAATCATTTAATACCTTCGAGTGTAAAAATATTAAAACGAACTTGTGGTGTCTAAAACAAATTTAAATAAATAAACATTATTTAAATAAAAGTTATGACAGCGTTTGTATCTACATACAGATTTGTTTACTATCGACCCATTTGACATTAGCTCCATAATACTTATGTCACAGTTCTATCTCCAGTAAACAAATCTATCTGCAGATTGTATATAGAAACCACCCGATAAACAATACTGAAACCCAAAATATCGGCATTTGGCGTTGCTATCTAAATTTTATATGCAAATATGTTTTTAACGAATTTTCGCGCCAATATTTTCAATATCGGGCGCTAAGCTCAATTGTTATAAATCGCTATTTTACGTCGGCTGCCATATTGGATTCAGAATGGTATTACTTTATTTACTACATTCATAAACTTTGCTTAATTATATATATTAAAAATTTAACGTCCAATTTCACGGACCCAACTTCTATAATGTTAAAGTTTTATATCACTGAGTGCACGAGAACTTCTAAATATGTTTTATAATGTTTCTAATTGCCTGTTTTGGTTGTTTGTAACACGAAAAGGCACTTACGAACTTTATATTTAATTGAATTCCTCTTATTTTGAGCAAAGCTTTGTCGTTTTACATAGTTATACATTTAAAAATACATGAATAGATAACAATTTTGGTGCTAGTAGACGTTCCAACTACTTTTCAAACAGTGAAAGATGGCTTTTTATCTCCTTCCATTCTCATCTTAAATTTCGTTATTGTACATTTAAAACATAACCTATTTAAGTATTAATTTGATAATCATGTTTGAATTATGTATACCATATTTACAACTCTAATTAAAGTTATGACCTGTTTCTTAATACAATAAATTAATTATGTTTTAAATCAATATAACATGATATTGATCTTAGTGGCAGTAATCAAATTGATAACATGTTATTTTTTTGAGTAGCATGATTTTATTTTTGGTGAAAGTTGTAAGTTGTGGTTCAGCCGATGGTAAGTGATTTCCGGCAACCATGGACATGTACAATACGAGAGTTGCATTGCCATGACCTTTAAGGCCTGAACACCGGTTACCTCCCTCACCAGGTTAAGTGGGAAAATATAATGCTCCCAATTCACGCTGAGCTTCTATTAGGCTGTGGCCGGATGAGCCACTTATTCGTGCAACGGCAAAAGATGCTGCATGGTCCTACAAAAGTTACCATATGTCTTTCTTATCCTTATTAAAATTTTACGAGTAGGTACTACTCATTTTTAAAACATATTTGCGAAAACCCAAAATCAACAACTTCACCGTAAAGCAGACTATTCCTTAAAACCTTAAAATCCGATAAGGCCCCAATCGATTGAGGATGAGAAATTGTATTTAATTACAATGTTTTTAAACACTAGGAAAAGATTGCTCCGATGCTACTTTATCTTTTTCATCCATATCAGGAAAATTGTTAATATTAAGTCTCATTTTAAATTAAATCGTTTTAAAAATTTATTGAAAAAAAATGTTTGGAAAACAGACATTAAATACATTTCATGACTGTTTAATTCTTTTCAAAAACTATGAATTCAAGATGTTTCAAAATGTTAATGAAAATTGGAAAAGTTTATAAATATGATATCGTACAAAGAAAGTGCCAAGGCTCCAACACAAATTTAAAAACTTCGCAGTTATATTATATCAGTCAAACAAAAAATCTACAGTTTTACGAAGCTTTTGGGAAAATGAGGAGTTGACGAGCTAATCCATCTCCATTTGAAACTCTTCACGGCAAATATTTGAAGTAACTGTGCCAGGTGTTATGAAACTTTAATGACCTACCGCTTTATCTTATTTTCGTTTGCGCAAGACACATGTTCGGTTCTCTGTCGACGTAGTGTATAATCTATTTGTTCCAATTCTGATAAGACGTTGCTAAAAAAAATGGCAAAAAATATATATCTGAGCGGTAGTACGAGTGTCTTCGTGTTTCCAATGTTGTGACGATAATGCAAACAAGAAACTATAGCACATTGTACATTTCCAGCGAGTGACCGCGATTTTTATGCTGTATCCGTATTTAATTTCCTCTTACAACGTGTAACAGTTGCAAAATAAACGACCATCGCAAATATTAGCCCTTCCACTAGCGTTTACAATGACCGCACTTGATTGTTCACTGAAGCGGTTTGATCGATTTATTGTTCAACGCGCTCAATTCAGTAAAATACAGTTGCACTGGGCAAACAGTTTGGTTTTCAAATTAAACAGGTACGAGCGCTGAACTGGAATTCGTTACAGTGGATTTTGTTTTAGTAATTAATCAATGTAATTGGTATTTTGGTGTTTTAAGCCAAAATGTTTTAACATGCTGTTTTTGCATGTCAACGGACGAACTGAATCACAAACATAATCTGAATGGCAGCTGGCATACAAAATAATTGTACTTGATATTTGAGCAAGAAAAGCTGGTATATTAATTGGTCAAAAAACGTCATTGGGCGCATACATAGAAACTAAATGCCTTAAAGCAAACATTGTAAATGTACACAAGGTATACACTAAGATTTTTATTGAATGTGAAAACAAAAGAAAAAAAAACGGTCCACCAGATTTTAAGTGATTACCGCCGCCATCCGTTAACAAAGCTACGCCAGTCGTCTGTAAGACACTTTGAACTTCCCTGCCCCCATGAGCTCATTAGAGATACAGGTAAATGTATTTCGAGTACGTAGCCGGAAGCCTATACATTTAATGTCAGGGTCTTATGTAGTCCTACCACTTAATGTCAGTGTCGCTTAATTTCAGGTACAGTGAAATTGCTCAGGTATCCGAAAAGTCCATCGGAATTTTTTCGTAGGTTTTCCGTTCTCTTTAAACCAAATAGAATAATTATATATTAGGGGCACTGCGTAAATAAAGAGATGAAAGAACGACGTACCGACCCCTGTTTAATTACGCTAATTTCAATTTATATAATAATTACATTGCCGTTTATTTTAATTCCAAATTCGAATGATAAAATCCTATTAATCCCCCTTTAACGTTCTGTTAGTGTATAATGCTTTATTATAAAATAGAAAAAATATGTTGGTGATAAATATTTTTCTTTGTATGAAAGGCCGATTAGGAGCTATAATTAGAACCAGGGAGACATTACACATTGAATTGTTTTTTTTATTATTTAGTTTCTTTTTTTTTGTCTGTTTCTTTAAATGAATGTATCCTTATTTTGAGTTCACATATTTTTTATTATTTATAAATATGTTTTATTAATAAAAATAATTTATGAAACTAAACATATTTTCATTTCAAAGCTAAAACATTCACCTTTATTCTACTAGAGTAAAAATATTGAGCAAAAAATATACGGAAGAGGGAGAATATTTTAACCGCAAGTGCCTGAGTTGATTCTTTTGCTCTCCAGTATTAACCTGTCCGAACCGAAACATATTTCAACATTAAATTATTCGCTATTTCCTAAGCATACAGCTAAAATCTTCATCCTACACCATGATTGGCGAAACTTCTAACTGCAAAATCTAATTTAGCGTTTAGCGATCCGAAAAATGCTTTCCCGGCATTGATTGATTTTTTGAAAATTCAGAAAATCCTGTATGAAACAAAATAAAATTTTGGTGTAGGAATACACAAACATGAAAAATTAAATATTAAAATATAAAGTTATGATCCCATTCCAGATTGATAAACAAAAGAAAGAACATAAACAATAATTGAAATGAAATATTGTCATCTTTTTATTTTAGCTCTAGTCGGCACTCAAGATGAAGACCAGGCAGACGGAGGTTCAAATCGTGGTAGCGACAAAAAAGTATTTCTTTCAACCATTTTTCTATAAAGGTTAAAGAAATTCTAATTAAATAAGAAATAGAACCCTAACATATACAGTTATTACAAAATAATTGCATTGATTCCCTAATCAAATATCGACTCTCTAGAATATAAAATGTAATTAGCTTTAAATATTAAACAAACAACATATGACACAAAAAAGACAAGAAGGAAGGATCAAATTATATTATAAGAAAGGATCAAAACGGCCAGTAGTCAGTTAGTTTGATGTTAAATTAGCACCTCTTCAAAGGACAACAATCTGTTGTTACATATGTATTGTCACATCCCGTCAACTCACTAACCAGACTAAACGAAATAGCTTAATACTTTCTGTTCTTGTTTAGGCAGGAAACTGGATTTTACACAATCAAACTCAGGAAAATCGTTATTGTACACCTTTACTATCGATTTTAATACAGGCGAAGTGATGTGTAATGGTTGGATTTTGAATATGACAAATCACATCTACCTTACAATTATGTAACAAAATGTTTACATTTACATGTAAAAGTACCGACAGAATCAATCAGCTTACTATCAATATACTGTAGTTAGACGCTTGAACACATTCACTTACGTAGATTTTTCGTGAGGCCCGGGTGAAAATCATGGAAAGCGATCGTAGTGAAAATCCCGGAACAGCCTGTCCATTCGTGCAACAGCTGTAGCTGTGACCTTCTGTTCCTGTAAAATCCATAAACTTGAAACAAAAACAATTGTTCCTTAATGTCATTTATCATATTCATAATTCATAACGTACTTCAATTAAAAATAAATATACGGAACTGTACCAAGGTAGGTATGTGATAAAACTCTGGTCGACTCAAAAATATCTTCATAGTCTATCGACAATCATTAAATGATAACTAAAAATTGAGATAACAGCATAAAAATTTCAGCAAAGATAGAAAGAATATAATATACAAATGTGTCATTTATCATGTCCGCTGACATTGAAATATTAGTTTGTAAATCATATATTTGCACAGGTCGTCACTCCATCTAGAGGGGGGTCGTGTTACACTGCGATGGCCAGTACGAGGCTGTCACTCGAGAACCTTTCTTCCCCAACAGTTTTCGGTTCTACGAGCTATATGGCCGGCCAATCGCCACTTCAACTTGTTAATCTTGTGAGCTATGTCGGTTACGGTGTGGGAAGTCGATGGATGCAGGTGGTCCAAAATCGTACTTCGTGGCAGTCTATGGCGGAGGCCTATGTTCAGCAGTGGACTCAAATAGACTTAAATGATGATGATGATTAAATTATATATTACATTAATAAAGAATATCCAAGATTGGGATTATGCAAGCTGAATAATTGGTAAATTAATTAATTTAAAGAAAACTTTATCTTTTAATCGTACCTCTAATTTTGAATAAGTGTTGCAAGTCAAAATTGAGTAACAATGAAAATTAATTTTAAGAATTTTGTATTTTATTCACTAATCTGATGACTCCGTGGCGTAGTTGCCAAGGCTTCGGCCTCAAGTCGTGAGTTCGATTCCCACACGGGACAACTTTTTGTGTGACCCACAGAAAGTTGTTTCGCATCTGGGTGTTTGTCTGCGTGAAATTAATGTTTGTAAAACGTCATTACAACACAGGTTAATATTATACTAAAGTAATGGCATTGTTTTTTTTTAAATCTTGTTTTATTTTGTAGGCAAAGCGAATCAAACAACGTGAGAGTTCATAGTGATTGAGTAAACTTTTGAAAATAAGCAAATTATCAATAGATGTCGTCAACGTAGCTTTTGGGAAATTAAAATTTAGCTTAATTACTCTAAGTAAAAATAATTGTAATAAATAATTATGTAGTTATTGGTTATAGTAATTGTAATGGTTGTAAGAAATTAAGCATAACGTGCCATTTGCACTTCGTATAATATTGACATTGGATGAGTTTCCAGTACTTCCGGCTTGCATTGTTATCTAGTTTTATTTACAACAAAAGTATATAAATTGTTTTTTTTGTCCTATTTCTTTTACTGTTCAACTATTTCTCGTTGTCTCATGTGTATAAAATTATCAACATTTATGTAAAGGTAACATGTACTGTACGCGTATGTACGAGTATATGGCTAAACACGTGTTCAGGAAGATTTCCTTGTTATTACAAAGTTACAGTGTTGGCGCCAGGTATAAGCAGTTTCAAGTTTCAAGTTCCAAGTTTAGAATGACACATTGTTACGCTTACCTATTATGAACGTGAATACTTTAGTGTACAGTTAATTTTATAGCCTTTGCCGAACTGACATGGAGAAGCAGTGCAGTTTATCATCGTTGTACGGTTCGTGCTTTATTATATTTAAAGTATAGGTATACAAGGATATTTGCTTTAAATATCAGGTGTAAGAATGGCTTTAATTTTTTTTATTTGTCCAATATGTACAACAGTAAATCTCTCTAATATTACATGCGAGGTTATGCTTAACCTTTGAGCGAGAAAAGAACTAGCTCTCTTGTATATACTATATTAAATTCTTGTGTCACGGTGTTTGTAATTGGACTCCTCCGAAACGGCTCGACCGATTTTCGTGTAATTTTGTTGCATATTGTTAAAAAATAAACATATAGATCTATATTGCATATATAAAATAAATATTATGGACCCAACCAGACGTAAACCCTCGGCAGGGAGACCAACGATTATATAAATTATTATTATTTTTATGCGCCAAAGTGGCAAACGAGCTGGTGGTTCATATGATGGACAATCGCAACACCCGTAGGGTTGCAAATGCGTTATCATCTTTTAATAAAATGGACCCCGGCTATCTCACTCACCAGATGAAACGCAGAAGTGTAACACTTCTACTTCACGCCGGTCTTCTGTGAGGTTGTGGTACTAACCCGGACGGACCTGACCATTCATGCAACGGCAAACAGTGTTGCGTCGTCAGCAAACAAGTTAATGTCCTTTTCAGAGAATGAAGAAACAGCTAGA
This sequence comes from Iphiclides podalirius, assembly GCA_933534255.1. NCBI lineage: Eukaryota > Metazoa > Arthropoda > Insecta > Lepidoptera > Papilionidae > Iphiclides > Iphiclides podalirius. The sequence goes on along the minus strand of OW152813.1, from coordinate 16,776,925 downwards.
AACATTGGTAACCGCATATATTGGACATTTATATAGAAATGAGAAATATAACATGTTGAAAAATATAATTGAAGGAAAAATAGAAGGAAAACGAAGAAGAGGACGTTGACGAATAACATGGAGTGACAATTTGGAAAAATGGACAGACATTAAGGACGCCATCAGTCTTTGTAGATTTGCGCAGAATAGAGAAGAGTTCCGTGTAGTGGTCGCCGACATCCGCATAGTATAGGGCACTCCAGAAGAAGAAGACCTTTTCAGTAGAGCTAACAATGACAACTATTTTAGGTAAATAATGCATCCAATTTGGAAAAGTTTGTATCCAGTTGGTTAAGGGTCATAAAATAAAATATATAGTATGGATTTGTCTGGATATGTACAACCATTGTTTAACTTGTTTTGTTGCCTTGCCCGGCGAGCTAAACTATTTGGGTTTCGGCTTCGGGATCCCTGCCAATATACGGCGCCATTGTTGGGTCTTATTGAAAATAAGACCACAAATTACAAGTTACTTTCTTTTGCCAACATCAACGCGGACTAGTCTATAGCTGGGATATTGTTTATTATATACTAGCTGCTGCCCGCGACTACGTCTACGTTGAATAGGCTGAAGGCGTAATTTTTATACCGAACAACAGGTAATAAAAATGTATATAAATTATAGCCTTTGTGTTATTCTGATATATAAGCTTTATTATCATAAATTTTGATTAAAATCCATCCCGTAGGAATTGCGTGAAAGAGTGACAAACATCCATACATACAAACTTTCGCGTTTATAATATTAGTAAGGATAATTGTTTAAATTGCTGTAACTCTACAAGTCAGACACATTATGGAAGTATAAAACTGTACTGTGAATATGAAAGTAATAGTTCAAAGTAATTGCACGTGATGCGACTCCGGATTTAGCTTTTCCAGTTCCGTTGCAATGATAGAAGAGCAGACGTTAGGGGATAATTGGACCGGAAAGTGAGAACGTTTATGTCGGTGTGGTAAAGTGTTCAGTGACAACGAACAAAAGTAGTCGCACTATTTCGGTTTGGAAACATGAATAAGCAAATTTTGCATAGATAAATAATTTTTAATAGAATACTTTGCAAAAATCGCTCAAAATGCTTTTTAGGTTTCCTTACTACCATAATCTAACATCTAAGACCATAAACTTATAACATGTAGAAAGACTATTGTCCGGAACTTATCGCGATGTCCTAAAATCTTATATATAAAAATGGATTGCTGTTCGTTAGTCTCGCTAAAACTCGCGAACGGCTGGACCGATTTTGCTAATTTTGGTTTTGAAATATTTGTGGCAGTCCAGGGAAGGTTTAAACGATGATAAATTATGGAAAAATTGCATAGAAAATCGAAATAACAACAATTTTATCTTCCCATACAAACTGTACCTGTCAACCTGTCAACTATGTCTGTCAAACACTTCCAAATTCCCTAGAAATAATTTATATAGCAAAACAACGTTTGCCGAGTCAGCTAGTAGTCAATATATTGCTTTTATACGACAAAATATAATTCTTTTAAAGTAATTGGCACCTTGAAAACTAACTGTAACACTAACTCACGAACGAGTCTTAGGTTACAAAGAAGGAAACGAGGGCACAGAATATTCTTGGCTACAAAGTTTAAAATGTAACTGTCCTCCATTTATTTTGTGTAAAACTTCTCAGCTGTGCAAGATTGTGAGGGAAAATTCTATGCATTATTGATATAGGAGCAACTCAATTTGCTCCGAAATGCAATGCGGGCACTTCACAACATCCTCTTTGTTCCGTCCGACCGGAGCCAAATCCAGGCGCATTGTGATGTAAATTTTGTATGGGATCCAATTGTAGTTTCTCTTCTTTCTAGTATTTTTATATATATATATAAACAAAAAGGCATGACTCCACTAGTTCCACATATCTTCCATTTAAATCCGTGTGAAATAGTCTGTGTCAGTTGCTTTTTGCTTTCCTGTTCGAATTTTTCAGCTAATATTAGCAAAAATTTACATTCTAAGTTTCTGAACTATTATTTAGCTTCGTATAGTAGTAAGTATAAAGTAAGTATCGTAGTAAAAAAAATATGAATATAACATTCAAATAATCGAAATTGGAGTGGCAGCCTCGTACTGGACATCGCAGTGTAGGACGACCCTCCACTAGATGGAGTGACGACCTGTGCAAATGTGCGGGAAGTTGATGGATGCAGGTGGCTCAGGATCGTACTTCATGGCAATCTGTGGGGGAGGCCTATATTCAGCAGTGGACTCAAACAGGCTGAAATGATGATGATGATGATGAATCGAAATTATCTCTTAAGTGTCAGTAGAAATTCATTCACATTCAAATCACGGACTTTTTGTGTTTTTCTACTGATTGAACGTAAAAAAAACTACCATTAACCCTTAAGATACTCAGTCGTCTGTTGTATACTATAAAAACTGGGTAGGCGAAGGTAACAAAATTGCGTCACTCTAGTATGTGGCATATCTTCGAGGAACGGATTAGAGCAGTTGCTATTGCGTAGTAATGTATTTGAAAAAATACAAAACAACGAAAAGTAGGAATATTGGAGAGACGGAAAGAAAATGTTAGGCGGTGAAAATAGGAAACGAAACAAGGCACCAACCGAAAAATGTGCCGAAAACGTGTTCTGAAATTTTTAATTGCTTTTCCGCAGCAATTACACGGGCATTCATAAATGTGCGCCAAGTTTCCTAGACTGCTGTAGCCCTTTTAACTCTATCTTGTTACGGCAAATATTGTAAATTGTTTCCTTAAACGATAGAACCTTGCAACATATACCATATCCTAAGGAACGTGTAAAAATTAATATTTAAAATCATAAAACTTACAACGTGAAAGTGTATTTGTTTGTGCGTTTATTTGTTTGTCCTTATTCACGTCAAAAAAAAGAAACGGTTTGAAATGCTTTTTATGTATATAATAATATGGCACATGATTGCAACTGGTAGTCAAAACTCTTTAAGTTTAATAAAGCTCCACAGTATGCATTGGCTTATAGCAAGGGCAGGAGCATTATCATTTTGGAATTCCACTCATTAATTCCTATAATCGAACAATCTAATGTTGGTGCTGGCAACACTGTATACCAGATATGACGTTATCTACTCGAGCCAAGGGACACATGGTCGCATGGAGCAGCGGTCACTTGGATTTCGGCTGCGTTCCCGGACGGTGATATAACCACTAGTTCTGCTTGTTGTTATAATAGTTGTTAGTATTCAAGTTCAGTAATACTTAAAATATTAGGAGCAAGGTAAAACCGTTAGAACTCTAATACTAATCCAAACAAAAACCTTTTGTGTATCGTTCTTTATGCGTGTCATAGGTTGTTGCGAGAAAATAGTTTTAATCTTTTGCCGTGGTGTTGACAAGTACATTAGTTTCTGGTCGATAAGTATGTGAAGATAGAGAGTGCATTCATTACATTGCATTAATTAAAAAAAGCTTCGTGTTGAGTATAACACATATTTTCAAGATTCTATATCTGGCGTTGCAATACTGAATCTCAGTGATTTAGGCGAAATGACAATGGAATCTTTTAAAATCCGTAAACTACTTTCATTTAATATATGCTATATTATAAAGGGGAAAGATTTGATTATTTGTATCTGGACATTTTTAACCAACATCCGAAAGTGCAATAGCCTCTTTCAAATGATTTCGTTTAGCACGAACTTTTAAAATAGAGGGACAAGTATACAAGTTATCATCGTCCTCCTGCCCCTATCCCACCTAGGCGGGGTCGGCACAACATGAATCATGTTGTAAGCGGTTTTGTCTATATTTTTACAACCAGCCGCCTGACGTCAATCCTCCTTAGGAAACGAATACCCAGATCAAATTTCAACTGTGTAACTATCACAGTTCATGAGATACAGCCTGTTAACAGAGGGACAAACAGACAGCGGAGTCTTAGTAATAGGGTCCCGTTTTACCTTTTGGGTATGGAATCCTAGAGGCCCAAGAGATATAGTGTTACACGGTAGACACGTCCAACTTAAAAGGGTCTCTGAGTTCCACCGATTGTATGATACACTAAAATATCTCTTAATAGTCGTAATAGGAGAAGATGGTTAATATTTTACTATTCCTCAGCAAGGTACTGTGCGTAACAAAACTGTGACATGCATAGAATTTTATGCATTTAGTTTAATGGTTAGAGCTACCTGTTTTAAACCATTGCATTTTTACTGGGACTTATTAGGATTCCGTACCCAAAGGGTAAAACGGCACCCTGTTACTAAGATTCCGCTATCTGTCTGAATGTTCGTATGTCTGTCCATATGTCACCAGGCTGTATCTCATGAACTGTGTTAGACAGTTGAAATTTTGAATCAAACGATGTATTTCTGTTGCCACTATAACAACAAATACTGAAAAACAAAAAAGTATAAATAAGTGGGGCTTCCCATAAAACAGACATGATTTTTAAACGGTTTTATTTAGCTCGACCCGTACGGAATTTATTTGTTTATTTGGGTCAAAATTAGAAATTGAAATTTAAGCACCTTCCCGTTGTCAGATTGATCTGAAATTTGGTACACACATTTAATTTAGATGACGATACAAAATTGTAGTTTTTAGTGCACATAAAATAAAAACGTTTAACTTAAAAGTTTTTAAACGGTTTTATATATGTTAACAAAACGCATAATGCGTTGAAACGCTGATGTCTGGTAACTATGAATAATAAAAAACGCTGGATATTTTTTTTAAATTTTGATTTTAACAGTCACATAATGCAACAACCTAAACATTTACTTTTACGTCGAAATATAAGTATAATTTATTATAGATAATGTTGACGTTAGTAGTGTTTTTGACAATATGTAAGTGTAATACTTCTATACTAATATTGAATAAAGATAATAAAACATGATTTTTTAATGTGATAGAGTGGTAAACGAGCTGGCGGTTCACCTGATGTTAAGTAATAACCGCTGCTCATGGACATTTGAAACACCTGTAGGGTTGCAAATGAGTTGCCATCTTTAAATAAAGTGAGCCTCGGCTACCTCTCTCACCAGACGAAACGTAGAAGTATAACACTTCCATTTTACGCCGTTCTTCTGTGAGGCCGATACGGAACCCTTCATGTGCGAGTCCCACTCGCACTTGGCCGGTTTTGTATGATGATAGCAAAAAGATATCAGAAAGTTTGAATTACACATGATTTCGTGATCACCAGAGACTGAGGGCTGGTGAAATATTCATCTTAGAGACGTTTTAAATCAAGACATTGGCCCATCAAATATCAGCCACCGCGTAATCTGCAACGTCATATTCATTTACAGGTTCTCCGAGTTATCTGCATTAAAAAACCAAAGATGCGATGATTTATGTCTGAAGCTACGGGAGACCAGACTTATTTGTCACTTTTACGTTTAACCCCGAATGTCCCGTAATTAAAACGGAGCCATTATCTAGTCAGCGGTCCTTCGATCTACATGACGTAATTTCAAGCGTATTTCATTAAAATATAAAGAAATTCATAAAATTATTTACCAAAGAAGAAATATTCGGAAGGTTTTATGTGTGTTTGATAATTTTTTATTTTAAAATGTTGTTGAATACCCGTGCGAAGCCGGGGCGGGCCGCTAGTATAACATAAATTTCAAACCTGCTTGTATCATGCTTATGATTTGTGTAGTATTAATAATGATTTTTCATTACCACTTTTCCTTAACCACGGCGGGCGAAGCCGTTGGTAGCTAGTATTTTTATGAATGGAATATTCATATTCCAAAATTATAATGGCAAAACAGAAGATATTCTAAACATGAAAAAAAGTAAAGTAACACCCTTTTCCTGTCCCACTGCTGGGCAAAGACCTCCTTTACACAGAGATTATCAGGGCATCGTCCACTATGCGGGCCCACTGCGGATTGGCGGACTTCACATATCTACAAAAAATATTCTTTATTTGATATTATTTCGAAAATATGCAGGTTGCGATGTTTTCCTTCACCGCGAAGCACGTGACAAGTCAGCACTTAAAGTTAAAAAATTCATTGGTGCCGGTACCGGGGATCGAACTCAGATTGCTCGAATATATTGAATTAAAGGCGAGCGCACGGACACTGAACGGTCACGGCTCGTTCTAAATATAAATGTGACATTAATTTATCTGCTTCATGATAACTCAAAATATTTAAGACCAAAATTAATACAAAATGAAATCAACACGTCAAAGGTTCGATTTTATCTACCATGGAGTATATACCTACAATGTCTATTTTAGAACAAGCATATATTGGCGCTATACCCGAAATTTACCAATGGTGGGCAACGGTTATCAAAAAAGGTCTATCTAAACATTTGGCGCTTTTCAAGATTTTTTTCCATGGTTGAGCGCTATTGTTTGAATAGCGACGAAATGAAACGTGAAAACAAAAATTCTTTAAAAGATTTTTCTGTTTTCATTGTAAACATTCGGACTCCTTGCTCTGTTGCTCTATGTAGATTTTCATTATGTATTTGGGTTTTTGAAAAAAACAAATGGTAATTATTTAGGGCAAATATTGAGCAGTGATAACTCAGTATCAGGGCTCGGTTTTAATTCAATACACTCGAGCAACCTGTGTTCTTCTCCTGGCGCCAGCACCAAGAAAATTCTTAAAGTGGTGACTTATCACTTGCGCGGAAAAGGAAAAATTCGTGAGGAAAACTGAGGAGAAAGCTCTAAATAATTAACAAAAAAATTGTTTCGTAGATATTTTAAGTCTGCTAAAAATAAAAGCGTGGTGGCGTGCTGAGTTCACCCAAACATCCTCAGAACAGAGGACGCATTTGCCCAGCAATGGCGATACTTTACTTTTACGTAAATATATAATATAATTTTTGTTGCATTTAGTTACTCTTTTGGTGTTTAAAAAATTCAACGAGTTAATTTTCAATTGGGTTCTTTCGACATGGTTTTGTAATGTTCTTGTCGCAATAATCCGGCAGTAAGCCCCCGGTTTATGGCTTCAAATCGGCAAATTCTAAAGTAGGTAAGCCGTAAAAGTTATGCCCATTACCTTAAGGCAATCTGATTGAATATTGGCTGGCAATAACTTTAAATGCCCTTGTAGTGTAACAGTCAATGTTAATTTTTGTTTATTAAATATAAAGAAATAATTCGTAAAATGAAATAATTACAAGGAAACATAGCCGGGGCCCACTTTATTAAAAGGTAGAGAATGTATAAATTAATGTCGGCTATCGTTCAATTATGTTTTTAAGTTCATTTAAAAAGGTAAATACTAAGCCTTTGTTCTCAATACAGGGGAATTTTTCTAATGTCAAATTTAAATGATGAATTATATTGAGTGTTTCTAATTTTATTCCGTTGCAGCGTTTTTCTGGTCATTAATACAAAAAAAATGTCGTTTCAACGAAATAATTGAATTTTCGGGCCGAAGCTTTATCTTATCCTTTAAACGAGCAATTCTTGTATATATATATATATATATATATATATATATATATATATATATATATATATATATATATCTATATATATAATCGGAATCTCGGAAACGGCTCCAGCGATTTTCATGAAATTTAGTATGTGCGTAGATTCGGGGGCGAAAAATCGATCTAGCTAGGTTTCATTTTTAGAAAATGCCCTTTTATCCCTGTTTTCAGGGAATGAAAAATATAATTCGAATATGACGGTAAATTTCGCCGCAAGAGAAAATGTCAAAATAGCTCGGTCGGTAATCGGGCGGCCCCAAAACAGACGGCCGTGGTTCGCGTCACGATCATTTACACATTTATTTTTTTACTTTTTTTTCGATTCCAGATCATTGTTTTCTTTATTTTTAATTTTTTGTTGATTTGTTATTTTGTTATTTTTTTCCTCTTTTTTTACAGTTGTTTCTTTTGTGAAAAACATCAGTTCATATTTTCTTCTTATTAAGTTGGTAAGATCGAAAAATATTATGCATATTTCATTACTCAGTAATTTGTATCAAAATGTAATTTCCAAAATACACGATTTACCAAAAAAAAAACGAGCAAAGCTCCTCTCCTTCGTTAGGTCCTCCAGGTACTAACCATTATTAAAGTAAACGTTAAATGGTCTGTAATTCTTTGCCAAACATGGAAATATCGAAATTTTATTATTATCGTTTTTGTATCGGATTTTCGTCATTACTACTACGGATAATTTAATGTTATCGGGATCATACCCGAAATTTGCTGAATTTTAATGAAGCGAAAGAATGGCGGATCGTGGAACTCGTAGCTGTCCGAACATAAATCGAATGAATAACATGACAATTTTCTTACGAATTTTACTTTTAATTACACATATTATGTGTTGTATTGTAAATATTAAATATAAATTTTTAATGTGTAGTAATAATTATTATTGATTATAAATTATTGTTGTAACCATCTTGAAAGACGTAGGTACTTCGTTTAATACACCAGCTGTGTGCGGACATTTAATATAATAAAGAACGGTTAAAGGGCTTTTTTAAAAATCAGAAGATATTTATGTATGACATGATAGCAGATAACATGATGGAAATAGAAACATTTTTCGGTAATCGTGTATTATAAAATTTTGTAAAAATATTGCAACAAGGCATACTATTTATTGCCCACACATCCAAAGTGGGCTCAATTGGAGTGGCTCTCTCGGACTACACAAACCTACAAGTAGTTGTAGGTTTCTCTTAGCTTCGCCGTGGGTCAGCCGTGTGTCAGCCGTGTATACAATGACCTTCTACAACGACAAGTTGAGAATACGGTCGGAGTAGAAATAAAACCAACATTAAGTCTTTCCTAATAGCTAGTACTAGGCTTTTTTGGGCCCGTAGAAGTGAATTATGTGTTTCAGGCTCCTTTTTATATGTCCTGTTCTTTACAATGGTTCGCATCGGCTCCCACAATTATTTATGATAACATTTTAAAATACATAAAAATATAAATGATTTACTTGAATGTCAATATTCCGCTAGATTCACCAAGTTGGAAACTTAAAATCATACAAATAAAACGTGACCGACGTTCATTGATTGAAACTTAATTTTGTTGAACAAAATTCTTTTCTCAAAAACAACGTGTTTGCTTGCAAACATTTGCAATGTGGGCACTCTACCATTTACTACAATGATAATACTGGTACTCTGTAAGCGGGCTTTCATGGATGAAGATTGCACAAGATCGTCTACAATAGCGTCTATTGAAGAAGTTTTGTATAAAAACTTGGTTGCATTGGATCATATTTATTCTTTATTTGCATTCCACAATGTAGCTTAGGTGGTAAAGATTTAAAATTCATCATGGACCCTGGTAGGCCATAGCAATATTTATATTATGAAAAAAAAATTATATTATGAATACATAAAGTAACTTTGTTATTACCGTATGATGAAATTGTTTTTCTGGTAAACTATAAATGGCATTAAAATAAATAAATATAGATGTATATAAGTAAATGATTTTTTTTACCAATATGAAGAAATCTGTAAAGAAAATGTACAGAAGACTCAAGTCACGAAGAAAAAACTTTTATCGCCCATATCGCAACAATGTAAAAATAGTTGATAACTATGTTATTTATGTGAGTACTGCACAAATAATATTGTTATTTTCACGGTACAAATAATTTATCACTTCGATTTGTGACGCTTTTATGCTGTGGAGATTCCTGGTACTGTGAGGTGTCTGAATACTGATGGTAAAAAAAAGCTTACTTATCAAAAGTCGGAAATACTTTAAAATACTGTTTTCTTATTTCCAACTCACCAATTAATTATTTCATACAAAATACGCCCGTCGTGCAAAACTGTTGACAATATCCCATTTATTCCAAATATAAATATCGGAAAAAAAAATTATGTTTCACCTATCCGCTTCACGTGGAATGCCCCGTGTACTATTTACATGGATTGTTAATCTGTTGGCTTATACTGTGAACATGATATTTTGAACTGCAACTTTTTTATTTATATGCAACATCTTTTGGATTACATTTCTAGGATGGTATTTTAAACATCAATTTTATTTATTTCTATGCAACCGTACCCATTATTATGAAACTCCCATTAATCAAGCTTTTTGTTTCCTTTTTTTTGTTTTAAACAATACTTTTATTTCAACAGCTACTGCAGTACAAACATTTGCAACTCGGAGCTCCATGAAAACTACAATGTTTGTGGCCCACTTAGTAATGACTTTGAGAGCTTCCTGCAGATGCTGTATAGTGACCTCGATTTGCAGCAATGATAATTAATTTACCAAACTCTACGTATTGTTTTAATGACGACAGGTACGACGACACATTGAGAACGATCTGGCATATTATGATGTTACCAAGACATTTCGATTTCAATTACAAAGTAGATCCTTGAACGCAACCCTAAACTTTAACTGCTCGTATTGCTGAATAGAACTCTTGTCATTGTGATATTTCTTAATTTTTGGAAATAATTAAAAACAAATATCTTGCTGTAACTTATATCAGCGGTGGGATAGCTTAATTGTTAATCCATCTTCTTATATATATAAAAATGAATCCCTATTTCCTTTGGTAACGCCATCACGCGTGAACAGCTGGGCCATATATATATATATATATGTGTAAAAAGCAATATACGAATATAAAAGGAAGATTTTAGGTAAAAATAGGAAAGGAAAAAGGAAAGCATAAGTTCACAGTTCCAAGTAAAAAGATTTTAATAGGTTTTTAAAAGAAAGAAGTGACTTAGCTTATCGAATGTGAAGAGGCAAAAAATTCCACAAACGCACAGCTATCACTATAAAAGATTTTTTGAAGAAGGAACAGGAATGTACAGGAGTTTGAAGGGAGAGATTGGCAGAAGAACGAAGAGACCTTTCGTGGGATAACGAAAAAAACAACACGCTGTACAATGCAGAGAGAATATGGATATTCGAATCGGGAACCACTTGAGATGTGTACGAAAATCGGAAACATGATCATATTTACAAAGACCAAATATGAATCGAAGACACAAATTTTGAATCCGCTCAAGTTTATTAAGCTAAACTTCGGTAATATCAAGATAGCAAATATCAGCATTGACAAAGATGGGCAGAAGTAGTGAATGTGCTAGGGCAACTTTAGTAGAAGTAGGAAGAAAATTACGCAGTTTTCGTAAGGAAACCTATATATAGCATTTTCTTACTAGATTTGCGGTGTTCGTTTCAGACAGGCGTCAAAAAATATTCCTAGATTCTTCTCCTTTTTGCTGTACGGGATGTGAGTACCGTTAAGAATAATTGGGGTAAAGTAGACCAGTCGATTTTAGCGGCCAATCTAGAACTCCCGATTATGATGGCTTGAGTTTTCGTAGGATTGATAGTCAAACCATATGCCTTACTCCAATTATAAATGCAAGCCAAGTCACCGTTAGTGCTTTGAATCGATATAGGCAGGTTTTCCAGAGACGATTGCGTATAAATCTGGAGATCATCAGCGTACAAGTGGTAGGAAGAAGATAGTTGAAAGCTTATCGTATAATTGAATTGCAAACAGAAGAGGAGACAGCACGCCGCCTTGTGGAACGCTGGCAGCATTGTTATTCCAGGAAGAGAAAACATCTGCACCTGAACACATTGTCGGCGACCAAACAAGTAACTATGAAACCAATCAACTACAATCGGAGATATGTTGAGAGAACGCAGAGTAGCGAGCAATAGTCACAATCTACGGTATTGAATGCATTGCTGAAGTCAAGAAAATTCAGTACAGTAAGTTTTTGACTAGCCATAACCAATATCGTCGGTAATTTGAAGGAGTGCTGTAGTCGTGCTGTGGCCGGGGCGAAAACCGGATTGAATTGAGCAGATTATTTTGCTCGAGGTAGGAATTTAATTGCTTTTACACAAAGCGTTCAAGAACTTTAGATAAGAATGGAAGTAGGGAAAATATGTAGAAAACATATATAGTACTGAATCATAGGTACTATATCACTGATAAATATACTTAAACATACTTTTATCTTGTAAATAAATACGTATTATACATAAATAAAGACCCAGACGCTATAAAACACTATATTCATCATACAATATTTTCCAGTAGTGGGGAACGAAACCACACCCTCTCGCGCAGGAGGTAGGTAAACCACCAACTACGCCATTCAGTTCGTCGCGTAGTGATAAACGAATTATATTATCCAATAACTAAAAATGTGATGACCCTTTTTTGTAAAAGAATTAGAAATTATATATAAAAGGTAGATATCACACTAGCGCACCGAAGCTGCGAAGTACTTCAATTACGCCAATTAGTGTAATTAGATTGCAATTTTATAGAAGCTATCTTTCCGTACCATCTGTTATTTCTATAACATCTGACACATTCACTTACATTTATATTTTTTTCTGCATATAACAAAGTTATTTATTTCTAAAAGGAATAAATTAATCTAATTAACATCTTAAATATTATATCTAGTATCTATAAGGCTATAAAGAAACGTAAATAGCATTCAAATGGTAAACTAATACAAAATATGTACAATATAGATAGAACAATGAAACTAAAACTAAAAACCTTTAAAAAATAAGCAATAACTAAAATATATTACTAAAAGGGACTCCCTTTAGGCAAGGTTCCGAAGATACTGGCAGCGTTCCCCTTTGAACAGCTAGACTAATTCTTTGTCCAAGGTAGCTGCCAGCTCACCTTTTTAAAACCTCTAGCTTTTGCTCGTGGCTTCGCTCGCGTTGAAACCCTTAAATAAATATCTTTTTTTAAATATTTTTTTAATAAAAAGAATCATATGTCCTTTTTAATACCTCTAAGAATATGTGTATAAAGTTTCATCATAATTGGTTGAGTATTTTGGGCGTGAAAGCGTAACCAATAAACTTACATTCACATTTATAATAATAACAATACCATAAAGGTTTTATTAAATAACTTGAAATTATTATGGTACTTTCGCAACCGTTCGGTCGTGCACACCATCTCACCTTCCATAGTATTACATTAAAAAGGGTAGTGTGATATTCGCAGTTTTTACAAGGAGGTCCTTGAAAATAAGGTCGAATGAGTGCCAGCTACCAGCGAAGAAGTACGAGAAATGAAATCGGTGTCAATATACATTGAAACGGGTAATGTTACTTGCATTGTGGTGCTTGTTAACGAATACAAGTGTATTGCGAACACCGGCATTACCCGTTTACAAACAGAAGCTATTGAAACGTACGCTAATTAATGTGGTCTGAACGCACTTTACAATTACGCCGGCGTTTTGCACGAACGTGTCGCAATTAGCACCCAATTAAATCTTGGAAGGCCTATTTTCAACATTGAAATGAAAGACACGGAAATAACGTTGATGACGCTGATGACAAAACCAAACGATGTTATAATTTTAACGTCACCATCGTTAATAACAGAACACGTGACACTAGCATGGGTGATAGGAACCTATGATTTTTCTCTATCCAAAATTGTTAAACATGCCTATAGAAGTTTTCATTTCTAAAAAAAACCAGTGCAGTGGAACATTACATACCTAAATAAATTCAAATGTAGAACAGGGACATAATTCTAAAATGTGTTCATCTTTCGGGAATGGGAATAGTAATGTCAAAATATATACAAAACGAAAGAGGTGTATGCTATGCATACACATAGCATACACATAGCCTCTTTCATTTTAAATATTAATTCATCTTTTATTTTAAATCCTAAAAAGGTTTGTATGTCACACATCCTCTACAAACAGTGGAAGATTCATTATTTGGCAATTCACATGATTATATACACCCATTGTGGCCTAGAGTTCGTATTAATATCTGCTCAAGCATATATACTTTTTTCTTTGTCGCTAGGCGCATCGCCGCAAGCCACCAATATTGGCTTTGTCGGCAAAAACGATTTTTACATTGGGGGAGCTTGAAACACTCTATAAATAAAATACTTTCAAACGTTTCAAACGTTATATTAGTACCACCTTGATTCACAGTTTGCGCATTTTTTATAAGAATTTATTATCCTATATTTTCGGTAACCAACTGAATGTTTTACTTATGTGATTTATTATTGCCCAATAACATAACTAAACATGAATTCCCATGGGCACAATACTTTTTTATATTTAACACACTGAAACGATACGCATTAGCATGCTAGTTAGTTATAGTCATGTTACTTGCTTTTATTGCAACAAGATGTGCTTAACTCTTCGTTTAATGATTAAATTTCCCATCTACCGTGTTTTTATGGCAGTGTTGAAATTTCTCTTAGGTGAATGAATATTGATAAATTCCGTAAATAAAATTTATAATTTTCAGTGAACATATAGTTAACTGTTCTACAAGTCACACATATGAAAGCAAAGGATAGACAAGCCAATAATGATAAATTAACTAATAGTTAATACGCCATTGTTAGGAATAGCTTATGACATTACTTTCTGACAGTAGATACTCCAGATGCATGTATAAGTTACAATTGACGAGGTATATTTTTTATTACTTTATATATAAGTTACAAAAAATATGATGCAGATAAAATATTGCTAGTTCTAATAATCAAATCGTCAATTAATGTACTAAAGTTCGCATAAGTTTCATTTTGAGCCGCAGATATGCTAGTCTGTAATCATATATGATTATTTCAAAAAGGAAAAAGCCGTTTTTTTATATCATTTTACGCTCCAAATCAGAGTTAGACTGTAAGAATAATTCTATGACTGTTCTATTAACGGAAGCAATAATAAAATAAAATCTAACTACTGAGAAAAAATCTTTTATCTGCTAATAAAACTTTTGTCGTAAAATCGCATTGTTCCCATCCTCCTGATCAAATAAAAGGAATTTGGTTAGAATTAAGAGATTGTTCTTTTTTATGGGGGCCGCCGAAGCATAAAGAAGTTATTAAAGATCTAGCATTTGCTTTAAAAGGGTTATGTAGATAAGCTCATATCATTTACCGAATTCCCACTTCAAAAATTAAATTTGCGTGGTTAATGAAGTCAAGTAGTTGTGTGACAGCGAACTAATACTAAAAAGTCAAATACTAAAACTAGAAGAAAGTCCATTCAAAATCATTGATTCCTTCCTACATACTCGTAGCATAAAACAAAACGCGACTACTGAAAAAAATTGAATCATGGAAACATAAAATTACGACTGCGATTCATTTTAATCTTCTTTTTTTCTAACCAGAGCCTGTAATCTGGGTGAGTCGGTCCGCCAGTGTCTTGATTGAATTTTAATATGATAAGGGCGCGTTCAAAACATTAAATTCGTTTAATATTTTCCTTTTCGAAGTAATGAATCAAATTGTGTGGTATTTGTTTTCTACCTACCGTAAAATTCCTTAAAGGCAATGAACACTTTTAGCTACAAAACGTTCAATTTCTCCAGAAAAGATTACAAAATTTTAGGACAAAAAAGAAGCGAAATGTTAAATGAAAATATGATTTTTCAACATATGTAAATTAAGGCGTAAAGGAATTCGAAATGTTGATAATATTTTCTCTATTTATTTACTTTTAATGTTAACGTGATAATTTTAATCTTACCTTAGCGTAAAATCATACGCCACCACTGAACAGAGCTACAACCGATATTACACGTAGTCCATATTACATTTTGATTAGTACAAGAAAGATCCTATTATTATTGCTGTTCACCTTCTGATTCAAAGACACGCCGTTAGTCTGCTGAGAAAACATTTTAACTAATATTTTTAATACATAAATTATCCTGTATCAACAGTATATAATATATTGTATATACACGCGATTATAACAAACTAATTTATAACTAACAGTAAGTGAGAAATGAGTTTTATTTACGTCCTGAATATTTAAATCCAAAGGCGGAAATATATTTTAATTAACTTAATCCGCTGACAGCTCACTAATAAACAAATCTTAATTATGGGTACGTCGCATCAAAAATTAGTATATACATAATTGACATACAAAACCATATTTACATTAACGAAAAACAAAACAGACTTCAAATATCTCGCTATTTTATAATTGACTAGTGACCCGCCCCGGCTTCGCGCGGGTGCAATGCGGAATGTTTGCTTTCGACATCGCAGTAGGAACCTCTAAAATTATTAGTATTTTTCTACTACATTATGCATGAATTATACATATTAACCTTCCTCTTGAATCACTCTATCTATTAAATTAAACCGCATTAAAATCCGTTGCGTAGTTTTATAGATCTAGGCATATATACTCGTAGGGACAGACAGACAGCGGGACTTTGTTTTATACTATGCAGTTATTTTCAGGAGTTCCCTAAGTATCTCCAGTGCCCAATATCTAATACCACATGTTCAGTGCCCGCTTTCAAATAAAAAAAATCACCTAGTTGAAATTATGAGGTAAAAAACATTAAAAACAATACAGTCGAATTGAGAACCTCCTCCTTTTTTGAATATAACAAAATGTATAGCATATCCTCACCAATTAAAAAAAATTATACATAATTTTATATTTTACATGTTAAGAAATATTTTATTAAACTAAAACAAAACTTTAAAATATGAGTGAAATCCTTAAGAGGATATTCTATTACACCAGAAACCAAGCTTGCATTGCCGAAATTGTCAGTTCTGAAGCTAATCGTCTTTTGTACAGTTTCCGATATTCGAACGTAGGTTATCTGTTGGACGGCGCGCAATGTATTATCAAATTGTGAAATAACTGGTCACCTGCAAACTTTAAAACCCTCGTCTATTCAATTGGCAAAAATAGTAATATATTTCGCGTGATTCAGTCAGTATTTTAGATTACTACAATAGCTGTACTGAGAAATAGAATTCGTAGCATTGAGGGGCTACACTTTACGGCGAAAATCAAATTGCATAAATTCCTAAATACCATATTTTTAACGCTACGTCATACGGATATGCTACGGATATCCGTCATCGCCACGTAATAAAATTTTTTCATTCGTGAACAATATTATAGCTATCACGTTTTTTAAATCTAGAAATTTGCTTACTTTGGAAGTATTAGTACGATAATACTAGTAGTATTATCGTTATTCAACAGAACAATGAAACCCAATAAAAGACTATATTCGATTATGTACTGTAGAAAATTAATAGAAATTGTAGTAAAAGATGATAATGCTTTTGGTGTTTTCCTTTTGTATTGAAACAAGGTAAAGTAAAAGCATGGAGGAACATGTGTACGTTCTGATTTATTGAACAATCCGCAACTAAGCCATCAATTTACGGCTTAGGAATTGGGAAATTACAGCAACATTCCGATCCAAATAGTGTTTTATCTGTAGGTTAAAAGAATTTAGGATCGAATTTACAAAAGTGACTTCTTTTCTATCAACATGCCAGCACAAATTTATACTATAGACACTTTAAATTATAAATTGGTCAAATAGTTAAACTTAATTTCTATGCTGAAATACCAAACTTGTACGTTAAAATATATACCTATGTAAACTATAAGACTGTTGTGGTGATTATGTCATGTAAACTATAAAGAAATTTAAAACAATTGTTACTACCTATATCACGGGCCCTTTGATGATAACGCTGAATATGTGAATAACAGATATGAAAAATAAAGACATGGTATACATTTTGATTTGATTTGACTCTTTGTCATTTAATAAACGAATAACATAATATTACAATAAAATAATAAAATAATATTACGACTATAAATTGAGATGTAAGCTAACCTATCTTTCAAGTCGGATCAAAATGCAAACGGTGAGCAAATTTGATTAAAATCGGTTTAGTAGTTTAGGAGTCCATTGCGTACAAACAACTTGATACTTAAGCCCCAATCATCTTCTCTATCGAAATTAAGGTCTTTTTCTTTGTTGAGGCGATAAAAAATACGATTAAGAATGTAGACTTCTTCAAACTTCAGTGCTTCATGTCAACAATGTGTTCTTTAATTCCGGTATAAATAGAACTTTACGTGAGATTTTTCTCCGAGAATTTCAGTCTGGACGCAAATTCTGTAATATCATCTCAAGTGGTTTGACAAATTCGATAATGTTATAGAATTTGTACAGGTTATATAAAATTTACGAACTCAATGCTCCATTGTGCCCAATTGTTAGCCAAAGCAATTCACCAACTATTAGACTGTCCCAGCATGTTTTTTAAGATTCTCTCAGAGGAAATACCATTCAGATTCATACCATTTAGTCAGTGAGATACACGCTAAGATTTGTACCATAAAGTGTATATTGTGATAATAAAATCATGCAATTTTGTCGGTTTTACCCATGGGTATTTATGGAATTATTATTCATGGAAGACTTTGACGAGGAGTCTCTTCAAACAGCTCCCGTTCAACCAAGATTTTACAAGTGGTTTGTGTGTTTTGCATTGTCTGATACTTTTTTTTGACCATCAGACAAAATAAATTCACTGTGGAATTAGGGGCATGTAATTCTATAAGTATCTACAACAGAAACATAACTCCCTGACCTGTTAGGAACGGTGGAAACGCAAACAACACAGGTCAACAACGTTTGTATACATATACAGTGGCATTGAGTGCGTGCTGTAAACGCTACACCACAGGTCTTCACTTAGATTTGCTTTGCAAATCACTAGATTAATGTTTACTTTGCCTTCAATCTTCTGCTTAGTTAACAAAATAGGATACGAACACAATACCGCAAATATCGATTAATTCACAATGATAAAAAAATAAATGAATGAATGATTAATGAATGATTAACTTATACATTTGTGTTATTACAGAAAGAAATTCAACGGAATAAAAATATAATTATGTTTAAATTATTATTATAAATAAAAATAAATATTAAAAAATGTTTTGTAAGAACACACTTTTGAACCCCCAAAGTTCAAAATTCGATGCATATTGATGGTATTCTTCTAAAATTAAAAATATTATTATACTTTCTTCACTACAGAAAATAAAAGTTTTAAAATATACAATACCTAAAATAAACTGCGATATCCAATAATTCCTCAAAGCGAAATAATTAAAACGCTATGAGAAAGTTTCGAATAAACACGCATTGCATTCCAGTGGCAAATGTTTTCAATTCATATATCAAAAGCTCAACATCAAACACATATTTTGTGAAACGATCTCGACGTTGGCACGGTGAAGTCAAATTATTTTCCGACTTAAATTTAGTTTAATTAGTTATTAGTTTAATTATGAAACCTTGGGGGATATGTGGGCAATGTTTAATACATAAGTGTTGAGCTGAGATGCATCACATTTTGTAATTAAGAATTTTATTCTTTGCTGTAATTAGAAAGACTGGCTCGGAGCGATAAATATAAGGCACGGTACTTTTCCGTTTCTTCATATGCGTTGTTCAATCTTTGCAACGCTTGCACGCATCCGCAATTCCACGGATGTTGTAAAGTATTGGCGCAGTGCTGTTTACATCAGGTGAACCGACTGGTTCTGGAATCTTTTCAAATATTGAACAATAGTGGAAAATTTCATAAATTCTTAATATTATGATACTTATTTATAAATGTTTTGTATAAGTACTATATGAAATGATTATTGTATTATTATATGAAAGTAAAGTTCATAATTATTATTGAGAGGCAAAAAACATTCAGCATAGTAATAAAAAATAAGTTAAACAATTAAATGTAATAACACCAGTAGTTACCTAAGTTATACTGTGATAAAAAATATAACAATAGTGTGTTGAAAAGGTCTACTATACAACTAACTTTTGATATCAAAAGTTAGTTGTAATATGGGAAAAATCAACTGACAATCAACATTTGAAATCTGGTATAACATTTTTTTATAAGTCTAAATTAGGATTATTTACTCTGGCAAGGCGGGCTTTTATAATTGTAAATAACTGCTATTGAATTCTTGCATTTACAACTTTTTTAATTACATTCTTTTTTAATTACAATTGCAATGTCGGACGCCGTGCTTCGCTTATGTTTGCACTTGTTGCGTATTCATGAGTATCGTAATAAAACACCGTTTGATCTCGCCCCGTCTGTTGACTATAAGGCTTCGAATAATACCGATGTGCCACAGACACAGTACATGCCCCCTTTTATAAAAGTGCACAGTACATTCATAAAACTTACACAAGCATAATGGCTACTCGCTGCTGCCCGCGACTACGTCTGCGTAGAATAGGTTGAAGGCGTAACATTTAGACAGAAAGACAGATATAATTATATAAAATACGTATATAAATTATAGCCTATATCTTATTCTGATGTATAAGCTATATTATTGTAAAGTTTCATTATAATTCATTCAGTAGTATTTGCGTTAATGAGTAACAAACATCCATCCATACATACAAATTATCGCGTTTATAATATTAGTAAGGATACACGCTAAGATTTGTATCTTAGCGTGTATTATCTGTCTTTTATTGTAAATACAGATAATAAGATACAGTAAAAACACTTAGTATCGCCAAATCCATGCAATTTTGTCGATTTTACGCATTTTTAACCCTCGTCGTAAGAAGGGAAGTGTTATAAGTTTGACTGTGTATGTGTATGTCTGTCTGTGGCATCGTAGCTTCTAAACGAAGAGACCAATTATTCTTTTCTTTGAAAATTGACATGATCAAGATAGAAAAATCGAAGTTATTAATACTGATGTACACAATGAAAATACTAGGAACAAACACAATCTTGTAACGCCGACTTGGTGACTCGTAAATGTGGCAATTCACGCGTCTACATTAAAATCTCAGTAAATGCGCAAAGCCTGGCTATTAACATGTTTTAAAAAATTATCAAAGAAAAACTATCGCTCCCAAGGTATTTCTACAAAAATAAAAAAATATGTTTTATATTTTAAAGTACTGTTAATGTTTTTAGAAAAAATAAATAAAAAGACGGTGACCTACGGACTTTCTTTCGCCTGTTACTTCTCTGTCAGAGTAACCTCCTTACTAAAGGGTACCACCGATTTAAAAAAAAAAAAAACACTCTATTTATTATTATTCACTATTTATTAGAAAAAAAACATAAATTTTTAATAATCATTAGCTCATTTCCTGCTTAACAGAAAGGCCTTGATAGCTTTCACACATTTTGATTTCATATTAGTTTGAAGATGTGCTGTTACTTCGGTAGTATTGCCAAGTCGTGATAATCTTGAGCTGATATTATATTATTAAATAGTCTGTAGGATGCTCCACAGAAATATATGTAAGCTTTGCTTTGTTTGATCTAGCTAAGGATGTAGAAATATAAATACTTTAACCATGTACCACCACCAACCACAGTAGTAGTTTCACTTTGCACAACAATAACAATGGTATAATTACTTATTATATGAGTTTTAGACTAAAGAACCATAAATATAACGATGTAATTTATGATACCGGTTGGGCAGCGCTATCGCGTATACTTCTTGTTGACAGCCAAAGAAGAAGATCATGAAATACTTAGTGCAGCTCCATTTATATCCCATAGAATGACACTTCTTTTAGTGTCATTTTCTATGGGGTATAAATCACACCGATGAAAATCTTAACGTCTTTTATTGCCCGGTTATAAGTAGTGAAGTATACACTTACTTTATAAATACCTAGGTATAAATAAATAGTAATAGTCAAATAATATGTAAAGTAATTGAAAAGACGGGCTGATTCATTCCACAAGTGAAAAATAATTTTGTCATTAACGTAGTGTTTTTCTATCTTGCCTGGATGTTTATATCTACAACTTGAATTTTATGACAAAATAAAATTATGTTTTAATGGAATTTGTTCTGTTATGGTAACATAAATAATAATTTAGATATCTTTTGTTTTACCCCAGTTACTCAACTTCAGCGCCAGGTACAAAAAGGCAAACGGAAACTTTTAACGTTGGCAAACAGCCGTCTTAAAATAAATAGTAATGTCAATAACATTCACATGATATTCCAAATAAATCCTTGTGGATTTATTTATTAGAGAACCGCAAATCATGTGAGTTTCAGTGTAGATAGTTTTTTCTGACAATTAAGCACAATTAACGAAACACATCTATGTTCTATCTCTAAGATCTACTTCGTAATACGGTAGTAATTTATGACGCGGCATATCGAGGCGATTGAATAAAGTTTCACACGCTACAGTTACAGTACGTGCAACTGAGAACGTTCGATCATTTAATCATTTATTTAATCATAAAATCAAATTGTAGCAAAGTGTAATACTACCTAGTATTTGCGAAGAGAAAGCCCCATTTACTTTTTGATTTTCAACCATTAAAAATAGTGGAACTATTCATTCATTCACATTCACATCGTTGTAATATTTTTCCGTATACATTATTCATCACTAAATAGTATAAAACAAAGTCGTCCCGCTGTCTGTCTACCTATACTTAGATCTTTAAAACTACGCAAAGGAACTTGATTCGGTTTTTTTTTACTACATAAAGTGGTTCAAAAGGTCTATATGTATAATACATATGGCACCCGTGCGATGCCGGGGCTAGTTATTCATAAAACGATTAAAATTGATGGATTAAACAAATTTATAGACTTCCCTTTTCGTCTATTATACGAATCCCAATTTTATGAAACCTGTCGTTAAAAATTTTAATAAACTCTAAATCGAAATCGCGAACAAAACCAATTAATTTACCTCACCATTAACTCCTATTTAATAACTTTATTTTATCCAAAACTCCACAAAGTATTGTAAACCATCATGTGATCAATAATTGTATTTTTTTAAATAAAAATGGTATATAATTTGATATATGATTAAATTATTAAGCTCGCAAAGAAGTCGCCAAAAAGCTTCGGAGGAAAGCCAATTTAGACTGGCCTGGGATCTTTTTATGACGTCTCATCCTTCACATTAGTCGAGATAAAAGCTCTTGTAAAAGCTGTTCGCAAAAAATAAAATATCATTTGATTTTGCAAATTTCAAAGAACAACTACCTACTCGTATTAAAGCTGGCTACATTTTCCAAGAATTCGTTTCAGAAAAGAGTTCACGTTAATATAAAAACGTAATAAGCTCGTCAAGAAGTTGCATAGTCGTGGCCACGATAAATTCTGCGTAATATTAATCCATTGCTAGCGGCAGTTTATGTTTGCCCTCTTTCACCATGCCGTAACCACTCGAAAACTAAGAACGCACTAACGTGTTCGTATTAGAAAATAATGAACTAGTTGCATAATGTTTATGCCATTTAATTTTTTTTTTTCACTCATAAGAAATAGCTAAAACCAAGATGATCAATAATGAAAGACACTTAATTTTGTAGTATAACGATTTCCTAATTTATGTAGTGGGATCCAAACTTACAACATATATAACTATATCACACATTATCTACACTTGCTTGCTTATAGATATGTATCTCTTGTATCTTGTATTAACTGATGTTTTTGCTTTCAGTCCCGAGACTATTAAAGCTTCATCTGACGCAGAACCGGTGGGCTAGCCAGAACCCACGGGTTTGGGCCCTCCGCTGTGGGTATGGCTGCGCATGTGTTCATGCGTGCGTTTAACTACGACATGTCATCTAAGGGCCATCGAAGTTGCGGTGCGGACCGAGACCCCGATGGTCGACTGTGTTTTTAGCTAATTGGTGGCTGGGGGCGGTGAGAACCGCCCTGGAACGCAGGTGTACCTTGTGTACGCGTGTACCTTGTGTACGTGTAAATGACATACGCGGGTCGAAAGTGACTCCTAAGTATTTGACCTTTTTCTCCCAGGGGAGCGGTTGGCCATAAAAGGATATTTGCCCCAACTTTCTGCATTGGCGAGGACCATTATAAAGATGTGACGGGTAAGTACTTCGTGTGAAGTGAATCGCTACACTCTTTTCGGGATTTATTTCTATTCTCCATTTGCGGAACCAGTCGCCGAGGCGGTCGGCGGCGCTTTGGAGTCGAGTGGTTGTCTAAGTTGTCTAAGGTTGCGGTCTGAATAAAAGAGCGCCGTGTCATCCGCGAAAAGCGCGAGATTGACGTGGGGGTCTTTAGGTATATCGCTCGTGTAGAGTGTAAAGAGCAAAGGTGAGAGGTACGCCGGCCGCGAGGCGGCGGCTTGTGGAGAGGGTGCCTTCAACTCGATATCGAAAAAGAGCGGTTTGACAGGAAGGCCCGGATGGTGTGTACGAGCCTATCTGGCACTTTGAGTGTGTACAGCCTGTAAAGCAAGCCGTTGTGCCAGACCTTGTGATGCTTTTGCGACATCGAAGACAAGAGCCCCTGTACTAATATGTTTAGGGTGATTTAGGCTTTTTAGGATATGTTCTGTTAGGCGGAATAGTTGATCGGGAAAGGAATGTCTAGCTCGAAAGCCGAATTGTTCCGCCGGCAGAAGGCCGTTGGTAAACACGTGTTCATTGAGCCTGTTTAATAAAAACCGCTCGTAGAGCTTCCCCAGGCAACTGAGGAGGCTGATGGGACGATAACTAGAGGGCTGGTTGGCTGGTTTATTCGGCTCGCGAATACCGATAACCGTGGCTTCTTTCCAGTCGTCGGGAAAGGAGCAACTGGAGAGTAAAGTGTTGTAAATGGTCGCCAGTAAACAGATAAGCGGCCCAGGGAGAGCTTTAAGAATTTTGTTACTGATATTATCTGGGCCCGGGGCGGATTTCGGTTTTAGATTTTTAATAATATCTTGGACCTCTTCGGGGTTCACTGAATTTAAAGGTTCGCCTTCCGGTGGAAGCGCAGCCCTAGTCTCGATTACGCGGACCTCCGTTAGGTGGACTGTATCGGTGTGTTCGCGCGATGGCGTACATTGCTGCTCTAGGTTGTCCGCAAGGCATTCGGCTTTTTCGGAGTCATCTAGGGCCACTCTATTAGGACTAACGGCGGTAGAGATTCGCGGGGGTCTGCTTTCCCCAGTAGGCGGTGTTGGCTCGATTGTAGGAGATTGTCCCATATTTGTATAAACACAGACTAGCTGAATCGAAGTAGGGTTCGATTATTTCTTTAATTGTGATCTAAAGAATAGTGACAGACATAAATAAAATACTATAAATAAGAACAAATTAAATACGCCATTTCTTATCTACAAAAAGTAAATAGATCGTTCATGGGGCAAAGTGTGCGCATGTATAATAAAATCCCACAGTCGGTATTAAGTCTGCCACTAGATGAATTTAAACGCAAAATTAAAAGTGAACTTATGGCTAAGGCATATTATACCATTGACGCCAAGGTGTGGGGTCAATACTGTTGATACTCACGTAGGCTAAAATGAAATACTTGTTCTATTATATTGTAAACTAATCATTTTAAAAAAGAGCAACTGTTGATTTTCTTGCCAGTTTCTTCTCAACAAAAACTGCTTTCCGAACCGGTGGCAACTTACGAACGTATTAATTTTTATGTAAAATTTTTGAAATTTCATAAGAACGCGCAAGCGTCTTTGTGAAAAAATATATTTTTGATTTGATTTGATTTGAGAACTAGCCTTTTTATGGGAACTTTTAAAACTATTAATTTGTTACAAGTTGTTGAATACAACTTTAATTCATTCAATTTTTAAAACTCTAAAGTCTAAAATCATTATTGTTAAATTAAATTAAATAACTATTATTATTAAATCAAATAACTAGTACCCGGATGACCGAGCTTTGCTCGGTTTGTTTTTTTTTTTTTTTGGTAAATCGTGTATTTTGGAAATTACATTTAGATACAAATTATTGAGTAATAAAAAATGCATAATATTTTTCGATCTTACCGACGTAATAATAAGAAAATATGAACTGACGTTTTTCACAAAAGAAAGAACTTTAAAAAAAAAGGGAAAAACATAACAAAATAACAAATCGACAAAAAATTAAAAATAAAGAAAGCAATGATCTGGAATCGAAAAAAAGTAAAAAATAAATGTGTAAATGATCGTGACGCGAACCACGGCCGTCTGTTTTGGGGCCGCCCGATTACCGACCGAGCTATTTTGACATTTTCTCTTGCGGCGAAATTTACCGTCATATTCGAATTATATTTTTCATTCCCTGAAAACAGGGATAAAAGGGCATTTTCTAAAAATGAAACCTAGCTAGATCGATTTTTCGCCCCCAAATCTATGCACATACTAAATTTCATAAAAATCGCTGGAGCCGTTTCCGAGATTCCGATTATATATATATACAAGAATTGCTCGTTTAAAGGAGAAGATATAAAAGTTAAATTACTATAACTTATAAAAAAAAGCCGTTGGTTCACCTGATGTTAAGTGATATCCACCGCTCATTGAAATGTGCAGCACCGGTAGGATTGCAGATGCGTTGCCATCTTTTAATAAACCCGGATAAGTTACTCACCATACGATACGGCGAAGTATAACACTTCTACTTCACGCCGTCTTTCTGTGAGGTCATGGTACTTACCCCGACAGATCTGACCATTCATGCAACAGTTAGATTAGTTATTTTGTTCTCCTTTCTGCAGTATTTATTTTTATTTTTGTAAACGGTGTTTGTGGACGATCAATAAAGATTTTCTATTCCATTCTATTCTATTCAACAGCGGAGACTGTTGCGTGGTCCACAGCAATTTTTTATCCATTGGAAAAGATACAGGTAAACGCTTCGAAAATACATGATCCAACTCCGGTGTGCACATTGTTTATGACATGTAAATATAATTAATAAGAACTTGACACAAGCGGCATTCGTCGCCTTTTGGATTATTCGATTCTTATTGAAAATGATAGACAGTCACCATTCGTACTATTAAATTTCAATCATTTCAGGTACAGAAATACCAGCTCAACCTTTCATTTTCAATCGCGAGAGAACAAAATTTAATCAGAGTAACACCATTTAGCTCATGACCAAACAGCGCCCGTTGCAATAGTAATGACGGGCCTGCAATTTTCGCCTCTATCGAATAGGCGTACTATAATGTTTAATAAATGATTTATAGAATTCATGTTAACCAGAAGTGAAAAACTTATAGTCTTAAGCGGTATCTTAAAAATAAGGTCTCGATGTTCGGCCTGGCGCGTTCGGTGGACCCTTATAGTTAGGGGCCGATGGTGAAAATGGGCGTTAATTAACTGTATATAAACCATATTTTTATCAACTTTTCAATATGCGTACGATGCCGCGACTTCGCGACTTAGTAGATAAAAATGAAACTATATAGTTAAACATACTGTATTATTAGAGAGGGTAATAAAAAATTACATAAAGTCAATACGGTAGCCCTAATAATAATAATTATTATTTCCTTAGCATGTACTTATACATAAGGCCTGTTTTCTTATAAAGTTATATCGCACGGAATCGTCACTGAAAAGCGACCCTTAAAGCAAATGACAGCGACGTACATACACGAGTATCAAGTGAAAATTTCCTCTCTGCCTGAGCCACTAACCCGAAGCCTTTGATATCGTTTTAAACGTGGAAAATGTGTCTCAGTATAAGCAATATAGTACCACGCATACAATATCACGTATACTGCCTTTAACAAACTCCTTAGAAAAGACTTTCTAACATATATGAGTGACTAGCTGCTGCCCGCGACTTCGTCTGCGTAGAATAGGCTGAAGGCGTAACATTCAGACAGAAGTACAGATATACATAAAATTTGTATATCAATTGTAGTCTATGTCTTATTATGATGCATAAGCTATATTATTTTAAAGTTTCATTAAAATCCATTGAGTAGTATTTTCGTGAAAGAGTAACAAACATCCATCCATACATACAATCTTTCGGCTTTATAATATTATAGTAAGGATATAATGAGTAGTATTTTCGTGAAAGAGTAACAAACATCCATCCATACATACAATCTTTCGGCTTTATAATATTATAGTAAGGATATAATGAATAGCGAGACCATGCACATAACATAATTATCCTATTTAGGTAGATAAATGCTATAACATTAAAATACACTAAAACATAATGATTTCGTACATAACAATAAATATATATGTGAATCAGTAAACATCCTAATTTCAATAGAGAAGAGTGTTGGGCCTTACTACCAGCTTGGGGTCCAATAATTCATCAAAGCAAATTCAGGAACACCAATTCTGTAGTTTAAAATTCTGTAAGCTCCTAATAAGAGCAAAACAAATTAAAAAGATAACGGTACAACGTTAAAAGCTCTGTTAAAGGGAAGAAATCCGTATATATTGGGCCAGGCAGCAGCCTCGGCTGTTGCACGAATGGGCAGGCTCGTCCGGGTAGGTACTACGACCTCACAGAAGACCGGCGTAATGGGGAAGTATAATACTTTCGCGTTTCGTATGGTGAGTGGGGTGGCCGGAGCTCAAATTTCAAAAGGTTGTCAAACGCAGGTTGTCGTCGGGTGAAGCAGATGTCTATGGGCGGCGGTATTTACTGAACATCAGTTGAACCGTCTGCTCGCTTGGTAATATTTCTCATTAAAAAAAATTACTTTTATTTAAAAAATACACTAATCTTGTGTAGCCAATGTTGCTAGCTGACGAAATACAAATTTTTTGATAGTTCTTACAAACAAATTATTTCTAGTGGTGTTAGTGAAACATGTGTTTAATTGAAATTTACTATGACTCTTATAAAAGCTACCCGATATAAAATATAAAATATAAGATGAGCATACGCCTTTTATAACCTCTATAACCATAGTGTTGCAAAGCGAATTCAGTAATAAATTGAATTTAAATAAAATATTTTTCAATATTTTTCTTTTGATCAGATTTTATATTTTTATATCATTGCTTCGATATACCTAATCACATTGACCAAATGTTACCTCAATATTATTACAATATTACCCTAACATTACTTTTTAATAAATAAAAATAATGAGGAAAATTTAAAGACTTGGTTTTTTTCCACATCGAAGAATTTTTTTTAACATGCAAATTAGACATTAGTAAACACAATTTCACAAAAGTTATATACTTTTAGTTCAATAACTCACGGAGAATGCGGTTAGTCGTAGGCATTGACAGATGGATATAATGAGTGGTCCTTCACCCATATACGGAAAGCCGGTATATCATTAGGTACAAAGACTGTAGTGTACATTTACAAATGTAAATGAAATTAAGTTTTGGAAATTCCTATTTTTTTTAATTTTGGATATTCATAAATTTATCGTACAGCTATCAGATATAAATTTAAATAGATATACATATATAATATAATATTCATAAAATTAATAAAAAGCATAAACAAAGCGGTACCCTTGGAGATCAAAACGCCTGAGGGTAAAGGGAAGAGGGAAATATAATAACAAATAAAAGTCTTATATTATAAACACATCTAATGGTACAGCGTTAAGCATGAATAATAAATATATACTAAAATATAATCATAAATATGGTTTCAAATTATATAACATCAGAATAACAACATAACAGCGTACGCAACTTCATAACATACTTTGACTAAATTAATCTGTTTTTCCAAACGCACTAGAAGAAGAACGAATATAATGTGATAGTTTTCTGTATTTTTTCCAATATCATTTAGGAATATAATAACATTCAAAAACATAAAATAAAAATCTAAACAAAATTTCTAGCAAATATTAATAGTTAACCATAGAGAATACGGAGAACCTAACTTACAATATAACAAATCATTACATACTATAAACGCGAAAGTTTTTTTATGTATGAATGGATGTTTGTTACTCTTTCAAGCAAATACTACTGGATGGATTTTAATGAAACTACAATATTACAGCTTATACATCAGAATAAAACATAGGCTATAATTTATATACATATTGTATGTATAACTGTCTTTCTATCTGAATGATAAGCCTTCAGCCTATTCTACGTAGACGTAGTCGCGGGCAGCCGCTAGTATACTATATTGAAGTAAAACATGCATCATATATAAACTCAACTCTTTTAAGCCACTATGTTTTTGTACTGACGGCGCGGTCACCGATGTTTGTTCTCGTATATTATTAGTAAATGGGTCTGCAGTACTAAAATTATTCTTAAATTGCCTTCGTTCTAATGCTAATCATATTAAAATATGTAGAAAAAGTGCGAAAAGATTGTCGCCGCTGTGGGAATCGAACCCACGTCTTCGGCATTCGCGGCCTGACGCTCTAGCCACTGAGCTAAACGGCTGATTACCACACCGACGAAAATCTTAACGCATTCTTCCACATTGTTTTCTTAGCATTTGAAGCAATGCCTGGCGCCATCTATTGTTATATCCTTTCCAGCATACAAACAACTTCGAATATCGTTTTACAACGATAATTCGAACGAGAGATGTCGCCATTGCTTTTTTAGAAATTTAAATTGTTTATAATGCTAATCTTTGCACTTAAGATTGAACATTAAAATATGTAGAAAAAGTGCGAAAAGATTTTCGCCGCTGTGGGAATCGAACCCACGTCTTCGGCATTCGCGGCCTGACGCTCTAGCCACTGAGCTAAACGGCTGATTACCACACCGACGAAAATCTTAACGCATTCTTCCACATTGTTTTCTTAGCATTAGAAGCAATGCTTGGCGCCATCTATTGTTATATCCTTTACAGCATACAAACAACTTCGAATATCGTTTTACAACGATAATTGGAACGAGAGATGTCGCCATTGCTTTTTTAGAAATTTAAATTGTTTATAGTGCTAATCTTTGCACTTAAGATTGAACATTAAAATATGTAGAAAAAGTGCGAAAAGATTGTCGCCGCTGTGGGAATCGAACCCACGTCTTCGGCATTCGCGGCCTGACGCTCTAGCCACTGAGCTAAACGGCTGATTACCACACCGACGAAAATCTTAACGCATTCTTCCACATTGTTTTCTTAGCATTAGAAGCAATGCTTGGTGCCATCTATTGTTATATCCTTTCCAGCATACAAACAACTTCGAATATCGTTTTACAACGATAATTCGAACGAGAGATGTCGCCATTGCTTTTTTAGAAATTTAAATTGTTTATAACGCTAATCTTTGCACTTAAGATTGAACATTAAAATATGTAGAAAAAGTGCGAAAAGATTGTCGCCGCTGTGGGAATCGAACCCACGTCTTCGGCATTCGCGACCTGACGCTCTAACCACTAAGCTAAACGGCTGATTACCACACCGACGAAAATCTTAACGCATTCTTCCACATTGTTTTCTTAGCATTTGAAGCAATGCCTGGCGCCATCTATTGTTATATCCTTTCCAGCATACAAACAACTTAGAATATCGTTTTACAACGATAATTCGAACGAGACATGTCGCCATTGCTTTTTTAGAAATTTAAATTGTTTATAACGCTAATCTTTGCACTTAAGATTGAACATTAAAATATGTAGAAAAAGTGTGAAAAGATTGTCGCCGCTGTGGGAATCGAACCCACGTCTTCGGCATTCGCGGCCTGACGCTCTAGCCACTGCGCTAAACGGCTGATTACCACACAGACTAAAATCTTAACGCATTCTTCTACATTGTTTTCTTAGCATTTGAAGCAATGCTTGGCGCCATCTATTGTTATATCCTTTCCAGCATACAAACAACTTCGAATATCGTTTTACAACGATAATTCGGACGAGAGATGTCGCCATTGCTTTTTTAGAAATTTAAATTGTTTATAGTGCTAATCTTTGCACTTAAGATTGAACATTAAAATATGTAGAAAAACATAGCGGCGACAATCTTTTCGCACTTTTTCTACATATTTTAATGACACAACGTCATGTTTAAAATTATATTAATGTGATGCGGTGTTGGCTCGCTTGTCGTTAGCTGTTCCAGTTGTAACGGAATAAACGTTAGGGGATAACTAGAGCGGAAAGCGAGAAGTTTTGAATAGGCCGGGAAAAGTATTCAGTACGAACGACCGAGACAAACCACTAAGTACTCAATACCGTAAACACTCGACATTGGTATAGATACTACATAAAAAGCGACTTTAATTATTCCTTAAATGTAATAGTTTTATGTTTTTTTACAATATAGATAAAAATTAACGCTTCTAAGATGAATGACAAGAGTAAAGTCAATGGAAAAAAGAAGAAATAAATGATTAATGTAAAATTCGATTTATAAATTAAAGGCAGCCGATTATCTTAACATGTGCAGATATAAACGGCTCGAACCACACACTGTCGCATTGCATGCGTTTGCATGCGACCTCCTACTGTAGCTCACATTCAAAACCATAAAAGCTTCCAGTTCTAACAACTGAAAAACCGCTTTGTCTGCCTGGAACATTGCAGCCCTGTAGACGACATGAAAAATGGTCTGATGGAATCCATCCACACGGTGGGATCCAAATTATTGCGATCATGTCGTATAGGTGCAACTGCAATTTCCCAAGGACGTTGTGGCATATCGGCAGCTCAACAGATGGATCTTTTAGTCGACAGGTAAAAGCCAGTTAACTAAGCTTAAGAAGGAAGATGATAGTATAGCGTTCGCCAAGCCTGAGGTCGTGGTACTTACCCGGATGGACCTGCCCATTCGTACACCAGCGAAGACTGTTCCGTGACTCTATCACGTATAACTTAAGAGCAACCAGGCGCCAGGATGAGACGGAATTACTTAAGAGGTTCTGATCGCGGGTGGAACACCGAAACTGATCGTCCCACTAAAGCTCTTTAATCCCGTCTTGCTCGAAGGAATAACGCCTGGTACTTTTCTTCAAGAAAGGTGATGAGATCTTACTTAAAGAAATATAGACCCATCTCAATACGTCTCGAGTCATTCCGCAGACCTTTTAATGTTCAATCAAGTGCTTCCAATGCGCGTTTGTGGACTATTGTGCATTCGTCCTACATGGTGATGGATTTTTGATGCAACTAGAACTTTGGTAATTTCAGAGTGTTTCACAAGGCTACATATCGGTTGTTCAGTAGCTTGAAGAATTAATAGAAATTTAACGCCGTGTGAGTCCTACGGCATCCGTCTAATAATTTGCTGTGGCTTCCACAAGAAGCAACAGTATTTGACAGTTATTTTTTAATCTAAAATACGCGATAATCCTAATATTGCGGATCGAGTACTAACCCTTATCAATTCGTAGTGTACCATATTGACGGAATGAACATCAAATGTTTGACCTGTCGAACGGAACCCAGGATCATCACGGGAAAATTATTTTTCTCTCATATTTTTAAGTAAATTTTCAATTGATTTTAAAATAGAGTTGATAACGCTTCGCGCGAAAAATATAATCCTTCCTTTGCAGACGGTTAAAAAGGAACTAGTCCTCAAATGAGCTCATGAAAGTAAACATTTTCACTCGTGGTTAGATTGAATGCAAGAAACTTATAGCGAAGAAAATATATGTCCTGGCAATTAAGATGTTTTATCATCTTAGTTTTATGTTAAACCGCTACACCTCAGTTGGATTCTACGAATTACTGATAATAGGAGTAACTCTGACATGCAATACAGACACCTTTCAGAGCCCCGCTCTTCCGGCTGGCCGGAGCCATATGATTATGTATATCGATTTACGACACGTTTAAAGCAAAGCTTTCCCGCAATACAAGTGGTGTAATAAATACGGAGCAGGTTTCTTTTTTTATTAAGCATTTCAAGTGAGAGGCCTGACCAGCGCGAAAATAGATTGTGTAAAATAGATCCTATTTATATATATTTATATATATATATATATATATACTAGCTGCTGCCCGCGACTACGTCTGCGTAGAGGGGTGAAAATTTAGGGTTGTATGTATTTTTGTATGCTGTGTCATAAAAAAATAGAAACAAAAAATTAGGGGTGGACTACCCCCTTAGCATTTAGGGGGACGAAAAATAGATAGTAGCCGATTCTCAGACCTACTGAATATGCATATAAAATTTGGTAAAAATCGGTCAACCGTTTCGGAGGAGTTCAAGTTCGAACCCCGTGACACGAGAATTATATATATATATATATATATATATATATATATATATATATATATATATAATAAAGATATAGGTACCATTTTTATCCGTACATAACGTTGGATATCATGTACCATGTTATACATTTGTCAAAGAGGATGTATGAATATTCTTATACACGCCAACACTAAAAGAGAAAAAAATGGAAGACCCAATTATACACCTGAAAAGGGTCCGGTATACTGACAGTAATGATATTTTTTTAAATATTATATAAATAATTATATATATATAGTAATAATGAGTATAAAAATTACTCAGAGCGTCTTTGATTGTAAAAAGGGCAGAGTTCTTAACAACGCGACGTGCGAAGAAAATTAAGTAGGTATAACAGAGCTCCGATCGTCTTACTTTTACATGACATATTTTTAAATGAGATGAATTTAATCTGCATAGGGTTCTTATATTTTAATTTCACAAGAAATATTAATATTCATATATACGTTTATATATACACGTTTATTCTGAAACCTAAAAATAAGAGAAGTAAGTTTTAATATAAAACATAAAAAAGGAGTACCTATCTAAGGTCAACAAAAAGATTTTTCTGTCCATCTGGAAAGACCGAATCTCTTTCAATTTACAATCTTGATATTAAATCAATTTGAGAAAATTGATTGGACTTGACTTGCTGAACATTGATTAATTAGATCAGATTTAATTGTACGTCTATATATGTATGTAATTATACCATGTTCTATAACTAAAGAAGTGAAAGGTCAAGGAAAACAGCATGGAGAACTAAAAAAAATACTTTGAATACGTTATGAAGAAGAATGAAGGTTCTTAGAAACAAATAGTGAGTTTTACTGTGGTAGGGCCATGAAACAGTGTGCACTGTTGCACGAATGGGCAGGTCCGTCCAGTTAAGTACCACGACCGCACAGGATACCGGCGTAAATCTTGTCTTGTATATTGTATTAACTTGCTTCAGATGTTTTTGCTTTCAGTCCCGAGACTATTAAAGCTTCATCCGACGCAGAACCGGTGGGCTAGCCAGAACCCGTGGGTTTGGGCCCTCCGCTGTGGGTAGGGTCGCGCATGCGCTCATGTGTGCGTTTAACTACGTGTTTAAAAGTGCTACACGCTACGTTTCATCTGATGAGTGAATTAGCCCACTTTATTTAAAGGGGAAACGAATTTGCAACCCTACGGGTGTGTAAATGTCCATGGGCGCTGGTAAACTTTAACATCAGGTGAACCGCCAACTCGTTTGCCTGTATCATAAAAAATACGAAAAGAATACGTTTAGTTATGTCTTTTACATTTGCAAGAGAGATAAGTTGCCAGTGGCACACTTATTACCGTGCAACCAGGAATATCAATGGCGTCGAGTGTTAATCGGATCGCATGTTATCTCACAACTATTCAGTTTTTTGTTCATGAGTTGTTCGAACCTGAAAATTTAAAGGTTATTTAAACCTGGGCGCTACAGGCCCTGCCACTAGTTGCCCTGTATGTTGCCCTGTGCCGCTGGTACAGGAAAACAAGTGTGAGGAGGGGGGGGAAGAATGAATAGTGCATGGGTAGGGGATCCAACTACTACAGGACGGAGGGAAATATGGCACTAGAAGTGCGAGGATTCCAGGGTCGCGTACCCGTTTCTTATCTTGAGATAAATGGGCAGTTCATCATGGCAGGACCCAAAAAGATGGAAAACGTGCTCGGTGCAAGGTGCAAAATGGTCTAATTCTAGGAAGGGAGAAGTGGGCGGGCTGTCCATGAATCGCTTGATCGCACTGGATGGCGATATATTGGACGTGGATCGCAATTGGAATGAGCGTAGAGAGCATTTATGGAACAAGGAGAAACTATACTTCAGTAATAGATGTTTATAGTGGCATTACTTATAATAAAATATGCAAAGTATTTCAATCGGCGACAACAGAATTGATACAAATATATGAACATAAGTTACATACGACCTCAGGAGTATTGTAAGCAATACCATTTGTTATCTTTATCGTGTAGTGATTTTTCAAACAAACCGATTCAGAATAATCTGGCTCAATTTTGTTATGATAAAAATACATCACTGTACTTAAACGTATTCTTGATCTGTGACATACTATTGATATGAAATAAAAAAATTAACGGTGAAAATAATATCAAGATCCATCAATTTAAATAATCCCATAATATCATGTAACGTTAAATTACAAAAGAAATATCCATTCAAATAATTGTATTTTACAATTCACTGCGAATTGGCATTGCAAGCGAAGTTTAAATGAGTTTATAAATCACTCTAAGATGCTAGTTTTCGTTTAAATAGCATACTGTTTTGTTATTTTGTTAAAAGTTATGGGATTTTTGTCATGTTTTGTGTATACTGAATAAAAAAAATCATTAAGTTTTATCTATAATTATATTAATAAGTGAAGCAAAAACTTTTTACCCCTTTTTATGTATTATGAAATTTCCCACACTTATAACTTTACGTACAGAATGCTAATATTTTTTTTTAATGTTTTTATTATGCATAAAAACATTAAATCAATAAAAAAAACATTACACACATACTACCATGACTAGTTTAAATAATTAGGCATAGATATCATAAAATAAATTATTAAATTATAAATTCATGACTAGCTTCGGCGTCGAGGGTCTTGGGTTCGATTCCCACACGGGATAAGTATTTGTGCATGGGACATATTTATCCATAGATTGTTCCGGATTAGGGTGTTTGTTTCGTAATTCGGGTTGACGACAGGCAGGTGGCCGATGGTAAAAACATAGCCAAGCCGCTTACAACATGATTCAAATGTTGTGCCGACCCCACCTTGGTGGGAATGGGCCGGAGGATGATTTAATTACAAATTAATTTTACAAGCTTTTTTTCATTCGACGTATTTACTTAATACTTTTATATATATATAATCATTTTAGGGCTATTTTTTATTTTTAGTGAGGCCGAAATCATTTATGTACAAAAATTGACATTTTAATTGTATGTAATTTATTCTTAACATGTACTAAGTAACATAAACATAATTTTTTTTTATCATTTATCTTATTAGAGAAGATCGGAGATTACATGTTTCATATATTCTAAACACGGATTGAGCAATAAATTATTAGTTCCTAAAAGTATATACATAAAACTTTGATTAGTTTCAAAAGTCTGTACAGTTTAAAATAGTTAAAGTTAAGCGATAAGGGATTCTAGGAAATGCTGCCCTTAGCCCGCTGCTAGAAATTATAAAATCGTTAAGACTTCATGGAAAGGAAATTTACGATGTGTGTTAGATGTCGCTTACATCTTTCATAATAACGTGTACAGTTTTTTTAATCATCAATTTATTTTATGTTCTGTAAGTAATTCGTTTTATTTTGGCAAATAAATCTAATCAGAGTATAAATCCACCTGATCAGTTAATTTATAACTTAACAAAGGATGATAAAATTAAAAAAAAAACTGGATCGCTGTATTTAAGTCTTCTTTATACATGTTTTTGGAAGTTATTTAATAAATGCAAATGATTCTTTATACCATTTGCATACCATTGACTTCATTCTGAACCAAAACAAACCAAACAAAACGGACACTTTTATGAAAATATTAAAGAAAAGAATTTCTATTTATATAAATATCGATTTTATTCTAATTTATTTTTGATTTTTTTAAAAAACGTTGCTCTTACGTTTTACAAAGAAATATAACACTTAAATTAACACCCAAATCCGAAACAATTGAAACACAAAAACTTGTCCCGTGTGGAAATCGAACTCACGGCCCCCGGCGCCGGAGCCAATCCTTGACAACTGCGCCACGGAGTCATCATCAGATGTTTATAATGAGAATTTCAAAAACATGAACAAGCACCAAAGAAATAAACGTATTGCATTTTTTATGTAAGAATTGGTAGACAATCTGGCGGTACACCTGAAGTGATTACAGCCGCCCATGGACATTTGTAAGACCCGTAGGATTGCAGATGCATTGCCACCTTTCAATAAAGTGGGCCCCGGCTACCTCACTCACAGAAGAAAAACAGAAGGATAACGCTTGCACTTCACGCCGTTCTTCTGCAAGGTCGTACATTTCCGGACGGACCTGCTCATTCATGCGACAGAAAAGACTGTTGTTGCATAGACCTACATTCCTAATTTGTTTTTGGGATTAGCGAATGCCTCAATAAAATTATTATTTACTTTGCATATAATTATGTAGTACTTTTTTATTAAATTAACATGACTCAGAGCAATTTTCTTCTGTGATATAATAAACGCTGTTTACTCTATATTATTCAGTGATAGTGGAGTGAGAACTGTAGATATAAGGGCCTGTAGATATAGTGTGTAACTGTAGATATAGAAAATAGGCCGC
This sequence comes from Iphiclides podalirius, assembly GCA_933534255.1. Classification (NCBI taxonomy): domain Eukaryota; kingdom Metazoa; phylum Arthropoda; class Insecta; order Lepidoptera; family Papilionidae; genus Iphiclides; species Iphiclides podalirius. The sequence goes on along the minus strand of OW152813.1, from coordinate 16,738,821 downwards.
ATTAACGTCAAATGCCTTGCGAAAGAACTTTTGTTCCCGCTGGTAAATATGCCTACGAGTTGTGAAAACATTTAACTTTACTTCTAACTCAATTGAATTTTCACCTAATTAAGCAGTAATATATGCTTTAGTACGATAAGATTTATTGTTGATTTAAGAGATAACAGAACAAAATGTGAATTCGAAAAACCAAGTTAAAATAATTTCTGTTGTATGGTAGCACCACTTAAATATTTTATATTATGTTTTTTAGTCTTTGTTCTTATAGTGGAAACAGAAATACATCATCTTTGAAAATTTCAACTCTCTTATACAGCCTGGTGATACATGGACAGACAGACAGATAGACACATAGCGGGGTCTTAGTAATAGAATCCCGATTTACGCTTTTGATACGGAACCCTAAAAAGATCTCGTGCCCACGAGGAGAAATAAATAGTTAATAATATACTTTTTCCAATCATTATAACGTGAGATAATTCTTTACCCTTACGAAAAATAAAAACGACAACGATTAAACTTCACAATTAGAGTGAAGTGACGAAAACTATGTGCCACTGTGTGAAGTTCGTCGTTCATGAGCGTGTATCTAGTGCAGTAACGTCATTATCATATTGTGCACCGACCTATTCTTACCCACGACCACCGGCGTAACATTTGCATTTATGCATGACATGGCGCGGCGTAAATTTTAAGAGACGTACCTACGGAACACAACGGAACAATTGCACATTGTAAAAGAGGAAGAATACAGGAACTGATTCTTGTTCGTTTAATGAGAACTATATGAGGGAGGAAACGATTGAGTGGATATGACATAAGTTCGCCTTAGTTTCTGTTTTAAAACATTAAATGTACTCACTTTGTGTTTCTCAATTTTTACACTACATCTTTGATGCAATCCCTAACAGTGGAATCATAGACTGACAGAAAAAAAAATGATCAAACCAGGTCTGTCCATAATTTTCACAATGATACGAACCAACCAAAATAAACCATCGTTTTGTGTCGATAGCCTTTTATAAAGCATTTTATATAGAAAAGTTTAGTAATTAATTAAGAGCGCAAAAGAATGAAGCCACCAGCGGTCTTGTTTGTCTAATACAACGGGGGATTTTGAGCAACACGTGCCGCTCACCGCGACCACAGAGGTCAAACGATCGATAAAACACCTTTACAACCGCGTAGCTTGTCCCTGCTCTGTCGAACACCCCATTAAGCTTTTTTCTAACGTTAAATTCGCGACATCAGGTGGAATTATTATTCAAACGATTAGTTGTCCATTTTTAAAACAGGGTGCTTATGCCATAGTAAATACTTATGCTGAAACGATTGCAGTCACGCATTTTCATCAAAAATTTGTTTCCGTATATACGAAATGAATGGTTTATCTTAATCCAATCTAATTTCGTATACCAGTATGTCAAAGCATTCAAAACGCAATAATACTCATAAAATGTTGCTAAACACACACCCTAATGATGGTTTCTGAGCTGTAAAAAGGGGAATTTTACTAACTAGCCCATACACTTCAACCAATATTCAATCAAGGCCATTTTGATTTGTACCTTTTCAAAGCGAATGAAAATATCGATGGTCGTTATAAATGGAGGGCAATTAATAAATACGTAGCAGTATTATTTGTGCAAGCTCCAATCAAAGGGCAATTAGTCGAGGTGGTCTTTTACCCAACCGGGAAACAAATCGAGAAAAGTTTAAAATATTTTCTATTACTTAGAAGTATAATGACATACCTTTTGAGATATAACCTTTGAAAATATAAATGTAGTGCCATGAGAAAGAAGTGCAAATGAGAAAGGAAACAATCAGCCCCCTGTCAACCAGATATGTCCTGATGACATTCCCAATACCCAATTGTGGTGTCAATGTAGATAAAAGTACTGGCTGCTTTTCCTGTTACGGTACCCTAAACGACGTCATCCAAAGGGCTCTTTCCCACAACGTTGGTCTATCTTAGACTTGACTTTAATACTCGGGAGAGAGGCGAAGCATCCACTTGTGTAGACACTTTGGCTGCCTATCTTCTATAAAGCATTTCGTTCATACAACCCAGGTATCTGAAGTAAGTGGCTCAAATATGATTCTGATAATGTATTTGTGCCATTTGCTGTTGAAAATTTAAATATTCTCCGTGGGGAATCCGCCCAAGTTAAGCATGACTATGCCGCTTGAACTAGGTTTATTAGATAACATGTAATTAGTTACTATTTAATGTTGTAAATATTTTTTGTAATTAAATAGGGTCCAGTTAATAAAATAAAATTAGGTAGTTATTATTCGTACATCGTTCAGAATGCTATTATGATTTATTTCTTGGTCATTTAAAACTATCTTAAACTTTTAGTATTAATACTTTTTAAGTGTATTAAATTAAAAATAACAATTTAATTTTAACTTCAAATAATCTGCCGTAAATTAATCGGTTTCAAGCTCAGATGCTCGAATCCCATTTATTTACAATAAATGTATGTAATTGCTTTCAGGCCTTGGACTCATGAAGCTTCATCTATCGCAAAACTCGTGAGCTAGACAGACCCAGCTTGCAATAAATGTATGAAAAATAAGTACGCGTTATGTGAATTTTGTATGTGTTAGCAGAGTAAGTAGTAGTGCCGATTCGTGAGTAGTGGTTTCAATGAGATTGAATAATAATAAAAGTTGTTGAGCAAAGAATAATTTTAGCCTGTTGGCAGTTAAAATCTAATATAAGTAAAATCTAAGGACGATATTAGGTTTTGAACCCATGAATTCTAGATAGCATTCGAATCAAAAAGTTAATAAATGTATATAGAATGACAAGGTCAAATAACAAGTGGAATATAATTTAAAAAACTAAAAACATGTGTATTTTTTTTTATTTTATCCAGTGTCACTCTCACAGTAAATGTGAATCTACGACATCTCTCAAGCTAAAATCCATCAAGCCAAATATTATACATAAATACTCTTGAAAAACATAACCCTCATTCTGGCGCAGTCGGGTAATAAAAGTAGAATAAACGGAGATAAAAATGCTTTTGTTTTAAAAAAATTAATATCGTATAATATGAAATGGGAATCGGACTAAATCCATATTCGAAATAATACAAATGGAATAATTATGTAGTTTTGTGTTCACGTACAAATATATACATGCATTGTTTCGGAAATATGAGAAGTCATACGGCTATATCTAATTCATAAAATGAATACCCCACACATTATCAGCTCACGACGAACGGTAATGAACAAAGCCTATAACACTTGGACGAACTTCACCGAATGAGCGATTGTATTATATTCCCGGCTGCCTGACAGCACGTAACATTGCATTACGGTTGTGTCAACTGAAACGTTAATAATTACATTCTGAATAGTTTAAGCCCATACATACCATACATTTTGTTGTCGTTTGTTCTTCTCAATAATTTTCTTAAAGTAGCAACTTTGATTTCGAACTGCAAATAATTTCATTAGGTCTTTAATCTTTTGACGGATTCTCTGGCAAATGATATTTAATTCGATCAACTCAGCCTTTTCAACCAGTTCAATTATTTAATTATTACATTAAGTATTATATATATAAATATTTATGTATAAGTAGCTACGTTTTATTTTATTGTATTAAAACCTTCTGGGGACCTTAAGGAACATACAAAAAAATAAATTAGCCGAATTGGTCCAGCCATTCTTGAGTTACCAACATTCATTTTTATTTATTAAAAAGATTATTTATAACATCTCATTTAATATTAATTAAGGATACATTTTACATTGCTTAATATGGATTATGTGTAATAATCCTCTCTTTATTTGTATCAAATACTCAATTACTAACACACAATGTTATATGTATGGTATATAAGAGATAGAAAAAAAAAATAACCTTTAATAACGGCATTATAGAATACGTATACAATTGTACATAAATAACCAATTCCAGATACATTAATAGATAAATAACTCTCTTCACTCTGAAACGGCTCACGTATATAATTTAATATTGTTTATTGCTATGTTTAATATTAATTAATCTGTATGGTGTTTGTAGTCCTTTTCTATCATGAGGTTAAACAGAAAAGTTTCATAAAGAAATGTTATTTTGCATATCACATGCGATTTTTGTAATATGTTTAAAGCTACCAGTTCTCTTTTATTTTAACATTATGTTAACAAAGTTGTGGTAGAAATCTAAATTACCTTCGGAAATTTATTGCTGCTGGATTAAAATCAACATAAGAGTAAATTTTACCTCGTAAACGAGGAAAAAATGTGAGCATTACTCTCGTTAACTTCGCATATACAAAAACAACTGTTGTTCCACATTTCCTTTCTAGCACCCTGTTTTTAAAGTCCATTGTAGAAAAGTTCTACAAAAGCAATACTCATTGTTATGTAGCTTTGTTTTTATTTTGAAATGCTGTATTAAGTTTAAATAGTTCTTTAAACTATTTTTGTAAAATCTTAACCGTAGTATATTTTAATACGGTCTAAATACAAAGCATAATCGGAACAATCTCTTATAATCCAAATTTGATTTTTTTTATGCGAAAAGTTGCCACACGAGCATACGGGTCACCTGATGATAAGTGAATACCACCGTCCATGGAAATCTGCTACACCCGAGGGTTACAGATGCGTTGACAACCTTTTGAAAATTGGGCTCCGGCTACCTCACTCACCAGACGAAACGCGAAAGTATTTGTCATACTTCCACTTTACGCTGATCTTCCGTGAGGTCGTGGTACTTACCCGAACGAGCCTGCCCATTCGTGCAACAGCCGAGACTGCGTGGTCCTACCACCGTAATTTACCACCGGATTTGTTACGAGATTACTATTATAATGAGAACAATCTCGTTCCAATAGCTGATGATACTTGAATGATGGAAAGATATGTTGAAAGATGTGAAAAATGAAAGTGAAAAAATGTTCAAATTTCGCCCAAAAAACGGAACCTACTAACTTATGGCTGATAATACAAGGACTACAAAAAATGAAACGTGTTTAAAGTAATGACAGACCCGTGACTCGTATTTGACGAAAAACTACTTAACAGGCAATCCCTTAATTGAATTTGCTCTGAGGCTCAGAAGCGGCACCAAAACAACGAATAAAAATGTTGAAGGAATATTTGAATCCCCCTTGAAACGTTTATGTTTACAGTTTTGTTTGGAAAGTGCTTGTTATTTACCGCTGTGTATAAACGTTCCCGTAACGTAAAATAATTCCATAGTATTTAAAGTTTACAGTATAGCATTTTTATCATGGTTATCCGTCTAATAACGGTAAATGGTATGAACCATAAATTATTTTTAGATAATACTATTTTTAAATATATTAATTAGTATGTGAACTATATGACATTTTTTTCTGTGTCGTTGCAATATAATTTTCTATGATATTGGTGTCAACCCCTGAAACAGTTTTTGGTTTGTAATTTTTTTTTTTTTTTTCAGATAGTGTTAGGTCGAGGTTTTATGGGAGATGCGACCCCATCTTCCAACCAACGTCCAATAATCCCTTAAGTGTTTCTAAAGATATGTGAGGCCTCTCATTGTCGTATAGGAACACGACTCCTTTACGATTTGCAAAATCTACTTCACATTGATGTTTTCCTTCAATTTTAATAGTTTTAAAACATTCTACCATCAACAAAACAGTATAGAAACACAATCTATTGGAGCACACTGAAATTACTTTCCTGCCAAGCATGTAACACTACTTTCAACACTATGGCAAAAATCAATATCCCTTTTAACATAAATGAATTGACGTATAAATAATACATATATAATAATAAAATATCATATATAATACATAAATGAATACATATACCATAATAAAATATACCATGTAATAATCAACAAAGAAGTAAATACTACGTTGGTATCTTTAGGGTCCAACGTTTCTTAACTTACGTGGTTATATTTATACATTATTTGTTTCCGTTTGCAAGACAATATAAATAATGAACCACGATTCCATACGTTTTCTTTCTCATTAATTCAAACAGATGTATCGTTACTATTGAATCTTTATTAATTACGCAGCTTCGCTTACATCAAAATAAATACTCAAAAGTTATAATTAGTTCGCTTTACTTTAAAAATAAATGTTGTTACTTGAAAATATTTACACGAGATAAATTTGCTCTGAAAATTCCATGAAGATCTCTGCGGTGTCCTCGCCTACGGAATATTCACAGCTATTCTTGACAAATAAATAACTTATGTAGTTTGTTAGCTATAAAATAATTAAAGAGAATATTCTCTATGTAATAGAGTATAGAGATTTATTTTCTAAGTAAGTGTGAATACTAAAAAAAATTCATTGTTAAATGATCTTAATATCTTTTAGACAGAAAAGACAAGAATGACATCTGAAAAATCAAAAGCGTGCACATTAGGCACACATTTCTCTACATATTTTTCCTTATTCTTCTCGTGGCGTTATTATTTATCAATTTTGCCATTTCGAGTAAATTAATATAGACATAAAGAGAATATTGCTTTTAGAGAACGTCCTTACAAGTTTATTCATAATCTATACTTCTGTACTAATTATATAAAGAGGAAAGATTTTATTGTTTGTATGTATTGAAAAGGCTCCGAAACTACTGAACCGATTTGAAAAATTCTTTCACTGTTGAGAAGCTACATTATCCCCGTATGACATAGGCTATGTTATATTTTAAAAATAGGGATCCTTACTAAAACCTCAATAATGTAACCCAAAGTGAACAAAAATGACCTAAAATATTCTTTACATCGCGTGCGCTGCGAAAAATATTGATGATAGAATAAAATAATGTAGTACGACTTTGCAGAACACATCATTATTTACAAAAAGTGTCGTGACAGCATATGTCTAACTATTATAGTTAAGCCACAATAAGTGTTCTTTACTTTAAAATTTTGATTGAAATTCCGCCGCTAGAACATGCTCTTTATATGTATCTTGGTATTAATCCTTTTAAAAATAAATTACTTCATATTTAAGACTGACAGACAGCAGAGTCTTAGTAATAGGGTCCCGTTTTCCCCTTTGGGTATGGAACCCTAAAAAGGCCCCAGAGATATAGTGTTGCGCGGTAGACACGGCCAACTTAAAAGGGTCTCTGAATTACACCGACTGTACGCACTACAATATCCCTTACTAGTCGTAATAGGATAAGACGGTTATTATTTTACCATTCCTCATCAAGGTACAGTGCGTAACAAAACTGTGACATGCATGCAATTTTATGCATTTAGGTTGATGGTTACAGGTACCTGTTTTAATCCATGGCATTATTACAGAGACTTATTTGGGTTCCGTACCCAAAGATAACTATTACTAAGACTATTACTAAGACTCCACTGTCTGTCTGTCTGTCCGTATGCCTATCCATATGTCACCAGGCTGTATCTCATGATCCGTGATAGTTAGACATTTGAAATTTTCACAAACGATGTATTTCTGTTGCCGCTATAACTACAAATACTAAAAAACAAAAAAATGTAAATAAGTGGGGCTCCCATAAAATAGACATCATTTTTTGCCGTTTTTATAGATAATGTAGACAGTAGTAGTGATTTTTGACAATAAGTAAGTGTAATATTTCTATAATGAATAAAGATATTTCAATTAGACGTTTTTTTTATGTGATAAAGTGACAAACGAGCAGGCGGTTCACCTGATGTTAAGTGCCGCCGCCGCCGCCTATGGACATTTGCAACACCTGTCGGGTTGCAAATTCGTTGCTATCTTTAAATAAAGTAGGCCCCGGCTACCTCTCTCACCAGACGAAACGCAGAAGTATAATACTTCTACTTTACGCCGGTCTTCTGTGAGGTCTTACTTACTCGGACGGGCCTGCCCATTCGTGCAACAGTGAACATTGTTGCGTAACCCTACCACAGTGAAATCACTACCAAATTGAATGGTACGGAACCTTTCGTATGCGAGTCCGACTCGCACTTGGCCGGTTTTTATTCAATATTTGTTACATTGTCGATATGATGGCAAAAATGATATCAGAAAGATTGAATTACATATTATGTCGTAATCACCAGAGACTATGGGCTGAAACATTCATCTTAGAGACGCTTTAAATCAACACATTGGTCCATCAAAAATCGGTCAACTCGTAATCTGCAACGTCATATTCATTTACAGGTTCTCCGAGTTATCTGCATTAAAAACCCAATATGCGATGATTTATGTCCGAAACTATGGGAGACCAGACTTATTTGTCACTTTTACGTGTAACCCCCAATGACCCTTAAATTAAAGCGGAACTATTATCTGGTCAGCGGTCTTTCGATCTTCATGACGTAATTTCAAGAGCATTTCATTAAAAGATGAAGAAATTCATAAAATTATTCACCACAGACGAAATATTCGGAAGTTTTATGTGTGTGTATGATAACTTTTAAATTAAAATTTTTGATCACCTGATGTTAAGTGAATACCGCCGCCCACGGACATCTCCTACACTCGAGGCTTACAGATGCGATGACAACCTTTTAAAAATTGGCCACTGGCTACCTCACTCACCAGACGAAACGCCAAAGTATTTGTCATACTTCAACTTTACGCCGGTCTTCTGCGCGGTCGTAGTACTGACCCGGACGAGCCTGCCCATTCGTGCAACAGCCGAGGCGTCTGCGTGGCTCTACCACAGTTAGGTTAGTGATGTCAGTGTTCACTAGCTGATCTGCATGATGCTTAAAATCATGAAGTGATGTCACAACTATTTGTTGCAATATGAAATGCTTATGTCTTCATTCTAAGAGTTACATAATAATGAATTATATTTTAAATATAAATATATATATATCTTGTATACGTGAAATTCTTTACTCTGTGCAACAAAGGGTTGCTGATAATAGATTAAAACGCGTTAAACCTCTACATTGTTAACGTAAACAATGAAGGTTTGCTTTTAGTTTTCTCCACTTCTGCATATAAAATTAACCATGCGAAATTAAGAACTTTCTATCCGCACGATATTCATAAAAAGTGCAAATGAATATAATAAACTTAATTAGTGGTTTACTAATTACGTTTATTTTAGAATATAATAATATAATATAAATATAATAAACTCACTCGTACCGACTTGGTCTTAAAGAAATTAGTGGTTTGCAATTTTAACCGAAACCCTCGTGTTTTCAACCGAATAGAAAACTTCATAAAGTGATCCTTTTAGTATTAATAGAAAGAATAGTAACGACCTATTGACACTAGCAAATTTACTTCTTAAAAAAGCAGTTATGAAATTAGTCAAGCGTGAACCATAACATTGCGTGGATGTGGATGATAGCCTCTGTAATGAATGTTCCGTACTGAAATTACACCAATTGATGTAATTAGAATTAATTGTCACATTCACTTAGTGTGTGCGTAGATTCGGGGGCGAAAAACCGATCTAGCTGGGTTTCATTTTTAGAAAATGTCCTTTTATCCCTGTTTTCAAGGAATAAAAAATATCATTCGAATACGACGGTAAACTTCGCCACAAAAAAAAATGTAGCTATTATAGCTCGGTCGGTAATCGGGCGGCCCCGAAACGGAAGGCCGTGGTTCGTGTCACGATCATTTATACATTTATTTTTTTTACTTTTTTTTCGATTCCAGATCATTGCTTTCTTTATTTTTAATTCGTAAGTCGATTTGTTATTTTGTTATTATTTTCCCTTTTTTTTTAAAGTTCTTTCTTTTGTGAAAAACATCAGTTCATATTTTCTTATTATTACGTCGGTAAGATCAAAAATTATTATGCATATTTCGTTACTCAGTAAGTTGTATCTAAATGTAATTTCCAAAACACATGATTTACCAAAAAAAAAACAAACCGAGCAAAGCTCGGTCCTCCGGCTACTAAATACATATAAGTGAAATAAAGTCAACGGTACAAGTATTCTCGAATTAATTTTTTGAACACTTACTTATTTGGAGCTGTTTTATCTTATAGGGAATATATCTGCGTTCCAGAGGAGTGTAGCTTGAACAGTAAAAGAGAACTTGAAGTACCCTGTATTATGTTGAGGAATGTGAATCTTAAGTTGGTTTATGGAAGGTATCCTTAAGGTATAAGGAGAATTGGGATTAAATAATACAGAACACAATAAATGAATTATAACTGATAAATACAAAAATTCTGATCTTTTCCTCTGATATAAATATACACATAAATATTTCACGTATGTATGTATATATTTTCTCTTTTTTATGTGAAAATTGCAAGTTTATCATATGTTTATGTAATTTTATATCCAGCTATCCCACTGTTATGATGTTCATTGTGTATAAGTAGTCTCTAAATTACATGTATTCGTTTCTATTGTTAAAGATTATTTTTGCAACTATCTCAACTTCTCTGGATCATCCATTAGGTTGACTAGCAGAAAATGCCTTTGGCATTAAGTCCGCCTTTGCCCAAATATTTTTTTTGTGCATGAAATTTAAATCAATAAATATCCAATTTTATTAAGATAAGTGCTGAGACTTAAAACTAATAAGGTATTACCTCATTGCCTTTGCTACTACACTATAATTATTCTTCTCATTGGCCTTTTTAAGGACACTTGCATACATGTATTGACTATATTAAGCATTGGCGGTGCTAATTGCTGGAAAATAGAATATATTTGTTTGAATTACAAGTATTATCCACTTTAAAACATAAAGTGAAATCCATTGCTTTAATAAACAAAGCATTGAAAATTTCCTCAAAATTTCTCGGGTCGCATTATAATTCAATTTCCTCTGTAGGGGACTCCACGGAGTGTCCTTAAGGACGCTTCACGGTACAACTTTTTAAATTAATCCTAAGATGTTCATCTTAATTTAACTTGCATTTAGAAAAATATGTGATTTTGTTTGCGATAAAGTGATTATGATTACGAAGTATGTCATTGACTTTTAATTCGGCTATGAACAATTAATCTTGGTACCTGATTTACATTTATTTGAACCCATGAATTTCTAATACTCATGAAATAGTTATAAGTAAGTTGTGAAACCGAAATCGTTCATATAAATACATTAACAACCAGAGATTTATTAGCAAAATTAGAGAGTAATAATTTATTTAGTAAAAATGAGAGTTATGCGGTAAACACAAGGAAAAATAACAAATGTCGAGTGAATGATTTGTTACCACAGTATTATTTACTTTGAATGGTTTTCCTTAAAAATGTCAATGGCTCCGAAGAAGATATTAACTCTCTATCAGTAATTATTTATCTGCGGCTGCGCTTTTTTTGGAAATTATTTCTTTATTTTTAATGCTTTGTTTGTTTGAAGCCGGTAAATTTGCAACCTAACAAATTGCATTGACGCCATAAATAATAAGCATTCAATATAATGTATTAGTATATGCCTGGAATTTTTTTTTACCTGATATTAAGTAAATACCGCCACCCATAGATATCTACAACACCCGAAGGCATGCAGATGCGTTGACCCTTAAAAAGTAGGCCCCGGTTACCTCAGTCACCAGATGAAATGCGAAGATATACTTCCACTTTATACTGGTCTTGGAGCTCGTAATATAAATGTATTATGTAAACCGATGTTCCTAACATATCACTCTATAATTTTCGAAACACCTGAAAAAACTTATTTCCGTGGCGAAAAATCCCCCATTAATGAACGCTTACAATTCAATTAAAATTCTCTACAGCTCTTTAGTTTTCAAACTCTGCTGAATGCTTATTACGAATTGAAAGAAAGTTAAAGTAAAGAAAGTACCCTTTTCTGATATAAGCTCAGAACTGGCAAATAAAAATTCTCTCGCAAACCGTTTTTGCAACTTGCAATCCGAAAGTAGAAAAAAAATCAGCTTTAACACTCCTATGCCCAGTTTCCGAAAGGCCAATCAAAGCAGTAATCACATAACACAATGACAAAAATGATCAGCTGTTAATCTCCTGTTAAACTGCCTTGGGTTTCTGGAAGGTTTGTTCAAGAAAAATTAGCTAATCACTGTATAACCAATGATAATTAATGAAATGAATGATTTACTTCAACTAACTCTTTCTATTGTATAGCTGTCCCTTTTTAAACAAAACTTAAATTAACGTCACTATCCAGTCCTGTCACCGTGTGATTGCCAACGTAAAAATCCGAGCTATAATAAAATTTAACTTATATAAATACATGCAAAATGTCAAAAAAAAACTTTATAGAACGTGAAAAAAATGAACTTTTATCCATAATAAACAAGTAAGTATTATAAAAAGAAAGAATCCATATTATTTATTAACTTTTGAATTGCATTTTGTATTTTTTCTAATCACATGATATTTTCGCATAATAATAAATAATAAATAGGTAATAGAACACATGAATGTCCTAACAACGTATTAAGGAATTATGTTTATTTTTAATAAAAACTAAGATTTTTGTTAAATAACATTTTTAACCAACGATTGATCGTCCAAATTGACAGATTACTTAATAAAACTTTTGACAGCATTGACCACCGAAAAACGCTTTCAGAAAATCGATTTTCTGTTGATTGTTCGTTAATCAGTGACTAATTGCAAATCAAAATCAATGTTGTTTAAGACGTTCTAGCAACTCACTGTTATCATAAAGGCTATCATTAACGAATGAAAACCTGCCAGGTACGAGGCGGAACCTAGTATATGTTTTCCGCACCGAGTGCAGTGTGTTCTGGTGTGGTTACGTTACTGTTTGATCCTGTCGATTGCCATAGTCGTCTCATCGTCAGGGAAGTCGAGCACAACAAATTCAGTTTCAAGGTATTCCTTTGAAGCTCGCTTTATTTTTCGACCGGTAAGTTTGTTTACATATTGCCAATATCCATCGTATTGTTTCAGCGTAATATTCTAGTAAGCTTTGAAGTTGCACATTGGGACTACCGTCAATAAATAGAAGTCTTTTCTGTAAAATTTGTTTATTCAAAGCAATAAAACTTTTTCATTTTGATGTAAATCAACATGTTATAAAACTTGTTACGTTAAGTAACTAGGTAAACGATGAGTAGATTAACTAGAAAAAGGGGTAGTGTGCTGAAATGGCCAGCAGGTAGATTATACGTACTTTCTATAATGTGTGTGCTACATGGAGATCAAAGAAAGTAATTTATTAGCCAAGAATGAGGCTGAATATACCGTAGAGATTTCCTTGCTCCCTCTTATAATTGAACCGTAGTAGCTCAGTGCCTGGTTGCTCGCCGTTTCACTACTCTCGAGTGACCTCGTTCAAACCCTTGAGCCACAAAAAGAAATCTTGGTGCCAAGTTTTAACACAGTGCGGCACAGGTACTCTATTTTATTTTTACTTATGAAATGTTATAAGTAAAATATACATAAATTAAAATTTACTACTTGTCATGTGTATAGGTTTCGACATACCAAATACAAAACCTTTACTATACGTTGTTAGAATTTTAAAATTAATAAAATATTTTCAAAAAAATATTCGAAAAGTGAAAAAAAAAATAATTTTTTATGTGAAAAGTTGCCAAACGAGCAGACGGTTCACCTGCTACACCTCAGGGTTACAGATGCGTTGACATCCTTTTGAAAATTGGGCTCCGGCTACCTCACTCACCAGACGAAACGCGAAATTATTTGTCATACTTCCACTTTACGCTGGTCTTCTGTGAAGCCGTGGTACTTACCCGGACGGGCCTGCCCATTCGTGCAACAGCCGAAGCTGCTGCGTAGCCCTACCGCCGTAAAAAATCATCAAAAATTATGAAGTGATACTAACTTTTTATTAAAAACAAGATATTTACTTATGACACTTTTCTGCCTACAAACAACACCTTTGAACCAGTTTAGGAAATATATACCACTTGTAAAACATAATGAGATACACAAATATCTACTGTGGGTTAAGTTTTACCGTTATACCAAATATAATCCCCCTTTAGTCAGAATTATAGTTATATTTCTGATAATGCCATTATAAAAATTCTTATAATTTGTTATCGATTTCATTAAACATTTTAAAAATTGAAAATTGCATAATGCTTCTTTAAATTATATTTTACTGATCTGAACTTTATGATCTTAACAAAAGTAAGATTAAATTTTGAAAAAAAAAAATAATTTCTAGCTAATATCAAGTATGAAAATAATACTCGTTACTTGGTCATGTTATCAAATGTTTACTTTTTTTTTAAATGTATCCTAAGTTTACAACCTTAAAGTACTTAATATGAAGTAATTTAGTTATTTTAAAAAGGTTTTCAAACAACGCATAATTTTATAAACTTCCATTGCAAGCAATTCACGCTCTTCGCTTCAATTCCATTCTCAAAACAAATGACGCGCTCGTGCCAAGTGCCCGGATAAAGCCGGCCAACGTACGTGGACCTTTATTTTTTTTTTTCTTAAGTAATCCTGTCGCGCCAAGATTTGGACCAGCATAGCGGGGCCTGAAGGTCTTTCGAGGTTGGAAATGCTTTACTTAAGGCATGTGCCGGTTGAGTTAACCTGCGCACAACTTTGTGAATCAATCAACGTGGTAAGTCTACCCGGCAATCGTATAGTTTAACTCTACGCATGCGTCAAGCTTAGGGATGATCTTCGCCGATATCCTCATCCTGTTTTTGCTGAAAAATCTCTAGGAAGGGAAAATTAACAATAGGGAGAACAAATCTCAATTTTTATCAATCCATTTCATTAATTGCTTGCAAAGTTTTACAGCAACTGTATATTTTTTTTATTTCAGGGAGTGCTTTTTATTTCCAATATTCACGTCGGTTGAAAGAATTTCTACTGATCAGGGCTTAGGAGTAAATAGATAACTTTTATCGATAAATAGGCCAAATGTCAAGATTTATCGAGAGAACAACACTGAACCAGTCGGCATGAATCCCGCCGAAAGCGTTCATTTGACAGTACCCGCGCGCAACCGGTGTGTGCTAGACGTGGACCACATGCCTCCCTCCGCGAATAACGTTTACGCGAACGAGCAAGGTACGTCATAAACTTACTTTAATAGTTTCGTTGAATATTCTATAGAAGCTCAACCGAAAAACTTGCCGTAATTTTTTCTTTTGCTGTCCACATTGAAAAGTTAAACACGAACAGTCAGTTTCGTTAAGGAAATTCGGTGAAATACTAAATGTCTTGGAGGATGCCAAGAAACATTGATTTTATACTTTCCTTTGGAACTGCTAGCCAAATAAGTCATTAGAACAGTCATGATTTAAGCAAACTTTGTAGAACGTAATGTCATACTATTTGTGAGCCTAATGATAATTCCCTTACCGCAAATTTTTATTGCCATTAATTTTATTTTAATTTATATTAGTTTATAAATTCAATTACAGATTTTTTTTAAATATTCATGAGGAATACCAACGAGTATTTCCTGTTCTCCTTAAAATGTAATAGTTATTTATTTTATATGAAATTGAAGTAAGCAATGCTAAATGAGGCATAAATGTTGTATAATTAATTTGCATAACATTAGACCTATTTCTTAAGTTAAATTATGTACAACTATTTGTCCACAACATTTTTAGTAGAAATTAAGACTTCCAATCACTTAATACAAAAAACCGTGCTGTTATTTTATTATTGCACCGCCCCGTGTAATATGGCAGTTTTTAAATTTCTACCATAGTTTGGAATTTTTGGGGTGAGCTTGATTCCTTTAATCGTTTTGTATTAATTTCTGTTACAATTTAATCATAAGTAAAATATAGGATAGAAATCTTGAAATAAATTCCCTGCGTTTACGTTTAAGATAAACATTTATACCTACTTCATATTAATAATTATAAGTTTGTATAGAATCTAGCATTTAACGCTGCGATATGAAGCGTTGTCGGTTCTTAGCTAGATAGCTAAGAAAATTCAGAATTCAGATGAATTAGCTGTTACATTATAATACACATGAGTGATTTCAATTTAAGGCCCTTTTAGCAATTCAACTCGATTTAATGTTGACTGTTGTATGTTATCGGTGTGACGGCCTTCGACTTATTTACATTAATAATCTATATGCACTGAAAAAAAGGATTTCAGAGCTTATATTCCTTACAGTCATGCATATCTTGATTATTTGACAATAATTTATTATGACTTGTCGAAATCGCTTGATTTACTGCGAAGTGATGATAACGCGTGCAAGTCGAAGTTGTTGCGCCTATCTGAAATGCTTTAGAAATTCCTAATAAATTAAATCTACTATTATAGGCATATTATAGGCATACTACTAATATTTCGTTGTCAACAAAAAGGCAAATAATTTTTATCCTTTAATGTTTACTATTTTTCCACCAATAACGGTCCTATGATGTGCCTCAACTTACTACTGATATGAGATGAGCGGTACCCTACAGCTAGATGGAGAAGTCAATTAAAAATCGCAAATGTATAAATGATTTCTCCACAAAAAATGACAAAAAATTGCGGATGTAAAAAGACGTTAGTTAACAAATTTTAGTTAATGAATATTATCTGCCACTATTTCGCTATTTTAATCAATCCCAATCTTAACGAATAGAAAAATATTAAAGTGAATAACGGATGACTATTCCCAATGCTTTTGCCCAAAAGCTATAAACATCATTATAATGGTCTATCTGCGGTCGGAGTTTCAGAAGATTATTATAGACAATTGGATGAAGGATGTTTAACATCTAATGATTACTTTTGTATATATTATAACAATGTATACACATATTTTTTAAATCCCGTCATGGAAGTTACAATTTTGATATGCGGCTTATTGTACTTTAAACTTTAACGTTAGTTGGCAGAATGCCTAGCAGTAAAATTTACGTTTAAATTTTCATCCTATTTGTCATAAGCACTAAACTTGATTAACAAAACATACACCAATCGAATTGATAACCTCCTCCGTTCGGAGTCGGTTAAAAAGAATACTTCTAACCCAAATGTTACATTTGTACACTAATACTAATTAGTATCATACACACTTATATTAATAAGTAATTGATTACTAAGTCTTTTTAAGCAATAAGTTTTAATTACTAAATATTTTTAACAAAGGCATACATACTTTGAATATTGGTTTTTCTCCTTTAAGGTTAACACTTTTATCTCTATCGTTTCGCACATAATACTGTTAAGTATCATAAAACTTTTTATTATTTATTAGCGCTCAGAGCTTGTCTCCGTATTAATTCCATATCTGATATCCGGCCTATATAATTGCGCGATCCCACCGAGGCATGGCGTTTATTTATCTCTTTTTGATCATACTTCTGCTTCGTGATTAGGAATTTCCATCGCAATAAAGTTACCCTGTTTTTCTGTAAAGTCCATAGATCAATGAAGAAGGTACCCCAATTTTCCTGACCAGTTTTATTATTCGAATTGTTTATTGTTATCGTTATCAAATTATTCTTCTAACACTGAGTGTTTGTACTTATTCTAAATATTTATTATGTAGAATAATTTTTGTCTAGATTAAGGTTTACTAGAATACTATGTCCGTTTAAGAAAAAAATTAAACTAAAACTTTTATAAAAAGTTAGCTATTGGCATCGAGTCGACGTTCACGCTCGTTTTCCGTTCACCGTAGCACTCTTGCCATCTTAATTTTGAATTCCAGTTCAATTTTATTTCCATTGCTTTCGCAAAATTTCAAATCAACGCGATTCAAATTTAGTTTAAACACAAACTGCAATATACAGGGAAGCTTTTCTAAGTGTATCCATTTTTTATTAGATTCTAGACATAAATAATGTTATATAAAAATGATAAATATTTAAAATCACTCGTAATTAATTAGTTACATTCATTTTATCTCAAAAAGTACGTTACTACAAATTTATTAAATAATTTTTTTACTTTTTTTTATAGCGTTACTACTAAACGAACTCAAAAGTATAAAATAATTTTTAATAAATTAAGAATAGTGTGATTAACAAAAATAATATTTTATTGTAATAGAGCGAAGGGTGCTTTAAAGATATTTCTCCATTAACTCTACTTTTACATGTATCTGTATTAAGATAAAGGTAAAAATATTATGACAATTGACTCCAAGCACCCCACGCTTTTCTACACTAAAAATATTTTTTTCTAATCACACTATCCTTAATTTAAATTAGTTCAAAATTATTTATACCATTTAGTTCGGCTATTTTAAAATGCATGTTTTTGAAGTTTCTAAACCATTATTTATTTAGGTACATAAATGACTTTTAACGCGTTTGTCAAAGTAATTTAATTGACTTAAAAATCTTATAATACAATGTTATACCAATTATGTAAACATTTTCTATAAATCGAAATCTATAAATACTGACTGTGAAAGTGAAATCATGTAAATTCTTTTCCAATTACGTTATGTATAACTTTAAAATACAAGACCATGGTGACTGCTAAAAATATATACTTCCGTTAATTGCGTTAAACACGAACTATTGGCATGCTTCGCGTGTCAAAAGGTTAAGCGGCAGTGGCTCGTGAAAACTTCATGGGCTTTTGAGCAATTTCTACAACAATTTATGTCACTTCCTGACAATTACTTTTCCCGCCATTCGATATACTTTTAAGGCTTCGATCTACCTACCGCCCCTGTTACGAAATTTAACATTCCTTTACAAATTTTTTTTGCATTATTTCGAAGTGAAAATTGCTTTCACTTGCAATATGTGTAGATAAATATTTTTTAATTAATACCAAAAACTGAAACCTACACTTCAGCGAGGAGCCGAGAGGGCGTTCTAAAAATAATTTGTAATTAATTTTTTCAATTAATGTTTTCAACGTTATGAAGCGAATATAAATTTTATGTAAAGCTATTAAAATTGTGAGAAGCTTATATTTTTAAAAATGTTTTAGAACTACTGAATCTTTGATCAAACTTTTTTCACCAACCATCATCCTTACAAATGACAACACGTAATTACACACACATAAATTTATTGTTTAGGAGTATTGTATTATCCCTTAAATAATTACAAATAACAAGGTTTTTCAACAAAGTATCTGTTATTTATTGCGCGCACCATCATCCGACCATTCTATCAACAGTATGCAAATATTAATTAAATCTTCGGTGGAATAATCGATAATTACATCGTGAAACGTGTCATGGTGACCGAATCAGATAACATCATTAATATTTAATCACTGCACAACATCAGTTTCAGAGCCTCTGCGAGAACGGCTATCATAATTATAACTTTGTAATATTTTGGGATTTGAATTTGTTTTTGTTGATGACTGTTTTTTATTCCAAGTAGGTTTATTCTGTCGTACGTGCGACAATTATTACGTTAATTCTGGACATTTAAAACATGGGTCAGTACAATTAAATAGAATAGCAAGTTACAAGTACAACTAAATAAAATTATCTTGACAAATTTTCTTCTAAAAACATATAGAAATACCAGTACAATACTCTAATAATTAATCATGTATCCAACAATTCAACATAAAAGACAGTAATATAAATTTCTAATTTTTGAATTTTACTTTCGTACGGTCCTTAATTGGAGCAGCTTTATAATAATTTATATAATACGGATAAACTTTGGTTATAAATGGAATCGGGTGAATGAAACTGCCATAAAGTATATTTTAGAGGATTAGTAGTCGCTATCGTTAATGCCTGGGTTAAATTTGCTCTTGCTATAAAGGTATCTGATTGGGTTATATGAGACAGTTCGCTAAACAATAAACTAGTATCTAACAAATATATAACTATAATAGAATATAAATAAATTAGAATGTAATTATTTTTTTTATATTTCACGTATTTGTTTATATAATTGGATATGAATACCTTATCCACCAAAACCAGTGGTCACGTTCTGTACCTTTGGAGGGACTCCGGGATCTCCTACGGAACCCACCGGTGTCCCTCGGTACTGCGCGTGAGCACGCCTCCGAGAAGGATAAACCTTCGCCGGTTCCCTCGCCATCTTGAAGTGGCTCGAGACCACTTCATGCTGTTGCCAATTCGTGTCCCCTTTTAATCACCTTTTACGACAGGCAGGGGATACCATAGCCCTGTTTTATAAGCCCGGGACTACCGGGCTGTGGCTTTGGATACCTGCATTATCAAGCAATTCTAAAGCACTATTATAATAACGCAATGTTGGTGTAACGAGTCCGCATATTACGTGAGGTGACTGGCTTACTTCCAGAGCAAGCAGTCTTCTTCATCCGGATTGCAAGATTTATCAGAAATAGTCACTTAGAAACATTTCTGCTACAATTTATTATTTGTATAAAAATATTATCTTCAATATTAAAAGCGGTTATATACCAATACTGATTATTGTGCTGCCATTTTAATTTCATAGAATGCTCTGCATTGTATAGGATAACAACCCCAAAGACTTGAACAATGGGCGCAACCATTGTCTTCCTATTTTCTGCATACCTGATTTTCTAAGGGGAGCATTTTCTAAGAACCAGGAGTATAACAATTTACTGGCTGATAAAATATTTAGTGAGAAATAATCACAATTACTAATCGACTTTTTAAATCCTTTTGAATCGTATGATCCTCTATTTTTATCACACCACGGTTCTTTATGTTTTGATTGTTTTATTTTTGATAGCAAAATATTTAAAATTAATGACATAATACAGAATTTTATGACTTAAAGTAGATAAACTTTTCGATATATAGGTTTTATTGGATTACAACAGCTCACTAGCATGCAGTACATTTTTAATGCACTTCCTAAAAGGAGGAATATGTTCATGATTCGCTTGTGTAAAAGTAACTGACAGCTTAGAGGAAGAAAGAGTGATGTGGCAATAGGCTAGCCATACGGCTCGAAGAACCGATATCCGGTAGGGTAGAATGGTTCTCGAGTGGCAGTCAGTCAGAGCATTGACCATCTCAGTGTAGAATGACGCCCCATGTGATGAAGTGACGACTCGAGTGTGCAAAAGTGCGGGAAGTAGGTGGATGCATGTCGGTGGGTCTAGATTTTGTTTCATGGCAATCTTAGTGGAGCATAGTGGAATCAAAGTCTGAAATGATGATGATGATGATATATGGTCACCGATTTCTCCATCAATTGTAGATCGATATTAATAAAATTTTTAGGGTTCCATACCCAAAGCGTAAAGTGGAACCGCTAGCCATCTGTCACTCTGTCTGTCTGTCTGTCTATCTGTCCGTCTGCCACCAGGCTTTATCCCATGAACCGTGATAGTAGAAATTTTCTTAGATCATGTATTTCTGTTGCCGCTACGACACCAAATATTAAAAAACAGAATAAAAAAGTATTTCAGTTGGGCTCCCATACAACAGACAAAAGTTTTTGCCGTTTTATAGATAACTAGCTTTTCGCCTGCGGCTTCGCTCCCGTTGAAGCCCTTAAGTAAATGTCGTTCCTTAAACTTTCAACCCTTTACAACAATTTTTTCCAATTAAAAAGGCCTATGTCCTTTCTCAGGCTAGACTATTTGTGTACCAAATTTCATTTAAATCGGTTCAGTTTGGCGTGAAAGCGAGACAGACAGACAGAGTTACTTTCGCATTTATAATATTAGTATAGAAGTATAGATGGTACGAAGCCACTCGTGCGGGAGAGAGAGAGTGCTCCACTTTTTTATTTAAAAGGGTATTAATTCCGTTGGTATTGGACTTTGGATTTCAGAGATACTTCAAAGTACTCCTTAAACTCAAATAGAAAAAACTCTAGTGAGTGAGATACTTGAATTCATCTTTTTCGCTTGTAGAGCAAAAAAGATTTGCCTATTTTATACTAAAATTTGGTGGCCGTACCAAAAATCCGTTGTTTTCATGTAGAACAATAAACTTGAACAATGTACTATTCCGTCATCCTATCTACGAATTATTTTTAAATTATAATTATAACCAGTGTACTCGTATGCTTGACGTATATTTGATATTAAAATTATAATTAATGATATCAGACGTTAGAAAGTTAAATATACCTTTTACCTTTTATACCTTTTATACCTTTAAGCGAAATTCAAAAAATTATAATTAATTTGCAAAAGACGGCGTAAAACCAATCGTGCAGCTGTTTGTCTACACATAATTGCTACTTTAATATCGGATCTTACAGTATATGGATCGAGGATGCATTATGATGTTTTTCATTATAATTTATTTTTGTTTTATTAATTTTTAAATTTGTATATTTTTATTTTATTTTTTTTATTTTCTTTTTGTTGGCTGTATGCATGGAGCTGCACGCCAATCTTATACGGCTTCCGCAGAAAACCAATTCCGTGGTATTTTCAGCAGCAGCGGCAGTATAGGGGGTGGAGACATTTTTGGTGTATACATTTTTGCGATCTTAGTGTTATTCTTGTTCTTTATTTTTTCCGCTGTAATGTAATTCGACAACCAACAGTGCCCACGGAAGTGATTGCGATTTGCAATTTCATCATTCCACGTGTTGGACGATATAGGAAAACGCCACGTTGAATCGAAAACACGTGTAAATAAACCAAACCAACGTTCACAGTTGTTTTTTAACAAGAGTTTTCCATTTCCTACAATTGTGATGCGCCCCGATCACTTATTTCGCATCCACACGTCTATAGATTGACTCGACACAATTGAGAAATACGTTTTCATTTATCAAATACATAATGTTAAAACTTAGAAAAGCATTGGTAGATATCCGATCGTTGTATTTGTCTGCAATGGTTATTTCCATCTATGACAAATAACATAAATAATTTTATTAGAAATCTGTTTTAGCATTCTTCATTTCAGATATTGTTCAGTGTAGTAATTTTTAATCATCACAGGCATTGTTCAGTCGTAGTTGAATATAATAAAATGGAAACCGAATTCCAGATTAAGTTTAACAGGTCAACTACTTTATGTCATTCCATTACTATGGGATGAGTTACATCCATTCACATGTATACGTTGTCAACCAAAATTTATCTCTGCTACAATGAAAACGTTCATCTCAACCAGAATAGGTTCATATGTTTAAGCCTGTTCAAGAAATATGAAGGTACCTATTACATAAATGTAAAGACAGCTCTTTAACAGTTTAAATATGTAATAAATTTTAATATTTCTAATATCAGCCAAGTCTGTTGTATTTTTTTATATCTCAAATTAGCATTTAGCGAAAGGATCCCAATGTAAATCGGTATTTTACTTTAACGTCCAATAATTTCACAACCTCTCTCACCTGTAATATGATAAATCTCGTTTGGAAACATGATACACGGATTGTTTTAATGTACACAACGGTAGGTAACAGTCCTTTCAAACTGTCATAGACATTTTTTTTATTTATGAGCTATGTTTATGACAGGTCAATGAGACAATAAAACACGTAAATATACCTAGATAATATTTATTTACCAGGCGTTTTCCAAGATACGGAATCAGGAGTGAACTCACGTTATGTTGAAAATGAAAAAAAATATACTAATTTATATATAACTAGCTGATCCGGCAAACGTTGTTTTGTGGAATTTAGTAAAATCCGTTCTTAACTGACCTCTACTCGGCGATAGGAATATTACTACCAAATTCGTAAATAATATAAAATATAAGTAACAATATTATATTTGGTCTAAGTCGAATTACGAGTTATTTAATCCTACTTCATCGTGCTGGTTTAGGAAACAGCAGCATTTCATTGTGAAAAATAAATAAGTAGACAAAAGAAAACAAAACATTTTATAAGTTCCTATGAAGTTGGAGTAAACTTGTGCAGGACAGTTGTGACAGAAGTTATGAAAATTGATTAAGATGCACTCAATTGAATCAACGCTTTAGTGTTAAATGTGTCTGTGTGGTTTACACATTTAATACTTGTACTCTCCACACAACTTTATACACTTTTAAATATATATAAGTTATATAATATATATAACTTATATATATTTTAAAAGTTTCTCTAGTGTCTTGTCTAAGCATTTCGAAGTAAAGCAGTGTTCTGGTAGTCATCAAATCCGTCACATAGAAGCTAGTCAATGTTGTCAAGGGCTCTCTATCAACTCGTTGTAATACTTTATCCGCAGTAAAAGACACTCTGACCACTTTCCAAATGTAGGGCCCACTGAACAATATTAGGATGTATATCTTGTATAGCAAAAAAAAAATTACTTTCTCTACGCAATTGTATAATATTCAAGTTTACCCCCGTGTCACACTGAGCGCGTGTTATGTCAATATGCGAAATTATTTATAAAACAGCAAATGCGTCCGTGTTGCCATAATTTATTAATCACCTTTGTTACGGGGAGTAACAATGAAAACCATTATGCGGTTTTGCGCGACTCAAACAGTCGCATATCAATTGACTATCGAAATGTAGGCTGTGTGCTATTTTGCAGCAGAAATCATGCCATACTTGTGTGAAGCGTTGAATATTTAATTGTATGGGCGGTTCACATAATAATGACATGTTAATTTTTCACATTAGGTATAAACTAACATTGTATTATAAGCTTGATTCCGAGGTCAAATTGTTACGCATGATGAGATAACGTCAATTGTGAATAGATAATACTCGTATATACAGACTTAATATAAAGTGATTTTTGCAATAAGGCATATATGTAACGAATGTAAGTAAAGTAAATAGCGTATATACATACGTCTCACTGCTGTGCAAAGGCCTCCTCGGAACGGAGGGTATCAGGGCATAGTCCCCCACGCGACCCCACTGTGATAGGACGAACTTCACAAGTTTATTTTATTATTTCGCAAATATGCAGGTTTCTTCACGAGCGATGCTTCCGCTTTCAGTCTCTAGACTGTTAAAGAATATGAAATATCCTAGAAGGATATCCTACTGCTTGATACGTGCGTCCACCTTGGGCCCGCATGTATCCATGCGCGCGTTATCTGCTGAGGGTAAAACTATCACCAACGGGGTTCAATACGGACTCCAGTCTTGGCTGGGATCGATGACTCCGTGGCGCAGTCGCCAAGGCCGTTTGTGTGGCCCACAGATAGTTGTTTCGCATCTGGGTGTTCGTCCGCGTTAAATTTATGTTTGTAAAACGTCCTTACAACACAGGATGTTATCCTAAAGTAAGGGCAATGTTTTTTAAAAAAAAATCGGTGAGAAAGGCCCTGCAACGGCCGTGCTTATAGATGAAGATGAACATTTTTTTACGTGTGTAGTTAAGTATTGCTTGACGCGCTTTAGTTTCGCGGACTATGCCCAATCTGCTACACCCGAGGGTTTTGCAGATGCATTGACAACCTTTCATTCGCCAGAAGAAAAGCGAAAGTATTATACTTCCACTTTACGCCGATCTTCTGTGAGGTCTTGGTACTTACCCCTTAGGACGGGCCTGCCCATTCGTGCAATAGCCGAAGCTGCTGCGTGGCCCTACCACAGTTACGTGCCCAAAGGCAAATAATTCGGCGTCCTGAAAACTGTTTGGTTACACTGTACGCGTAACATCAGGAGCTTAAAACCTTTGCAACGTGGATAATTTCTTTATTAATACCCCGTAAAGCAAACTGTTAAATATTAAAATTAAATAGCAAGTTTCATTTGTATATTTCAATTATTAGACACATATAGCTTTAAATATTTTAATAATTATGCCTTCTATTCACAATAAAAATAAAAAAAAAACAATTTATTAATGTACAATTTGCAAAAAGCAAACATGAAGGGATCACAATATTTCTTTCAGTGTGTGTGTGTGTGTTTTTTTTTTTTTTTCATATTGTTATTTATGAATTATGCCTTTAACAATTAAATAACTATATAATTTATTAGGAATGGCAAAAGAAAGAAGTTCTAAGTTATATAATAACAACATGACAATGTAATACAGATAGAACAGATCTTGTATATTATTGGAAGCAACCCACAAATAGAATAAGAACTTGTGCACTCAATACTCATTCAAGGATTCTTAGAATGTGATTACCTGTATAGTGCAGATTACTAAACCGAAACATGTTAATTAATCAATGGACTGATCCTCAGTTTAAAGCGATGCCTTTGTTGTTTGTTGCATTCTCCCCCAATTAATGTTCCTATTGTCCTCCAGCTCCTTACGTGGGCGTTTTCAGTCTATTTACTTCACAAAAACAAATACTTGTCTAACAAACTTCCCGTCGTAAGTACATCAAAACAATATACGATACGTTACTTTATTGCATTTATATCATAATAATATTTGAGTAGTATTATAGATTACAAGTTAATGAACACAACAAACAGAATAATTAATAGTGGCTAATGGCTGCCACTGCCAACGGCAGCCAAGAGCCTGCCGGCTGACTGCGGGCGAAGGTATATCGATAGCGTAGCACGCGAATAATTCAAGAAATTCGCAATCAATTTCGCAAAATCGATCGACTTCATGCGTCGATCGATTTTGCGTAATTGATTTCCGATGTTAATTTATGAATAACATAATAAAGTATCAGAATAGATTTGAATTGTACAAAAATAACATAGATAATAATTGTACGATATATTTTCTACCCAAAACTATAGGGTGTACTTCCGGTAGCCATACAATCACAAAATCTGGCAAAAAGCAAGTTCTTACAGTATAAATGAACAAAAATTTCCGAAAAATAAAATAGTTGCTGACTAAGGTTAATTTTGATACTTACAACTTTACGCGGAAATCTAAATTTGCCCATATATTTTTATCTTGTTGACTATAAACCACAGTATCTGTTTCTAAATTTCAACTTGCTTGGTCCGCTCGTTCTATTAGCTTCTATACTGTTCTGGTTAGCTTTTATACAGGCCTGTAATCTGTTTGGCCACGAATCTATGGATTTACGCACTGTTTCCAAGGGAAATTTCGCCACGGCATGCTCCAAAGATTTTTTTAAGAGACTCTTAAGAGTCCTCTAAAAGTGACCATAATTTGAAGTCTAAAGGGGTGAGGTCTGGGCTAGATGAGGGCCAGTCTTCAACTCTTATAAAGTCCGGAACGTTGGTTTCAAGCCAGGCTTGGGTAGTTCGTGCCTTGTGACCAGGTACAGAGTTCTGCTGGAAAGTCCACGGGATATTTTTAAAAAGTGTATTGCTGAGAGGTTTCACAACATGATCCAAGACTGTATCTTGATACACTTTGGCTGAAGTTTTCACTCCTTTGTCACAAAAATGTAGTTTTGTGACTCCTTGATAAGACACGCCCCACCAAACCATCACTGACGCAGGGTGATGACCACGTTGTACCTTTCCGGCAACTTGAGCAGCTTCTTTAGAACTGTGGGCGTACACTTTATCATTTTGCTTATTGTAGTGTTATTCAGTCGTGAAATTTTTTTCATCGGTAAAGTGGATATTTCTGTGCCTTTCACCTGTGTATCGCGACAGAAGGCGTTTTGATCGATCCACTCTCTTTAATCGTAAAGATTTATTTATGGCATGTCCTGTATATCGGCGATAACAGAGCACCGAGCTTTAGGTCTTGTTTTATAATACGCGACAGAGTCCTAGCGAGAATCTTCATTTCTCGCGATAAGATTTTATGTTTCCTAATGGGATTTCGACGAATTCTGGCTTTAACAGCATTAACAGTTTTTGTAGTTCTAACAACACGCGGCAAAAATCCGAATTAAGTTTTTAAAATAATATACGTGTTCCCAATTCAAAATAATTAAAAAGTTGAAAAAATGTAATTTAAGTAACAGTATTTATGGCCAGACTAGTTATATATATATATATACATATATATATATATATATATGAAATATGCATAATAGTTTTCGATCTTACCGACGTAATAATAAGAAAATATGAACTGACGTTTTTCACAAAAGAAAGAACTTTAAAAAAAAGGGAAAAACATAACAAAATAACAAATCGACAAAAAATTAAAAATAAAGAAAGCAATGATCTGGAATCGAAAAAAAGTAAAAAAATAAATGTGTAAATGATCGTGACGCGAACCACGGCAGTCTGTTTTGGGGCCGCCCAGATTACCGACCGAGCTATTATGACATTTTCTCTTGCGGCGAAATTTACCGTCATATTCGAATTATATTTTTCATTCCCTGAAAACAGGGATAAAAGGTCATTTTCTAAAAATGAAACCTAGCTAGATCCTTCCTCCTTGCCCCCGAATCTACGCACATACTAAATTTCATGAAAATCGCTGGAGCCGTTTCCGAGATTCCGATTATATATATATATATATATATACAAGAATTGCTCGTTTAAAGGATAAGATATATATATATCTATATATATAGTTAAGCAACACCTATATACAGCGTTGATTCGCGTTGTTATTCTGACACAAATCCCTTGAATTATTCCCTCATGTACTATCATCTTAATTTTAATCCCTATAAGCATCACTAGGGGCTCAAGTTAAGTTAAATTTATATAGAT
This sequence comes from Iphiclides podalirius, assembly GCA_933534255.1. NCBI lineage: Eukaryota > Metazoa > Arthropoda > Insecta > Lepidoptera > Papilionidae > Iphiclides > Iphiclides podalirius. Next base: position 16,710,564 of record OW152813.1, on the reverse strand, counting down.
ACCGCCAAAAATAGCGTTTACCTCTTTTTATGCTCGCCAGTATCATCAATCACTTCGTATTCAGACGGGATTACACTAAGCGTTGAATTTAATTTATACGTCGGTGTAATTTTTTTATCATTAAAGGTATATATCACAAAATACAAGTGAAGTGTTCCGTGCCACCTATATTTACATTTTGAATTAATGAGATCTAATTGGGGAGTGATAAAAATACATACATTACTGAAATAAAGTGGAAACGCTTGGAAAAAAACATTTGAAATTGATGGTGGTGATGGAATATATTAAAATTAGTGGTGATAAGTTTGTCTTTGATATAAATCTTGATTTATTACACGTAGATTATTTTTATGTTGAGAATTAATGTGGCAGTCCTAGATAATACAAATCAATTGATAAATGTGAATTTATGAGATCTAAACACCCTTATCACTGTCTAAACGGGTAGCAGATGTGAATGCTTATATATTCCATGAGTGTTCGATTACTTGCTTACAAAGGGAGCTATTTCATGTGATACGCCTGTAACGTGAGGCTTTTCACACGTCACGGAAGAAGGTGTCTTTGTCTATAATCACAATAACATCTTAATCTATCAAGAATACGAGTAGCATTGCACGTATTTAAAAATGGAATATGCTTAAACTTAGTTACAGTAATAGAGGTAAATAGGGGAAAATTTGTAATAAATCAATTTCAAAAAAATCTCAGATTTATACTGTTTTAATTTTTAATCAAAACGTTTGAGGCGTCGTTACGAGAGCATCGTTATAGAATTAATGGTGCATAATTATGAAACGAAGAGAATAACTAATATCTCATTTAAATTAATGAACAAGATTTCTATCTTACAATCAAAATTTAGTTAAAAATATTTTACAAATACCACCGATATCACATACTATGATCAGAATTGTAAAGAAAACAGCCAGTAGGTTGTTTTCTCACTATTTAAAAGATTTTATTGTGATTAAGATTACGTGGAATATTCATTATAAATTGGCATTTTGTATAAATTATTTATCCGTTTAAACAAAAAATAAAAAATGCGTTCCAGACAAATTCGCTTCGATATCACTTATCTGCTATTTTTTACTACGCTTTAAAAAATGAATAAAAAAATCATACCAAAAACGAAAAAGGCAGTTGAAAACTGAGATATACATGTTTCTCTGTTGCACAGACAAATTTATGTTCACCATTATAAGCGCACAAAGCTCGAGTATAATATTTTACATCTTTCCTTTTTTCTTTTTGCGTGAAATTTTGGGGCGAGGTCATACATCGAAGACAATGTAGCGTGAATGTAATGTAACGTAGAACTTTAAGGCGTATTTTCGCTTGACCTATCGTCCTAGTTTATTGTTGGTAGACAAATACATCAATCCATGTAATAATTTCTTGCAACTTCACCACATTGTTACATGACACTATTTCATTAACTACCGTTTCAAAATCAAAGTTTCTAATCCTTGAACCTGACAAAGCCAAGTGTTCTGAAATAATCATTTAAATAATTGTATTTAACAATGTTTAATCCACATGTAGAAACAGCTCACCACATCTACATGTATCTATTTTTCTCTAATAAGGAATGGAAAACTTCATCGTAAGCAATACGCTAAATGTAATCACAGTATAAGTACTGTGATTATATTAAGCGTATATTAATATAAGCCTATATTAATATATAGCACATGATAATTAATCTATGAAATAAAATGACTCGCTGAATCAGTACGTTCATCATCTACGCATCACCCTACATCACCACTTCTATCAAAAAAGTAAATAAATAGAATGTAATTTATTAAACTAAAAAATCCGACTGCGTTTCTGTGTAATTTTTATTTTGATAAGCACAATGTCACTCGCACATTAAATACGAATCAAACGACACCTCTCAAGCTAAAATCCATCAAGCCGTTCAGGCTGCAGACCGTTTAATAGTTATACGTGTTTAACAATTATACATACTCTCTAAAAACATAATAACCCTCCTTCTGACGCAGTCGGATAAAAAAAAAGACAAATCTAATTAGGGTTTTTAAAAGACAGCATATGTACTAAGCATAGCATTGTAAGCAAACAAACTGCAGTGCCATTTTAGAATAATATCTACTTTATTGCCATTATTTCATTGATAGCATTATTAAAAATATTTTTGTTTCAGGTGCAACGCCGTTTTGGCGTTTAACCATAAAGCTGCCTAACTTTGTCACGGCTGGTAAGATTACGTGTTTTATACTATTAAAATTATGCTGATGTTAAATATTTTCATTTTCATATAAATGTTAACTTTACCAAGTGTATTATTAGTTCGTTTCTTGGGACATTAAGTTTTTTTATTATTATTTTAACAAAATATAATGTTTAAGACACTATTTTCTAAAACTACATTACAAAATTTGATCAAACGGAGATCTTATATAATATATTAAAAAAAGCTACCCCATTTTTTTCGGTAACTATTTCTTAAGAAAATTGAATTCCTTTTAAATTCGAGGCTATAAATAAAGATTTTAAGGCTGATTTGATATTTTGTTTTAGTATAATAATAAATATGTCGTATATTTTTTATGTTATTTAAATGATCTAACTCGAAACACGGTTATTATACCTATTGCCAGATCGTACGACCAATAAGTACCAATACGACAATTTACCACAATTTCCAAATATGTTTATATGATGTAAATGGTGATCAACTTAATTCTCTCTTAGTTTTGCGCATTCACTGGAATTTTTGTTGTAAAAGCGTATGAACGAATTACTTACTCTATGGAGTCTAGTAACTGGCGTTACAAGCTTGTGTTTGTTCCTAGTGTTTACATTATGATGTTCATAATGTAAATACTAGGAACGCAGTATTCTTATTAAAATTATTATTATTTCTACGTACATACATAACATTTTCATATACATATTGAGAGGCTAAAGTTTATTTATTTCTTTAAACTTCTCTCTCAAAGATGCATTCAAATAACGTATAAGATCTAATGTGCAGTAAAAAACTAAAATACATACAAATAAAATAATATGGTATAAATAAAGAGGGTAGTGGTCCGAGTAAATTTGCAAAGTTGCATAAACGTAGGTTTTAACAAATTAAAATTATAACAGATTTAATATTTTGGGAGCCTGTATTGTAAATTTTCGGCCCTTATACAAATACGTAGGTCCCATCGACATATGCTTACTTATTTTAATATAAGCTACCATAGATGAAAGAATTTTAACATATTTATATAATATTCTTCAAAACAATTTTTACCAAGACATAAAAGACCGTAAAAAATATTTTAAGATATATCGCACCTTTAGAATTATAGTGACTTATTTAAAAATATCGATTTTTGGGAAACGTAAATTAAGGATTTGTGGAACTTATGAACAAACGAGCTAATTGGGGGGAAGTGGTTGCTTTCTAAAATCGGTCCATGTTTTAATAGGATTCGGAAAAGATGGTCGCTTTAGATCGTTTCCTGATATAAAGCCAAAATCATGATTTTCATAATTAGGTCCCTTTAATTCTAAAGGTGCGATATATTTCAACGTGTGTTTGTGTCACAGTGCCTTAGTTTGCGTTTTATCGTCCAGTAATACGAGCATACGAGGCTTAAATAACGAGTGTGCCTGGCTTTGATAAGGCGGTTGCGATTGCCGGATGCGAACTCAAATGATAGTCGCATTTGTTGCGGCCAGACATGATATAAATTTATCACGCGGGAGTTGAAGACAACAGAGTTGCTAGCAGAATTCTGATCTACAATAGTTCTTTTTTATTGGTGTGTTTTTTGTTTTTGAAATCTCTGAAACTTAAGATAATTAAACCTAAGGAGTATTATATATTGACAGATCACGGATAAACTGTTCTCGGCATTCGGAATTTGGGAAATATATGTTGAGGACTAGGTTTACAACTGATAGATAATAATCAATTTACAATTAATATATATTTTTGCTATGTGGTGCTGGCGTATGAATGAACCATCTCATCTCATCCCGTGGATGCCGTAAGAGACGACTAATGTATAAACGACAATGGAATATGGAATATACGCAACTTCAATACAGTTCGTATTGTGGGTTTGCAAATTATTGGCCCTTATACGAGTACATAGGACCCATCGATATACTTACATACTTACTTGGCTGGCTCAGCGACCCAAAGAGGTTCTTGGCCTCCGACACGAAAAGACGCCACTGCTCTGTATTCTGGGCTGTTTCTTGCCAATTGGCTGATTGGAGAGCTCTCAGATCTTTATGGACTTCGTCTTTCCAGCGATATCTGGGGCGACCAAAAGGACGCCCCCCTTTTGGTTGCCCCATATACACTCTCTTGACTGCACGATCCTCCCCCAGATCTCCAAATGGCCGAGCCAACGCAGTCCGGCTTTCGTTTCGCCGGTAATGTTGGGTTCGGACACAAGATGTTCAATTTCCCTATTTTTCCGAATTCTCCAATTCCCATCCTCGTCTTTCACCGGTTCTAAGAGCTGATGCTCTTCCTTTAACGTCAGTGTCTAAGCTTCACAGCCATACATTAAGATAGGTCAGATCACCGTCTTATAGACACGTATCTTAGCTTTCATGCTAATGAGCTTGAACACTAGGAGTTTGTGCAGGGCTGCTGTGCATCTTAGGGTGTTTTGTGTGTGGATATTTATTTCGTCCTCTCTCTGGTTGGTTGCTGTAACGGTAGTACCTAGGTATTTAAACTGGTTAGCGCCTTTATAGATGGCCTGACCAACAGCAAGATTATCCCGCTTTCCTCTGATATTGTTGTTACTCTGTTTTGTCGAGGTTAATTCTGAGACCGATATTTTCTCCCTCCAACTTAAGGATGTCCGCCATGCTTCCAAGGTCTCGTTTGGACTTTCCTAGTAGTACCAGGTCATCAGCATAGCCTACCACCTTATGTTTGCCATTTAATTCAACTCCCCCATCGTACTCCAGTACTTTGCGGATGGTGTATCGCCGTTGCTGTTTAATTTAGTTATCTACTAAATTAAACAGCAACGGCGACAAAGCGTCACCTTGTTTGAGACCTGTCACTACCTCAAATTCATCAGTGAGTTCTCTTTCTATCCGGACTCTCATCCTGCTGACTTTTGTGGCTACCACATCACCATATTGACCAGTTTTTTAGGTATATTAAAGTGCCTTAGGATTCTATACAAGGCCTCTTTGTCCACGCTGTCATACGCTTTCATGAAGTCAACCCATAGACATATGCTTACTTAATTAATATAAGCTACTATAAATGACTATTGACATATTTATAATATAAGCCACTATAAATGACTACTGACATATTTATAAGCGAGACCTAGGCTCCAAAGTCCTTTCCAGAGATCACTCTATAGGACAAAGCCAGTTGACTAAGTTGAAGGCAGACAGTGGGACTATCATCTCCAGTAGTGGTTCCATGGACAACTGTACACATTGTAGTTGGAGCCAAACACGTATAAGTAACGACCCGAGAGCGAAGCTTGTCCGACACTATTGCGGGAATATCCCGGGGATCATCATCGCCTAAACGAGATGATAATGACTCTTTTGAGCATCTGAAGAATGGTAACCTGAAGAGGATGGTATTACAGCCGAGCTTCTGAATGCAACGAAAATGGTGACGTTGATACATTTTAGAACAAAACTATAAAGAAATAAATTGTTTTACAAGAAATCTTAACATTCATCTCATTTCGTTCATGTTTTTTAAGTAACGTTACCACAAGGGTTAAGTATTCCAAAAAAGAAAGAAACTCGACCATAATACAGGTACTAACTAGATTATCTAATAATGTCGGTGTTATATTTCCATATCCAGAAATAGAAGTAAAAACAGACTTCAAAAAATAAGAACTCGTCCAAAGTGCATAATATGTTATGGTATGCTAGTAAAATTTCGATCATTTCGAGTATTTCTAAACTTTAATTTAAACGTTCTTCACTTGATTAATTGTTTACTTTATATACAAGAAGAGAATTGGAATTACTTCCATATTATGATGATACAAGTTCTGTATGATTTGCTTTTTATTAAGTGTTAGTCTACATTCAAGATGAATATTAATATAGAAATATAGGCATACAGATATTAAAATAAGACATTTTATAGATACTAGCTGTGATTTCATTTCGAGTAAGTAGTGCCGTGCTGTTAAATACCCTATTACCTTCCTAAAGTATGGCTATCAAATGCAAAATTTTTTTTCAAATCCAATCGGTAGTTCAAAAAACTAGTGCATTCAAACAAACAAACAAACGGAACTCTTCAGTATTGACGGATTACAGATTACTAAACGAAACTATTACTATACATTTAATTAACGCGATAAATCCGATAACATAGTTCCATCTAAAAGTTCCATTTAATAACTACATATTTAGTTTATAGAAATTTTATTGCTTCCAGGAAAAGAAGAAATGTTTCAAAAATTTATTACATTTTTATGTAAAATACTCCACATTTTTCATACAAATAACTCAAAAGTTCATTAGCATTGCGAAATGTCGGTATTTTTATATTTTAAACATGTTTATAAGGAAAGCCTCTGTTAATTGAGAGGTTTGGTTTATAGTTCCGAGGCGTATATTGATGTTTGATGTGCTGTTTTAATAAAGATGACATATGTCCGACTTCGCGTCGTTTCAAAATTGCTTCGTTTTACATTATATATAAGTGAGTGACAGATGATATAGAACGTATACACGGAAAGAGATAGCAGTCTATGGAGTTGCGGTTTAAAACCAATTGGCATAATTTTAGTGCCTCAGTTTCGGTGCGCTAGTGTGATATCTAACTCGTATTTGTATAAATCCAAATAAAATGGCGAAAAGCTCTTGCAATTTACGGTTCCGACGCAATCTGTCGGTGTTATAACTGTCATTAACGAAAAGTAAGCAACGAGTACGTATTAAAACAGATTACGCTTCAGTTTTATTAGTGTAATATTTATAAAATTTTAATTTACAATGATATAAAGTCTTTACTTTTACATTCAAAGTATTTGGCTCTGATGTACCACATATATCAAAGTATAACAACAGTAAACGCGAAGCAATTTGGTTATCAGAAAGCTAGTACACGCCAATTTGATTGACCAACTGGCAACAATTTTGCTAAAGTAAAAGAAAAAAAACATTGATGGAAAAAGCATTTATCGGGAAAGGTAAAACAAAAATAGCGAAACCCACGCGCCGGCCACCAACCCTATGCCCGGAGGCAGCTTTATTATTTATTCCTCTCTTCATTTAACTCCTCCATTTAGGAAAAATCATATTGAAATCTATTTAAACTTGTGAATATTACTTTCTGGCATCGCAACTATAGCAACGAAGAATTCGCAAAGAACAACTGCACGTATCGTTTGACATTTTACGCTGCTTTACGTAAATATCCATGACAGATGCCGACCTTCATTACATATTCTAATATAGACCCTCGAGGCTTGCCCCACTTTACGTTGGCAATATACATCATTCCTGCACAACTCCAAAGGCTTCATGGCTGTAGACAAGCTTATATGTGTATTTTTAAAACACGCTCTAAATTAATACATTATACTTAAAGTTTTAAAATCACAACAGAGTTTTGTTTAGTTTGAATTATTTTCTTCTTAATTTATTTTACTAATAAAGAAAAAAAGTAAATCACAGCTGTCGTTGTTAGCTGTATTTGTAAGTATATTAAAACAAGTATGAATAATTTCAAAACTAATGTGGCCTGTAATTATGGTGGGAATCGTCGAAATAGGTTGCTTATGGCTCGATAACCATAGATGTAGTAAAAATTCTTTTTTCCGGTTTTCTAACAACCTAGGCAGAATTCTATATAATCTTAGAAAAAGAAATGAGCAATCGCAGAGTTAAAACACGAATGAAAGTTAATGACATTTGTCGTCGTTTTTGAACTGTAAATTACCGTGTATTATTTAAATAAAAGACAAGTTGTTTCACAAACCATAACCATTCTTCATTAAATTTGTAGTGGTTCGAGAATGCTGCGTGGCCTTATAAAAAATGGAAATAATTTCAACCTCGAATTTGATGCGCAATTTCATTTTTTACTTTTTGCCGTTTTTACAGTTTCAACTCTCTTTTATATGTGAGTATTAAATTGGCATAATATATTCCTTTTCGATTTCCGTGGTCTGTGAGTATAAGAGATACAAACGTCGCGATTGATGGAACATTATTTTAAAATAGTTCACATTTAAATCTTATTTAAATTTGAAGTGAAGCCAGTGATGACATACGGAAATGAGACCTTTCACTGCTGGCCGTATGAGGAAGCTCAAAGTAGCTGAGCGCTATGCTCGGTATTTCTCTGCCTGATAGAGTTCACAAAGAAGACATCCGCAGTAGAAAATACCGACATAAGTCAGATTAGTAAGCTGAAGTAGCGATGGGCCGGACATATAGCTCGTAGAAACGATAACCTTACATAATGCGGCTTCGTTTGAATTTTTGCTATATTATCATCGCAATAAAAACTAATAAATTATAAATTTATTTACCTCGTGAGTTCAAGCTACTTCCTGGTCACTTTTCATGAATAACCAATGATGTCTAATAATATCACTGTGCATAACAGTTAAAATTTCTTTAATGTAACAAACAAAGTTGAGCAGTCGACAAAAGTCTATTTTGTATATGAAGTTCTTTGAAGATGGAAATATTATTCCGAAACGCTGTCCTCGAAATTTTCAACAGCCGTCTCCAACACCACATCTCCAAGGCGACCATGTTTCAGCTCCATACAGAAAGATCGGAAATACCAGACATCTCATTAGTCGAAACTTTCTATTCTTGGTTATACGTCTGTTTTTCCAAATATTTCCTAATCGCTGTACTGCTGACCGTGTGATACCGCATCGACGCTTGATCTCTTCTTCAGAGTCCCCAAAGATATGTGCATTTATTACAAATAAAAAAAATTGAAAATATCTACAGATTTTTTTAAATAAAGTAAACATATTAAATAACACAATAAATACACTCATACCAATTTATTTAAATAAATACATACATATAAACTATACATACTTTTACTTACTTTATTTAAACGATCCAGACAAACTGCTGACAGTGCTATAAGCAAGTGCCCTCGCGAGTTGTTCTTTCAAATGCAGAGCGACCTTTGGCCATACTTTAACGAACTCGGGGGCCTGCTTTTTGCTATTATTGTAATCTAAAAGGCTTTCTATGTGTAGTAAGGATGGTGAATCGGTGCGAGAGGCGGGCGGTTGCGTGCGTACTGCTCGCAGTGACCGCCGTCGTAGCCGCCGCCTCCTACGATCGGGAGCGACTTGAGATTGCTAAGCAAATACTGGAGGAAGTGCCACTTACCGACGGGTATGCATTAATTATGCAGCATTACCTAAAGAGATTCGATAGATGTGTGTGTTAGACGTCTTGGAATTTGTCTTTTATGAGTTTTTTGTTTGTCTCATTAAAGCCATAACGACCTGCCCTGGAACATTCGCAAGTTTCTACGCAATCAGATCAACGAATTCGAACTCGACACCGACCTGACTATTGTTGAGCCTTGGTCCATTTCCAAATACTCCCATACTGACCTGCCCCGCTTGAGGAACGGAATGGTTGGAGCCCAAGTGAGTCAAACCTTTCGAATATATTTTATCTACGATGCCTTAATTGCCTTCTTATTTATTTTTGTTTATAACTTTACCGTTGTATTTTTTAAATATGATTATTCATACATGTGTGTCTTTTGCTCATATTAATTGTATTCACTACGGTCAGATTAATCATCACAAGTATTTCCAAATACTCGTGATAAATCGCAATTAAATAAGAAAACCCGTAGAAATCATTCAATACATATTATGTCAATACCTTTTTGGTGAAAAAATAAAAATGATATATCAATCAAACACGGCTGCCACCTAAAAACGAAATAATTTCATAAAACATCTCTTCGCGTATACCTGGTGTCTCCATTCGGGTCGCCGTTGCCAAAAGATTGGACTTTTGTCCTGGCCTCCCTAACAATGAAACAGTGGGATGGGATTTTACGACGAGTTTTTGTACTCTGCTGTACATGGAAATACTAGCGGTAGGCATTATTTAGCTTAGAATTCATTGTTTTGTGATAAGTTCGCAACTGTATTATTATAAGAGTATTTATTTCATAATTTGCTCGAGTTTGTTTCAGTCCATCCTAATTTCACAAAAAATGCGATAATAGTGATTTTTTTAAAAAAAATCTTCCTTGCAATCACTTAGCCTTTACACCTTATATTCTATAAGATAGGACTAGAATCTTAAGAGCATTGTGTATTTTATTATTTTCAATGCAGTTAGTGCAGACTTTACAGAAATTACATAACTCAATAAAACATTGTTATTTCTAATAATGCTTTCCGAAATATTTCAGCCGAAACCTTGACTTTTAAGGACATTATACTTGTTCCTATGTTATCATGATGACCATCCGAATGGCGTGGTGGGTAGTGTACCTGCCTTCTGCGAGGGTGTAGGTTCGATCCCCACTAGTAGAAAAATATTGTGTGATGAACATAGTGTTTTTCTAGTGTCTGAGTGTTTATATATATTTATAATATGTATTTAATTACAAAAGAGAAATATGTTTAAGTATATCTATCACTGATTTTGTAACCATAGTACAAGCGTTGCTTAGTATGGGACTAGAGAACTTTGTTTAAAAATGTGTCCTAAAAATATGTATTTATGATTATTATTATTATCTTACAATTATGAATTATTCTGCTGGAAATACGTGTAGGAAATAAGGTAGCTATTTGGAAATAATAAAAAAAATATCATCCGCTGATAATCGTAAACATTAAAAAATAATAAACTTATAATAAAATGTCCGGCTCCAGTTTTGGTCCGCATTCGTCCCGTGCTCCTCTCAAAACAAAGACGCTGTTCAACTGACGCTCGAACAGATTGACGTTATCAAGCGTCTGGTGGAGAAGTACCCGCGTCAACTACAATTGGCGAAATCGGTGACAGGTATGGAGGCTCAGTTATATTAAATTTACAATTTCAAATTCTTCATTCTCCGATACATGATGGTCATTATCGTTTCACCCAGATATACTGCAAGCTCATAGCGCGAGACCCCGTAAGATTGCTTCGCTCATTGGCATCGAAGGAGGCCACTCGATTGCCAACTCACTAGGCGTTCTGCGCAGCTACCATCAACTTGGTGTTCGATACATGACACTCACGCACACATGCAACACCCCCTGGTAAGTGTGACCGTTCTGTCGATGCTATAGCTAAACTGACGCGCGCGAAAAATAAATCGCACAATACGTAGAAAATAATGATTCGAGTATCTACAGTAATACAGCGTGTCGTTACAACCGCGACAATAAATGAACACACATATAAAGGGTAACTTTTTAAAATTGTATTAAATATTTACATTATTTAAATATCAATATTTACCGAGTTATTAAATTTCCCAAAACAACTTTATAACACCCTTACGTATAGAACTGTAGCGTAAAGTTCATTTGTAAAGGTCACAAAGCATATGAATGGGTTGAATGAATTTAAAAGAGATAAAACATACTGTTAGAAGGAGAGGCTTGTAATGCGACTTTGTGGCAACGAATGAAAACGTCTCTGAACGTATGAATCAGTCAGTTGTAGTTGTATAGGATGATACAAATTTTGTTACCTTTTTTTTAATCAGTTTGTTTTAAAAATATATTTTTTTAATTATGGAATTTATTAACGTTTTCTTTTTTTTTTTAACGATTATTGGCAAGTAGCGTTAGACTGTGTTCGCGATTGTAACGACACGCTGTATATAATGAGACATACTGATTAATAATTGCGATGATTTCTCTATCACTTTTCATTGTAGTACCCTTACCACCAATATACAACCAATAAACATTTGTAGGGCATTTACGTGCTCGTCATATGCGGGACTCTAAATTAATCCGTTCACATAACTTTTTCATCGCCCCAGTCGAGGACGGGAATATAAATATTGCGAAACCACCAGTAGTGCCGGTCCACAAAAATGTACTGCCAATTAATGCTAGCAAACATGACCGCGTAATTAGAGCACGGTGAAACCGACATATGCGTACACAAGGTACAACCGCTGTTCCGGATTGAGTCTCAACGTCTAGCCTATGATTAGTACGGCCAACCGACAACGTATCGAATGCCAATGGCCAGTATGACCATTTCTCCCTCGGTAGATACAGCACACATGAGCAAATGCACGGCCATTCTCAACGTCGCATCAAACTTCTGTTTTTAATTAAATTTATTAGTCTCCATAGAATGTAGATTTATCTGATGAAAAAGATAAACCAACTATGTGTCGCGCTATTGGGCTCTCGGTTATATCTATATTATATTTTCATAGCAATTAAATTATTATCTTATTTCATAATTATGTCAATCAAAAGTCCCTTTCGTTAAATCAGTTATTATATAGATGAATTATCCTCAGCAGTCATTGGTAATAACTTGCTACTAATTACTAAGTACTTCCTAATTCAATTCACTAAGACTTACCATCTCTTAAGGGAAGCACAACATAGGTACCTATTTTGTAATTATCTCTAATCTAAAAATCTGTTTTATGTGTTCGCACTTTTAAAATGTCTACGCCAGATACTCCTGTAGATCTTTGCGAAATTAAAGTCTCGCTATCTTTATACCATCATCTTTTTATTTGAAATTTCCCCTTAGGCCATAAAAGGTTTTACCCCGAATAGACTTTTTTACAAATTTTATTTCACAGTAAGAATAATTATGAGAAATGAAAAAAAAGTAATTGAAAATATACATTGAAACTGAAATAGAATGTTTTCAATGAATAGAAACCATTATTAAATTTCTCTGTGACCTTGTAACTTTATTTAGGCTTTTTTTTATGATAATTTATTTTGACCGTAATTTATTTTCAACTAGCATGTTAAAGTGTGATATAGGCATTTTTTTATTCAAATAATTTTTTATAAACCACAATTAGAACGTAGATATATGTTGATATTTTCGCATCGTGAGACCGCTGAACTTAATTGGTGGCACGTCATTCAGATAACACAGGTTCGAAATTTTTCGATTATTATCTAAAAAATCACAATCGACAATAGCTATTAGGGTACATTAAGAAATTGTGTTTAGAATCCCCAAGAGATTAGATCGCTCTGGATCTGTTTGCATTATGTTCTAAGAGCGCCCCCATATTTATTTGTTGTATAATAAATATATAATATACCGTATTAAACAACAAATAAATTTGTGGGTGTTTCGACTTTCAGATAGGAAATGGCATTTACATAAAAGTATTCAAACTAAAAAGTCTTCTGAAACGTGCAAAAATCGGTTAGTTTAGACCAATATGAATATTCACAATGTTTGGCAAATGTCAATGTCAATATGTCATATTACTTTTTAAACTCACACGGCTAGAGTTTTACATTTCAATATTTATATTCCCTCAATTGTAGTACTTACAATGTCACAATATACAATTAATACGTATATCCATTCGAAGAAGCAGCGAACAATATATTGACTAGTAAGCATTGTTACGAAACATGCATTGACTGTGAATAAATTATAAAACAGATGAATTCATAACATCGAGTTCTGTATACTACTAGTTTGTTCCGAATCGTGTGCTGAGCGAACATTATTAAGCGTGTGCAATACGGTCGTTCACAATACTTTTTGCATCATTTATTTGTATTGTTGCTTCATAGGGCTGATTCGTCAAACGAAGCACCAGTCGTCAATGGACTCACCGAGTTTGGAGAGGTAAGCGAGCTTCGCCATTAAATTGAGATCTTAGACGCAAAGGCGAATTGACCTAAATGCGGTGAGTCAGCTATCACTACGTTTCCTTCCGTACCCAAAGGGTAAAACGGGACCCGATTCATAAGACTTCACTATCCGTCTGTCCGTCTGTCAACAGGCTTTATCTCATGAACCATGACAGTTACACAGATAATGTATTTCTGTTGCTGCCAGCAACAAGTACAAAGAAATTATAATACAAAGAATACAAAGAATTTTCTGTTATCATAGATAATGGTACGGAACCCTTCGTGCGCGACTCCGACTCGCACTTGGCCAATTTTCTCTTATTTGCAATGGATTTTATATTTGACTATTATTATTATAGATCCAATATATTAATTTATGCAATAAGCGTTTGATTGCTGGCGATGCAGTGTTTCTTTGAGCGATTGTTTTTTGTATTTATGTATTTGAATAATGTAATAAGTCTTGGCTAGCGTGTATTCGTATTGGTAATTTTTTTTTAATTAAGAAAACTAATGTAAGTAGGAATACATTTTCAATATAGCTAAATTATTTATAAACGCACAGAACTCCAAAATGATTGACCGACAAATGATGACCGTCCCGTTATTTTGGCGGATAACCACTGTTTAATTTGATTGATTTTCCTTCTTTCATATTGTTGGGGAGCTCCAAACCAAATTTAAACTTTATAAATAAAAGTATGTTTGCCGTGCTTCGATCATCATATTGAAGGCAATTTTTGAAATTTTTACAATCAGAAACAATATACATTGCAAACGTACCATTTATAATAGTGCAAGAGGCGAAAAAAAAAATATTGTATGTAGGAATAGGGTAGGTACTATTGTGTAGTTTTCGTGAAGATAAAAAAAAATCAAATATTGTTTTGTGCCTATCTGGTTATTTGGATGAGTTATTGCAACATTGTTCCTAGTGTTGTGATTGGACTGTTTGCAGAATCATCACCAAATCACCCGGCTTTCGTTTACTTTTATTGTACATATACACTTCTATATGTGTTTTCTCTTGTCCGCAGAAAGTCGTAAAAGAGATGAATAGACTTGGCATGCTAGTCGATCTATCGCATGTTGGAGAGAATACAACACGGGCTGCTATTCGTGTTTCAAAGGCACCGGTTATCTTTAGCCATTCCTCTGTCTACAGCCTTTGTGCTCACAAACGCAACGTACCTGACGATATCATACAATCTCTGGTAAGTGCGAATTATGTCTTTTGATCAAAATATTTCGTAACAATTCTTTATTGAAGTGTATTTTTAATATTTCTATTTGTATTGTGCAACCAATATGACGTGTTTCTTATCAAATCGTCAAAAATTTTAATTCGTTGAGAGTTGCGGTCACTATCAAAATTTTTCTCAACACGATTTTAGCGAGAATGTAGAGAGAAAAAGATAATTATCTCATAATGTATATCTTACTCTCCAAAGCAAACGAATAAGGCCTTAAAAGAATCGTTGCTTTGTGTGCAGATTCAAATCGTAAAGATCGATGAAAGGTATCCATCGATTAAGAGACCTTTCTGCTAAATTCAAGAAACCCTTTTTCTATAGTACCTTTTGCAGAAACGTGTTATTCACGTAAATTTATTCAATTGGTGCAAAACTACATTAATGCTTCATACCTTACGTTACTTTATTTAAAATCATTACGTGAAACAAAAATGAAATTAAAACATGGTACTGTGAGCAATTCACCTGGAATATTTTAATAGCTTAACATTTTCCGTGATAATAAATCTAATATTTGTTTCCGTTTTCAGAAAGCAAATGGCGGAATCATAATGGTTAATTTCTTTCCTGACTTCGTGAAGTGCGCTCCGAACGCTACACTGTCCGATGTGGCTGGTAAAGATTTTATTTCGTTTTGATTTACTGTCTCAAACATTTTTTTTAGTAAAATATTAATATGACCTGAATCAATAAATTACAATGAAACAGTGTTAACTGATGGCAATTTTATCTCATAAGGTCTGTTTTCTTGAATAATTTAGTGTAATAAAACAAATTAAATTCAATCATTTACTTTTTATTTATAAATTCCTTGGTATTTTCAATTAATTAAGTAAGAAAAAAATAATATATAGATACAAAAACTGTATATATAGATATGATTAAATCATATCTACATATACAGTTTTTATATATATAAATTAATTTATTCATTGCCTTGTATTCCACAGAGCATTTCCACTACATTAAGAAATTGGTCGGAGCTGACTTTGTTGGTATTGGTGGAGACTTTGATGGCGTCAATCGGTTCGTTGCTTTTATAGAGAAAAGAAAAAGTTTATCCCTTTGTGCTCACGCTTCAGGTTATATTTACTTACAGTGTTCCACGAGGATTGGAGGATGTGTCCAAATACCCGGAGCTGTTTGCTGAACTACTCCGCAGTGGCCAATGGAGTGTACAGGAGCTGAAGAATCTTGCGGGTCTTAACATGCTGCGGGTTATGAGACAGGTGGAGAAGGTGAGCGTGATATTACATTTAAATAAAATAATATTTTTTTTATTTTGTGGAAAACCAACAGCTAATATAACATAAATAAGAAAACAAGATAATAACGAGCCAGTCAATTACAAGTATTCACCGATAGAAACTAAATAAATTGAAGTTTTGTCATTCAAGGCTTTTAACGCCATAATTCGGAACATAACACATGGATATTTATAAAAATGTAGCAAAAAACATTATTAGCACGATTCAAAGAAATCTTGACTTAATATTCGCCTTGCCGATTCACAGCTAGTGTAAAACAAATCTAAATCATGTTTTTTTGCATAAATTAAAGTAATTACATGTTCGCCATATATAACTATTTTTCCCATTATTGGTTACTACAGTCGGTAAATAAAGTTATTAAATTAAAAGTTGTTAAATATAGTTATTGCTTCTGAGATGCACAGTAGGAGCTCTCAGTGCCAATTGATTATTGATGATTTTACATGAATCTTTTTTGATGATGATGATTCATGAAGCCTTTTCACCGCGACTGTACTTAAAATAATTATATAACAATAATACCTTTTTCCCCTAATAGGTGCGAGATGAAATGCGCACCAATGGTGTCGAACCGGAAGAACACCCTGACTCACCTAATGACAACGGAAATTGCACCAGCAATGCTTTCTACAACGAACATGTCTAAAGTTTATTAGTGAATTCCTTTTACATATCTACCAAGTTCGCTTCCTATTTCTCCTTTTGTTTTCTGTTAGGTTCTGTTTCATCCCACAATTTTATTGTAAAAGATCCAACTTATTTTCTTCCAAGTTAATTAATTACATTTTTTTTACCCAATACATTATCCATAGTATTTTGTTCATTACTTTTATTCTTTTTAACCATCAGTTATTGCTTCAATAAGTAACGGCAGATATGTAAAGAGAATGAATTTCACAGCCCGATATAACGATATACCTACATGACGCAGCATTATTGAAATAGAAAATAATTCAGTGTTAGTTACTTGTTCGAACTAAATATACGGAGGATATGGCGAGTTAGCTAATTAATTTAAGTAGCTGTTCCACTTCGAGCTGATGCAAGAGTCTTAGATTAATGACAATTTAATGACAACTACTGGAAAGTTTATTAACCGCCAACGGACGATGGTTATAAGTACTAAATTACAGATCTTTCAGCGATAAATGCTAAATCTGTTTAAACGTCATTTATTCACATTACCGCTAGATTTGAAAATATGTGTAATCAGTGTTGTAGATGCATTATAGATGTTCACTGTGGACTAAGTACTTCGTAATTCCATTCACTAAAACTATCGCAACCCTTAGTTACGCACAGAACATGCCTATTATTTGTAATTATCTACTATATATCCCCGCTATGAAAAGTCTATGCAAGACCCTGCAGTAAAAGTTCCTTGTGATATGAAAGTCGTGCTATCCTTATATGAGATATTCATTTCAATTTTCCACTTAAGGGCATAACGTTTTTTTCTCGTCTTTCATTTTATAAACCTGTGGAAAATGGAATGGACGTATTTTAATTGGAGAAAGAATAAATTTGGAAAATAAATAGAACCACTTTTTAATTAAAAATTTAAATAGAATAGAAAGTTATAAACAATCTTTCTATAAGTATAATAATTGAAACTAACGTTTATTTTCTCTGCGATATTATAACTTTACTTCACCTTTGTTTGACGATTCTTTTTATTATGGAGCAACATATTGAGTATTAAAATTGTATAGTATGTGTGTCTACATTGTATTATTCATATGGTGATACATTCAAGATGTTGTGATCAATACAAAATGTGCCAAATGTAAATTTTAAAATATTTTAGTACGTAATTCGTGCATAAGAGAGAATTTGGGATATTCAAAAGTAAAATTGCCTCGTTTACTCACAACACATTTACAACACAAAAAATACAGCTTATTTAACTGTGGTTACGAGGTAGACGAATTTGTCAGCATTTTAGTTAAACAATGCCTGGAAAAATGTTTTAATAAATATGCAGAATGTTACCTTCATTTGTAAAGTCTATACTCCTGCCACTGTGTATTAATTCAAAAACATTATTCATGTAATATTAGCATAAAGCTCTGTGCGAGTGATCCGCTTATTCCCATTTCAATGGCCTACGATGGTACAATTTCATGAAATGTAAAATACCGTTTTCAATCTAGGTATAAATTAAACAACTCCTTTTGGAATCAGTTTCTTTTAAAAACAAAGCGTACATTATGTTTCAAACTGTTGTCGTTCCAGACATTTGGGGATAGGCGGACACAGAATAAGTAACTTGGTTACTTATTTTTTTAATAATGTCAAAATATTACTACTTCTTAGGTGGAACGACTGAAAATTTTTGAACCTTTATTATCTAGCAATGACTATTTCGTCTGAAATCTGGCTGTTATTTTGTGATTGATTTTAAATAAAAGAAATTTATATATATGTACCTCTTCATGGACAAGCGAACATTGACCTGCAAACAATCATCAACATGGCTTTAAATGTCAACATTAATTATAACTTATTTTCTAATAGTAAAAGAGATTATATACCCATTATTTGGATAAACGAAAACTAATCAGGTTATAGGAATACGGTAATACGAATGGAAAAATTGATAAATTTTATAATTATCTATAGTTTCGAACTCTTGTTCCGAATTCAACATTTTGTCTTTTCCCTACCAATGTTTGCTCTCAATGTGCGCCTGTTTCAATAGTTGTTAGGCGTATTGTAAATCTCTGGGGCCCCTTATTCCACTGCGCACGCTGTCGCCCTTTACGATCTTCCCTTGCTAGTGTAACAACGCGCCTTCAACAATTTTCCGAAGTGTTTTATATTTCATACACGATTTAAGATTAAATAAACACGATTGATGTATACTAAACATTGTGTTTTATTGGAAATGTGACGTTTTCTCATACCTACATATCGGCGTTTTGTATTTTGACGATGAATATTTCAATGGTTTTTTAAATGAAAATTAGCTATAACTTGACCCTTATTTTTCTCTCGGTAATTCTACTTGCATCTCAATTTTTACATCTTCAACGAAAACAGTGTATGATTTAGCCAGCACGTCAACGGGATTCGACACCGATAGTTTGCTTTAATATAATATTAGATAAAATGAAACGTAAAATTTTTTTAACGATAATTTTGGAATAAACTGTATTATCTTCTTTCAAGTGGCTACCAACCTACATAATTCATTTGAGTTCATTGTTAGTTTGCACCACCCGTTGTGGGTTGTTTCTTTTGTTTTGTTACTCGCTGTCATTTTCATTATCCGTCGTTAGTTGGTCTTCTACGGCCTCTTTTTTCATCTTCTTTAATTTTCTTTATTCATAACACATTGTCATGTGACCATATGACAATGAGTCCGGAATAGCGTAGATGATTTTCACTAACTTCTCGATGTTTCTCTGAAGCTTTAATTGGACCAGGGATTTATTTGATAAAGTTGAAAATATCTCTAAAATACAGAAAAAGCAATTTTTTTTATTAAATAAAACATTGCCCTTACTTTAGGATAACAATATCCTGTGTTGTAAGGACGTTTTACATACATAAATTTCACGTGGACAAACACCCAGATGCGAAACAACTATCTGTGGGTCGCACAAATAGTTGTCCTCTTTTGTGATACGTACGGCAAAAGAATGTAACAGTTCGCCAGCTTTCCCGTGCAAGGCATTAATAGTCTGCTGAGCAAGCGTGGTTACCATTAATGATTACATCTTAGCATCTTATATGAGCTAGCAGTGTAAAAATCATCGGTTTTGGGGTAAAAATAAGAATACTATAAATTCCTTCTGTATAGATCGCACCAACAAGAAAAAAAATCAAATAATCAACGAATTGATGATAATCCGGTTAAACACTAGATTTAACATTGCGATAAAGTTATTAATTTTTTTTCCTAATACTTAACATTTTAGTGTATATGAATATTCTGTGTAATATTTCAATTTATATTAAAGAAGAGACTGATTATATAATATAGACAGAAATACGAATATTCGTATTTCAAAATATTTCTCACAGTCAACTCATCTTGCCCAGACAAGTGCCACTTACGTGAGCTGACATCAGGGTTAACATAACAATAATACATACCTACTTCATTAATCAACGATCAAGTTGCGTCACTTACTTAATATTGTTCTTTAATCATAATGAATAACTATTAAAACCGATTTCTTTACGATATTCATATCCATAAACATTAAAAACGTTCAACAGAAATTATTGGGGAAGGGAGGATTATCGTTCAGATAATTTCAGGTCTATTAACTTAAACTCAACTCTAACTCAATCTCAGTTTATGTTAGGCTTAACGCGGCTGATGACAAGTGAGCTGGTTCTTTTCTCGCTCAAAGGTTAAGCATAACTATTCAGCGAGGAAATGCAGCTAGCGTTCTTGGACCATGCCGCGTGGATTAGGTTTATTAGATAATATGTAATTTTAGATAGATTAAATCTTGTAAATATTATATTAGTTTGTAAACTTTTTTTTTATTTGACTATTAACATCGCATTTATCAATAATACTATAAATGTAAATGAAAGAGCTCGGTGAGAAGAGTAAATACTTTGGTCAATTAAGCAAGCCTGGAGCTATGCATACAAACCGGTGACCGGCGCAATGGGTTCGGGGGTAATTGGATGCAAACAGTTAAATGTCGAAGGCAAAACCCGTGTTAAAGCAAACGCAATGACAAATTATAACGCAATTTCTGATCAGGTTGGAATAAACGAATTTCATCCAGAAGACATGATTATTATGGAGGCTTTACATTAACATTTTCTAGGATTTCATTTTTCTTTACTTCTAATCTCTTGTCCCTATCAATTTGAACAAAACGGTAGTGGCCATCGATAATATTTCGGTTTTAAAGAAGTTCGGGAAACGAGAGACAGAGTGAAAATAAAAAATTAAAACTTTTTACTTTTTATTATGTTGAACTGATATACAAACGCGTTTTTCAGGTCTTTAAACTAGCTTTATACCTTCGTTTGTTTTTTCTTGTCTAGATAATATACCAAAAACCTTTTCCCGTCCAAAAACGCGCTTTTGAAGTGCTGTGACCGTTCTCGTTACCCATCCTACGCTGATATTAATCATTAAGATTTTTAAAAATAGCCCTATCGGATACTCCCAATTTCACCACTACCAACAATTAATACTACAAAAATGCAACGGCCATTGAGGCCAGCTTTCGATCTTTCCCAACGGTAAGGGACACACCAAGCTCGTAGAATCTGGCTATCCCGCGAGTTCTGCGTTCGATGAAGCTTTAATAGTTCACTGACCGTGCATGAGAACACAAGTCATATAATGAACTTTTATTTGTACATATAATGAACTTGTATTTCACTTTTATTGTCCACCACAAATAAGAGTACCTATACATAAAAGTAACAATAGAATAACAAATTTATGCAATATACAATTTGGCGGCCTTATCGCTTCATAGCGATCTCTTCCAGGCAACCAATGGCGTAAAGGAAACGTATACTAAGTAGGTGGTGCAATAGTCATATAATTACAAAAATCTGAGTATTCCTTTATCATACGTTATTTACTTATTACAATTAGTTGTCAAAAGATTAAAAATTTTATTTTTTTTCCAAATTAGTTTTTTGCGTGTTCATATTGTTCTTTTTAAAAAATTAATTAGCGTTTCTCTTTCCAATAATATTATTAAAATTTGTCAATGTTATTAAATATGTTTTCTTCATTTTTTATTACGATTGCCCTTACTTCTTACAGATCACTGTGTTGTAAAGACATTTTACATACATACATTTCAGGGAGACAAACATCCAGATACAAAACAATTATATTTGGTTGATATAAAAAAAATCCAGTGGGTATTTAGCCATCCGCCCCCAATGTCAAAGCCCAAGACCATGGCAACTGCGCCACGGAGTCATCAAACTTTTGAATTATTTTAACACTAGCTGCTGCCCCCGACTACGTCTGCGTGGAATAGTCTGAAGGCGTAACTGAAAGTCAGATATATATAAAAATATGTATATTAATTATATCCTATGTTTTATTCTGATGTATAAGCTATATTATTATAAAGTTTCATTAAAATCCATTCAGTAATATTTGCATAAAAGAGTAACAAACATCCATCCATACATACAAAATTTCGTGTTTATAATATTAGTAAGGATTATGCCGTCAGAAACCTGACGGCCAATCACGTAGCGTACAATGAACAAAGGTTAAATCTAGGTTAAATGCATTAATTTAGCAGTCACTATACGAATACTATAACAAAGTTCATTCCGTATAACTAAAAATATTCACAAAGCTTTCAGACTTTTCTAAACCAATAAAGTCGAAAGGTGTGAACTAGCTGGATTAAAAAGGGGCTTTGTCATTATATTGTCATAGACAGTTATAGGTTTGGTTTTGCGGAGCGAAATAAATCCTTCAAAGTGGTATGCAAACCAATTTAATAATAACATTTATTAGCTTGCTTTTTACCTTTAAAAATCATGTACTTATATAGAGACCGGTGTGAAGAGAAAGGATTATACTTTTATTGTTCGTCTAGTAAGTGAGGTAACCGAAGAAAACTTTTTGGTTTGTTGGCTCATTCATTATCTGGGTCGCTTTTAATTGAATATACTCGAGAACTCTGAGGTTGATCTCCGGTACCGGAACAGATGAAATTGTTAATTTTAATTGCTGTTTTATCACTTGCTCAGTGGTGAAGGAAAACATTGTGAGGAACCTTCATATTTTCCAAATAATGACTAAAAATATTTCGAAGATATGTGAAGACCGCCAATCCGAAGTGAAGACACGTGGTGGACTATGCCTTAATACCCTCCGTACAGAGGAGGCATGTTATTTTACTTTTTTAACTTGTGGATGTCCATGGGCCGTAATAACTTAATAACAGGTAAACTGCCCGCTCGCCTACTAGCACTAGCACTATTACATAAAAATGAAATTAAACATTTCAAAACAAGGGAAAGCAATCATGGTAGAAAAATAAGAAAATTACAAGAATAAACTTTGATAAACATTTTTTATCGGCCGTCAACTTTACGTCAACAGTTATTATTTAACATTAAAAGGGGATAAATAAGGGATGACAATTTATACGACAATCCACCATTTGTGAAATTGATTCTTTTAATCATAATATTATATGGATATTTAGATTTTTAGTTATGAAACAAGGGCATCGGAATTTTCGAGAGATCTAATTTTTTTATGTTCATTTTATTTTAAGTGCAGTTTTTATTAATGAATGATATTATGTATTTTTTGAAACCAAACTGACATAATATTATCCAGACGTCAAAATGTATGGATGTGATGGTCACTGGGTGACGTGAAGTCACCAGAATACAAACAAAAAAGTAACGAACAAGTTTCTTATTAAAAATAAAATGTATTTGTACGTTTCCTCAACCGTATTAAATAAGTAAAAAGTCGTTTGGGTTCCATAAAACTTTGTAATTTGAACGTTCAAAAATACCAATTTTTCTAATTTTTCACATAGCAATAGCTAAGTATAAAGAAAAAATAAAGCCAATCCCTAAAAATTAAGCATTCAAAACATGCTTAATTTTTAGGCATTGGCTTTATTTAGCTCTATCGCTCTAGCTTATATCAATAATAGCTTATTTTAAAAATAACTGTTAATGTAGCTTCTACATAATCCATAACTTTAATAACTTTCTAACTTCTAATAATACATTAATTAACCTAATGAAAAAATATTTTAACTGCCAGTCTCAAGTCTTGTCTTAGCTTACAGTTCTGTTAAATTACTAATTAAAGCAATCCCTTTAAGCCATTTGGTTCAAAGACTCTGTTTCAATTACTTATTTCACAAAGACCCGTAATGCCAGGTGAAATTAAAACATCAATAAATTATTTTGTTTAAGCTTACTTGGCTTACTTATACTTATTTTATTTTATTTAAAAAGGACACCAGCAGTACATACATTTAACATTTAGGTAGTAAATTATATACTAAAATTCGGATGCATGTACCTGATGCATCAGAATTTTAGTATATATCTTACCTATATATACTTATAATAAACCTTATTATACATAGCGCAGAATACTGTGCCCATAGATTAATTGATATTAGTATATACACCATATATATATATTTATATGTCCATTAACATATTATGATAACATCGTTAGAAATGAGAATATAAATTCTCATTTTTAACAAAACATGAATTAATCGTTAAAGAAGGAAATTGATATTACTTTCGTGATGATGCTTTATAAAATCATTTAATATTAATTTGAGCCCACGCTTCCGTTGGTGAGTACATTTCGATTTCGAGGCTAAAAAGACATGAATTATGTTTTCGAATATTCTCTCCAAATGTTTGTCAAGGCGAAACATACTAAAGATAACACTATTATCCACTTCTCGGTTAACATATTCTCGCTGCACATAACTTGTTGAGGAATATTAACGTAATTTAGTAATGATAAAAATAGGAACGGTATTTCGCTCAAAGGTGTTACAAAAAAATACCACCTAAAGGTATTTTACAAGGAGCAAGGCGATGGATCTCTGCTAGTCTTCTTTCCCTGCTTCGTGACCTAACGATGGATTTTTATAATAATTAAATATTTCAGGGACATTGGCGAGAAAAAGTCATTTTTATTATCTATAAAACAGATTTATTATGTTTTCTTTTAAAATTTCTTCTGTAATGATACGATGATAAGTAATGATTAAGAAGTGTTGAAAAATTGAAATTAGATTTTATATATATATATATATATATATATATATGTATATATATATGTATATATATATATGTATATATATGTATATATATATATATATATATATATATATATATATATATATATATATATATATATATATATATAATATCGGAATCTCGGAAACGGCTCCAGCGATTTTCATGAAATTTAGTATGTGCGTAGATTCGGGGGCGAAAAATCGATCTAGCTAGGTTTCATTATTAGAAAATCTCCTTGTATCCCTGTTTTCAGGGAAAGAAAAATAACATTCGAATATGACAGTAAATTTCGCCGCAAAAAAAGCTCTCTGAATTGACCGGAATGATCTTCTAATGATCAGAACGATCAATCCAAAGAGTTTAACCATCCTTTTGGCAACTAAAATGAAATTTGAAAACCATTTGACAGCTGATTACTTGACATCTACAGCTCGTGTTGAAAATGTCCATAGATTATAACTTAACACCAGGTGAACCGGAATTTATTAAGGGCCATTTCTAAAGGTTTACCATTATTTTTATCACTAGCGTATCTCTGCTTTGAAGTGACAAAGCGCACGAAGCAGAAGGAATATTGTTCTCATCTCTGTTCTGGGGCTTCAATACTGGCTCCTTCGATTCGATGGCGTCCAACGCAGTATTCTATACTATAGGCGGTAGTGATCTCTTAACATTAGGCGACTATTTGCCTCCTTTTCCATTAAAAGAAAATCGGTCAGTGGTAAAAACAACAATAGTTACTTCCCAGTTCGATAATGAATCCAGATGTTGTCCTATAATTGAACAATAAATGAATATCTCGAGAATATTTTACCTCATAATAGTACTTGTTTCGATCCCATGATTCGTTTATTTTCAAATGCGAGAAAGGGTGCTCCACGGTCTCGTGAAACCCTTCAGCAAAATTAATCTGAATGCCAAATATTTTTTGCAAAAAAGAATTTTAATTAATTCAATGGAAATCTTTTTTTGCGATACACTTATGTTTAACTATTGTGTTTACATTTTTAACTTAAGTTGTCGATATTATAAGCTTTTGCTTGAGCGTCGATAGTTGTACTGCTGATATAACTCAAATGTTGTATCAGCTGTCTATCTATGTTGAACTGAACATTGTTCTGAACATAACACAATAAGTAAACAAATTTAATTTTAATAAGAGTTCTAATTCATCATTATCGTAAAATCTTTTCCAAAAATTGAAATTATAAAGTATATTAAAAGTTGTAGATTATAAACTATATTTTAATACCACACCAAATAATCTAACATGTTGAAATAGTAATTTGAGTAATGTAAATTAAGTATTTTTTTATTCCATATAATTGACCCTTTTATTTGAAGGCGGATGCTGCACAGACAGTGAGTGTTCTGTCAAGCAGCCGGGTTCGTAGGTACGTAGTAAAAAAAAATCAAATAAGTCTACACCACAGACATGCTGCACAGCTTGTACGATTTGTACGTTCTGTCTAAATTGTATCCGCGTTCGGAAAGTTAACGGTTGCGGCCTTACAGCTCTAAATTCATTTTATGAATTTGTATTTTAATATTTAGTAGGGAGATGATATTAGTGATTTTTAAAAGGTTGCAGAAAATATTTAAAAGTTTGAAGCAGGAAGTGCATATACAGTAACAGCAGATATTGCGGTATCTACTTGTCCATATGTCTTTATGTTTTGAAAATATTTGTTTTAATTAAAAAAAATTGAAGATAATAATGAAAACACACCACGGTCAACTCGAAATTGATCCGTGATAGCTTAGTATCCGGGCGCTCGCCTTTAATACAATAAATATAAAGCAACCTGAGTTAGATCCCCGGTGTCAGTACCATTTAAATTTTTCATTTGAAGTGCTAACTTATCACATGCTCAACGGTAAAGGACAACATCTTGATAAAATCTGCATATTTTCGTAATAATAACATAAAAAAAAATATTTCGAAGATGTGTGAAGTTCGCCAATCCTCAGTGGGGCCGCGTGGGCTACGCCCTGATACTCTATACACCGAAGAGGCCTTTGCCCAATAATAATGCAATAAGGCATGAATAGGCTGTTACTTTACAAAATTACACGGTTGAAAATACAAAACTGGGTCTCGATGATGACATACCTACCGACTTTCGGATATATACCAGCAGTCTCCTGTAACCCTCAATCCTATAAAAATAGCAGTATAACAGTTGATTGTCACAAAGGCGAATTGAATAGGAACACACACACTCTCGTTGACTGGTTGAAAAACGAATTTATTTTTCGTGTGGCCAACATATTAGAGCAAAGACTTCACACAAAATAATTTATTTATTTTAATAAACATAATAAATTTATTATATAATATTGCGTCCAAAACTTTTTCTAATCTCTTTATAAATAGGTTTGAAAAAGTTTTGGACGCTATCAATACTAAAAACTTAACCGTCCTAGTACTAAAATAATAAAAATTTGTAGAAAGAAGTACGAGAAGTTGTCTCAAAAATCTCGATGTTCGATTCCAACAGTGCGATGAAAACTTTTCGTACTTTTTTCTAAACGTTTTAATGTTTTCATCTAAGTACAAATAATATTTAAATAATAAACACTATAAAAAATTAAGTAATAAGTAATTTTGACTAACGTATTCCCGATGCACATTTCTGGTGGTCATTCTCACGGTGGTAGGGCCGCGCAGCAGCCTCGGCTGTTGCACGAATGGGCAGGCTCGTCCGGGTAAGTAACATGACCTCACAGAAGACCGGCGTCAAGTGGAAGTTTAATACTTTCGCGGTTCATCTGGTAAGTGAGGTGGAGCCCAATTTTCAAAACGTTTTCAACGCATATGCCAACCCTCAGGTGTGGTAGATGTCCATGGTTAGCGGTATTCACTTAACATCAGGTGAACCGCCTACTCAC
Source organism: Iphiclides podalirius (assembly GCA_933534255.1). Classification (NCBI taxonomy): domain Eukaryota; kingdom Metazoa; phylum Arthropoda; class Insecta; order Lepidoptera; family Papilionidae; genus Iphiclides; species Iphiclides podalirius. Next base: position 16,682,583 of record OW152813.1, on the reverse strand, counting down.
TTGGAAACTTTTCACACAAAAAAAAAACATTTCTGATACTTTTAGCTTAAGTACAGAAAAAATATAACACAAATAATAAGCAGCAGAATATTTCCCTTCGAACGACCGTTGTAGCAAAGTGTTAGGGAACGTGATAGCACAAAATAAAAAAGGAGACATTATCTAAAACTATTCTTGAACACCATTATCGTTTCTACAAAACGGGATCAATTCAACTCGCTTTCTTGATTCCATATAATTTAATGAGTCTTTAATGGATGGAGTATGTTAAAAATAGAATCAAGATAATGCATTAAAGGAAATGATGTTTCTAATTTCATTGTATTTAATATTATTTTCTAAAACTACGAAAACGAATTTGAAATTACTTTCACTTATAGTCAATAGTCAAACGAGTAACAACCCCTAAGTAACAACGGGTACATTTTATTTAAGCAAGTTAATATTTTATGTTATTATGCAAGGCATCTAGGCCGTCCGAAACGGCCGAGGCAGGGCCTTCCAAGCCCGCACCCGCTCTATCGCCCTCAGCGACCCCGACCTCAACTCCTCCAGTCGCCAAACCCGCGGCCCCCGCGCCTCCCGCCGCCCCACGTGCGCCACAGGATAAACGCCCGCCACCGTTATTTATTCAGGACACCGAAAAGTGGCCTATGATCGCGTCCGCCCTGTCAAATAGGGTAAAATTCGTCGCGACCGTCACTACTCAGGGCATCAAGCTGCAGCTTGAAACAGCTGATGCCCATCGCAGCGTGTCCCAATTCCTCCGCGAAAAGGAGGTCTATTACCACACATATACGCTCGCGGAAGACCGAATCCTCCGTGTCGTTATAAAGATGATCCCTAGGAACATCGCCACCGAAGAGGTTTTGGAATCCCTTAAGGAACAAAACCTCCCTGTACACTCAGTCCACCGCATGAAAAGCAAGCGGATGAAAAGACCGATTGACATGGTCCTTGTCCATCTGGATCTCACCCCAGAAGGTAAGGCCATTTTCGACCTTAAGTCGGTGCTCGGCCTCACCAACATCATAGTCGAACCCCCTCACAAGGGATCTCTCCCTGGACAGTGCCACAAGTGCCAATTGTACGGGCACGCGGCACGCAACTGCTTCGCCAAGCCCAGGTGCGTCAAGTGCCTAGGCGATCATGGCACTCCCGATTGTCCCAGACCAAGGGACAAAGCACTCCTCAGCAATTTCGGCCCCCCCGCCTGCGTACTCTGCCAGTCGGAAGGACACACGGCCAACTACCTAGGTTGCCCCAAAGCGCCAAAGCGCAAACCGTTTAAGCCTGCCACTCAGGCAGTTAGAAGGCCGCCGGTTCCTACGGCCGCCTCTTTTCCTCCACTTCGCCCCGCGTGGCAGAACCCTATGGCCCCCGCATGGGCCAAAACAAACCCGCGCATTGCAGAAGCAATGTTTCCACAACCCACCGCGCAACCAACGTTCGTCCCGCCCAGCCCTGCGGCCGGAGGTAACCCCTTCGAGTCACTCACAAGGCTCGCCCGTACCGTCAATATGACGGAATTCATGACTTTTGCGGAACAGTACGCAAAAGCAGACCTACATACCAGGATCGAACTCGTGTGTAGGTATCCGCACATCGTGTGTGCGCTCTCCTCTTAGGCCCCTCAATGGCTACTACACCCAATAGTAATACCACCGCGAATGTCAGTCCCTCTGCTACGCGTAATAACGGCAGAGCTAAACCGCGATCGATTAACGTAGCCTTCTACAATGCCAACGGGCTAAAAGAACAGCGCGACCAAATACGTATTTTCTTACGCGACCACCAAATCGATATACTTCTTATTCAGGAGACGCTACTGAAACCCGCGACAAGGGATCCGAACATCTCCAATTATCGAATAGTTAGGAACGATCGTGTCGGCGCCCCGGGCGGCGGCACAGTTATTTACTATAAAAAATCTCTCCATTGCGTACCGGTAGACACGCCCGCGCTCACGCATCTCGAGGCCTCCGTCTGTCAGGTGGCTTTAACCGGCCACTCTCCTATCACCATAGCATCAGTTTACCTCCCTTGTAGACCAACCGCATTAATATTGCAATCAGATTTTGAGGCCCTCTTCTCTATAGGAGGAGCCACCATCCTAGCTGGCGACTTCAACAGCAAGCACACCCGATGGAACTCGACACGTACCAACAGTCGAGGCACCGCACTCGACTCGCTATCCGACAGGCTCGACTTTGAAGTCGCTGCCCCCGTCGAACATACGCGCTTTCCATACGCGTAGAGGGACACACATCGGATGTGCTTGACATTGCACTCATCAAAAATATCAGTCTCTCCTTATACGAACCGGAAGTGATACACGAGCTTCACTCCGATCACCGACCAGTTCTCCTTCAGCAACAGCCGCTCCCCTAACCAAAACTGTCATCAGCTGGCATAAAATCAAATCTAAATTTAACGAACCTAATCCTCCACAACTAGAGTCAATCCCTAGAGAACTAAATACCAAACATGTCACGGAAACCGCAATTCGAGCCCTCACAAGCCACGTCAACACCGTCGTCGAGCAAAGCTCGAGACAGGTCCCGGCGATGGAAGACCATCGCTGGGCCCTGCCAGACGGTGTGCGAGACTTGCTGAGATGCAAGAACGCGGCCACACGCGCCTACGATAGATATCCCACCGACTTGAATCGTAGACTGCTACGTAAATTGCAACGTGAAGTCAAAACACGTATAGCAGACTCACGAAACGAACGATGGGACTCCACCCTAACTTCAGTAAAACCATCCCACGTAGCCTTCTGGAAACTTCCCAAATCCCTCAAGGGTAACGGCATAACAACCATGCCGCCACTAGTCCGTCCGATAGGTACGCCAGCAATGCTGGACGAAGAGAAGGCCGAATGCCTGGCTGACAGCCTAGAGTCTCAATGCTCCCCCAGTCTGCTTCCGATCGACCCCGAACACCTCCGCAAGGTGAACGAAGAGGTAGAAAGGAAAGCTTTAGAGCCACTCCGCGATCCCGTTCCCCCGGTCACGTGCCTAGAACTAGTAGAGACCATTAAAAAAACTACGCCCCCGTAAAGCACCAGGCTCAGATGGAATCACCAATAAGGTGACCAAGCTCCTCCCTACTAGCATCCTTCAGATACTAGTATTAATTTACAACGCGGCCTTAACCGAAGGCTTCTTCCCATCCGAATGGAAGGAAGCCGATGTCATAGGGTTCCTCAAACCCTCTAAACCCGCCACTCTCCCAATCTCATATCGTCCAATAAGTCTTCTCAAAACATTTGGGAAGATCTTTGAAAGACTACTATTAGCCCGACTAAGATCCCTTATGGACGCCAAAGGGCTCCCCATCCCTGAACAGTTTGGCTTTAGAGCCAAACATTCTTGTACCCATCAAGTGCACCGCATCACGGAGCACATATTAACCAAACGCCAACGTGGACGCAACACCGGTGCACTCTTCCTGGACGTGGCAAAAGCGTTCGACAAAGTCTGGCACAACGGGCTCGTATACAAGCTATACGGGTACGGAGTGCCTGACCGTCTCGTATGCATAATACGAGACTTCCTTACTAATCGAACCTTTCGCTATCGCGTCGAGGGCGTGTGTTCGACTACGCATCCCGTTCGAGCCGGGGTGCCCCAAGGGTCTGTGTTGGGCCCAGTCTTGTTCACTCTCTACACCAATGACATGCCGCGTGTCAAAGATGTAGAACTTGCTCTTTTTGCCGACGACACCTGTATCTATACCACAGGCAGAACACCCGAATTGATCCATCGACGCCTCCAAGCTGCGGCCATCACCATCGGTGACTGGTTTCGGCAATGGAGGATCGAGATCAATCCCGCCAAAAGCGCGGCCGTCCTTTTCGCGCTCAAAAAGAACATACCTATACCACCCCCGTTAAACTCTTGGACAGCCCAGTACCATGGGTTAATAAAGTCAAATATCTAGGCGTCGTCCTCGACTCCCAGCTTAAATTCACCCAGCACGTGACCCAGGTCAGGAACCGGGCGGCCTTCGTACTCCGTTGCCTCTACCCGCTCCTCAATAAAACGTCTAAAATGTCCCTTCGGAACAAGGTGACCTTATATAAGGCAGTAGTTCGCCCTATCATGACGTACGCGAGCCCCGTCTTCGCTCACATTGCTCCGAAGCAAATACACCGGCTTCAGGTGATTCAAAATCGATTCTTGCGCAGAGCCACGGGAGCACCCTGGTTCATGCGCAATATCGACCTACATATCGATCTAGAATTGCCCACCATCGCGCAATTCCTGAAGTCGGCAAAGAGTGCGGCAAACATATACTAGGTTCCGCCTCGTACCTGGCAGGTTTTCCCCTATTAATGATAGAAGCGTTGCTGGAGTTTCTTCCGCCACTTCTTCTCCCAGCGCCAACGCTCTCCGAAGTGGTAGTAATGTTAGCTCTAGTAATTCCCCCAGTCAGATAATAGCTACCGATCGAGCCGAGGTCCGGCCCTCTCGGGCACCCTCGAATCGGAATGCTAAACGCGTGCTGAGTGATAGCCCAAGCCGAGGTCCCCTCTCGGGGACCCTTGAGCCTGATCACTCCATGGAGCGCCCGCCAAAGCGCCCTAAGAGCTTGGCGGCCTCCCAAACCGGTGATAATAATAGCGTGACGGCCCGAGCCGAGGCTCCCCCGGGAGCCCTCGAGCTTAGTCACCATAACGCGTAATAATAATACGCAGAGGTTCAAGCTAGGCGCCTCGTGCGCCAAGGCCCCTAAGGCCAACAGTGGCTCATCGAGCCCAAAAAAAAAGAAAAAAAAAATGTTATTATGAATCTCTACGTTAGCAAAAAACAATACCTATAAAAACTTTATTTGAAATATGTATTTTATAACTCACTCATGCTAAACGTAGTGCAAAAGGTAGCAGAAAATAATGAATTAGAATAGACTTTAAAAATATCAAATTTTCACAACAATAAATACAGCATGTATTTAGCGCAGGTTTATAAAACGTCGCAGTACCGTTACAAACGTCCTAAGCTTAGACCAGAGAAATGTCGAGAATTACGGACTCGAGCCTTGTTTTCCTCGTGAACATTGGTTGTTTTTTAGTTCAGTTGTTCAAAAAAATAAGCTCTGTAAAGGAACAAATGAAGCTAACATAGAAGACTCAATTGTACCAACGCTGAAAAACTATCGTTGCAGAGCGTAGCTCTATTATTTTCAAAGGAAATTCACATTTTTATGTCAAATTCGCGTATTTAACTGGAAGAATACTTTTAATATCTAACATAATTACATAATTTTAATGTTGTTAAATTTGATGGAGTATGTTAAAAATAGAATCAAGATAATGCATTAAAGGAAATGATTAAATGATTACAATCCATTTTAAAAACTAGATAGTCATACAAGAAAAGTATGTTTCTATTTTCATTGTATTTAATAGTTAGTCTCTAAAACTACGAAAACGAATTTGAAATTATTTTGACTTATAGTCAATAGTCAAACGAGTAACAACCCCTAAGTAACAACGGGTACATTTTATTTAAGCAAGTTAATATTTTATGTTATTATGAATCTCTACGTTAGCAAAAAACAATACCTATTAAAACTTTATTTGAAACATGTATTTTATAACTCACTCATGCTAAACGTAGTGCAAAAGGTAGCAGAAAATAATGAATTAGAATAGACTTTCAAAATATCAAATTTTCACAACAATAAATACAGCATGTATTTAGCGCAGGTTTATAAAACGTCGCAGTACCGTTACAAACGTCCTAAGCTTAGACCAGAGAAATGTCGAGAATTACGGACTCGAGCCTTGTTTTCCTCGTGAACATTGGTTGTTTTTTAGTTCAGTTGTTCAAATAAATAAGCTCTGTAAAGGAACAAATGAAGCTAACATAGAAGACCCAATTGTACCAACGCTGAAAAACTATCGTTGCAGAGCGTAGCTCTATTATTTTCAAAGGAAATTCACATTTTTATGTCAAATTCGCGTATTAACTGGAAGAATACTTTTAATATCTAACATAATTACATAATTTTAATGTTGTTAAATCTGATGGAGTATGTTAAAAATAGAATCAAGATAATGCATTAAAGGAAATGATTAAATGATTACAATCCATTTTAAAAACTAGATAGTCATACAAGAAAAGTATGTTTCTATTTTCATTGTATTTAATAGTTAGTCTCTAAAACTACGAAAACGAATTTGAAATTATTTTCACTTATAGTCTATAGTCAAACGAGTAACAACCCCTGAGTTACAACGGGTACATTTTATTTAAGCCTGGTACTTCACAAAAAATTCTAAAAGAATTTAAAAGGTTTTAGTAAAAATATTATTAATTACTAATAACATACTTCGTGTATTTGCGATTTTTTTTACCTGTAATGAATTTTATTTTGGCCAAAAGTGACTTCACTCTGAGCCAAAACAGGCATACAAAGTGGAAAATCGCTTTCTTTTTAGTTTAACATAAATTAAAAGTTATTTTAATAAGCATGTTACTCCTCGTGATCTGATTAGGCTTTCCAAATCATGTCTAAAAACTAAATAAATTACCTTAGGCCAAGATTCATACTTTTGCTAACAAAATGGAAAGTTTCATAAACACTTAATTAAAGAATATAATAAGAAGGGATCCTAACTCTACAAATATATTTTGCTGACACCGGATCCTTATTTGATGGATGCTACTTAAGTAAATGGAAAGCGATAGCGCCAAACGAGATTTTGGTGAATTCATTGAACCAAAACGGGAACAATAGGTTGAGTATTTTTCATCGCCTTTCATAAACTTTTTGCAGATAAAAAACATAGCCTCTTAAAAAAATCTTAAATATCAATAGTCCCATATTTTAAATGAATCAAAAACCTTGCTTTTTATTGTTATAATTAAAATAAAATCCCCCAGGATATTTCCAAGGCATTCGCCGTATAAGACAAACACTACTCGTATCTAACTGCAATTAAAAAGAAAGGGTATTGACACAAAACCGCAGACTTAATAAATAATTCCGCAGATAAAAAATAATAATTTACATGTTAATACGATTGTGAATTGCGAGGACATCAAAGCGGTTTTATAAATATACAACAAGGTTATTTATTAGTAATATAATAGTTAATATAAATAGATTTTTGTTAATATGCAATGATTTATTTTTCGTAACCTACATACCGGCAAAAGATCTGAAAATATAAATACTGTCAAATAGGTTTAACAAGAATCCTCATATAAAAATGTTTTCAGTAAAAATATTACTAAAAAATCGGTTAAACGTTAGCACACCATTTGTATATATTAATTTTATTTCTACGCTACTCTTTATATTCGACCCTCAAAGCATTATCATGTTTCTGGCTCCCAAATAGATATATGTAAGGGCTAAATTTATTGAGGATCTACTACCTCTATGAGTTGATTTTTGGGCTATAATTAAGTAGTATATAACATCTACCGATCCCTAATAATCACTGTCAATTTGCATATTCGATAAACTGCGCCTCATTGTGTGCCTTTACCCCTTATTTTTTGTTAAAATCAGTTACGATAAGCTAAGTATTCAAATAAATAGTTCTTAAGAGTATAAAAAGTGTATAAAGAGGTTTAATTTCTATAGTATATCTTGTATTTATAGTGATAGTCGCAATATTTTTTTACTTCAATGGAAAATAAAACTTTAAACGCAATTCTCTGCTAACCCTGTTAGCTACCGTTTACCAAAATTGTTGTAAGGAAAAATTGGGCGTCTCGTCAAAATGAAGCTACTCACAAAAAATCTGCTTGTTAATAATAAAAGGTGAAAATGGGCCTGGGGCCCCGGACTATAAGCTCTCTTCATGTAGATTATTAATATTCAAGCGCTAGCCAGTCCAAAAAGAATATGATCGAGCATCTTATTGTAAAACGCGAATCATTTAAAAGAAAATATCACTTGAAATTTTAGAAACTTATTTTAAAAGTCGGTTTGCCGAATCAAGTGAAGTGAAATCTTTTAGACGAACGTCGAGGCGTTGAAGCAGATGGGCTCAATAGCTCGAAAAAGAAGACGTTGATGGTAGAATGGAACTAAAATTGCAGTTCAAAAATAGAAACTGAAAAATAGTGAAAGTGAAATGCTGCAGAGACATTTTTTTTTTACTATTCACTATGAGCATTATTACTTATAATAATATTTAATTATTTCACAAATGAACGCAAATATCACACTAATTTATAATGATATATAAAAGGAAACCGATACTAAAGCCAAACAATAATAATTTGAACATTAAAACTTGTAGAAAAAGTACGACAAGATTGTCGCCGCTGTGGGAATCGAACCCACGTCTTCGGCATTCGCGGCCTCACGCTCTAGCCACTGAGCTAAACGGCTGATAGCCACAGCAAATCAGAGATTAGCACTATAAAAAACTTTAAAATTAATAATAATTTGTCTTAAAATACTGATAGCCTTATAAAATCGATGTTTCATTTAATTACTGGAAATTAACTGTTTAAGTACTATCATCAAATACATCTAGAATTTGATTAAAACTTAACGGAAAACAATGTATTCTTCTTTCATTGATCTGTCAGATTTAATTTAGATACTAATATTTTTTAAGAAAAAATGTATGTCACGTAATAATAATTCTGTACTACGAAACTCTAAAAAATTACTAAACTATTAAATACTAATCATCTAGGATGAATAATATCGATTTATTTATTATAATATTGATGTTGATTTTTCCAGAGCGTTACAAAAACTTAAAAAAAGCCCTTAAAAAATACCATGTTGTATTATTGAAAAATAAATTGAAATTAGAATCTGTTTGAAAATAGCACATACTCACGCTGCTGTTGAGATTTTGCTTGTTATGGGAAAGGCCATAGAAGATAAAGATTTGAAAAAGCCGTAAATTAATTTTTAATTTTGTATATATACGGAATTATATTACTTAATTTTCGGAACAATTTATCTATAAGTAACAAATTTGCAACTATAAACATATATAACCTACAATGTTAAAAAAATGCCTGTCATGCCCAAAGGTTATAAATTCTTTCCGATTATTAGAGCACTTCCAAGCTGCTATTACACATTTAAAATAATTGTTTCTTCCGTTAGATCTAAAAAAAACACGTGTGTGTAATATTCTCTTATAGAAGTTGTCATCATCATCCAAATACTATTTTGTGAAGCTTGGACGGTAAAGAAAATCATTACTTAGAGCCAATGACTTACACCACAAATAAGGAAAATGCTCTAAAAACATCTTTGCTTTGTACTCCTGATCAAATTCCCGGAGATCGACGTAAGGTATCGCCGACGTATGTACTTCAGGTTGAACCCTTTTTCGAGAAGCCCCTTTTCATGTAACAATGTTGTTTATGTAAATATATTCAAAGGGTGCAAAACTACGTACAAAATCGGTATTGCAAATCCCAACAAAAACTAAGTTTAACTATCAATTATACGTAAGCAAATTACACTTTATCGTTTTTTTTTTTCAAGTTTTTTCTACGTTTATATTCCATGAAAGTTTTTGTGATCTTTTGCTTCATGTCATAATTTAAATTAACACAAAAAAAATTAAGCCTTGGAAAAATTAACATCATATATACAGCAACGTCATATTTCCTTTGATATGACATTTGTTTGTGATTATCTTATTTGAAGAAAAGAATGGCACACTGTTATGCCATGTTTTTCACGTGGAAGCTTGGTATATAATTATGTTTAGAATATAACGAAAATAAATAGCTTTTGGAGGACTTGTATTAGGGCGGAAGTACGGTCGTAATTCCGTCTTCATCTGTGTCTTGTTTATCTTAAGCTGTTACAGAGCGATTATAATCTCATACAGTTTGAAGTCCGGGATATCTTCAGTGTAGTGACAAGAGAGCCTAGCTCTATCCTGAGCATTTCTGCCTACGGGTATACGTGTCGAGGGAACCACTGTACTTAAAAAATCTTAATTTCAAACTCTCCCTTTACAGAGCTACAGGTATGCAACCCTTATTTGGTCATTATAATTTTTTTTCAAAAGGTTGTTAACGCATCTGTAACCCTCGGGTGTAGCAAATGTCCATGGGCGGCGGTATTCACTTAACATCAGGTGACCCGTCTGCTCGTTTGGCAACTTTTCGCATAAAAAAAAAATTATAATTATTGTCTCTATAGTATTATATATATAGTAAAAAAGCGAATCAATTTTTATTTTTATTTTGTTAATAAGAGGAAACACAAAGCAGACATGTAAAGAAAAACAATTAATATTAACTTCACTGAAAGGGGAGCCATATGGCAATATGATTGAAATTGTATATTGGAAGGCGAACAGTAGGTCGTTGCGCTCTATTAATGTCTGTAATTTGGTACTTAGACTGGAATATTTGAGCTCAGGCACAATTGCTACAGCAAATATTATTGTGTATGGAAATATAGACAGAATAATTTTCCCAATTATCTTTATACAGATATATGAGGAAAAAAATAGTAATGTTTTTTCTCTGAAATGCTGATTGGCAAAAGCAGAATTGGCAAAAGTTATTCCAATCGCCCCTGACTTCATATATATTCTAAAAAAGTTTTGGAAAATATATTTAAAAAATCAGCGCTCTGTATTAAAAAAAGTGAGCGATGTTTTTATGTACCTTTAGCACCTAAAACAGACCTGTGAATTGGCCGCCGGCCCAAGCTAGCAGGTACACCTTCAGAGTATACTCTAACACTACTCTGTATGATATATTTTGTTACTCAGAAAATAAATAACGTCTAGCGGCCGTGGGCTCTTGCTCTATTACAGCATGTTTATGATAATCTCTAAACATAATTTATTTTCTTTGAACCTCAATATTTCCAGGCGTTCACCGCACATGTAACAATCTACAAAAGCTTGCCCTAGAAAATTAGTAAAACAATTCATAGTAGATAAATAATTAAAATCATTGAGTGTTAATTATTAATCCTCTTACAGTACGAAATAAGTTTTAGGCTTTAGCATAGATAAATGTTTTAGACTTACAAATTTATATTGAATTTTTATTCGCTCACGAAAATACTTTGTCATTTACGAGAATAGCGTAGTTATTGGAAGTTAGGCGCTGGTTTCAATACTATAAAGTGCTTATCAAGCTCAGAATACGACGATGTCATTGCAATCAATAAAAGTATATGAAATTTGTTTTCAAGCATACTTAACCATAATGTTAGAATTTAGATGACGATATATACTCCAAAATTAATTTTCTCAACATATTACAAAATATGATTTACAAAGAAAATATAATACTATTATAAACAACAAAACAACAGAGTGGTCTGTCTAAATGACGAATTAGCTTGGTTATTTATTCCGTGTAACCATTTTTTGGTTACATACACCCACAAGTAACCAAAAAAATGGTTTAGAATGATGATACATAAAAAGTATTTAATGTGAATAGATTATTAATATAAAAATTATAAGATAGCGTATGAGCCAAAAATGGTTTTAGTCTACTTCTTATCTTAAAAAATGTGTGTTAGAAAAAGGATAAAGAAAGAGCACCAATTTCTTACTCTTTGCCCCAAAGTCTACTAAATACAATAAATCAAATATTTCTCTGCTGACTATTGTTTTTTCATCGTTTATTTTTTTTTAGCCAAAACGTGTTATTATTTTGTAACATTTATCTGTTTGTATCTATATTCATTTATTATTTGTAAAGGAACACATGACGCTTGCCGAAATAGAAACTAGTTGATTTCGCCGATTGCTGCTCTTATACGGACGGAATTTTATCTCGGGTCAAGGTTAAACAACAACATTTGGTGAAAGCCAAATGCCTTCGTTCTTACATAATAGGATACTTACATAATAGGAACTACATAGTTTTTAAAAGGAAGAAAGGAAAGGAAAAGTTCAGTGTCCAGATATCTAACACAGAAAATAATCGTCACAATCCGTGTTTATAAGTTCATCAAAAAATGCGATGACCCAAACAAGAGAAGAAAACTCAAAGTAGTACAATACGTATCGCAAATCACAACAACGACGTGTCAATGAAAGGCGCGATTCGATGACGTTCCATTTTACGCAATTGAACAAAATACTGATACTTAGCATTCTAATTGTTTATGAAAATAATTTGTATTTGATTCCTAAATATTTATAGAATTTAATTCTGAAAAGTGTGGATAGTAATCCTTGAGTACTAAATCCGAAGATATTACATAAACAAAACAAATATTTCTTTTTTTTTTTTAAGGCCTCAAATAATAACTTATTTTTCTATACATGACATTAACGGACGCTAAAGACTCCTTGTCAGGTACAATTTGGCCATCCTCCTTTCAATAATATAACTACCAATTTTTAAAGTATTTCAAGTCAGTCAAGTATATGTAAAAAAAATAATTTGTTTACAAGCTTGATATGAGTAATAGACCAAAAATATTTCTAAAGGAAAAGATTCACTTTCCTAAAAATTAATTCATTTTACCAAATACCGATAATAACATACCACCTATATCAAGGAACACAAGCAGTGAATACGAGGATCAGGAGATTTCTCCAAACTTTCATTAAATCTAAGCAAAGTCAAACTATAAACTACTAGTACTACTCATTAGAGTTACAAAACTAAAATTTAACTCGGCCAGAGTGTTATCTAAATTTGCAGTAAGGAATGTCTTTAGAAACTTACAAAATTACCATCTAATCCCGAAGTTTACCGATCGCAATACGCGGAGTTTTAATTTAAACCCACCTACGGCAACGTGGCGCCTTCCAGTCACATCTACATACATCGTTTATGAATTTTGCTCTGAAATTTTTCGTTCACTTTGAATTAGAGACAGCGCAATGGATTTGCCTAAATTTTTTGCATTAATACCTGATTTTTTTTTTTCTAAGTCGTGAACTTTCTTTAAGTACGACGCCATTGTATACTTTTATTTCGATATTTCTAACTTTTAAAGCACAACTGCGTTGTACAAAAGACAATTTCAGCATGGGCCCTCGGTAAGTTTTATTTGTGACGATGACTTAATTGGTGACGGTGGAAATTCTGAAAAGTTGGAAGAGGACTAAGTAATCACACAAAGATTCTCAACAAGACAAGTTCAATAATGTGCTCGTGAGGTACGGCCGTCATCTGTAAATGTAGGTCTTATGCCCATGTTCTAGACGCAACTCGCAACTTCTCTTCAATTCCAATCGAGTTAAACCCTACCCATCGTGTGGTGGTCTTAACCAACGGTGACAGTTAGTATACTTTGTTGATTTGCGGAATAAGGTCAGAATAAATAGATAAAATATTTTAGGTCACATTTTTACACAACATTCTCTAGCCCCAAACTATGCAAAGCTTGTACTTTGGGTGCTAGAAAACTGATAAACATACTTTTCTTTAGAAATTTAAAGTTTTTTTATAGTGCTAATCTCTGCACAAGTTGAAATAATTTTCTTTTGTAAATAAATACATATTATACATATATAAACACCCGGTCACTAGAAAAACACTATGTTCATCACACAATATTTTTCCTGTAGTGGGGATCGAACCCACACCCTCTGGCGCCATTAGGGTCGTCAATCAAAGATAAAATAAAGGGTTCTCCAGCTTCTGCTGCCTTCAGTGAGTTATAGTATAGTGGTCATTGGGATGTTCCTTCCTTGTTTCCGTGTATAGCGTAGATAATTTCTATTTTAATATCCTAAATAACAATTCGCACTTTTTCTATGCTGAGGAGGCAAGGGTTCCTAGGTTTCCTGTCTATCGCAACGTAAATTTTACATTGAAAGTTAAGGAACAAAAACATCGGGATGTAACTTTGTTGCAAATAACCAACTTAAGATAGTCCTTTTAGAATGTGCCCATTTTCAGGAGTCTCATGTAAATAATGCTGTTTAGCTATGAGCTTAACTAAATAAAGCTATTTGAATGGCAAGCGAGCAGATGATCTACAACACATTAAGAATTGCGGATAAGTTGCGACCTATTAAAGAAGTGGGCCCCGATTACGCCACTCACTTGCCATTCAAATAGCTATCAAATGACGCAAAAGTAAAAGTGATACTTAAGCTACATGCCAGTCATCTGTGGAGCCGTGGTAAGTACCCAGACGATGCTACCAGTTTGTACCACAGTAGAACACACTGTGCACACCACATTCACACTGACACAAAATTCAACGCAGTTATCTATTATATTTTTGTAAGCAATACTTAACACAATCTTGTAGTAATACTTTACGGTATGAAACACCTTACAAAAACATTAGCCTAAACATTCAGATGTTCAGATCTCTAGAAAAGTGTTGTTCACATTCCATGCTTCGTATCACTTTTGTATCGCATTCCGAAAAACTATATTGTACTCAAAACAAAACATCGTGCAAGTTTCATAGAAAATCAATAGTAACAGTTGCATAAAACTTTATGCTGCTCTATCTATGATCAAAAATATAAAAGATTCTAAATTGGCTCAGTATAACAAATTCAGAGGGTGTAAAATTGATTCATAGCATGCATCGAATATATCTTTGTGCAGCTTCAAACGAAGACGTTGAATTTAGTATTGTTGAATAAAATATTAGTTCCATGTCGAGTAACATTTGACTGACGGCAAGCTATTCTGAGAATGTCGTAGTACAGTCGCGAAAATATCTCAAATAATATACTCGTGTTCCAAAAATTTTAAAGTTTTGGTAGGTATTTTTTTAAATGAAAAATACAAACAAAGAAGATAAATGTCGCAAATTCTGAAATCTCTATAAATAGTAGTTTTATCTAGATTCTAATAACGTAAGAGGTTACATTTTTCTTTGTTCTAGAATTATATGTGTCCATACTTAAATTAAATCCGAATGTGAAATCTTTTTCATAGAAAATAAATTTATTATTTTACTTATTATATATTTACATTGTGGATTATAGTTACAACATTAATAGATGTTGTTAAAATTAACATATAAATATTTAGAATCGCAAATCAAAACTGACTTCTGAAATTAAGATTTGATATTTTTCCGACTTTTTAGTCACACGAAAATTCTTTGTTATTCGTAGTTAAAGCAAAATGCAATGAAAATTTAAAACTATATGCGATATTTTTGCACTATCATCGTCTTAGCTCTGATAGAGATACACCACGATCGAAGAAGTACCATCGCGTCATAGACGACCGGTATAAATATTTTGGGATACGTCCGGTGAACAAGGTTCCGCTAATATCATCGATTTGCTAGTGAACGCTGCGGACAAGGTTATCCCTTCGTCGCGTATAAATTTTACTGTACAGTTTATGGATTTTAACCAGCTTTAAAAAGAAGGGATTATCAATTCGAATGTTTATTTATGTTCGGGCATAACTTCGTCATATATAAACCATATTGTTTGTAGCTAGTCAAGTTTGAGGAAGGCGCAACTTGCTTTTTAAAAAGACACTAAATCGATTTTTAATATTTAATGTTAATTAAAAATTACAAGTGAGTGATACAATCGGATGTTTAATACAGACTGTCCTTACGACTAAACTTAATACTAAAAGAAACGAGGGCTGGAACTGCTGCCTCTGCATTTTCGTCGTCGTCGGAACATTCCACTTCGCGTTACGATGCGTGGGAACCGCGGGCGCTAACTAAGCGTTATTGAGGAACAAAGGGCCAGGAACGGGAGTAGATCGTGTAACTCCTCCCTCCGCAAGATCGGGATTATCCGCAGGGTGGGGATGATCCCGAGTTTTTCCTAAAATACGGTTACATATTTTCCTAATACTATTCTTAAAAGCTAAAAGTACAATACACGATACCACTATTACAAAGAATGCTATGTTCCCTACACCAATGCTTTTTGGGTTAACCATACTATTATAATTTTCACTATCACTAAATTCACTTCCACTCTTTTGTAATAGATAATTCAGGAACTGAATATCGGCAAGGTCCACTCTGTTTAGGTTTACGGGTTTCTGGAGACCAGACGTTGGGTTTGCTTGAATTGTCGGTAACTGGATATTTGGGAACTTCGGATAAGATATTTCTTTTCCTCGATTTTGGCGTTTCTTCAGCTTGAGGTCTTTTATTCTAATTTCGCAGTCGTCGTCTATGGTTAATAGGTAAGTTCCGAAAACAGGTTCTTGTGAAATTTCGTCGTTGCAATACTTGGTCAACAGTGTTTCTGTTTTAGCATAAATAATCCATCGGTTTGGTTGTATCAGGTATGTTCTTACGTTATTTATGGTCACGGATACTGGCTGACAGGAAGTAATGTTTGTGGAAAACTTCATGAGATCAGTGATGCAGTCATCTTCCATCGGTGGTATATTATTTTCGAAGCATAGGAAGCGGGCTTCGTCGATCTCGCTGCATGGCTGGGAGAGTGGCATTGCTTTCAACCCTTTCACAAGGATATAAGGATTTTTGGCAAAAGCAATGACCGTTTCAATTTCATTTAGCCTTAGGTAGAGAGTTTGAAATCGGTTGAGGAAAGCATTATAGATATGGACAACTCTATTAATCGATTGTAAAACTTTTGATTCGTTTAATTTGTGAATAATATCTTGAATGCTTTCTTCAATTTTTACAAAATTACTTTTGGTAGAATTTGCTATTTTTGAGAATGAACCCAACATTTCAGCGACGATTGTTATTTTACTGTTTAAAGTGTTTTGTTTCGCCTGAACATCCTGAATTAATTTTTCATACCTTACAGCATCATCGTTATCAAGGTTGCCAGTGATTGTCTTAATTAATGAGCCAAGGGGATTTAGCAAACCACGCTTAGATCTTATTGACGGGTTTAGTTGTTTAAATTTTTCTATAGTTATGTTCATGACATAATCGGTTTGTGTTTCGACGTCGGAAAGGTCCGAATCTAATATTCTACTATCAAAACAGTTTTTAATCTGGATTTTTAACTTTACGTAACTATTCATATTGGATTCTAGTTCCTCATATAATAATTCTAAATCTAAAGTTTAATTTTTAATGAGTGTCCAAGCGTCATGGCTGACCAGGGCTTGTCCTTCTTTAATAGGTAGTAGTCCGGGGTTCTTGTCAATCCGGTGTAGAAGAAAGGCTCCCGTCTGGACCACCAGAAGGAGTAACCTGCGGAGGGCGTTTGATATCTTTAATAGGTACCTTGGTGTTCCTATTATTCGTAGTGATGGGTACCACGTTACGTTCTATGACTCCAGTAACTTGAGCCTTTTGATACCGTGGTTTATCTTTGCCGCGCCTAGTGTTTACCCCTTTTATGTACACTGTGTCACCTATGTCTATGTCGAAATTTGTATCACCACCTCGCTTCTTTATTTCCGTCTGTTTTTTGTCTATGATCTTATCTGTGAGATATTTGTATAAGTATTTCGTTCGTCGGGCATGTTCTTTTACGAGTTGTTGTGTAAATTGCTTGTTGAAATCGACGTGAAATACGTTATTTGATTCCGTGTGGCCAAAAACTACTTCAAATGGGGTGAGACCCGTTGTAGAATGTATTGTGTGGTTATAGGACATTATGGCGTATGCCATAACTGATGCAGCATCTGTTATCTTTTGTTCGTATTTGGCAATCCTATATATTTCTATGATGGTGGAGTGAAATCGCTCGACTACTCCCATGGAGTTTGGGTTATGAGGAGTGCCTATGTGGAGATCTATTTTATAAAAAGAGAGCATTTCCTTCATTAATGTGTTATTGAATTCAGTACCAGGATCTGAACTGATTCTATTGGGTGTTCCGTATAAAGAAAAGTACTTTATTAAGGCTCTAATAACTTCAGGTGTAGACTTGTTATTAATTTCGATCGCTTGACCTAGTTTACTAAAGGCATCCACGATTGTGAGATACTGTTTTCCGTCAATCGAGAAGATATCGATAAATAACTCTTGGAATGGTCTATTTTGTGTTTGTGTTAATTGTAATTCCGGTTTTAGTGGTTTACGATCATATTTCATTTTTCTACAAACTTCACATGCATCAATAATGCTAGCTATTGTCTGACTCATGTTATTCCAGTAGAACGTGCGTTTAAGGTGCAGTAAAGTCTCCTTTATACCCCTATGACTATTTTTGCCTGCATGGTATTTAATTATGATGTCGCGCTGTTCCTGTTCGTCGTCCACATATATTACTCTCTTTGTGCATTCGTAGAATTTTACCGTTCCTTTCTGAAAAAGTTTCAATATTGCTTCTGAGAACTGTTTGCGGTGCTGTGGGTCTTCGAAGTAAAGAAAGTATTTTATTTTGGGTCTTATATAGCTTTTCAGAAATCCTTTGATTAGTTCTGGGTTGTCCAGGGGTAGGTGGATTTCTAGGACCTTTTGCTTATCCCTAGATATGTCTTTAACGGATATTTTATTTCTATTCCATGTATGCACGAGTATTTGGTTTGGTTTGGTATCTATGGCTTCCTGTAATATAAGCATACCATCTGTATCAAGATCTTTTGCTGAATGAATTGTATCTATGGTACTCATATCATCTCGTCCTTCAGATGCAGTTGCAGTACTACTTGTAGTCGGTATGGAGTATGGAGATTGTCTACTCTTGCTCTGGATGGATAAGGTATTCTCATCGGAGTCGGATGAAATTTCTATCGGGGTCGGTGAGCTTTCATGTGACGTAGATGCTGCATTCCTCTGATTCAATTTTTCTATTTCACTAGTTAATTCAGCAATATAGCGTTTGAGTTTTTGCTCCTTTTCATCCACGTTCACCTGCATTGACGCGTCGTCGTCTTCACTTAACGCGTTCACCTTGATTCTTGATAAAGCGTCGGCATTACAATTTTGTTTTCCTTCCTTATGTTTTATTTCATAATCAAATTCCGCAAGCCGCAGTTTCCATCTTGTTAACTTGCTATTCGGTTCTGATATTGACTTGGCCCACATAAGTGGTCTGTGGTCGGTATATATGATAAATTTTTGTCCGTAAAGGTAAGGTCTGAAATGTTTTGTGGCCCACACTATTGCTAGGAATTCCTTTTCGATCGTGCTGTAGCGTGTTTCTGCGTCATTCAAAGTACGGCTCGCGTAAGCTACCGGTTTGTCGCTGCCTATAGGTCCTTGGGATAGTACTGCACCAATTGCGTAATTCGAGGCGTCCGTTGTAAGAATAAATGGTTTGGAGAAGTCTGGAAATTGTAAGAGCGGTGCGTTTGTCAAGAGCTCCTTGCATCTTTCAAATGCGTCTATGTATTCTTTTTTTGTACAGTCAATTCTATTTTTCTTTTTTAGACATGATGTAAGAGGTTGCGTGATTTTAGCAAAGTCTTTTATAAACTTCCGGTAGTAACCTACCAATCCAAGAAAACTCTTAATTTCAGTAGACGTTCGTGGTAGTGGGAATTTCAATACAGCTTCTATCTTGTCGTTATTGGGCTTTAAGCCGTCTTTCGTAATTGTGTGTCCAAGGTATAGAACTTCTTTTCGTAGGAATTCACATTTATCTAAGGTAACTTTGAGATTGGTTTCCCTGAGTCGATCAAAAACTTTCCTGAGTTTGTCGATATGTTCTTGCAGGCTGTTAGAGAACACTATGATGTCATCAAGATATACCAGGCAATGTATACCCTGAAGTCCTCGTAGCACGTTGTCCATTGCCCTCTGGAATGTTGCAGGAGCTGTCTTGAGCCCGAGACGGGAGTCTTTTGAATTCGTAATGTCCTGTCTGTGTGGTGAATGCCGTTTTTGCCCTGTCTGCTTCGTTTACTTCAATTTGATGGTAACCACTGGCCAGGTCTATGGTGCTAAAATATTGGGATTTGCCTATTTTATCGAAAATATCTGTTATATTTGGCAATGGATATTTGTCGTCTACGGTTATTTCATTGAGACGTCTATAGTCGATGACCATCCTATATTTTTTTTCTCCAGTTGCATCTAATTTCTTTGGCACCAAATGAACGGGCGCACTCCAAGGTGAGTGGGAATCAACTATTACATTATCTGTCAAAAGTTTATCTACCTGTTTCTGAATTTCTTGATTAACAGCAGGCGGGTGTCTATAGGGCCTGATGTAGATTGGGTCTTCGTTGGTAGTCCTAATATTGTGCTTTATTTGGTTAGTAAATGATAATGGTATTTTATCACAATAAAATATGTCACGATACTCATAACACAATTTAGAAATATACTCACGTTCTTCTTTATTTGTGTGGTCTAGTCGTAATTTTTTCAAGTTCTCTTTCAGTAGGTAATCAGTATTAAGGTCACCTTCTATAAAGTTAACTTCACATTCTTCATTCTTATAAATGGTTACGTGAAAAGGTTCTTTAAAAGTTATAACGGCTTTTACTTCAGAAGCGTTCTGTATGACCGTTTCAGCAAAGTAGTTCTCGCACTTTACAAGTGCGGCTGGCATACGGACGCCTTCCTGAAATTGCTTGTAGTCTATCAATGCTTCACCATGTTGTAAGTCAGTGGGAATCCTAATCTTCCTCTCAGTTCGTGGTGGTATCTCGATCTCATATGGTGGGTCGTATATTATAGGAATATACGCGTTGTGGGTCACCAACATTTGGTTACGCATGTCAATGTTTGCTCCTAATTTGGATAAAAGGTCAGATCCTATTAACCCGTCGTAACGTTTGTCTACGTCATACACATAAAATTTTTGCTGGAGATGGCTCTTGAAAGTTTTCAGCAATGGTATGTATATAATTTCATCATGTGTGCTCTGAGCATGAGTGCTAATAACTTTAAAAGGTTCATAGTATCTAAAATCATTAAAGTATTCTTTAACTTTTGCGGGACTTATAAAGGAACGCGAACTTCCCGTGTCAATAAGAAATTTAGAGTTTATTTCAGGTATTTCTATGTGTGGTAATTTTTGGATGCTGTTACAATAATTAAGGTTTATTATTTCTCCACATCCGTCGAGGCCGTTTCCCGAAAATTTTCCGAGTTTACAGGTATTTCGTCATGGGTATTTTCTTCATAACTATTTTCCTGGTATGCGAGACTTACTTCGTCGGTATTTTGGATATAATTGCATTCGTTGACGGAGTACGGTGCACCGTTTCCATATGAGTCATAGTTATAGTCATAATTATACATAGGCTCGTCGTAGTAAAGCTCATTCACAAGAAGGTTCTGCCTAACAGGGGCGGTACGCATCGTGACGTCATCATCATATTTTGGAGGCTGTATTTGTTGGTGGGGTATCCCGAATTTAAATCCACCGTATTGGAATGGTGGTCGTTGGTTAGGGGCTTGAGATGGGCGCTGCGGTTGAATTCCGAAACGATAGCCTTGTGTGGGTGGTGTGAAGGTTGGTTGTTGAGATGGAAACCTTGGTGGTTGGTACCCAAATTTCGGCTGCTGTGTTGCTTGGAAAGTTGGCTTATGTTGTGGGAATGTGAATCTTGGTTGTTGCATTGTTTGGAAAGCTGGTCTAAGACTAACGTTTTGGGGTATGCCGAACTTGAAATTATTATGTGGAATTCCAAATTTAAAGTTATTATTTGCGTGTGGTGTTAAGTTGAATGATGCTGGTTTTGGATTTACCGGTTGAGATGTATTAGGTGAATTTTGGGCGGTTTGTCTCAAAAGTTTGCTTTTGGCGTCGTATTGGAATTTGAAGTTTACCTCTTCTGTGACAATACTGAGTGCGTTTTCTAATGTAGAGCAACCTTTTAGCCTTACAATTCTAATCATATCCTCAGGGAGGTTATACAGAAAAACATTTAAAGCCGTATTATTATACACAATCATTTTGGCAGCCTTGATTCCTTCATCAGGCAATCTGTTGACCTTGGCAAAAAGTGAACTCCTAACATTTTGGATTCGATGGCAAAATTGAATATATGTTTCCGATGGTTTTATTTTGAGGGTCTCTAGTTCGATCGCGATACATTCCTCCGAACGAGGATCGCCGAAATGTTGCGTTAAAATTTCCTTTAAGGCTAAATAAGACGTAATGTTTGGGTGATCGCTTAATAAAGTCGCGGCTCTACCCGTCAGTCTACAGACACAGCATGAAAAACATACAAATCTTGGGCCTGGTTTCCTACTATCACGCTTCCACTAACCACGTAATCACATTTGGATAAGAACAGGTTAAGCTGGCTTTCGTCCCCATCGTATTTAGGGATAAGTGAGAGCACCTCTTTAGGAATTGCTCGGAACTCCATTTTATTCACAAAATTAATGACTAAAACCTATCTCTACTTTATATACAATTTCAATGTTATTTAACTTTAAATTTATTTCTAAAATTTTTGACTTGCCGAGTTGTGCAAATGCGTAAAGATATGGTAGTAAGCTAAGCGATTTACCTATTTAGTGTAAATCAAAATCAAATAAAATTAATACTTAGATTCTACAAATTATAATGCGATATTATGTTGGAAAAGTCAAAGGAAATTGCAGGAAGTGAAAAGGTTTACTCACGCTGTTCTGCTCAATCCCATGTCCTCCTGAGTCTGCTCCGACACCCAATTTGCGCGCTTCCCCGGGAGACGAATTTTATTTTTGGTTCGACGGATTTTCCTCGTACGCGTAAAAAAACGGTTTCTCGAATTTTCGCCAAGTTTGGGGCGAACGCGACCGTATATATTCGCGAAACTTTCGGAAAATCCTACCGGCTGCGCCAGTCAAGTTTGAGGAAGGCGCAACTTGCTTTTTAAAAAGACACTAAATCGATTTTTAATATTTAATGTTAATTAAAAATTACAAGTGAGTGATACAATCGGATGTTTAATACAGACTGTCCTTACGACTAAACTTAATACTAAAAGAAACGAGGGCTGGAACTGCTGCCTCTGCATTTTCGTCGTCGTCGGAACATTCCACTTCGCGTTACGATGCGTGGGAACCGCGGGCGCTAACTAAGCGTTATTGAGGAACAAAGGGCCAGGAACGGGAGTAGATCGTGTAACTAGCTGTTGTCAAATCGCCAGCGCGATTGGTAATCTTTGTCAATAAACCTATAGGTACAGGGGTGTGAATTAACTACTAAAACTAAGACGATTATTTAGGACATAAACATACAGGATCTTTTTTCAAAAATCTGTTATTGAGCTGGTCATTAATTTGAATTATTTAGAGATGTTTTTCTTTATTCGCTTGAAATCGTTTTCCTTTTTTCAGTCCCGGTTTCAGTTTGACGCCGTTTTCTCATACGAGCAGCATCTCTGCTACGTCTACCCATATTTTATAAAACTTAAGTATTAAAAATAAATCATTAAAAATAATAAAAATATTTTTTTACAAAAAAAGAACCGACTTAAAAAACGGTAACATAAAAAATTTATAATAATGTTAAATCTAATACAATCAAATCTTGAAAATCTAACCTATATAACCTAACCTAACCTGTAACAAAATTTAACAATTTTTGACATATTAAATAATACGATAAATAAAATAGACGACTACGATAACCTGATTAGTAATAAAATTATTGCGATATACTAATCCAGAAAAACATACTAAAAGTAAACAAGGTTCTACATCATAATCTAATGCATTAAGAACGCGTTTACGAATTGACACTACTTGACAATTTTCACGCAATTTACAGCGACAAGCGCGAAATTTTATGTAACTGACGCAACTTGATATTTTTTTTTTAAGTTTACGTTAAAAGTGACATTTTCTTATTTATTTACATATAATTTATTTTCATTTCATCGAAGTAGTAGCCTGCTAAAATTTTACCGATTTAGGCTTTGGCATCTTACGCCGTGATAGCTCAGTGTCGGGGCGCTCATCTTTAATTCAATATTCTCGAGCAACCTGAGATCGATCCCCGGTGCCGGCACCAATGAAACTGTTAATTTTAAGTGCCAAATTATCATAGCTGTGAAAGCAATAATTATATTTTAAATATTACCATGTTTCACAAATATTTATAAACAGAATTGATGTAGAATACATAGTTCCATATTTTAAATAACTTTTGTACTGTATTATTACACCTTAAGGTCAATCCATCAAGTTCAAAGGGAAGGTCTCAAAAAAAAATAACAAAAGAAGCCCAAACTCTACACACATAGCTCTTTTCGTCTTTTACTTCCAGTAGTAGTTCTCGAAGTACACCTTCACGTCACTCCATCAAATCACAAGGCAAGGTCTCAAAATAAATAACAAAACAAACCCAAACTCGACACATTTAAAACTTCTCGTCTATTAGTTCCATTAGCAGTTCTCGAAGTACACCTTCAGGTCACTCCATCAAGTCAAAAGGCAAGGTCTCAACATAACTAACAAAACAAGTGAAATATGAATTTGTAATCCCTTCTAACTTCTAGTAAAAATATGACAAAGTGTGAAGTAAATTTTACTTTTGTCGTTCGTAGTCCGAACATAATGTGCAACTTTGTTAGGTTATATTTTGTATTCGTTCAGCGATCTTTTTCCTCGCGAGCTGCTATTTACCAGCGACACAGTGTCCACTCACGACGGCGGCCGAGCGCAGACTAATATTTCTTCTTTACATATTTTTGTGGAATAAATCAAGAAAGTAACAGTAAAATAATCTTAATCTCAATCACTTAAGATTCACGCGTAAGATTTAGATCTTACGCGTGAATGTGCTATGTTACATTGAAGATACATTCGCAGTCAATAAATTAGCAAGCAAGACCGATAACGTCTCTGCGAGAGAGAATTTAAGTACCTAAGTCAATCTTTTGTACACATGCCGGAATCATAATGTCTTCATCTCAGCGCCTACCATGTTCACAGAAATAACCTAAAGCAAATAAATTAATCTGACAATTGAAATTAATTTACGACCAAAGTAGCACATACGAAGGTGTAACCGAGCCATCAATAAATTCATAAAGTTTAAACTGAAGAAAACAGAAAAGGAACAGCATTTCATCGTGCTCAATAAGTTGACCTTAATACATAGAGCAGTAAATACAACATTCTACTGAACACATTATGTCAAGGAACAAATACTTCGATAGAAATGAATGGTGTTTGTTTAGTAAGGGTTTTAAAATGATGTAATATTTTTTTTATTACCTTCCCAAAAATTATAAAAATTATACATCAGTAAATATCATCTGGTAAGTATTTAATGATTAAGTAGTAAATTCATAGGTGGTGGGGCCACTCAACAGTATTCACCATTGCACGAATGGGCAGGTTGATCCGGTGAGTACCACGACCTCGAAGAAGTGTGTTTGAGTGTATTAAGAGGTGGTAACATCGTGGTTGCATCTGCAACTATTCTTAATCACTTAATATCAGGTGAACCACCAGCTCGTTTCCGACTTTCTTACATGAAACAAAAAAACTAAGGCCAAAGCTTATGTTACAAGAGAATAATTGTCAGGGATTATCGAATAGATTTTTTTTTACTAACCTGTGGTTTAAATAAACAAGCCAGGTATTGGAACAAATGAAGCCAAACACGGAGATTGAATTGTGTTAGCGTGGGAAGCAACGTGCTTCTATCAGGAGTCAAAAAGAAATTATATGAAGTGTAAAATAAAAATAAACAAATCAATGCGGGATAAATGAAAAAAAAATGTGTGTGTGTTGCATGTGAGTGTGTATGCGTGCGTGTAAGCAAATTATCTTCATCTTTAATATTGTATCACCTGTTTTGTTTGTGAATAATGATTTTAAATGCAGCTAATAACGGTCAAAAAGTTATTGGTAGCTATGGTAACACCATGAAATAGGCGTCGCTTTTATGTGTTCCTCTAGTAAAAATTCACTCTCATCATTTTTACCAAACGCGCTAAAAGAAGTATAACTCTAAGTTTGTTATGTTACCTTGAAATTTGGCACTGCCCCTAGCTAAACAGTAGTTGCACTAAATAAAGTCCTTTGGAAGAATTTGTTATAATTTTGCATATGTGTAAGGGAAAAGCATCCATCCCGTCCCTGAAACCAATGAGCACAATGGTTCTGGTGGCGGAAACAATGTCACTAATTTCACTTTGCCGCTTACACAATACAATCCAGGGGCATCTATTTTGTATTCCAATGCTTCAATATGTGGACAAACTGACTTTCATAGATCCAATAGCACCGCATTGGTGGGAACTATAGACTACCGTTGAAACATCATTACTGAAAGCATCTTGACCAATGATGTTTTAATAAAGTCAAAATGTTTAAAAAGTAAATATATTTTTCCGCTTTACATATATATCACAATCATATGTTTATGTGACAGATAATGTTCAATACGTATGGTACAAAAAGACATAACAGCCTATAGAATTGCAAACCTATTACACCAATTGAGGTAATTTGAGTTCCTGAGTTTCGGTGCACTAGTGTCATATTTCTCTAGTATTTATATATAATATTATAGATACCACTATGTTATTATATTTCACTATACTTTAATGTATATTTGAAATTAAGCTTTGTTGAATTGCGTTAAGGAACACATGAATATACAATAGAATACCTAATAATTTGCGGCAGAAAACATTATATCTTAAGTTACCACTAGTAGCAGTATATTAATTTTTATTAAATGGCCACTCGTAATAGACTAGGCACACCCTAGTTTTTATAGATTTTTTTCAAGTATTTGATTGAAATGTTTAACTTTTCAAAATCCCTCTTATTACTTTTTTCTGCTATTTCTCGCCAGTTTTAAAAGGAAAAATAAGAATGGGTTATTTACAATTTATATTGGTTAGTTTTGCCGTATAATTTTTCTAATTTTTCGCTGAAACCTTCTTCAGACTTCAAATAAATAATTAGTAAAAAAACATTTGATAATTTTTAGTCTTATTATCCGCGACCTTTGTAGTACCAACACATTTAGCGATTCATTTTATTTATTTAAATGCTATTAGAATAACTTTATTGTAATAAATACAAAAATTAAGAATAAATATAAATTACCAAAAAATCTTCATCAATATTTGAATAATTTTAGTACTAGTTTTATTGCTGTGACTGGTGAGAAGAAGGCTGGTTCTTTCCTCGCAAAAAAAAGTTAAGCATAACTATTCAGCGAGGAAATGCAGCTAACGTTTTTGGCACCATGCCGAGTGTTCTAGATTTGTTCGATAATGTGTAATTTAGTTAAAGGCATTGTTAATCTAAAAAATAATGACCATGATAACTGCATTGATGTATATCTTTGCATTTACTGCTCTCAACATTTAACAAATTATGCCTTCCACAAATTATATTATCATACATATCGCTCCCCTCACCGAACAATATCGTTATCGATAAATTAAAATTTTACAGGAAAAATAAAAGAGTGTTTTTTGACGATTATTTTAAAGATTGTCTAACTTATGAGGATGAATTATATATCAAATGAAAGATAATTTTTTATTACATCATTTTAAACAAAGTTATTCATTTTGTACTTTCTTAAAGTAAAGTTATTATAGAAAACTTTTTTACTATAAATGCTAGACAAAACATTTATTTGTAAAATAATATTACGATATTATTCGTGTAAAAAAAAATAGATGCCATAAACAATAATGGCATACCACTATTTCATTCGTTAATGAAAGGTAACCAAACATAAACGGTAATAAATTAAAAGGGGGTTTTTCGCGGATGTAATGTATGTTACATATTAAAGTTTTGTTTGAATACCATTGTCTTATCGTATTATCTACAAAGTAATATCAGTTACTTGAAATATGATTCTCAATAAAACGATAGCTTTTTATGAAAGAAAACCGTTTATTAAGGGAAAGACAGGAAATGGTTGAATCATAATCATAATTGCAGCCTGTTTGAGTCCACTACTGAACTTAGGCCTCCCACAGACTGCCACGAAGCACGATCCTGAGCTACCTGCATCCATCGACTTCCCGCACACGTGTACAGATACTCTTTGGAAACTTCGGCATATCTTCTCGTCTAATATCACTCAATGTTTGAAGACAAAAGTCTACAATCAATGTGTGTTGCCAGTGATGACCTACGGAACCGGGACGCGGTCCTTCACTGTTGGCCGTATGAGGAAGCTCAAAGTCGCTCAGCGAGCTATGGAGCGGGTTATGCCCGGTATTTCTCTGCGTGATAGAGTTCCTAACCAAGACATCTGCAGAAGAAACAAGGTAACCGACATAGCGCAGAAGATTAGCAAGCGGAAGGGGCGATGAGCCGGCCATATAGCTCGTAGAACCGATAACCGTTGGGGAAGAAGGGTTCTTGAGGTGGCAGCCTCGTACTGGGCATCGCGGTGCAAGAAGATCCCGCACTAGATAGAGTGACGACCTGTGCAAATGTGCGGTAAGTCGATGGATGCAGGATTGTACTTCGTGACAGTCTATGGGGGGGCCTATTTAGAGCAGTGGACTCAAAGTCAAGTCTTGTCTGTTGAGATGAAGAAATAGCGACCTATTTCTTCATCTTTTAGTTGGCGTACTTTAGCCTTTCGTAGTAAATACTGTTTATATTTCTATTCGAATTTAGCTTTCTCAGCTTATTCATACAACGAGCACGTTCCGCATAGATCTTTTTTGGTTTGAAAAATGTGTAATTATATTGTGTGTTAAATACAGATTCGTTTTGGCGCTTGGATGCAAATAGTTCTGGTGTATATTGTTGATTTAGAAACCATACGGTATACAGTCGATACATTTTAGCAAGGTTATTCAGATAAATATTGGCGCTTGGATCTCTTACGTGTATTATGAGATTCATCAGATGGAATGAGCTGTTTCCATCTGTGTTCCATATGTGTCATTATATTTTTTTGACGGACATCCTATGAGGTCTTTTTTAATGAGTTCCTCTGTTGTCTAATTAAGGTCTCGTCTTGCGCTATTTTCTCTTGAGCTGTAAAACTACCTGTTCTGTAATACGTAGTATAAAAATACAAAATACAAACTTGAATAGATGCATGGTCATACTTAAAATAATATTAAATGGTATGTATCCTGTTATTTTTTCTTTCTAAAGTGATGCGTTTTACAGGTTGTGCTTGAACGTGTCTCACGATATATTGCCATTAGAGTTCATGATCTTTCAGTCTATAAAAAAGTGTCAGTCTGCCTGTAGTTGCTCCATAGAAAATGTTATGCCACAATCTTTTTGCATGATCATGAAGGACCGATGTCTTTAGTAGCATACAGTTTTTTTTTTGAACGTGCACCTTCATAAGATTCGCTGCTATTTTTGAGTCTTTTGGTCATCGTTTCCTAGTTAATTTTTTATTATTAGAATTAAAAACTACTTCAGTGTTTGTCTCAGCCGTGTCTTGCCCAATAGTAATCGCTGTCACACAGCATACACAGATATTAATCCTAATGTTAATATTATTTGCTGATATTTATTGCATTAGTCCATATCACGTAAATTATACAGAGTTTTTAAAGTCTGTTTCATTATCAAGCGGATTGATTGTCTGAATTGAAGCCAACCCCGGTGAAGTTACTGTATCCACTGGCTGGCATAGCGCTGCCAGTTGTAAGCATGCCGTGGCAAGCTCGCTAGAGAGGGCTAAGGCCTATGAACCATAAGCAGCACCCCCTACATGTGCATGAGCTCCCACCGCGAAGGCTGAAAAGTCGAAAAAGTTTTTTAAAATATGTTGTCCCCCTCACAACCGAGCCCTCTCAAGCGAGATGCAGCATGTGGCGTATTCAAACTCCGCTTCCGGATCCCTTTGTCCCGCTTTCTGAGAGTCTTCCAGCTGGTCATAGACTACCTTGGCCAACCTGGAAGTCTTTAATTAGACTTCGGACTCAGGTTGGCCGAAGCAAGGAAAATATGTTCAGGTGGGGACTCTCAGAAAACTCAGAACTGGACTGTATGTGTGGAGCAGTGCAGTCTATGGCCCATCTGATGTCCTGTCCTGCCTGCCCTTTTACCTGTTC
Organism: Iphiclides podalirius; assembly: GCA_933534255.1. NCBI lineage: Eukaryota > Metazoa > Arthropoda > Insecta > Lepidoptera > Papilionidae > Iphiclides > Iphiclides podalirius. The sequence goes on along the minus strand of OW152813.1, from coordinate 16,652,848 downwards.
GCAGCAGGATCTGATGGATGCCACAACAGTACGGTTTTACGGTGGTAGGGCCACGCAGCAGCCTCGGCTGTTGCACGAATGGGCAGGTTTGTCCGGGTAAGTACCACGACCTCACAGAAGACCGGCGTAAAGTGGAAGTATGATAAATACTTTCGTGTTTCGTCTGGTGAGTGAGGTGGCCGGAGCACAATTTCCAAAAAGGTTATCAACGCATCTGCAAACCCTCGGGTGTAGCAGATGTCCATGGGCGGCGGTACTCACTTAACATCAGTGAACCGTCTGCTCGTTTGGCAAATTTCCACACGTAAAAAATAAAGAAAACAAATTGTGCTGTCGAAGTGGCTAAGTTCTGGGCTGAAAAGATATGATCTGTCATCGTCACGTACAGAAGAAGGAGAATTGTCCGAAGAATTTCAGTAATTACGACATCTTCAGTCAGTGCACTTGAAGTGGATGGCTGGATGTCTGAAAAAAAAATGAAGTAGAGGGACAGTATAAATTAGGTATTAACTGAATATTTTTTTTAATTGCTGAGGCGATAATCCATCAATTTAGAAACTAGACTGGGCCTATGACCAGTATTGGCCAGCAACCGGCTGAAATGATAATAATGATGAATACCTAGTCTTCATGTACAACAACTAGGTATCTCCCTCTTCACATGGTTGGCAACGGATTAGAGTTAGTTACCTCTAAAACCTTCTCAAAGGCACCCGAGCCACGGTCATTTTAGGTAGGTTCATAGTTCTATTAGCCAAGCAGTACGTAAGCATATAGATACGTAAGTATATAAATCTTATAGGTACTTACCTTTAGGAAATTTCAGTAAATCCAGAATTTGCCTAGGGGGGTTTTTCAAAACTGTCTTTTTCATATTCTTTGTGATTTTATCGTATTCAAAATCACACTAAACACAATATTAATGTAAAATACAAAAAGAACTCGATAATTATGTAAGTAAGTACTTATTATAATATTGAAACTGAGAGCGCATCACTTCACTACCTAAATATTTTTGGTACGGATTTAAAGTAAACAAACACGGCGATTAACCAGCACGTGCCGAGTACTCGGTATTGCTCTATCCCTTTCTTTATCTTAAGAAAAAAAGAAAGCGATGCGTATTACTTGTGGCTCGTGGTAATAAAGAATACAGCAATCTTAATTTGAGTGTAAACAACGCCCCGGTAAACTTTTGCTAAGGTCATAACTGTATTTTTTTTAAATACAATTAAATGTTAACCAACATTACCACATTTTTCAAATAAAATTACTACAGGAATAGTATTGTCAGAATACTTTACTAGAACTCGAGTTTGCTCTTTTTTACTCGAATATCGTTATAGTCAACATTTAAAACATTATTTGTAGTGCAAGTAGTAATCACCAGTAGCGATTTTATTCATGTAAATAATTATACTAAACCTGTAACGGAATAATAAGGATATGGTTATTATATAAATGCTAGTTTCAAAATTACTCACAAGAAAAATGTGAAAAAAATTTACAAGACGTAAAAGGATGTCTACATGACGAATATGCAATAAAACCCAAAGTATCGTTATAACACATTACCATATTATTCGGTGGGAGGAGCGATATGTTTAAATACATTTAAATTATTTTTATAGCACTTACATAATACGATCGCTCTACTATTTAATAGCAGATATCTCGGTACTAAGTGCTCTTATTGCACACCCATCTTCAACAATATGCCCGTATAAGATATGAAAAAGATCTGCGAGACTTATTCCAGAAGCAGAATACTATATTTGCAACGCTTCTCTGTTATCTATATAAGTTGGTTACAAATCAATCAGAAACTAAGAACCGTTGACGTTTACAGTTAGGTTATAATAATCCCAAGGCACGTTTCTGATTAAAGGGTATCCTGCAAACAATTAAAATCTCTAAAATTTAAATCTCTAAAATTTATACAAGTTTTTAAGGGAAGAAAAATATGAATAAAAAAAACACATTCTAAATAGCTCTTTCGGTTATTTACTTTGAATTAGAAAGGTCCTTAAGTTTTCTAAACAAAATGATGCTGAAGTAATCGCAAAATCTGCAAACAAACACATTTTTGTGGAATTTTTTGAAACCTCCCAAGCAATCCGAATTCCTTTTTTTCTATTAAGAATTCGTATTATTGAAAATGTATCAGGCATTACATGAATGTTATAAATGCTACCAGGACGTAAGATTTATTATAAAGTTCAATTTCGATCTATTTTATAACGCAAAACGTATTTATATATCCAATTATGACCAATGCAAAAAAACATACCAATTTGGGATTATCCCACACAGTGTGGTATAGTAAAACAACTCTTTGTTAAATTAGATACCCTACATAGAAATAAGCCTTAAAATCTTAACTAACAGACACATAAACTAGTTTACTGAGGCACTAAGTCTGTCATTATACTGTTGAATATGCTCCTAGCGTAAATAAATACAGTTGAACTATCAACATAAAATGTCTTATGTAACTTGGAAATTGTATAAAACAGAAGCAATTCGTTGGAAGCTTTTCTTTAAAATGTTATTCTTTAGAATCTTGTCGTGATTTAATTGATACGGAACAGCAACTCAAAACGTTAAGGAGAGAAAAATATTACTTTTGTTCCAGTTACAAATAGTTTCCCCATTTGTACATTTACACTAATTTCAAGAATTTTCACCCTGTTAAAGGATAGAATAAAATGAAACAATAATATGGTCTTTAAACACTGCGTCTTTCCAGAATGTTAATTCTTTTTTCAGTTCCTTGTTAAAAAATTTAAAAATAGTAAGATTTATCAATAGAGATAAGTTAATAAAACGTCTCAATCATATAACAAATGAAATCACAAAACAAAATATAAGTCGCTACCTAACAAGGGATTTAAGAGTTTAAAAAAGGAATAAGAACTTTAATTAATCGCTTTCACGTGCAAACTTTAAAATTGCACGTTACACGCGGCATAATCGTGGAGATTGCTTTGAAATGCACGAAGAATACGAGCACGATTAAACTACAGTAGCGGCGAACTGACAGCAACGCATCGTAATCCGTAGCTTACGAGTGCATAGAATTTTCTAAAGATAAAACGTTAGAAAGTAATAAATAATCTGTTGGTAAGGAACGCGCAGCATAGACAATCAAATGTCAACGTGGTAGATAATAAAAAACAAAGTCAACTTAAAAAACAAATTGAAACCCACAACAACTCTTTGTTATCAAATGTTAATTAAACTCATATATACAGATTGCCTGTACCGTTTTATATTTTTCAAACGGATAATGCTTCCCAAAAGGATCAAGACTTTACCTTTGTGTTTAGGATGCTCTCAAAGCGGAATGTGTGTTTGCCGGTAATTACTTGTCTGCTCGAGGGATGAGTAATTTCCTATGAATTATGCGGCTTCTTTTTACGGTAATACACACAGCGAGGCCCAGTCGTGTTTTTCTAAGGTACCCTATTTTACAGTCAGTATTAGCTACTAGTACGTTAGTTTTTAATTATACGCCTGGCATAACGAACTGTCGCGTTATACGTGGTGGATATTCTAAATCGATTCTATCAATTCCTAAAAGAGCGATAACCTTATTAACGAGTTATTAATAATAACTAAAAAAAAGATATTAATTTAATGTAAATAAGCAATATAGAATTACTCGCTTAAAAACAGCGGGCAAATAATCACGCCTGACTCAATCAAAAATATTCTCTAAAATATCGAGATCTTTATTTCATGTGTACTTTATTGAGTGTGAAAAATATGGTTCGAAAATAAAAAGTCACCTATATAGCTCGCATCATAGAATAAGTTAGAAGCTAAACTGTGGGCACAATTTATAGCATCCCTGTATGAAACGGTAACCTGAATCTTTTTAAATATAGGAAATAATATTCGATATATTACCTTAATGTAATCTTTGTATAGTATAGATTCTTAAAAAAATTGACACAATATTAATTTTGAAAAGTATTAGCAAATATTTTTATCAAGTAAAACCCTTGAAATTGATTAAGCTTTAAATCAAAAATATGTATTACTGCTGCTACATACATTTCACAGTACTATTGAACGTTTCTAGGTTTCTTAGTGAACAATTAACGAGATATAAA